>OY726527.1:8506919-9236650 GCA_963383655.1 Bathymodiolus septemdierum
CTGAGTTCACCCCGGTGTTATGTGGGGTTCGCGTGCTCTGTCTTTAGTTTTCTATGTTGTGGTTTATAGACTATTTTTTCCATTTCTTTCTTTTGGCCATTGCATTGTCTGTCCTTCGACTGTTTGATTTAAATTTAAACATATTTTATTGTCTAAATAATGACAAAGGATCAGACACAAGTGTTTCAACTTAGTATTGTCTTCTCCATATACATACAATATACAATATGCAATATGATAAGGATTATTATTACATTATTTCTCTAACATTTTCACATGAAGACATGAAACAAAAAATGTAGCAATAAAGCAGAATGCAACAATGGAATACCATTAAAGGAACCAATCAAACAGACCCGAGTATAAAAAAAAGAAATTTGAGACATAGACAGTAGCACGTGTTGTTAGTTATTGGATTAATAATACATTGTTTCTCCAAATGTAAGTACTTTTAGTTCACTTTGTTTATTATAATATGATATTAAAGATGAGTTATCCTTTGTCGCATACTGTTGTAAACAAAAAGAAAAAAAAAGAAAAGAAAAGAAAAAAAGAAAAAAAGAAATAAACTTTCGAGGTCAGTCGCGAACGGTAAACAATATAAACATCAGAACACATTATCATACAGTAATCAATTTATTGTGAAACGACATGTGTCTTGAATGAATTTTTGAACTTGTAAGAACATTTTTGTATTTTTTTCGTCGTTGAGAATTTCATTGCCAAATAATAAAGTAAGCTCATCTATTTGTAAATTATTACTAATTTCTCGAATTCCTATCAGAAAAATATTTCTTTGTACAATATAATTTTTACAATGTAATAAAAAAATGCTTTGCAGTTTCATCCGATTTTCCACATTCGAAATAAAATTAGCACGATATAAATCACTATTTAATGCACTACATCTATTTCTTAACCTACTTTGCAAAACATTCAAGTATCTGTCACCTGACGAAAAGTAACATGGTATTTTCTTATTTCTAAAATATTTAAATTGGAATCTTTTTTTGAATGTGAAAAAGGTTGGAACTTCTCGAATATTTAAATCAAGGTTATTCCAGGTCTTAATAGTCGACGGAAAGAACAAGTTTTGGAATGATGATAGTCTGTTTGCTGGTTGACTTATATTGTGACGATTTTGTAGATTATAGTTATTTGATTCGGCAACTGTTGGGGGTATCAACTCTGATAAATATTCTGGGACTTCATTATTTATGATTTTATAAAATAAGTTAAGTTTTTTAACTTCCCGTCGTACAAGTTAACTTTTCTCACCCAGTTTCACAATAAATAGAATCTAAGCTAGCATATGAAGTAAGCCCTGTTACTATTCGAGCAGCTTCAGTTTGTACTTTTTCCAATTTATCAGAGTTGACAGCTCCACATTTATCCCACACTTCAGATCCATATTCTAATATAGGTTTAATAAATGTAAATGTTGATGACCTCATTGAGATTTAATAACTTTTCTTACGTTAAATGTAATTCTTATATAACACAAAGCTCATTATATCTCTTCTTTATTACAACTATTTTGAGGAATTGAGCAGTCGCATACAGGGGCCGTCGTGGTTGTTATCGTGCGGTAGTTGGATTTACAGATACCTGTGCAATCGGTGCCTATAACCACTAAAGCTGTGAGTTCGAATCTTACTTAGACGGGGTATATTCGATCCAGCATTATGTGATAAAGTTTGTCAGTTACTTGCGGCAGGTCGGTGGTTTTCTCCGGGTACTCCGGTTTCCCCCACCAATAAAATTGACCACCACGATATAACTAAAATATTGTTGAAAGTGGCATTAAACACCCTAACCCATAACTTTCTACACAGACTGTTCTATCTTTGTGAACCAATTTAAATTTTAGGCAAATGAAATAAAAAAAAATATATATCACACATGATAACGATCAATGGCGTGTAAATATCCATGGTAACCAATTAAATAATCGGAGATAATCCTGGCTGTGGACGGATACCATTTATTACCAATGCTGATCTGGAAATGTTGTTTTTCGTTGAACATTTTATTTCGTGGTTTTAATGAAATACGAAATCCACGAAAGCTACACTTCCACGAATTATGAGATGCTCACAGTAGTGAATATTTCTTGTTAATGTTTTCCGGGTTTTTTCATTTTCATTTGTTTCACATGTGTGGTGTTCGCTATACATATAAGTTTATCTTCATCTTTAAATTAGAAATAACAGCATAGAGTTGTATTCTGTTTAGCATAGTGTGATCTAATATTTTGTTTTTACCGAGTCACACTGAACGTCGATAACAAACGTCAGGGGCCATCGTGGTCGTGATCGTATCGTAATTTGATTTGCAACTACTTGTGTCATCAGTACCTCTCACCACTACAGTTGTGAGTTCAAATCCCGCTCATGGTGAGTGAACTCATCCATACAACATTATGTGATCAAGTTTATCAGTGACTTGTGATAGGTCGATGGGTTCCACGTGTACTCCTGTTTCCTCACCTCCACCAATAAAACTGACCGCCACGATATGGCTGAAATATGGCTGAAAGTGGCGTTAAACACCATAACCCTAACCCCGTAACTCCAAAAGTCAATCAACCGTTTGTAAGATGAACCGTTATGTTATATGTCAGAGCCTTTGCTCATGTCTTAAACATATATTATGTTTGTTGTTTGTTTGTTTGTTTGATGGTGTTTAACGCCACTTTCAACAATATTTCAGTTATATCGTGGCGGTCAGTTTTATTGGTGGAGGAAACAGGAGAACCCGGAGAAAACCATCGGCCTGTCGCAACTCACTGACAAACTTTATCACATAATGTCGTACACCTCACCCCGATTGAGATTCGAACTCACAACATCAGTGGTGATAGGCACTGATTGCATAGGTAATTGTAAATCCAACTACCATATGATCACGACCACGACGGCCCCCATATACTTATGACATACTTACACCAATAATGACCATCAGCATCATTATTTCTACCGAGTCTGCGAAAAAAGGAAGAAAAGAAATCTAAATGTAGTCACACATGTTCTTCTATTTCAGAAATAGTTTGGAATTTTCATACACTGAAATAGTGCATTGGATAAAGTTTGTTTATATCATAGCTACTTTTGTATTCCTAGCATTGACAATAAATAAACAACCAGTACCCTATTTCTAAAGTTCGTACGAACAGATTTTATATTTTTGGACAATATACACATATAATGTATATAAATGTTTTATAAATATAACAATTTACCTTAATACATTAATAGCTTAGAATTGTATCTGTACTGAAAATTAACATTCAAAACTGATATTTTTTTTAGGTTTATTTCAAATTCCACACATGACACCTGTTTTAATTTTTTTCTTGGATTTACATGTAAATTATGTGGTTTTTTTAGAATCAGTCACATAAACTACAATTCAGAAAAACATAGATATCTAATTTAGTACACACGACACGTTACTGGAATAACCTTTATCAAATACGCAGAAAGTCAAATAATTCGTTAGGAGCAAGAAAGCAAAAAGGACTTAAATTATATAACAAAAATGGTTTAAGGTCATCTATGTCTGAGGAAGGAGAACCTTAGTTTTAATGATACTTATATCATGTAGAAAATGTAAATTTCAATATAAAATATATAAAATATGAATTTTTGGGGTTAGGGTTATGGTGTTTAACGTCACTTTAAACAATATTTCAGCTATATCGTGACGGTCAGTTGTATTGGTGAAGGAAATCGGAGTATCTGGAGAAAACCATCAACCTGTCGAAAGTCATTGACAAACTTTATCACATAATGTTGAATTTAGTACACCTCGCTTTAGTTGGATTCGAACTCACAAATTTAGTGGTGATATACACTGATTGCATAGGTAGTTGTAAATCCAACTACCATACGAATCTTAACTACCCAATTTATTGACATAATGCATCTTTGATTAATTGTACATAATACTAAGCAGGTTAGCTTTACGAAATCTAAAGTTAAAAGAACATAATATATTACACTCCTCCCACAGGCATAGACTGGCCTTAGCCTATTTGGCTATCCCATTTAGGCTCTTTGGCTTTGATGCTTCCAAAGATTCTTATATTATTTAGCTTTTCAATATTTCGGATTAGAGCGTACCTGATGAAGGTTATTATAGAAACGTGTCATGCGCACTACAATTGTTATCTACTTTTTTTGGGATTATATTTCTTTCAAATTGAGGGCAGACAGGAATTAACAGAACTGGCGATTTACTGGTTGCTGTATAACATACACAAGTGTTCAAGAAGACATAACAAATGAAAAATAGAGCATAGTGGTAATAAGTAATAGAAAGACAAAATAAGTGGGGGCCGTCATGGCCGTGATCGTATGGTAATTGGATTTACTACTACCTATGCTATCAGTGCTCATCATCACTGATGTTGTTCGAATCTCCATCAGGGCGCGGTGTACAACATTAAGTGATAAAGTTTGTCAGTGACTTGTGGCAGGTCGGTGGTTTTCTCTGGGTTTCTCCAGTTTCCTCCACCAATAAAACTGATCACCACGATAAAACTGAAATATTGTTGAAAGTGGCGTTAAACACCATCAAACAAACAAACAGACCAAAATAAGTGTATAATTTACCTTATGGAATCACTTTGTTCTTATCGATTGCGTGGTAAAATCAAATCTATACAAACATGTATTGTACATTATTTACATGTATTATATTGATCGAAAAGTTAGGAAAAAGTATGTAGCATATGATAAATCATGTCTTAAAAAGCAACAACACGTGATATAAGTAGATGTCATTTATACAATCTGACCTCCTTCCTATTTAAAAACATATTAAAACCGGTCTAAACCAAACCCTGAGTAAACGGAAAACCTGCCTAATCCAGACAGACTTTACAGTCACATCTACTGAACCCTGAGTAAACCGAAAACCTGCCTAAGCCAGAGAGACTTTACAGTCATATCTACTGAACCCTGAGTAAACCGAAAACCTGCCTAATCCAGAGAGACTTTACAGTCATATCTACTGAACCCTGAGTAAACCGAAACCTGTTTAGCCAGAGAGACTTTACAGTCACATCTACTAAACCCCGAGTAAACCGAAAACCTGCCTAAGCCAGAGAGACTTTACAGTCATATCTACTGAACCCTGAGTAACCCGAAAACCTGCCTAATCCAGAGAGACTTTACAGTCATATCTACTGAACCCTGAGTAAACCGAAACCTGTTTAGCCAGAGAGACTTTACAGTCACATCTACTAAACCCTGAGTAAACCGAAAACCTGCCTAAGCCAGAGAGACTTTACAGTCATATCTACTGAACCCTGAGTAAACCGAAAACCTGCCTAATCCAGAGAGACTTTACAGTCACATCTACTAAACCCTGAGTAAACCGAAACCTGTTTAGCCAGAGAGACTTTACAGTCACATCTACTAAACCCTTAGTAAACCGAAAACCTGCCTAAACCAGAAAGACTCTACAGTCACATCTACTGAACCCTGAGTAAACCGAAAACCTGCCTAATCCAGACAGACTTTACAGTCACATCTACTGAACCCTGAGTAAACCGAAAACCTGCCTATTCCAGAGAGACTTTACAGTCACATCTACTAAACCCTGAGTAAACCGAAAACCTGTTTAGCCAGAGAGACTTTACAGTCACATCTACTAAACCCTTAGTAAACCGAAAACCTGCCTAAACCAGAAAGACTCTACAGTCACATCTACTGAACCTTGAGTAAACCGAAAACCTGTTTAGCCAGAGAGACTTTACAGTCACATCTACTAAACCCCGAGTAAACCGAAAACCTGCCTAAACCAGAAAGACTCTACAGTCACATCTACTGAACCCTGAGTAAACCGAAAACCTGCATAATCCAGAGAGACTTTACAGTCACATCTATTAAACCCTGAGTAAACCGAAACCTGTTTAGCCAGAGAGACTTTACAGTCACATCTACTAAACCCTGAGTAAACCGAAAACCTACCTAAACCAGAAAGACTCTACAGTCACATCTACTGAACCCTGAGTAAACCGAAAACCTGTTTAGCCAGAGAGACTTTACAGTCACATCTACTGAACCCTGAGTAAACCGAAAACCTGCCTAATCCAGAGAGACTTTACAGTCACATCTACTAAACCCTGAGTAAACCGAAAACCTGTTTAGCCAGAGAGACTTTACAGTCACATCTACTAAACCCTGAGTAAACCGAAAACCTGTTTAGCCAGAGAGACTTTACAGTCACATCTACTAAACCCTTAGTAAACCGAAAACCTGCCTAAACCAGAAAGACTCTACAGTCACATCTACTGAACCCTGAGTAAACCGAAAACCTGTTTAGCCAGAGAGACTTTACAGTCACATCTACTAAACCCCGAGTAAACCGAAAACCTGCCTAAACCAGAAAGACTCTACAGTCACATCTACTGAACCCTGAGTAAACCGAAAACCTTCCTAAACCAGAGAGACTTTACAGTCACATCTACTGAACCCTGAGTAAACCGAAAACCTGTTTAGCCAGAGAGACTTTACAGTCACATCTACTGAACCCTGAGTAAACCGAAAACCTTCCTAAACCAGAGAGACTTTACAGTCACGTCTACTGAACCCTGAGAAAACTGTAAACCTGTGTAAGCCAGACAGACTTTACAGTCACATCTACTGAACCCTGTATAAACCGAAAACCTGCCTAAACCATGCAAACTTTACAGTCACATCTACTAAATGTCTATGTAATTTGAACCTGCCTAAACCAGACAGACTTTACAGTCACATCTACTAAACCCTGAGTAAACCGAAAACCTGCCTAAGCCAGAGAGACTTTATAGTCACATCTACTGAACCCTTAGTAAACTGTAAACCTGCCTAAACCAGACAGACTTTACAGTCACATCTACTGAACCCTGAGTAAACCGAAAACCTTCCTAATCCAGACAGACTTTACAGTCACATCTACTGAACCCTGAGTAAACCGAAAACCTGCCTAAGCCAGAGAGACTTTACAGTCACATATACTGAACCCTGAGTAAACTGTAAACCTGCCTAAACCAGACAGACTTTACAGTCACATCTACTGAACCCTGAGTAAACCGAAAACCTGCCTAAACCAGACAGACTTTACAGTCACATCTACTAAATGTCTATGTAATTTGAACCTGCCTAAACCAGACAGACTTTACAGTCACATCTACTGAACCCTGAGTAAACTGTAAACCTGTGTAAACCAAACAGACTTTACAGTCACATCTACTAAACCCTGAGTAAACTGTAAACCTGCCTAAACCAGAAAGACTCTACAGTCACATCTACTGAACCCTGAGTAAACCGAAAACCTGCCTAAGCCAGAGAGACTTTACAGTCACATCTATTAAACCCTGAGTAAACCGAAACCTGTTTAGCCAGAGAGACTTTACAGTCACATCTACTAAACCCTGAGTAAACCGAAAACCTACCTAAACCAGAAAGACTCTACAGTCACATCTACTGAACCCTGAGTAAACCGAAAACCTGTTTAGCCAGAGAGACTTTACAGTCACATCTACTGAACCCTGAGTAAACCGAAAACCTGCCTAATCCAGAGAGACTTTACAGTCACATCTACTAAACCCTGAGTAAACCGAAAACCTGTTTAGCCAGAGAGACTTTACAGTCACATCTACTGAACCCTGAGTAAACCGAAAACCTGCCTAATCCAGAGAGACTTTACAGTCACATCTACTAAACCCTGAGTAAACCGAAAACCTGCCTAATCCAGAGAGACTTTACAGTCACATCTACTGAACCCTTAGTAAACCGAAAACCTTCCTAATCCAGACAGACTTTACAGTCACATCTACTGAACCCTGAGTAAACCGAAAACCTGCCTAAGCCAGAGAGACTTTACAGTCACATATACTGAACCCTGAGTAAACTGTAAACCTGCCTAAACCAGACAGACTTTACAGTCACATCTACTGAACCCTGAGTAAACCGAAAACCTGCCTAAACCAGACAGACTTTACAGTCACATCTACTAAATGTCTATGTAATTTGAACCTGCCTAAACCAGACAGACTTTACAGTCACATCTACTGAACCCTGAGTAAACTGTAAACCTGTGTAAACCAAACAGACTTTACAGTCACATCTACTAAACCCTGAGTAAACTGTAAACCTGCCTAAACCAGAAAGACTCTACAGTCACATCTACTGAACCCTGTATAAACCGAAAACCTGCCTAAACCATGCAAACTTTACAGTCACATCTACTAAATGTCTATGTAATTTGAACCTGCCTAAACCAGACAGACTTTACAGTGACATCTACTAAACCCTGAGTAAACTGTAAACCTGCCTAAACCAGAAAGACTCTACAGTCACATCTACTAAACCCTGAGTAAACCGAAAACCTGCCTAAGCCAGAGAGACTTTATAGTCACATCTACTAAACCCTGAGTAAACTGTAAACCTGCCTAAACCAGAAAGACTCTACAGTCACATCTACTAAACCCTGAGTAAACCGAAAACCTGCCTAAACCAGAGAGACTTTACAGTCACATCTACTAAATGTCTATGTAATTTGAACCTGCCTAAACCAGACAGACTTTACAGTCACATCTACTGAACCCTGAGTAAACCGAAAACCTGCCTAAACCAGACAGACTTTACAGTCACATCTACTGAACCCTGAGTAAAATATAAACCTGCCTAAACCAGACAGACTTTACAGTCACATCTACTAAATGTCTATGTAATTTGAACCTGTGTAAACTAGACGCATGTATAAACTTTCTCGAGTCCCTGAGGGGTTCGGGTTAGACAAAAAATACCAAACTGTCGGAACAGTTCAAAAATATAAATAGTTAAATCGTAGAAAGAGACAAATTCGATACACCAACACACAAATACATTGTCACTCGCTTTCCTGGATTGGTACAGACACTGCTATCAAAAGTTGCAAGCATAAACTAGTTTTATGGGTCCAAACCGCCCCTCTTGGTGAAATGATGCGGTCATACAAGTGTTTTAACACAGACAAAGATGCTTCGACGTTGTGGGAAGAAGACAATATATTTTGAGTTTTGGGATTATGATGTTTAACGCCACTTTCAACAATAGTTCAGATATATCATGGCGGTCAGTTTTATTGGTGGCGGAAACAGGAGGACCCGGAGAAAACCATCGACCTGTCGCAAGCCACTGATAAACTTTATCACATAATGTCGTACACCTCGCTCTGATCGAGATTCGAACTTACAACTTTAGTGGTGATAGGCACTGATTGCATAGGTAGTTGTAAATTCAACTGCCATATGATCACGACCACGATGGACCCCTCGATTAAACTGACTTATCTGACTTAACTGTTATCATCAATAGAAAATCATGTACATGTGGTATATAAATAAATGTACAATGTTAAACTACGACCATAAATAATCACAGCTGTGATGCTCCACCAAAAATATCAAAATAGAATTCAAAAAAAGAAAAAAAAAAGGATCAAACAACCTGTTACGTCACTGACAAAAGACAAAAAACATGCGCACCTGCAGCATAAACATTTCATCAACATCAGGTCACAACGAACACTGTATTTTGGTAGAAATTAATAATCAATGCTTATCATTCATTATGTGTTAATTATTTTAAAATACTTTTAAATGTGTGTGCCTAACATAGGGAATTGTGCTAAATATACAATATACACACATAGTCGGAAAATATAAATGTACCTGTAATTTATTTGTACGAGCTTTAGAAACAGTTAGAAAAGTGAGCCTTGTCGAGTGTTTCCTGACCTGTTTCGCAGCGAGAGCAAATTAATTATATATTTACCAACAATCTACGTATATTGTGTTTATCCTGCAATATCAAAATGTTCAAAACAAGTGCCAAATTGTCTGAAATGAGCAGAAACAAGCGTCTTTCTAATCGT
This sequence comes from Bathymodiolus septemdierum, assembly GCA_963383655.1. Lineage (NCBI taxonomy): Eukaryota > Metazoa > Mollusca > Bivalvia > Mytilida > Modiolidae > Bathymodiolus > Bathymodiolus septemdierum. Next base: position 8,516,829 of record OY726527.1, read on the forward strand.
TTTCAATGGTGTCCTCTGTGAAACACGCGCTGATACTTTTACTGTTTCTTTCTGTCGCTCTACACGAATCAGGTACCAGAAATGCTTTATTAAGTCCATGACTAAATAACACTGACGCCTCTTTATTTGTACTAACAAATCACACCATTGCAGGATAATAATTATTATTTGCTGTTCTATGCCCCATTGGAAATCTAATAAGTAAGAATAAAGAAACACACATGTTTGGGGGGCCGTCGTGATCGTGATCGCATGGCAGTTGGATTTACAGCTACCTATGCAATCAGTGCCTATAACCACTGATGTTGTGAGTTCGAATTTCGATCAAGGCGAGGTGTACAACACCATGTGATAAAGTTTGTCAGTGACTTGAGGCAGGTAGGTATTTTTATCAAGTCATAACGATGTACGGCTTTGAGTTTTCTTTATTAAAAAGTAGAGGTAACTGCTAAGGAAGTATATACGGCTTTGAGTATGTTTGTTAAAAAGAGAGGTAACTGTTTAATATGGTTTTAAAAATTGTTCTGCTCTTGAACAGCAGTGATAATCTTTATAGAAATGGCTAAATACCTTTACCCTTGATCTGGTCAAAGACACATGTACAGAAGAAGTGTAATGGTTATCGTGATTGCCTCGAGTGCGATAGATCGTCGGTTCGAGTCCGGGTCGGTTCAAACCAAATACTAGGACATCTGTTGATTATCTGCTAAGCATGCTGCATTAAGGAGCAAGAAAAAAGACAGGTAAGCTGGGAATCAGGATAATGTTTCTTAGTGTAGTGACATGTCTATTCGTGGATTGTTGTTTAAGTGAGCTACCATTATAATAATCCAACTAAGTGTGTTGGTCCAGTACAAGCGGACATAATTTCATTGAAAATTAACTTGTTCCTGTCATGACATAGCTAATAAATTACTGAGCTGGCGTTGAACAACAACCAAGGGGCCGTCGTGATCGCATGTGAGTTAAATTTACAACGACTTATGCAATCATTTCCTATCACCCTAACGTTGAGAGTTCGAGTATTCGAGGTGATACAACTCTATGTGATAAAGTTTGTGAGGTGATACAACTTTATGTGATAAAGTTTGTGAGGTGATACAACTTTATGTGATAAAGTTTGTGAGGTGATACAACTTTATGTGATAAAGTTTGTGAGGTGATACAACTTTATGTGATATAATATTTGTTAGTGACTTGTGGCAGGTCGGTGGTTTTCTCCATCCACACCGGTTTCCACCACCAATAAAACTGACCACTCTGATATACCTGAAGTATTATTGAAAGTGGTGATAATGCCATAACCGTAACACTAACTCATTAAACAACGACCACTGTACAAAAGTAGACCAATAACTTATGGGAGGTCGTTCTCGACCTAATTTTGGATTTTCACATGTCATACATTCAATTAGTGTTTTTGTTTTGACTATGTAAGCCTAAAGAGTATATGAATAGTAGACACATAAAGCTTCAGAACACATGTTGGTGTTAAAAGCTGTTTTAGCACACAGTAAACATATTGCGGACAGAGAACCTCTCATATTTCTTTGTTTTTCATCCTCATACATACAAATAGAGCATTTGAATATACATATTTTATTTAATTACATGTATACTATTTGTATATTTAGCTCTCAATCTCAAGTATAATGAGCATTTTATATGAACAAACTTTCGAAATTAATGCTCCTAAAAATGATACAGAGATACCGAACGTTAAATCTAGTGCTTGTTAAATTGATAGACATGTTTACCTTCATCTTACATATCTATCAATCCTTTCTGTTTACCTTATTGATTAAAAACACGTCACATCTCTTTTATTAATTAGAGATCAATAGCTCATTGGTTGATGACAACAAAATCCAATAACTACATCTACATACAGGTAAGAAACGGGTGTTTTTTCTTCAGTCTGTGGTTGTGGTGTACGGATTATTATATGTCTAGAGAAGTGTTGTACAATGGTTTGAATTATCATGTGTAATATCGGATTTGGGTGATATCGGGCTTGCGCTATATTGGACTTACGTGATATTGGCCTTACATATATAGTGTATGGAAGAATTCTGCCGTTAATTAACTAGTGTGATATTTTACAATACATTTTTGTATATATATATGTGTGCAATGGTTTTAATGTTCTTGTGTAATATCGGACTAACGTGATATCGGACTTACGTGATATTGGACTTACACATATATAGATGTCTGGAAGAATTGTCAAACATTCTGTCGTTAATTGGCTGGTATAATATTTTACATTTATACTGAATATATATTTGTGTAATAGTTTTAATATTCCTGTGTAATATCGGACTTACGTGATATCAGACTTATGTGATATCGGACTTACGTGATATTGGACTTACAGATATATATGTCTGGAAGCATTGTGAAGCATTCTGCCCTTGGGTAATATTATATTGATGTAAATACTGTATATATACTTAATTATATTGGTATAAACGATCTTTCAAGAATCTGAAAATGGAAAAGATGGAATGGAAAGTTGACAACGACATGTTTTGTACGGGTGCTGATAAAGAAGATGAAGTATAAAGATGTTATTTGAAAGAATTTGTCCAGTCTTTCAAATAATAATTATTATGTTTAGATATAGGTGATAATAAACATACAACTACATGTATGAGAGCTAAATATGTGAATCTTTAAAGATATTAAATTAAGTTTATTTGCACTAAAATGTGAAAATCGTTAGAATCACTACCTGATGTTTAGAACAAAATGGGATCTACTTTTGTGTGGAAACAGCATTTGATATCTGCCTTACATAGAAATGGAATACAAAATATTAAGATGCTATTTCACCTAGATATGCATTTAAAATATTCGGTTCATATCCAAACTGGAAACTAGTAGTATACATCCTTTAATATATTACACATGTGTTCTGCAATAACTACTTAACCGATTTACTGCATAATTGTGCATAAAATGAACTGAAAAAATTCTGACATATTTAACCTACATTGGCTTTTCGTGTACAAAATCAGAGGTCCATCCGTCATGCTGGGTATTATACGTGTATTCATGTACGTTGTTGTTAGCTGCTGTCAGATGACTGTATTTGGTAAGTTGGATATACACTTAAAATTATTTGAAATTATGTATGTTTCTGTATGTGTCTGTGTGTACATTAAATCATGATGTAACGCTCGGAAGAATCCCTTAGTATAGATATATGAGCTAGTTTTGTTTTCATCTGCGGGATACATCCCCTTTAGCAAGACTTGTGTCAACCGCATCGGTGGCGTAATGATTAGCGTGCTCGCCTCGAGTGCGATAGATCGTGGTTTGGGGCCCCGGTCGGGCCAAACCAAAGACTGTAAAATTGGTATTTGTTGCTTCTCTGCTAAGCATGCAGCATTAAGGAGAAAGAGCAAACACTGGTTGGCTCGTAATCAGAATAATGTGTCCGAGTGGAGCAACATGTCTACCCACAGAGAGTTGTTTCAGTGAGCTAGTACTATAAAAATTCAACTCAGCGTGTTGGTCTAGTACAAAGCGGACCGCATCATCATCTCATTGAAAATTAACTTTTTCTCGCCATGATATAAGCTGAAAAAATGCTGAATTGGCGTTAAACAACAATCACTCATTCACTCACTCAACAAGTGTCTAGGTTTAAGAGAATGTGCCGTCTATATCACTTATAAGACAAACAGCGATTAAGTGAGTGAGTGACCGACTCTTCTGGATACCCGGAGTACATTGTATCCTTGCAAGCATCATTATATTGCAAGAGATATGTCAAATACTCTGTTTCAGCACATATTCGGCATTCACGTGGGTACAAACTATGCACCTCTATTAACATACTTGCTCCTATATTTGTATGAGGCAGACTTCATGCAAGGGAATTTAAAGAACAAAGACAAGAATATAATCAGGTTCTTTGATCTCACGTTTTATGGCAGTTCTTATTTTAAGTCATCACTTCGAAAATTTTACGGTCACCATGACTATTTCACCGTTATGGAATATCTGTGTCACAAATGACCACGGATATGTTTCACTTGTCGTAAGCACTTCCCGGTCCTTTCCTCATTCACGACTTATCACCGGGTTTGTAAATTTATTAACACGACGGGTGCCACTAGTGGAGCAGGAACTGCTTACCCTTTCGGAGAACATGAGTTCATCCCCGGTTTTTGGTGAGGTTGATGTTACTCGATCTTTAGTTTTATGTGTATGTTGTGTAGATCGATGCTTGTCCTTTTGTTCTTTTTCTTTTGGTCATTGTGTTGTCTGTTCTTCTTCGATATACGGATTCTGATTACCTCCCTTTGGTATCTTCAAACTCTTCTTAATCCTGATATTGCATACATTTGCTTTGTTGTAATTTTGCTTTTTAATACCAGTTGTTCCTTGTGCTCTGTAAGCTTTTCATTGTGCCCTGATCGAACTCTACGTTTGTCTATGTGATGTCTCTACTGGAAATAAAGTGATTTAAATATTTGTTTCAAAGGAGATCAGGGCATTTGATTTATGAACATCAAACTTTACTTTAATATTAATTGTCATTCCATGTTACTCTACGTAAATGTGTAACAAATAAAATCGACATTCTGTAGATGAATACCTGTCATGCATTGTCAGTAATATCGACATTCTGTTGATGGATACCTGCCATGGATTGTCAGTAATATCCTGTAATAAAAGAGTAGATCTCTGATTTAGTGCACACAGCACGACACGTTTCTGGAAATAACCTTAAGTTTTTTTTCAATTTAAACACAATGATATTCAAAATATTCTCCTTTAAAAGAAGAATCAACTCAACTTTGCTTGTATAAATAACGTAAACACATTTAATGTATTCAGATGTTATTGATTCGATGAAAACATATTCGTTCTGGTATAAAGTGGTTTTTTTTAACAACGTGATATTTGTTATTCAAATGCTTGTTACAATTAACACTCCAATAGTCCAAGCTCCTTTTGGTGTTTCCTGTTACATCCTGTTCTGATCCAGGGCTATAATCAGAATTGGTATAAAGATAGAATTTGAAAAAAAAGCTGCCAAAGGAATCAATTTTTCTGACACACAACAGCGTTGTTCTGTAATTCTATGATGAACGATATAATTCGGACTATAGTTCGCATTGATCTACTAACTGGTTGTTAGTGCCATCAGAACAACACATCGGTAAATAAGTAATCGCTGGTATCAACGGTCCTAAGAAAGCTTTGAAGACACCAAAGGAGTAATAAGAAGTTGTAAGAAGGACAGAAAATACATTGGCCAAAAGAAAAAAGACAAAAAAAGACAAACAATTATCTACAAAACACTATACAGAAAAGTCTGGGAATATTTAACCCTCTTTCCTTTACATCGTCGTATTAAGCAAGTGAAATACGACTTGATGGTCTTTTTGAATATCAAGTTTGGTGCTGCTTTGAGAACTGTTTTACCTGTTTTGTTCAAGTATTGTTATAAATACTGTTATAGTGACAGCCGGAGATTTTGAGCCGTAATGAAAGGGGGAGGTTTGGCGCTTAAAAATCTGATTCAACCCAACATTTCTTTAGAAATGCATGTACCAAGTCAGGGTCATTACGGTTTTCACAGTTTTTTTTTTCTAAAAGAATATTCTGATTCCCAATGTTACTGAAAAAAATATTCTGATTTTGGTGGAGGAAAAATTTTTTATCGGATTCAGAGTTTTTGTCATATGACCTAATGTTAAATTCTTGAAAAAATGTTCGCGCTTTGTGCGACAAAATTTGTTTATTCTAACTCTCGTGTTGTCCGAAAAAAAATTTCTGAACGAAACAAAAAACCATAATATAAATTGTTGTTCTTCATTGTTTTTATTTAAGTTTGACATATTAGAATTGTGGACTCCAGTATTCGTTTACGTTCTCATAGTAGGAAAATTTTGCCTACAAAATAATATTCACACCAATAACGCATTTATCTATTAAAATAAAATTATTATCAGTTCAATGTCTAAGATACACGATAATTAATGTACTTAAGCTCTGCGTGTATTATTTTACAAATTTCAACATAAAATATTTAAGTGCAATTCTATTTTCTAATTCAGTCGATATTTGTATAAGAAATTTAAAACCAATAGTAATTTATTTTAATAATTAATATACAAAAATATACATTAAATTTGATACAAGTAACTACAAGTTGAAACTTGATCTAACACTACAGGATTAGAAAAGTTTGAAGATACCAAAGGGGTAATCAGAACCCTTTAATCAAAGGACAGATAATACAATGGCGAAAATAAAACGGAAAAAGGACAAAAACCGATCTACAAAACACTACAAATAAAAGGAAAGATCAAGTAACACGAACCTCACCAAAAGTGGAGATGAACACATGCGCTCCGGAAGAATAAGAATTCCCTTCTCCACTAGTAGCACCCGTCGTGTTCCTCTAGTTACAAAACCGGTGATACAGAAGAAAACATTGTACATGTCATGTATAACATGAATAGCTTAAAAATAACAAAGAAGTAATCAGCAGCCGTAAATCTAAAAATAACAAAGAAGTAATCAGCAGCCGTAAATCTAAAAATAACAAAGAAGTAATCAGCAGCCGTAAATCTAAAAATAACAAAGAAGTAATCAGCAGCCGTAAATCTAAAAATAACAAAGAAGTAATCAGCAGCCGTAAATCTAAAAATAGACAATATAATGATGAAATGAAAAAAACGTTAAACAAAACCAAAGGGACAATTAACTATGGATATTCCAAGGAATCAGTCACCATTAGGAAGAAGAAATACTATCATTGACAAAGTAAACACTACCCAGAAATCTAAAGGTAGATCAACACGAACCCCACGACAAACGTAGGGAGGGGGGGGGGGGGGGGGGGGGGCGGGGGTGAACTCGTATATTCCTGTAGGATAAGTAGTTCCTGCTCCACTAATGACACTCGTCTATTGTTTTACATTACTAATTTCATCTGGTATGAAAATTGTGATGGGCATCAATGTACGTAAATAAATGATGCAAATAATATAAATAAAATTATAGAGAAATAATTATTCGTCTATGATGGTATAATGCCTAGCTTTCCTTCTACTTCATAAACTACCAAAGTTTACATGTTCAATTCCAACCATTAACATGGTGATTTAGGTGCATCCTTGAATTATGTAATGACATTACAAATGTTAATGGCCTTCGACGTTTACTAGAAAAGTTTGACGAGACCAAAGGGGTAAGCCGATGTTTTAATAAGGATTTGACGGTGTATTGGTTCCGTTACGTGTAGCCGAGTAAAACTGCATATGCGTTACGTATCGCCGAGTAAAACTAAATTTGCGTTACGTATCGCCGAGTAAAATTAAATTTGCGTTACGTGTCGCCGAGAAAAACTAAATTTGAGTTACGTGTCGCCGAGTAAAACTGCATTTTCGTTACGTATCGCCGAGCAAAATTAAATTTGCGCTACGTGTCGCCGAGTAAGACTACATTTGCGTTACGTGTCGCCGAGTAAGACTACATTTGCGTTACGTGTCGCCGAGTAAGACTACATTTGCGTTACGTGTCGCCGAGTAAGACTACATTTGCGTTACGTGTCGCCGAGTAAGACTACATTTGCGTTACATATCGCCGAGTATGACTACATTTGCGACCATCAAATTATCAATGGGCGGCTGCAACTCTTGAATTACAAAGTAGATATTTCCTACGTGTGTAGCAGCCTGTGGTTTTTCTTACCTTTTCTATTCTATTCCTTTTCAACGCAGCAAAAAATTAAACGTTTATTTTATTCAAATGTCAAAGGATCTTTTCTCTTTTACGTTGATTTTTCTTACTTCTATCACCGACAAGGAGCCGTCGTGATCGTATGGTAGCTTGATTTATAACTACCTGTGTAATCAGTGCCTGTCATCACTAATTTTGTGAGTTCGAATCTATCTCTGGCGAGGTGTGCTATATACAAAATTATGTGATAAAGTTTGTCAGTGACTTGCGACAGGGCGGTGGTTTTCTCTAGGTACTCCGGTTTTCTCCACCAATATAACTGACAGCCACGATATAACTGAAATATTGTTGAAAGTGGCGTGGGTGGGTGGGGGCTATGCTTTTTCTGGTAAAATAAATCTACCGCTAAATTTCAGAGAAAACATAGATTGATATAAAATATGCGCAACAATTAATAATATTAACCTGCAGTTTTCATTCAACGAGGAATTTGGATCTATTGAAAAAAAAAAATAGAAGAAAAAAATTTAATATGAATGTGAAAAAAATTAACAGAAAATGTCTGCTTGGGAATTCAAAACACGTAACCCTTCTAAAAATTAAATGGTAGGTCCCTTAGTTCGAATAGAAACTGTTGTATTATTATTATGTTATATCGATAACACTGACAGCATATTTGTCGATTACAATATTTTTGTTCTTTTGTCTTTTAATTTCATATTTTGTAATGCGTCGATGATTCCAATAATAATTAATATGTAATTTTTTTTATCCTTTTGTATTGGGGGTTTACGGAAATCACATTCCGTCTGACGAGTATTGATTATTTCTTTCGCAAAAATGAAAAAAAAAATGAAATTGTATTTTCTTAATTTATAAATATTCAGTCGCAATATTGTTATGGTGTTTAACGCCACCTTAAACAATATTTCAGCTATATCATGGCAGTCAGTTTTATTGCTGGAGGAAACCATCGGTCTGTCGCAAGTCACTGACAAACTTTATAGCATATTGTTGTATCAAGTACACCTCGCCATGAGAGGAATTCGAACGCTAAGCAATGTAATTATTAATCTTTATCAGCTGCATAATGGTAGCAATGGTCATTGTGTTTTTGACCATCCCTTTCCTGAAATAAAATATAAAATTAGACAGTGCATGGACAAAATAATATGAAAAATGGCAGGTTCCTTAATACGCTCCCGAAGTTCGGGAGCGTTAATGGTAGAAGTATGAATATGTACTACTATGGCACTTCAAAATCTTCAACAATATGGCTGCCAAACAGGAAATAAATTAAAGGAAAAATCACGCGACCTAAACCGGAACTCTAGTCGAAATAAAAATGAAAATGTTCGGTAGCGGATACGAAAACTGTCCGGAGTTTGGAGTTTTAGGTGGTGTTATTCTTAAGCTTGATATTTTGTAAACAGGAAGAAAAAATACTGTTCTTCGGGAGCGTTTCAGGTTGCATATGCCTCATATTAAAGTATATATTATTAAAACTAATGTGTTCCTCTCTCGGGTCTTAGACGATTTTTGTTATCCTGTTTAGGCCCTTTGGTTTACATACTCTCAATGACTTATAATTATTTGGCTTTCAAATTTTTTTACTATGATATTCAAAATAATAGAAATACAAAATGCATTATATATGTATCTCCTTGGATATCTAAAATAATATGTAATAATTATCCATCTGATTGTTAACAAAATAAATAGAAAATAGCAGTGTCTTAAAATATAAAGTTTATGTGTATGAGGTTTAAAAACTGGGACACAATTACATGTATTCATTGAAAGTGATATTTGAATTATATAATAAAATTTTACAATTTCCCCTTTTGATATTTTCTGTCAACAGGAAGTCAACTGATTGATCCTTTCGACTTTGAGCTGATGAAGGTTATTATAGAAACGTGTCGTGCTCACCAAATTAGATATCTACGTTTTTATTACTATCAGTGGGTGGACTATTAGTCTCCGAGAGTACTATCACCTGATGAAGCTTTTTCCAGAAACACATTGTGTGCATTTAATTCTATATCTAGTTCTTATTATCGTCTTGATATAGAAATAAATCTGATTATGTTAGGGTTATATGATTAGGGTGTTTAACTCCACATTCAACAGTATTTCATCTATATCGTGGTGGTCAGTTTTATTGGTGGAGGAACCTGGAGCACCCGGACAAAGCCACCGATCTGCCGTAATTCCCTGATAAACTTTATCACATAATGTTGTATCGATAGACCTCGCCTCTCCCGTTAGAAAATGTGTCATTTCCAACCTTTTTGATATTTCGCGTTGCACCAGTTTTTATTATTATTCTGGGTTCATCGTGTTGTAACTCATTGTTGTATTCCAATCAGATTGGTGGTTTTGTTATGTTGTTCTTACGCCCATGTAACTTCAATATTTGACTAATTTAAATAGATTTGATTAAACTTGTCATCCTCCCAATGAATATTTTTCTGGTACGTTAACTCGTGTAAACAAATATAAATTATCACATTCCATGCATCTTAAAAGGGAAATCACCTTTATTCTCCTGGATTGTACCTGTAATTAATCCTAGCTGATTAATGCTTTGACAGGAATATTAACTACAATTCTACCTGATCGGGATGGTATAATTTTATTATATTAAATAATGATATTCGTGTGATGTTGAAAAGTTTGAAGTAACCAGAAGTCGCACATCTAAGAATGATATACAATGTCATAGATAGATGAAAAAGGAAAAAAGGACAAACAATGAAATACAAAATACTACAGAGAAAACATAAGATTGAGCAACACGAACCCCACTAAAAACCGGAAATGGAATCATGTGCTTCGGAAAGGCAAGTAGTTCCTGCTCCACTAACGGCACCCGTCGTTTTATTGTCAAACAGCACGAACATCAGATTTCATGAATATCGTGCAAGACACGAATATATATAAAACATGTCACCCCTCTCTCTATAGCACACATAAGAGAAAAGAATAACGAATCATAAATGTTGGTCGATTTACTCTTCTGTCCCCGGAATAAATCCCCTTGGGACACTCCTCTTGTCCTGCAAGCAATATCAATACCTTTACAACCTTCCATGTTGTAAGGTAGTAATGTTTGTCACGCGATGTCACCTTTGTATCGGAAAATGTCAAATAATATTATATCCATCTTATGTACTTCCAAACAGTCGACTTGTAAAGAAATTAACAATACCGGAATTTAAGTCACGCAAGATATTTGCAACTTGTTTAACGCCACTTTCAACAATATTTCAGTTATATTGTGGCGGTCAGTTTTATTGATGGAGGAAACCGGAGGACCCGGAGAAAACCACTGACCTGTCGCAAGTCACTGACATACTTTATAGCATAATGTTGTACACCTCTCCCTGATCTAGATTCGAACTCATAACATCAGTGGTGATAGGCATTGATAGCATAGGTAGTTGTAAATCCAACTACCATACGATCACGGTCACGACGGCCCCTGTAACCAGTTTGATCCAACATTGTCACGAATAATAACAGTGAAGTTAAGATATTAAACCCGATGACTCTATAGATAATATACTTATTTGTACGAACTTCAGAAGCAGGAGAAAGTGTAATTCTTCTGGCCTTTCTTTCCTATTTCGAGGCGAGTACAAATGCATTTTATATTTACCGACCGTGTACGTATATTGTGTTTATACTGCAATGTCATGTATGCAATACAATGGTAAATTTACACGCAAAAGGCAAAACATTGGACATTTTAGTATAATGTACAATCCAGTCTGTGTTCAACCAGTGACCACTGCGCTTCTCTGTGCATAAGCCATATGGTAATACATGTAAATGACTTCTAGTTAGCGTACATGTATAAAGCAAAGGTTTATACCTACACATTTATAAAGGCAGTACATGTACCTGTATGATAATTAAAAGTCTCTATATATCGTATATGTAAATAAAAACATGACAATGATTTAGTTAACACAATGGTAGAGTGTTTCCAATACAATAAAACATGACAATGATTTAGTTAACACAATGGTAGAGTGTTTCCAATACAATAAAACATGGCAATGATTTAGTTAACACAATGGTAGAGTGTTTCCAATACAATAAAACATGACAATGATTTAGTTAACACAATGGTAGAGTGTTTCCAATACAATAAAACATGACAATGATTTAGTTAACACAATGGTAGAGTGTTTCCAATACAATAAAACATGACAATGATTTAGTTAACACAATGGTAGAGTGTTTCCAATACAATAAAACATGACAATGATTTAGTTAACACAATGGTAGAGTGTTTCCAATACAATAAAACATGACAATGATTTAGTTAACACAATGGTAGAGTGTTTCCAATACAATAAAACATGACAATGATTTAGTTAACACAATGGTAGAGTGTTTCCAATACAATAAAACATGACAATGATTTAGTTAACACAATGGTACAGTGTTTCCAATACAATAAAACATGACAATGATTTAGTTAACACAATGGTAGAGTGTTTCCAATACAATAAAACATGACAATGATTTAGTTAACACAATGGTAGAGTGTTTCCAATACAATAAAACATGACAATGATTTAGTTAACACAATGGTAGAGTGTTTCCAATACAATAAAACATGACAATGATTTAGTTAACACAATGGTAGAGTGTTTCCAATACAATAAAATCATGACAATGATTTAATTAACACAATGGTAGAGTGTTTCCAATACAATAAAACATGACAATGATTTAGTTAACACAATGGTAGAGTGTTTCCAATACAATAAAACATGACAATGATTTAGTTAACACAATGGTACAGTGTTTCCAATACAATAAAATAATTTCATTGAAAAGATAAACATGATAAAATAAATCTAAAATATAAAGACAAAGAAGGAAAAACAAACAAACAAAACAAACAAACAAAACAAACAAACAAAAAACCAACAACAAAATAGACCACACTATCAGAACAATTTCAACATCTAATGGTAAGTCGTAGAAACAAGGTCAAAGTTGATACTCCCAAGACATACATGACCTCTCCCAAGACATATATACATGACCTCTCACTGTCCCTAGACATATATGACCTCTCACTGTCCTCTCTTGGTACCGACATTTGAATAAAAAGTGTGGAGCTTAAACTATTTTTATGGATAAACTTACATTTTTGCGCTTCCCTTTATATACTTTCAGTTATGTAAATCAATTATGGAATATGGATATGCATTATATATATATATATATATTGTAATTTAATTAAATTCTTCCTCTTGAAATCATCCGAATTTAAATAATTTCTAATCTAATATAAAGGCCTACATAAGAGACATGATTTGAACTAGGTTTGTCTGCTTTATATTTTCTTTGAGAAACAACTTTTGTTATATAAATGCTTCAAGCAAAAGCACCCGTATACGTGCAATACAATTGTACATAAAGAATCGCCCTGTAATATATTATACAACTTTTGTTAACTAAATGCCGCAAACAAAAGTACCCGTATACATGCAATACAACTGTACATAAACAATTGTCCTATAATATATTATAAGAACGTACCAACACTTGAAGTAACTGAGATTGTCTCGATGATGGTTATACGTGTATCGGCTATTAATAGCTCAGAGATAGTCCACTCGTATTATCACCAAAACAAAAACATTTCAGGGGCCGCTCTAGTCGTGATCGTATGCTAGTTGGATTTATAATTACCTATGCAAGCAGTGCCTATCACAACTAACGTTTTGAGTTCGAATCCTGCTCAGGCCAGGTACCCGATACAACATTACGTGATAAAGTATGTCAGTGATTTGCGACAGGTCGTTAGTTTTCTCTGGGTACTCCAGTTTCCTCTACCAATAAAATTGACCGCCATGATATAGCTGCAATATTGTCTAAAGTGGAGCTAAGCACCATAACCCCCTAACCTCCGGTTATATGCTGAACTAGATTAAAACAAAAAAACTGGCTTATATTTTTCATACCATACACTATTGTTATTGTTTCTATGTACAACTGATATTATACCATTATTGACTTTGGAATATGTTACTATCTGGATTAATCAACCTGATAAAAAATGTAATATTCACCGAACGGCAGGTCGGTGGTTTTCTCCGGGTACTCCGGTTTCCTCCACCAATAAAACTGACCGTCACGATATAGCTGAAAATATTTTTGAAAGTGGCGTTAAACACCATAAACCAAGCCAAAAAACATTTCGTTCATTGTTACATATCAAATCAAACAGACTTAAATACTTCCTATCAAACCAGATTTATTTCTAAATTAAAAGATTCAAACTGAAAAGGGACATCCTGCATACAAAACTGCAATTGAAATAGAAATACATTACATTGCCTCAAACAAAATGTAGGTTTAAAGCTCTTCATCCTGCGGGCTCGGTGTTCCACGTCGTATCGTTTTGATGGGTTTGCACTTCAATATTAAAACATGTACTCTTCATTCAATTAACCACAACAATTAATAATGGAGAGATTCTCCCCTGTGTTTAAAATTAAAAAAAATAATCATTGAAATCATATCGAACATAGTACATCGTGTTTCACTAGAAATCGACCATTTTGTCGTTAAATATTTTTATTTCACTTACACATACTTAAAACCATCAATAGTTAACATCCCTAGATAACAATAATATTAAAACTCTTCGTCAATTGTTTATTTATGTGTATCCATGACAACATGAACTGATATAGATTCTACTCTATTTATTTCTATTATAAATAGAATATATCATGACATGTTCATCAAAAGGTATAATGCACGACTTTATATACCGGTTTATACCACTTTAACGTATGTTCGAACGCGCAGAGACAGACGAAGTTTCCGATAATAATAAATGATACTAAGCCAGTAAAACAGATATTTGCGACCGTCAAATCCACAATTGACACCGACAACTCTACAAATACAGTACTGTTATTCCTATTCTTATGAAATTCTCCCAACGTGTACATACTAGTTTGAAAACATACAAATAAATGACGAATGCACTTTTCAAATTCCTTCCGCTAAAAAATATAGTAATGCAGTTGTTTAAGGATCCGCCATCTTGAAAACGTGAAATCCTACATGTCATATGTACAACAATACACAAAAATAATTAAAATGCCTACCTTGAAAACTTATTTTAGCTAAATTCTATCTAAATTGAAGCGTACACGATGCCAAATAACGTCTGATCTTTACATTTTAAACTGGAAGTTTTCATATGACGTCACGTTGTTTATGTGCCAAAGTCGGTCAACAATATTTTCCGGAATTTTAATCTTTGTGATTTTTAGACCCAGGGATATGCAAGAATACATTTTTATGTTCAGTATTGCATTAGAATGGATAGTAAACTCGATTTGCGACCATCAAATCTCCAATTGATGCCGTGAAATTTTCAAATGCAATGCAGTTATCTCCTAAATAGGCCGTCAGCGTCAAATTAATAGTCGGAAATATCTGGGTGAGCCATATTGTTTACAAACAAGTGTATTCGGCGTAGGAATATAGCATTCCTTCAGGCCTGTCAACCTCAGATTTGACGGCTCTCGATAGCCAATGAAAATACGCGTTACATTATAATTGCATTAGAATAATTGTTTTACTATCATAGGTATACCGAAATTTATCATATATTTAGTGGTAAATACAGTAGCTTTGAATATTCGATAAAGTACCCTTTATCATACCCCTACCATTTATCATACCCCTACCCTTTATCATACCCCTACCCTTTATCGTACCCCTACCCTGTATACTCTCCTGTTTAAATATATGATAAAGTGTATAAAACATGGCAAAATCCGTATCATATGCCGTATCACCCTCGACCAATATCATCCCTCGGACCTAAAGGCCTTCTGGATGATATTGGTTTCTCGGGATGATACGGCATATGATACGGATTTTGGCATGTATTCCATTCTCTATATATTGACAATCTAGACGTCAAGCAAAGATTGCACAAACACATATCTATTTCTGCCTTACTGGATATATGACACGTTGCTATCCAGTTTTATTGGTTTAAGGAAAGTTTAAAGAAACCAAAGGGGTAATCAAAGCCGTACATAGAAGTAGGACAGATTATGCAATGGCCAAAAAAAAAGGATAAACAATGATCTAAAACACTACATAGAAAAATACTAATGGAGTCAAACGAATCCAACAAAATCGTAGGATGAAGCCAGGTGCTCCGGAAGGGTAGACAGTTCCTGCTCCACTTGCTTCGCCCGTTGTTTTACACTTGACAAAAATCCAATGGTAAGTCATGAATGAGGAAAATATTTCGTGTCTAGGTGAACCATCACTATTTGAAATTTCTATTCATAGTGAATATTGACATATAATTATTGACCCATGCCGAATAAGGTTTAAAACGTATTTACAATTAAAATATTAAATCTTTTGAATGTTTTAATAAGGATAGAAGAAAAACATACGTAATTAAGTTTAATAATTGATTACGCTAATTGACTTGTACTTAAGAACGTCATAAAAACAATATTGCAACATCATGAGAGAAATCATAAACAGGGATGGTGTACAATTTCACAAAATCAACAAACTTGACTGTAATCGTTAAATTGATTCAACATCTTTTCTAATTATATCTATGTATCTTTGTATGCATAAAGAATAAAATAAAAAATGTTCATAGCCATCCGTTGTCGGGGAGCTTTTTTGAAAAAACCCAACAATTAATTAGATTAAATTATGTTGATTGTAACATGACATTTGCACCGTTGTCCCTCCTTATCCCCACACTGAGACCTTTATGATCAAGTGTGTGTAATTTATCAATCTCAACTTCTAACTTAACTAGGTCGCGGGGTCACTTAAGTGGTTGAGTTTTATTTACAAATTTGTAAGAGGGGCCCATCGTGTTCGTATAGTAGCCGATATACAATTACCTATGTAATCAACGTATATCACAACTAACGTGTGTTCGAACCCTGTTTATATGTTGAAGCTCGTGAACAGTTGACAAATAATCTGCAATTTCTTGACAGTTTACTTATTGAAACTTTACTATTTGGCGATGATAGCTTATCTGAGGAACAAAATGCACAAATATTCAAATCAGTGCAGTTGTATATCAAACAAACGAAACGTTTTACCTCAAAGTGATCACACTTTATATATTGAATTTAACTATTTTCTTTGTGAACATTTTCTCCATTGTTGATTTACCCCAACGAATATGACAATTATGTACTGTTATAACTTAATATATTATATAATTTCAAAAAAAAAAAAACTTTTTTCTCAAAGTTGTTATAAAATGTAATTGTTATTTATACATTATTACTTGCTGGTGGATGGAATATAAAATGGTATGTAAATATGTGGAGAGGACCTTTGTAAGTTGGAATAACTTGTGTCCGATCCAAATGTTTTATAGTTAACAATAAAATACGTTTAATCTAAAAAAAAAAAAAAAACCCGTTAATGGAGAGGTGTACTCGATGCAACATTATTTGATTATTTGTTTGTCAGTGACTTGCGACAGTTCGGTGGTTTACTGCGGGTACTCCGGTTTCCTCCACCAATAAAACTGATCACCACGATATACTGAAATATTGTTAAAAGTGGCGCTAAACACCATAAGCCAAAAATAATTAAAAAAAACTCACCAAATATGTAAGAAAGTTTGAAGATGCCAAATGGGTTATTATAAGCTGAAATTCGAAGAAGCACAGACGAAACAGCAGCCAAATGAAAAAGAACAAAACAAAAAGACGAACAATGGTCGACAAATTACTACACAGAAAAATTAAGATTGGAGCAAAACGAACCCCAGTGAAAGCCGGGTATTAGCTCAGCTGCACCGGAAGTATAAGGGGTTCTCACTATACTACTGGCACCTATCGCATTTCTCTTGTTCACAATGAGGCGATAAGTGACAAGTCATGAATGAGGAATAGAAGGGATTGTGATTACAACAGACATAATATTTCCGTGGACATTTGTGACACAGATATTCCGTAACGGTTGATCAAGTCATGGTGGCGAACGTAAAACTTTCGAAGTGATGACTTCAGCTTAATCACTAGGAATCATTTGTTCAGTAGATTCCTTGTTAGCACCAACCCTCTATCGCGGAAGGGCCGCTCAATGAGTTAGGTAGTTGGATTACCTAACAACTTATACAAGCCTATCACCAATACGGCGTGGGTTTGCGCCCGGATTTGTAAATTACAAAAAGGGTGGACTCGACTCGCAGCCGCAAGTGATAAAGTTTACCAGTTGCTTGCCCATGGTCGGTGGTTCTCTCCGAGTACTCAGGTTTCTTCCACCACTAAAACTGGTCCCATGATATAGCTGAAATATTGCTGAAAGTGGCGTTAAGCGCAATAAATAATTAAATCAATCAAACCTATCGCGGAAACAACAATGCAAGTTTAACCCCGCCATGATGTGTTCTGACGAGTGGTATTTTTTGTTTTTCATTTTATCTTGATAAGAACCACACGCCCTGGAATATTACATCGACATAAATAACTGACAGATATAAACACCATATATAAAAATAGATCCATTAGCATTATATTAAAATTTCAATATTATTCTATGCTCTTCAATTAAAAAATCTTTCAAGAAGTAAGAAGGTTCTATAAATATTGATTTTCGATACGAATTAAGAAAATGAAGGAATTTGTGCATCAGTGATGTATCCGGAGAATGTTATGTCAGTCTTTGTTTCAATGAAAGCTCGTTGACGATAGATAGCTGACATTATACCACAGAGACACGCCAAAAAGATGCGTCATTGTAATTATTTGCCATATAATGAAATGAAAAATACAAAAAAATATCACAATGTCGCAACAGTTCCGAAAACTAATAGAAAAATCATAGAAAGAGGTAAAACCGGCACCACTAATACAAATACATGACGGGTCACTTTCCTCGCTTGGTACAGGCATTTCAATAAAAGGTGGCGGGTTTAAACTAGTAACCATATGTAAAAATAGATCCATTAGCAATGTATTAAAATTTCAATATTATCCTGTTCTCTTCAATTTAAAGCACGAACGACGATCGTTTGATTCCATCTTTCAATAGGTAACAATGTTCTATAAATATTGATTTTCGATACGGATTAAGAAAATGAAGGAAGCTGCGCATCAGTGATGTATCCGGAGAATGTTATGAAAGTCTTTGTTTTAATGAAAGCTCGCTGAAGATAGAACGCTGACATTTTACCACAAAGAGATGCAAAATGTTTAATCACTGCGCTTTCTTGTTAACAAAGACGTTTGAATTATCGATTATTTATGAAGGTTATTCGTCCAGCAATGCATGGTGCGCAGTAATTTAGATATCTACGTCGCAAATTAATCGATGTGACAAAAAAGGTATAGCACCTAGATATATACAGTGTAACTTCTTTAAGCAAATACTTTGAGCGTAAGCATTTTTTTGTGTTGGGATTAAACGTTAATTCTAACATAATGTCCTTCTTTCGCTTTGTAAACCAACGAGCGATTTATCGATTGGGTATACTCTCATTAGCACATGCGCCGGTGCACACATTTAAGCCAGGTAATAAAATTATTAAATAAAATTATATACACTGTTGTTAATGTTTTAATAACATCTATATTCACTGAAAATAATCAACAAATCCAAAATTAATGATATGCGACGTGCAATTAAAACATGCAAACACAATATTATTGTTAGGGGTGCTCCATCAATATGACTGACTTTCCCGTCGTAAATGTATATGTGACTGACTTTCCCGTCGTAAAAGTACATGTTGATGAATTATCGTCTGCTCGAAATTGGTAGGATAAATTGTGTGCGACATTTTCCGCAAACGAAAATATAAATTACCGTTTTCCAAATAAAGTATTCTACCGTATTTGTACTGTTAGACATAGCAGAATCGAAATAATTCATGGAAGCCATCATGTGTTTTGAGTTTTAACATGGGTTGGCAGATATTAGTAAATTTTATCCGCCACCCCATGTTAAAACTCAAAATGCATTCTGTTTTTTTTTAAAATATATTTTGGATATTAGGACTACACGTTTTAACTTATGACCTAGGTCATAATTCTAAAAACAAGAGAATGAGCGTCAAATCAAATATTATTTTATCTATTGTAGGACATCTGTATACCTCCAGTATCTCCTATATGGAGCCCGTACATTACGACAGACAATCTCTTCATCACCAACATAGAACACGGCGGTCAACAAAAGAATTCATACATCTTCAATTTGATGCGTTTTCAAGGTAATTGTTGTTACTAAGGAGACGTAAACAATATAACAAATAATGGCATATCTCAGTCAGATATCTTTAAAATTGCATGAAAGATGAAATATCATTTTGGAAAAAAAAAAAAACAGTGCGAAAATTAATATCCAGTTAGAGAGAACAACATATGTGATTCACATTGTGATAATGAAATAAAATAAAAGATCGACACATTTTAATGTTTACCTAACAACCATCCTCTATAAAAGGGTTAAAGTATATCTACTTTAGAAATGCCTGTACCAAGTCAGGGTCATTACGGTTTTCACAGTTTTCCGGTTGTTGACTGATTTTGTCTGTTTATATAATTATGAGTTTTGACTTTCCCTTTGTAAGATTGCTCGGAGTTCGGTAATTTTGTTATTACCCTTATTTTCTATGAATGAAAGCACTTGCATGACCACATAGCTTTACTAAAAATGGAGATTTAGGCCCATAAAACTAGCTTAACCCGCCACTTTTAATTGGAGTTTCGCTACCCAGTCAGGAAGGTTAGAGGTCATGTGTTTGCGTGTTAGGTATATCGATTCTGCCTCTGTCTATGACATTTCTATTGCATTTTTGACTGTTCCGACAGTGTGGTATTTTTTTCATGTTATTCTATCCTTGTTGTATAATGATAACCTCGCCATCTTCTTCTTATGAGGAATTGTTCAGGCATTCACAATATTGAAATTAATATTGATGGACCACTCTGATATATAGTCTCCGTTCAAAAATCATAAAAGACAACACAAACCAAGCTAGAGAAACGAACCAAACACGGGCCGGGGTGAACTCAGGTGTCCCGGAGAGGTGAGCACTTCCTGCTCCACTAATGGTACCCGTCATGCTACACTATATAAACAAACGTTGATGACTCATTCAAGAGGAAAGAATGACGAGATTATTACTACGACCAAAGGAATAAAAATCTACGACCAAAGGAATAAAAATGTAGATATAAAATTTAGTGCGCACGACACGTATCTAGAATAACCCTCATCAGGAAACCTCAAAATCTTCATCAGGTAGAATAACCCTCATCAGGAAACCTCAAAATCGAAACATTAGAAAGCCTAATAATTTTTGGGAGCAATAAAAGTAAAGGACATACCCATGATCAGCCGTGTCCCAATATTCAGTAACCAAGTCATTATTTAATGTATATCCTTGTGTTTCTTTTGCGATTCTAAACATCCGCTCATAGGGCCATTCCACTGCTATCGTTTTACCTACACGATGTTGTATTTTGTAATCTTGTTCTCGTCATGAAAATAACTGAAACACTGACCGATTGACGTTAAACAACAATCAATCAGTCAATTAATTTAGGTAGATCTCGTACTTGATACAGCATAACGCATTGCATGATTGAA
The DNA here is from genome assembly GCA_963383655.1 of Bathymodiolus septemdierum. Lineage (NCBI taxonomy): Eukaryota > Metazoa > Mollusca > Bivalvia > Mytilida > Modiolidae > Bathymodiolus > Bathymodiolus septemdierum. The sequence goes on from OY726527.1 coordinate 8,538,192, forward strand.
ACTACACGAATATCTCCGCGTTCTGGCGAGGTGTACTCGATATTACATGATGTAATAACGTTTATCAGTGATTTGCGGCAGGTCGGTGGTTGGCTTTCTGTGGGCACTCCGGTTTTCTCTACCAATAAAACTTACCGCCACGATATAACTGAAATATTGTTGAAAGTGGCGTCAAACACCATAGCCCCAGAATATCTCCGGGAATGATATGTACAATATAAATACACACATGTGTAGCAACTGAAACATTTCAGCACATTGTCCTATTAATTTTAGGGTTGTAATACTAAATACGGTAAAACACCAAGTTCCACCCTTTTTCACTATCGTTAGAGTCAAAAGCATCTGAAATTGTTGTCGTGAATCGCCAAACTTTTTATTTTTAATGTATTGCATGTATTTGTATAAAGTCGATTTTGATCTATATGGGTAGGGTGATAGTGTTTAACGACACTTATAACAAACAGGATGACCAGGAGAAAACCATCTTGTCGCGAGTCACTAACAAACTTTATCACAAAATGATGTATCGAGTACACCTCGCCATGAGCGGGGATCGAACTCACAACTGTAGTGGTGATAGGCACAGATTGCATAGGTAGTATTTATCCAACTACCATACGATCACGACCACGACGACTAATATTGATGTATTAAATAGGAACATTATTGTTCTTTTCTGTAGAGAATGGTCCATAAAGTTAAATAAAGATAGAAGAATATTTCATGATAACGTTCTTATAGAGAACAGTAGAGGACCAATATCGTACGATGTGCAGTCTGTATATACAGGATATGTTGACGGTATGTACAGGTTATTAGATGTGCAGTCTGTATATACAGGATATGTTGACGGTATGTACAGGTTATTAGATGTGCAGTCTGTATATACAGGATATGTTGACGGTATGTACAGGTTATTAGATGTGCAGTCTGTATATACAGGATATGTTGACGGTAGGTACAGGTTATTAGATATATAATATAGGGCATAGGTCTTAATAAGAAAATGACTGAGACTTAGAGAAAACCGAAGAGGTAATCTAGAATAGACAATCTAGAGACATTGGCAACAAGACACATGACGAAGACAAGCAAAGAAAAAGGAAAAGAAAAAGAAAAAGGAAAAGAAAGAACACAACACAACACAGAAAGCTAAAAAGACGAATAACACTAACCCCACCAAAATATCAGCGATGAACCCGAGCGAGCAGTTCCTACTCGTTATTAGATACACCCCGAACGATTGACCACAAGGAAGTCTAGGACATATGCTGATGGAAATCCAAGTCATGGAGAGTGACAGACACAAAGAACAATGTATACGATACTGTTAATGGCTTGCAGTATTATATACTTCACATCCCGTCATGTACAAAAAAAATGACATTGTTGCGTTCGGAGAAAATCATTTGCCGTCATGTGATATTATGCAGTTACCTAACAGTCAGTCGGTTCCTACGTTGTAGAGTATCATGGGATATACATTATGATGCACGTTTATGACTGATCAGTAATTCATCTGATTGCAAAGATGTGCGAGTATCCCCACTTGAACATGCTCCATCTGGTAGTATACATTAGAAAGAAATATATATGCATATTAAAAACGTAGATATCTAATTTAGTGCGCATGACACGTTTCTGGAATAGCCTTCATCAGGTATGCTCACAACTAACAGATTGGAAAACCAAACAAATTAAATAGGGCTTCATAATGTTTAGCTTTTACCATAGGTACCCGATTTGTGGACCCTCCCCTTTTTAATTTTTTTTTTAATTCATCACTTTATAATTAAAACATCTCACAAAAGTGATGAATTAAAAAAAAAGGGGGGGGGGGGGGTCCACAAATCGGGTACCTATGGCTTTTACAGTTCTTGTCTGTACCAAGTCAGGGCCATTGCGGTTTTCAGTTTTCCGGTTGTTGACTGATTTTATCTGTTTGTTGATTTATGAGTTTTGCCTTTCCCTTCGGAAGATTGCTCGGTGTTCGGTACTTTTGTTATTACCCTTATTCTGTATTGAGTTTGGGCAGAAACTGGAACAAGGTGACAAGTAAAACATTTTCTCAGAGTCCTTATTTCCCTATTTTCGTATGCTTGAATCACCAATCAAATACTATGTATGATATTATAGCATGTACACGAAGAAAATGTAATTTTACCGAAAAATAAACATAATCATGTTTTGGAATAACCATAGCAAAAAATTCTCTGACGTTTCGGAAATACTGACGACCTTCTTGGAATATTTATCAGCAGACAGCACTAACAAATCAAGATATCACATGAAAATATGACGTCATAGTTAATGTTTATGACCTATAATTATTTTCTTCGTTTTTGTTCATATTGTGTATTCCGTCCATCAGGTTAGAAAAAAATATTATTTTGTCATTAACAAATATATGTGAATATGTAATTTTATTTGGTAGGAGAGGAGTCACATGTCTTTGGAACTATTACATCATCAGGACATTTTGAAGGACAAGTTCAGATATATAATAATACTTATATCATTGAAAAATCAAGTCGCCATAATTATACAAACGTCAATTTTCATTCTGTGATGTATAACGTACATGACGTAGTAATTCCTGATCATCAAACTTTTTGTGGAATAAAAAATGAATTTGAAAAACTAAAATTACGAACAAATGCGGAAGATAAAACTCGTCCGGATGATGGGAATATGCATCGTGATTTTAGACTTCGATATACATCCGACGATACAGATAAACACAAAAGGCATCGAAGAGCTATCGATCCTAGTAAGAAAATATGTGAGCTGTATATGCAAGTTGACCACACACTTTTCTTTAAATTTAACAACAATACAGATGATATGATAGACCATATTAGTAACCACGTGATGGCCGTCAATTCTATATATAGCTCAATTGGTAAGTCTAACCATGTAATGACCGTCAATTATATATATAGCTCAGTTGGTAAGTCTAACCATGTAATGGCCGTCAATTATATATAGCTCAGTTGGTAAGTCTATCCATGTAATGACCGTCAATTCTATATATAGCTCAGTTAGTATGTCTAACCATGTAGTGACCGTCAATTCTATATATAGCGCAATTGGTAAGTCTAACCATGTAATGGCCGTCAATTCTATATATAGCTCAGTTGGTAAATCTAACCATGTAATGACCGTCATTTCTATATATAGCTCAGTTGGTAAGTCTAACCATGTAATGACCGTCCATTCTATATATAGCTCAATTGGTAAGTCTAACCATGTAATGTCCGTCAATTCTATATATAGCTCAATTGGTAAATCTAACCATGTAATGTCCGTCAATTCTATATATAGCTCGGTTGGTAAGTTTAACCATGTAATGGCCGTATATTCTATATATAGCTCGGTTGGTAAGTTTAACCATGTAATGGCCGTATATTCTATATATAGCTCGGTTGGTAAGCTTAACCATGTAGTGACCGTCAATTCTATATATAGCTCGGTTGGTAAGTTTAACCATGTAATGGCCGTATATTCTATATATAGCTCGGTTGGTAAGTTTAACCATGTAATGGCCGTATATTCTATATATAGCTCGGTTGGTAAGTTTAACCATGTAATGGCCGTATATTCTCTATATAGCTCGGTTGGTAAGTTTAACCATGTAATGGCCGTATATTCTATATATAGCTCGGTTGGTAAGTTTAACCATGTAATGGCCGTATATTCTATATATAGCTCGGTTGGTAAGCTTAACCATGTAGTGACCGTCAATTCTATATATAGCTCGGTTGGTAAGTTTAACCATGTAATGGCCATATATTCTATATATAGCTCGGTTGGTAAGTTTAACCATGTAATGGCCGTATATTCTATATATAGCTCGGTTGGTAAGTTTAACCATGTAATGGCCGTATATTCTCTATATAGCTCGGTTGGTAAGTCTAACCATGTAATGGCCATATATTCTATATATAGCTCGGTTGGTAAGTTTAACCATGTAATGGCCGTATATTCTATATATAGCTCGGTTGGTAAGTTTAACCATGTAATGGCCGTATATTCTATATATAGCTCGGTTGGTAAGTTTAACCATGTAATGGCCGTATATTCTATATATAGCTCGGTTGGTAAGCTTAACCATGTAGTGACCGTCAATTCTATATATAGCTCGGTTGGTAAGCTTAACCATGTAATGGCCATATATTCTATATATAGCTCGGTTGGTAAGTTTAACCATGTAATGGCCGTATATTCTATATATAGCTCGGTTGGTAAGTTTAACCATGTAATGGCCGTATATTCTCTATATAGCTCGGTTGGTAAGTCTAACCATGTAATGGCCATATATTCTATATATAGCTCGGTTGGTAAGTTTAACCATGTAATGGCCGTATATTCTATATATAGCTCGGTTGGTAAGTTTAACCATGTAATGGCCGTATATTCTATATATAGCTCGGTTGGTAAGTTTAACCATGTAATGGCCATATATTCTATATATAGCTCGGTTGGTAAGTTTAACCATGTAATGGCCGTATATTCTATATATAGCTCGGTTGGTAAGTCTAACCATGTAATGGCCATATATTCTATATATAGCTCGGTTGGTAAGTTTAACCATGTAATGGCCATATATTCTATATATAACTCGGTTGGTAAGTTTAACCATGTAATGGCCATATATTCTATATATAGCTCGGTTGGTAAGTTTAACCATGTAATGGCCGTATATTCTATATATAGCTCGGTTGGTAAGTCTAACCATGTAATGGCCATATATTCTATATATAGCTCGGTTGGTAAGTTTAACCATGTAATGGCCATATATTCTATATATAGCTCGGTTGGTAAGTTTAACCATGTAATGGCCGTATATTCTATATATAGCTCGGTTGGTAAGTTTAACCATGTAATGGCCGTATATTCTATATATAGCTCGGTTGGTAAGCTTAACCATGTAGTGACCGTCAATTCTATATATAGCTCGGTTGGTAAGTTTAACCATGTAATGGCCGTATATTCTATATATAACTCGGTTGGTAAGTTTAACCATGTAATGGCCGTATATTCTATATATAGCTCGGTTGGTAAGTTTAACCATGTAATGGCCGTATATTCTATATATAGCTCGGATGGTAAGTTTAACCATGCAATGGCCATATATTCTATATATAGCTCGGTTGGTAAGTCTAACCATGTAATGGCCGTATATTCTATATATAGCTCGGTTGGTAAGTCTAACCATGTAATGGCCGTATATTCTATATATAGCTCGGTTGGTAAGTTTAACCATGTAATAGCCGTATATTCTATATATAGCTCGGTTGGTAAGTTTAACCATGTAATGGCCGTATGTTCTATATATAGCTCGGTTGGTAAGTTTAACCATTTAATGGCGTATATTCTATATATAGCTCGGTTGGTCAGTCTAACCATGTAATGGTCGTATATTCTATATATAGCTCGGTTGGTAAGTCTAACCATGTAATGGCCGTATATTCTATATATAGCTCGGTTGGTAAGTTTAACCATGTAATGGCCGTATATTCTATATATAGCTCGGTTGGTAAGTTTAACCATGTAATGGCCGTATATTCTACATATAGCTCAGTTGGTAAGTTTAACCATGCAATGGCCGTATATTCTATATATAGCTCGATTGGTAAGTTTAACCATGTAATGGCCGTATATTCTATATATAGCTCGGTTGGTAAGTCTAACCATGTAATGGCCATATATTCTATATATAGCTCGGTTGGTAAGTTTAACCATGTAATGGCCGTATATTCTATATATAGCTCGGTTGGTAAGTTTAACCATGTAATGGCCGTATATTCTATATATAGCTCGGTTGGTAAGTTTAACCATGTAATGGCCATATATTCTATATATAGCTCGGTTGGTAAGTTTAACCATGTAATGGCCGTATATTCTATATATAGCTCGGTTGGTAAGTCTAACCATGTAATGGCCATATATTCTATATATAGCTCGGTTGGTAAGTTTAACCATGTAATGGCCATATATTCTATATATAGCTCGGTTGGTAAGTTTAACCATGTAATGGCCATATATTCTATATATAGCTCGGTTGGTAAGTCTAACCATGTAATGGCCGTATATTCTATATATAGCTCGGTTGGTAAGTCTAACCATGTAATGGCCATATATTCTATATATAGCTCGGTTGGTAAGTTTAACCATGTAATGGCCATATATTCTATATATAGCTCGGTTGGTAAGTTTAACCATGTAATGGCCATATATTCTATATATAGCTCGGTTGGTAAGTTTAACCATGTAATGGCCGTATATTCTATATATAGCTGGGTTGGTAAGTTTAACCATGTAATGGCCGTATATTCTATATATAGCTCGGTTGGTAAGCTTAACCATGTAGTGACCGTCAATTCTATATATATCTCGGTTGGCAAGTTTAACCATGTAATGGCCGTATATTCTATATATAGCTCGGTTGGTAAGTTTAACCATGTAATGGCCGTATATTCTATATATAGCTCGGTTGGTAAGTTTAACCATGTAATGGCCGTATATTCTATATATAGCTCGGATGGTAAGTTTAACCATGTAATGGCCATATATTCTATATATAGCTCGGTTGGTAAGTCTAACCATGTAATGGCCGTATATTCTATATATAGCTCGGTTGGTAAGTCTAACCAGGTAATGGCCGTATATTCTATATATAGCTCGGTTGGTAAGTTTAACCATGTAATGGCCGTATATTCTATATATAGCTCGGTTGGTAAGTTTAACCATGTAATGGCCGTATATTCTATATATAGCTCGGTTGGTAAGTTTAACCATGTAATGGCGTATATTCTATATATAGCTCGGTTGGTAAGTCTAACCATGTAATGGCCGTATATTCTATATATAGCTCAGTTTGTAAGTTTAACCATGTAATGGCCGTATATTCTATATATAGCTCGATTGGTAAGTTTAACCATGTAATGGCCGTATATTCTATATATAGCTCGGTTGGTAAGTTTAACCATGTAATGGCGTATATTCTATATATAGCTCGGTTGGTAAGTCTAACCATGTAATGGCGGTATATTCTATATATAGCTCGGTTGGTAAGTCTAACCATGTAATGGCCGTATATTCTATATATAGCTCAGTTTGTAAGTTTAACCATGTAATGGCCGTATATTCTATATATAGCTCGATTGGTAAGTTTAACCATGTAATGGCCGTATATTCTATATATAGCTCGGTTGGTAAGTCTAACCATGTAATGGCCGTATATTCTATATATAGCTCGATTGGTAAGTTTAACCATGTAATGGCCGTATATTCTATATATAGCTCGATTGGTAAGTTTAACCATGTAATGGCCGTATATTCTATATATAGCTCGGTTGGTAAGTTTAACCATGTAATGGCCGTATATTCTATATATAGCTCGGTTGGTAAGTTTAACCATGTAATGGCCGTATATTCTATATATAGCTCGGTTGGTAAGTTTAACCATGTAATGGCCGTATATTCTATATATAGCTCGATTGGTAAGTTTAACCATGTAATGGCCGTATATTCTATATATAGCTCGATTGGTAAGTATAACCATGTAATGGCCGTATATTCTATATATAGCTCGATTGGTAAGTATAACCATGTAATGGCCGTATATTCTATATATAGCTCGATTGGTAAGTATAACCATGTAATGGCCGTATATTCTATATATAGCTCGATTGGTAAGTATAACCATGTAATGGCCGTATATTCTATATATAGCTCGGTTGGTAAGTTTAACCATGTAATGGCCGTATATTCTATATATAGCTCGGTTGGTAAGTTTAACCATGTAATGGCCGTATATTCTATATATAGCTCGGTTGGTAAGTTTAACCATGCAATGGCCATATATTCTATATATAGCTCGGTTGGTAAGTTTAACCATGTAATGGCCGTATATTCTATATATAGCTCGATTGGTAAGTCATCTGTATGCTCTAAGTTTGTACCATTAGTATTGGAAGCCGTGGTATTTTATTTAATGAGTGATGTTTTGTATTTTATTTACACTTTTTAATGTGTGAAGTCGCGGTTATTTCATTTACACGTGCAAAGCCATAAAGTCTTGTTTTTTTTTATTTACACCCTTTTACAACAAATAATCCCCCGCGTCATGAAAAAAATGAATTAACCAAGTGTAAGATGTCGAACGATAATTCCATGTACACAGAGACCATGCATAAATAAAACAATAATTTTAACCGTACATTAACACCTAATCTCTTGGCGCTTAATGCGGTCAATTAAACACTAGTTATTGGTAAGTATCTCTGACGTCTTAGAACTTCATATTTATAATATCATCATTACACTTAGCGAGTACCAGGAGGTGTCGGTGCTGCTCGTCTTCTCAGTTTCTTGTGTTGTGTCATGTGTGTGTGTTTTGTTGTTGTTGGTTTTTTTTATCAACTTTGCTTGTGTTCGTCCTATGTCTTGTATCCAATGTTTCTTGGGGGCCATCTTGATCGTGATCATATGGTCATTGGATTTACAACTACCCGTGTGATCAGTGCCTATCACCAATAAAGTTGGGAGTTCGAATACCATTCATGGCTGGGTATACTCGATACAACATTATATGATAAAGTTTGTCAGTGACTTTCGGCAGGTCGATGGTTTTCTCCTGGTCCTCCGGTTTCCTCTACCAATAAAACTGATCGCCACGATATAACTGAAATATTGTTGAATGTGGCGTTACACACTATAACCCTAACCCAATGTTGCCTGTGTCTCTGTGGCTTCCGTTTTTCTAACGTGTAAATAAAACTAACAATATAACTGTTTATTTTCCAGATTTTGATGGAGACAGTAGTCCAGACGGCATTGGATTTTCTATAAAGCGTATAAAAATACATGACGACATTACCGCACCGGGATACAAATATGCAGAAAATCTGGGAGTGGTTTCCATGCTTACACTGCATTCCGAGGAAGATTATAACAGTTTTTGCTTATCATATATGTTTACTCATAGAGACTTTGATGATGGAATTTTAGGATTGGCCTGGACGGCAGATGCAGAGAATCATGGTGGATTATGTTCAAAATATACAGTAAGCATTGTGTGGACCATGTCACTTGATTTTCATTATGTTTTGTACATAATTGTTACTTATGTATAGGGCATTATATCGTGATAAATAGACTGTCCTTGAAATAGACTGCCCAAGTGCAGTCTATCTATTACGATAATGCCGTATACATAAGCAACAATTATTTGTATTTCATTGAAGGAAATAAGACTTTGTAAAGAATTCTATCTTTCTCCACATTAAAGTGTTCGGGAAATTTTCAATCGGCAGCAACAGACGTACCCCCGAGCATTATCATGTTTACGACTGCTGGATTTCTTTAACGCAGATTAATGCATGACACATAACCATGTCTACACCAATGAAAAGTCGACTTTAGAACTGAAAAAGACATAAATATCATTAATTAAGTAACTAATCGGTAAATAATGTTTCATTATTGATGAACACCAAATATAATTTTGCCTATTAAAAGTTATTTTACTAAATATTTTTTTGCAACGGACTCGTTTTTATTTGTAGCTTTATACAGACGGATATAAAAGTCTAAACACGGGTGTGGTCAGCTTTCTGAACTACGGTACAGTCGTTACAACTGCTGTGTCCTACGTCACATTTGCACATGAGATTGGTCATAATTATGGATCACTGGTTAGTAAGAATATTTTAATTGATTTCAACGTTTCTCTTTCATACGTTTAACTCAAATATTGCAATTGTGAGGGAAAAAATATTTTTCATGGCGTGTTGTATGTATATAACCGTACGTTAGGGAATGGACAATCCAGAGACACTGGCAACATGGGGTACGCAGGACACAGGACGAAGACAAACAAAACACAACACAGAAAGCCAAAAAGATTACCACCACGCACCCACCAATAACCGGGGTGTACCCATGTGCTCACGAAGGGTAAGTATTTCCTGCACCTTATAAGGCACCCGTCATGTTACTCATATTGTCAAGGCTTACAAACAATTGGAGGTAAAGACGAACAGAACATTGCTTTTATGCAGAAATCGTAGCGGACATCACAACACTGAACTATGAACGTAAAGACATATGATAGGACAAAAAGACATGAGCCCTCCTACAAACAATTGGGAGGTAAAGACGAACCGAACATTGCTTTTATGAAGAAATCGTAGCGGGAGTCACAACACTGAGCTATGAACGTAAAGACATACAATGTATAATAGGACAAAAGTTGGACACCACTGTACGCAAGCAAACACAAATAACATAAATAAGCTGGGGGTAAAGAGGAACCGAACACTATTTTATGTGGAAATCGTATTGGACATCACAATGAGAGCGTAAATACACATAATAGGGCAACACAAATACATGCACACACATATACATGATCGCCTACTTTACTGATTTGGTACATACTCTTCAATATGAAGTGGCGGGATTAAACCAATTTTATGAGCTCAAACCGTCTCTTTTAGTTATATGATGCGGTCGTGCAAGTGCGCATTGATTGATTGGTGCTTCTACTTCTACTTCTACTTTATACGATGTTCCATCAATACTGATGATTATACATCAGCGAGAACAGACAAGATAAATTCTCAAAATAAACATAAAATATAACATGTATATACACTGTACAGAAAACAAGATGGGACTTTGAATTTGTAACCTTGGGTCAGAGTTTTAAACTAATCTAAGGACTGGCATGGCACAACAATGCTGGCTGGTAGTGAGTTCCATATGCGTATTGTCTGTGGAAAGAAACTGTATTATAAGTAGTCTTTTATAGTTGTGATGTAGGTTTGGAACTGAAGTTTGTTGGTGGACCATGGTATTTTCTGTTGATGAGTGACGTACTGGTTAGGATCAATGGCCACAATATTGTTGGTAATTTTATAAAACATCGTGACTCTGGTTCTCATACGTCTTTGTTCGAGTCTCCCAATTCAGGTTGCTTTTCATGTCGGTTATGGTATCGACCAGATACAAAGCGCGCTGCTCTCCTCTGTACTCTTTCCAATTCACCTGTGTTCGTTTTGGTATGTGGTGACCATACCGTAGAGTAGTATTCTAAATTTGATCTTACTATCGCTTTGTATGCGTTCTCCTTTGTTGTTTCATTTCTGACCTGCACGTTTCTTCGTAGAAATCCCAGTAATTTGTTGGTTTTTCCAGTGATGTTACATATATGGGTGTTCCATGTGAGATTTCTGGAGAGTGCAACTCCTAAATACTTACGTTGTATCTTGCTTCTTTGACGTTTTCAATAATATGTCCTTTCAAAGAATATCTGTTTTCAATTGGTGTCCTTGATCTTGTGATGGACATGGAGTTACATTTTCCTGGATCGAATTCCATACCCCATGTAAGTTCCCATAGTTCCAGATGATGTAGGTTCTGCTGTAATATGTCACGGTCTTGTTGTGTGTATGGTCCTATACAGAATACAGTCATCCGCAAATAATCTTGTTTTTGAAGCCACTGACATTGAAAGATAATTTATAAAGATGAGGAAGAGCAACGGGCCAATCACAGATCCTTGTGGGACTCCACTCACTACTGGTAGCTGGCTTGAGATTTCTCCATCTAACAATACCTATTGATTTCTATTACTTAGAAATGATTCTACCCATCTCCAGGTATTGCCTCTAATCACATAGTTGTCCAATTTCATCAGGAGCTTTCTGTGTGGTATCTTATCGAAGGCTTACGAGAATACTAATATAAGGGACCGACCATTTAACTTGCAAGGGGGGGGGGGGGGAGGGTTATGGTTTTTCGTTTCGTTCAGAAATTTGTTTTCGGACAACACGAGAGTTAGAATTTTTTTTTTTCCACCAGAGTTTAACATTAGGTTATATATGACAAAAACTCTGAATCAGATTATTTTTTTTTCCTCCACCAAAATCAGAATGTTTTTTTCAGCAATATTGGGAATCAGAATATTCTTTTTAGAAAAAAAACCATAACCCCCCCCCCCTGGAAGCTAAATGGTCCGTCCCTAACTAAATCTGTCTGGATGCCATTGTGTAAGTTATCTGCCAGTTTGTGTGCGAGAGTAAGAAGTTGTGTCTCACAGCTCCTCTTTGCTCGGAATCCATGCTGGCAGTCAACCAGTATGTTTTGCTCATCTAGGAGTTTGAGGAACGTTGGACTCTACTATATGTTCCAGGATCTTGCAGCATATGCATGTTAGTGACACTGGTCTGTAATTACTAGCTAGATCTTTCTCTCCTTTCTTTAACACTGGGATAACATTTGCCTGTTACTAGTCTTTTGGTACTTCACACTGTTTGATGACATTTTGTCGTCTTCAGCAGTATTTCAGCTATGCCACCCTGTTGCAAGTGTTTAGAGTAAAAACTAATTAGTTTCATGATAATAACACATGTAAAAGTATAATTTAAATATGGGCTCTAAATTATTGGTGTTTAATGCCACTTTCAAATACCCGCTTAAAACCACTGACTTGCTTCAAACCACCGACAAACGCTTAACATACTGATCTAGCACACCCCTAGATGAGACGAAATTGAACTCGAAACGTTTCTTGGATTACACACCGATTGCATATGTAAAAATGTATCCAACTATCAGATGACGACGACCGTGACAGCCCCATTGGTAGAAGTCAATCCAATTACCATACGATGACGGCCACGATAGCCCCATAGGTAGATGTAAATCCAATTAGCATAGGATGATGCCAACGACGGCCCCATAGGTAGAAATAAATCCAATTCCCATACGATGACAACCACCGGCGCCATAAGTAGATGTAAATCAAGCTGTCACGACGGATCCAATTTAAATAATTGTGTTATCTTGTTTTATTCAGCATGACCAGGCAACCGACCAGACGTGTGCACCCGGTGAACCTAATGGTAATTACATCATGTTTCCCCAGGCAACATCCGGTACGAAGACAAACAATGTCTTATTTTCTCCGTGCAGTATTACACAGATGGGCATAATTATAGAGAACAAAGGTCGTGACCCCAGTGATGGCTGCTTTGTTGGTATGTAAACTGTTAGATACACACTTTAGCTACCAATACTTGGCAAGTGCTATTTCTCTCTTTTAATGTGATACATTGTACAAAGTATCCCCATGTAGGAAGAGTTTGAAGATACCAAAGGGCCGGGAAGTGCTTACGACTAGTGGAACATATCCGTGGTCATTTGTGACACAGATATTCTATAACGGTCAATCAAGTCATGGTGGCGACCATAACACTTTCGAAGTGATGACTTCAACTTAACTAAGAGGAACCCTTAGTTCAGTAGCTTCCTTGTTAGTAGCAACCCTCAATCAAGGAAATCCTGATAGGAACCACAAGCTCTGGAATATCGTATTAACTGGGAGATATATACTCCATATACTGCTGCAATGTTGCTACATATAAATGGAAAGTTCACAATGAGAAAATTGAAATCATCTCTTTAGTATTAAAATATTTTGACCATGTGCTGATGTTTTGTTTACATTGTTGTATTCTATAAAGACCATTTGTGTTTTTCCTTTTGTCAAATTGCAAGTCGAACACACTTTTGGCAAGTGTTATAATGAACCTTTCTCGATCCTACCCTCGTAAGTCCATAGATACTCGTTTTTTTGTCAATATAATGAATAAAGCTGTTGTATTGATTAAATAAGTATAAATTTACTTACAATTACAGCATCTTCATTACATTATATCGTTATTAGTTCAATCTTACTAGTAAATCCAAATCAAACACACACTTTAAGGTTCATTCAGGGGATGTCATAGGGAAAGGGGATGGAATCAGCAAATAATGATGCTAGAAAATGGCCGATTTTACCATTCGATGTATCTCGGGATTTTATAATAAGTAATGAAATTCTCGTCTAGTTCTCGTATATCGAGAAACTTTTCATTGGATAATTTTTTGACGTATTTGAAGTGTCTATGCAAATTTAGAATCGACGGAAATAAATCGGAAAATGCCGAAGTATAATTGTAATATACTGAAAATATCGAAGGAAATTCGGCAATATATTTATAATAAAGTGGGCGTTGATTATATAAATAAATCTAAAGTTCTTCAATGTAGGTATATTTAATTTAAATAATTGCAACTATAATATTCATATAAATATGAACATACATTTTTTTTATTGTTTAATATTGATAACAATTTCAAAATATAACAATTAAATGCAAAAAGTTGAATTAACAATAATTATTGGGGAAAATGCTTTTTAAGGAATATAAATAAAGGGAGATAATCATAGTACTGTATAATATTATAAAATTACTACTGAAAAACTTTTTGTAAAAAAAAATTGAACTAAGTGATTAACACAGTTTGTCTATAAGTTTATATTTAAAAAAAATATGAAATAAATATTTTACAATACTGTCTGTACTCCTGTAGCAGTGTGAAGTCCATCTATGATCTAAATAGATCCTCTGTTTTTAATAACAATTTATATTCATAAAATAAAATAATCAAAATGCATATGTATGCTAAATAAATTTTGGATTAAGTGTTAACTATGTTAGATACAATGTATCTACGTACCATTAGTTGTTTACAAAATACACATATATATATAATTATTGTTTGTAAACAAACATCTGCTTTGCATATCATCCTCGGATTTACCATATTCTAAGAAAACACGTGTTTCTTTTAATTAATTTATTTCATAAAAATATATAACCTATATTTTCTGTTTTTATATATAATTATTAAGGTAAAACTACCTTACAAAAGAACAAAAAGCCATTCAGAAAAATTTGTCAAACTACAACTCTTTCTGATTCTGATCCTGATCTTACCAGCAGCTCGCTGGTAACATTTGGCCCAAATTTTGATTGTATTTTACTTCACATCCAAAATTTTACATGAAGACATAGGTTGAATGTAAAATAATACAAACCGCATTGGGAAATATATATTTCAAACAATTACATCCATATTTTGTCACAATATATCCATAAATAAATGTCTGGCAAACTCATTTACCTAACACGATACACACATTAGCACCCCCTATTGGTTGTAATGGCTGAGTATATAGCCAAGGGAGATAATCGTTTCCGTAGCCTGGTTCATTATACCATTTGCCAAGGGTGTGTTCGATTTGCAGTTTGATGAAAGGAAAAACACATAATTTATTTTCAACGTGTAAAAAATGTAAAAATACAACAGCACATAGTTAAAATATTTTACATCAGGATGCTTTGTATGACATTTAAAAAAAGAAATACAAAACGGGTTTTGCAGAATTACCATTAGCCAATGTCGCCTTCGACAGTATGGTTATGATTTTTATGGAATTTGTAATTTTTGCTTTATTTGCTATGCAGTTGGATTATTCCAATATTCAAAGAGTGTATGACCAAAGGTAGGAACACCCACTGTTTACATATTCATAAGTTGTATTTTAATGCCTCAAAATTGTATCAGAAGTGGAAAAAGTTCCCAAATGTACGCCATTTTTACAATGTTTTCACGTTCAGAGGTATCTTTCCTACTTTTCCAAATTAAACAACGCTATAAATATGTGCTGGGTGTACCTAGCCTTGGATAAGTTGAAGTCATCACTTCGACAGTTTTACGGTCGTCACCATGACTTTGTTGATCGCTATGAAATAGCTGTGTAACAAATGACCCCACGGATATGTTCCACTTGTCGTAGACACTTCCCGGTCCTTGTCTCATTCATGACTTAAAACTCTGTTTGTTACTAGATTAACACGGTGTGTGTCATTAGTGGAACAGGAACTGCCTACCCTTCCGGAGCACCTGAGTTCACCCCGGTTTTTAGTAGGATTCATGTTACTCGATCTATAGTTTTATATGTACGTTTTGTAGATCGTTGTTTGTCCTTTTGTACTCATCTTCGATATATGAATTCTGATTACCCCTTTAGTATCTTCAAGCTCTTCTTTTTTATATTTTAAAAGATCCAACACGGATGAAACCACATTTAAACCTGTTGCTGGAAAGAAAAGGTGGTCTTGTCAGACAGGTTCAATTCATATGAAATGTTCTATGATAAGACAAGAACACGTTGACTTTTTAATACAGATGACTGCTTAATAGAGGTGACCGCATGGACAGGTTTGACTGTATAATTAGATTGTTTCTTTCGCGGAACGGAATTTATCCAGCAAGGAAGAAGTTCTGATGTATTTATATTAGGGTTATTACTTATATTATTAATTTAAATTCTGAGTTTGTAATTGTGTATTGCAGAAGCATCAGTAGCTACTTGTGGAAATAATGTGGTAGAAAGTGGGGAGGAGTGTGACTGTGGCTGGGATGATGAGTGTACTGATAATTGTTGTTGGCCGTCTCTATCTACTCCAGGACCAGACTCCTCAAAAGCTTGTACATTCAAACCCGATGCAACATGCAGGTAATTACAAATATATATATATATACATGTATATATACATTGTATAATACCCTTATAGAGAGGATTTATTTAAGGGCTGGAGATACTGGTGTTTAACACCACGTTAAAATATATTTCGTGAGTTCAAACATGACTAGGTCCCCCCCCCCCCACACATTCATATATCGTTTCCCCAATCCCCCCCTTTTTTTTTTTTTTAGCTCAGTGAGTTAATGTGGCAGATGATTGTTCGCCTTGTTGATACTGGTGGAATTATTTTCGTAACAAAGAGAAGTTATGAGTAACCATCAAAACCACTTTGATTCAAATATCAAATAGGGGCACCTCATCATCAGTTTTTCCCGAAAAATGGCCCCATAGATAAATATGATACCAATGCAATTTGAAAAAAGAAAAATAAACACAAATTTATCTTAAATGATTAATAAATGTATAAATGTAACAGCATAATCGTGTTGTATTGTTTATTTTTACAATAGTTTACATAAAGCAAAATTTCTGAATTTTATGAAAACATCAACTTATATAAATATCAAGTAACAATAATTGTTAACCGCATCGATGGTGTAATGGTTAGCGTGTTCTCCTCGAGTGTGGCAGATCGTGGGTTTGAGCCCCTATAACGCAGCATTAAAGAAAGAACAAAGATTGGTCGGCTCGGAATCATGTTTCAATGAGCTAGCACTATAAAAATCAAACTCAGCGTGTTGGTCTAGAACATAGCGGACCTCATCATCATTTCACTGAAAATTAACTTGTTCTCGCCATGGTATAGCTGAAAAATGATTGCTGAATTGGCGTTAAACAACAATCACTCACTCACTATTATTGTTTTTGATTCATTTTTGCTTTCAAGGTAAAATATTAAAGGACACTATTTAGATAAAAATAAATCCACTTTAGCACATATGATCAGTGTCAAAATGAACCTTAACTAATTGGTCGTTCTCATAAATGTATATTTACAATAATGACATGACCGCTTTTTATATTTTCAGTCCTAGTCAGGGCATCTGTTGTTCAGAGGCCACCTGTGCCCCATATCTACCAGGAGATAATGTTGTGTGTCGGACCAACTCGTCATGTTTAGATACGGCTGTTTGCAAATATCCTTTAATTATAAGCTACACGGATTAGAGTACAAAATAAGATTTTCACGGACGAACGAGTATTGTTTATCTTCTACATATAATACAATTGACGTATTTATACGTATTTGGGTGTGTTCGAATCAGCTAAATCTCGATTTGGTAAACATTTCTTAGACTCCCACAAAACCGTAAATGGGGATGTGAAGTACAACAATGTATTTATGCATATTTAGGTGTGTTCGAATCAGCTAAATCTCAATTTGGTAAACATTTCTTAGACTCCCGCAAAGTCGCAACTGGCAAAATTAAATACAACTTAACAATTCGCTATAGTTAAGCAGGAGCTATATGCAAATCATATTGAATTAAGTGTTGAAGTACTTTTATTCTAAATATACACATTTAGTTCACATAATTTTTTATACAATCTCCTCATCCTCGAGGGAACGAACCCCAGTTATATCTTTCATAATCTGTATTGTTGTAAAATTATAGTCTAACAAAACATTAAAAAAAAACTACAACAAAAACGAAAAAAAAAAAAAAAAATTTTTTTTTTTAAAGTAAATAAAACAAATCAAAACAAAGCAAAAAAACCCCAAACATTTAAGCTATAAGAAAAACAAATAATGAAAAAGATAATGAACAAAAAAAGAAGAAAATGTCCATCAATTAATTAGCAGTTTTTTTGTCTGGTTGATAGGTGCAATTATCTTTTGATAACAAATATACTGATTATGTCATGAATTAATACAAACAAATGTATGCCCCTTGACAATCTAACTGGTGAACTGACCTGTCCAGACTCGACAGCAGCGCCCAACGGGACCTTGTGTGACATAGAACAAGTCTGTTACATCGGGGTGAGTTATCTATTATTTTCTTATGGCATTTTAACACTTTTTTCTCTCAAATCTTCTGTCAATTTTATTTTCATTTGACTTTTGTCCGATTTTAGAAACAATGAACACATATGAAACATCAGAGTACATGTATATCAGCTAGTGTTTTCGCTGCGGCGTTACAATGACTGCTACAATGGGGTTCGCTGGTTGTGTGAGTTGAGTTAAGCACACACACAACACGTCCTGCGATATGTAGATGAGTGACTCATGATAAAGATAATATCGTTCTCTTTGCGCGTTAAAAACAACTTGGGAGAGTTTCTAGTGGGCGTCAAACAACCGTATTGGAGTCGTATTAGTTGGTTTGGTTTTATTTTATTTAACGCCATTTTCAACAATATTTCAGTTATATCGTGGCGGTCTTTATTGGCGGAGGAAACCGGAGGATCCGGAAAAAACCACCGACCTGTCATAAGTCACTGACAAACTTTATCACATAATGTTGTACACCTCCTCCTGATCGAGATTCGAATTCACAACATCAGTGGCGATATGCACTGATTGTATAGGTAGATGTAAATGCAACTACCGAGCCGGAGAAATGAGCGGTGATGCATATGTGTGTTAAGGGTATCGATTTTGTCTCTTTCTATTTTTTTTATATCAGATTTTGGAAATGTTCAGATTGTGTTGTATTTGTATAGTTTTTCATTGTTTTCACAGGAATGTTCAGGTCAGGTCTGTTAGGCGAACGGTTATCAGTCATGTTAATGTGAGGTTACAACCCCCGAAGACTGGAAAGATCCACTACTTTGTACTCTAATAATTATTATTATTCACAGGAATGTTCAGGTCAGGTCTGTCAAGCGAACGGTTATCAGTCCTGTCAATGTGAGGCTACAACTCCCGAAGACTGAAAAGATCCAATACTTTGTACTATAATTATTATTATTCACAGGAATGCTCAGGTCAGGTCTGTCAGGCGAACGGTTATCAGTCATGTTAATTTGAAGCTACAACCCTCGAAGACTGAAAAGATCCACTACTTTGTACTATAATAATTATTATTATTCACAGGAATGTTCAGGTCAGGTCTGTCAAGCGAACGGTTTTGAGTCCTGTCAATGTGAGGCTATAACCTCCGAAAACTGGAAAGATCCTCTACTTTGTACTCTGTGTTGTGTAGATCATAATGATGGGGATACTTGCAAGTACGTATAATAATTCCATAGATGTTTAATGATTGATTGATTGATTGATTTTTGATGTTTAGCGCCACTTTCAGCTATATCATTGCGACCAGTTTTAGTGGTGGAAGAAGCCGGAGTACCCGGAGAGAACCATCGACCATTGGCAAGCAAATGGTAAACTTTATCACTTGCGGCTGCGAGTCGAGTGCACCTTTTTTGTAATTTACAAAGCCGGGAGCGAACCCACACCGCATCGGTGATAGGCTTGTATGAGTTGTTAGATAATCCAGCTACCTAACTCATTGAGCCACCCGGGGGCTTCACAGATGTATATGCAGTACGCTCTACACGTTTCTGGGATAACCTTAATTCATCAGGTTATCACGGAAAATGTATATCAGTACACATAATTATTGGCCCCTTTCCCAAGAAATATCAAACCTCTACCTATGGTAACTCAACTCCCCTAACCATTGTATGCATACCCCATACCCATGGAATATCAAACGGCCTCTTGTCTTACATAGTGAGTCAAGTAAAACTGCTATGGAATATCGACCACCTCCCATGGTATATCAAACCATCTACCCATGATATATCAAACACCCTACTGTCTCTTGGATATCCCTTAGGGGGTTCAAAATATCATGGGGTTCAATTTACAAAACATATCATTTTTCAATAAGTGGGTTCAAAATACCGTGGATAAGAATTGACCCCGAGATCAATATACCATAGGGTTCAAAATACCATATCACAGCAGGATAGAAAGATATCAATTTATCGTTTCACATGACTACATTTTAATTATGCTTAGAACTATGGATGTCAAGCGCAACTTCGGATATATCACAGTGGTCAATTTTATATTGTTGTTAAGAAACTTTATTCTAAAATTGAGTAATGCAATCAAACTGCAACTGAACTTTAAAATAAACTGCAATTGAACAAGAAAGAAAGTAAACTGTGTTGTTCCATATCCACATCCATACTGTTAACACACATACATATTCTGCTCACTTTTCTAGTTTGGCACTGTCTCGCCATTAAAAAAAGTAGTCATGTTAAACTAGTTTTATGTACCCAAACCTCCCCTCAATAGACAATAAGTTAAATCTTGACTTGGCATCAACAAAACTACAAGCTTCATATAGTTGTTTCAGGGCCCGGATGGCTCAATGAGTCAGGTAGTTGGATTACCTAACAACTCATACAAGCCTATCACCAATACGGCGGGGGTTCGCGCCCGGCTTTGTAAATTACAAAAAGGGTGCACTCGACTCAGCCACAAGTGATAAAGTTTACCAGTTGCTTGCCCATGGTCGGTGGTTCCCTCCGGGTACTCCGGCTTCTTCCACCACTAAAACTGGTCGCCATGATATAGCTGAAATATTGCTGAAAGTGGCGTTAAGCACAAAAAATAAAAATAAATCATATGTAGTTGTTTCTACTATATATACATATGTATGTGTGTGTGTGTGTGTGTGTGTGTGTGTGTGTGTGTGTGTGTGTGTGAGAGAAACATAGTAATGTAATGAACTACAAGACATAGATGATTTATGATAAAAAAAAATTCAAATGTGAACCTTCTTAAGATTTATTTCGTAGCACAACAAAAACAAACCAACAAATATACAAGCAAACAAACTGACAACAACAAGCTTAAAAAAAGTAAAAAAGCACACACACATAAAAAAGAGATATCAAATTGTTGGAAATGAATATGTATATGTTACTTGTTAACCATTTCAGAACTGCAGACCAATTATTTAATGTGCCATTTACAAAAGCAGTTCCGGGTACACCGTGTAATAACTTCCTGGGTTACTGTGACGTGTTCCATATATGTAGAGAGGTTTGTTATTTTAATAGTAAAAAATCTAATGGAATGTGATGAGTTAAGAGTAAAAAAAGGACGGAACTGTGATGAAGACAAAAGGAACATATGAATATTGTACATATTTAATATAGGGCCCCGGGTGACTCAATGAGTTAGGTAGTTGGATTACCTAGCAACTCATTCAAGCCTATCACCAATACGGCGTGTGTTTGCACTCGGCTTTGTAAATTACAAAAAGGGTGCACTCGACTCGCATCGCAAGTGATAAAGCTTACCAGTTGCTTGCCCATGTTCGGTGGTTCTCTCCGGGTACACCGGCTTCTTCCACCACTAAAACTGGTTGCCATGATATAGCTGAAATATTGCTGAAAGTGGCGTTAAAACATAAAAAATCAACAAAACAAATCATATATAATATTCTTTATTTGACTTTACACAACAGCAACAATATGAAACGTACATTACAATCTCGAGCGTACCTGTTGAAGGTTATTCCAGAAACGTGTCGTGCCTCTGAATTTGATATATACATTTTTATTATAACATTTATATTGGATCTATTTCAGGTTAACCCGTCAGGACCGTTAAGAGATCTGAAGAATTTACTACTTGGAGGTGGCTTAGTAAATACACTAAAGGAATTTCTTACCAAACATTGGTATGTTGGTATCGCCGCTGTTGTAGGATTAATTATTATTATGGTGAGTCTAAAAAGACAATTACAATTACATATTTATTATTATGGTAAGTCTAAAAAAACAATTACAATTACATATTTATTATTATGATAAGTCTAAAAAGACAATTACATATTTATTATTATGGTAAGTCTAAAAAAACAATTACAATTACATATTTATTATTATGGTAAGTCTAAAAAAACAATTACAATTACATATTTATTATTATGGTGAGTCTAAAAAGACAATTACAATTACATATTTATTATTATGGTAAGTCTAAAAAAACAATTACAATTACATATTTATTATTATGGTGAGTCTAAAAAGACAATTACAATTACATATTTATTATTATGGTGAGTCTAAAAAGACAATTACAATTACATATTTATTATTATGATAAGTCTAAAAAGACAATTACAATTACATATTTATTATTATGATAAGTCTAAAAAGACAATTACAATTACATATTTATTATTATGATAAGTCTAAAAAGACAATTACAATTACATATTTATTATTATGGTGAGTCTAAAAAGACAATTACAATTACATATTTATTATTATGGTAAGTCTAAAAAGACAATTACATATTTATTATTATGGCAAGACTAAAAAGACAATTACAACAAAGACATCACAACACGGAACTCAGAACGTGAAGAAATATAATAGGATAAAACCAAAGTCACATTTCGATGAGGATGTCCACTTTGCACTAGACAAACTCGTTTTAAGTGAATTTTTATAGCACTGGCTCATTGAAATAACAGTCCACTGGTAGACGTGTGAATCATCTCTGACACGTTATCATATAACAGTCCGCTGGTAGACGTGTGAATCATCTCTGACATGTTAACATATAACAGTCCGCTGGTAGACGTGTGAATCATCTCTGACACGTTATCATATAACAGTCCGCTGGTAGACGTGTGAATCATCTCTGACACGTTATCATATAACAATCCACTGGTAGACGTGTGAATCATCTCTGACACGTTATCCTATAACAGTCCGCTGGTAGACGTGTGAATCATCTCTGACACGTTATCATATAACAGTCCGCTGGTAGACGTGTGAATCATCTCTGACACGTTATCATATAACAGTCCGCTTATAGACGTATGCATCATCTCTGACACGTTATCATACTTCTGATCGTCCGCTGGTAGACGTGTGAATCATCTCTGACACGTTATCATATAACAGTCCGCTGGTAGACGTGTGAATCATCTCTGACACGTTATCATATAACAGTCCGCTGGTAGACGTGTGAATCATCTCTGACACGTTATCATATAACAGTCCGCTGGTAGACGTGTGAATCATCTCTGACACGCAATCATATAACAATCCGCTGGTAGACGTGTGAATCATCTCTGACACGTTATCATATAACAGTCCGCTGGTAGACGTGTGAATCATCTCTGACACCCTATCATATAACAATCCGCTGGTAGACGTGTGAATCATCTCTGACACGTTATCATATAACAGTCCGCTGGTAGACGTGTGAATCATCTCTGACACGCTATCATACTTCTGATCGTCCGCTGGTAGACGTGTGAATCATCTCTGAGACGCTATCATATAACAGTCCGCTGGTAGACGTGTGAATCATCTCTGACACGCTATCATATAACAGTCCGCTGGTAGACGTGTGAATCATCTCTGACACGCTATCATATAACAGTCCGCTGGTAGACGTGTGAATCATCTCTGACACGCTATCATACTTCTGATCGTCCGCTGGTAGACGTGTGAATCATCTCTGACACGTAATCATACTTCTGATCCCAACAATAGTTACCCTTTATAGTTAAAGCTGCGTTCTTAGCGGAGACGAAACAAATATCAATTTTATAGGAAGAAGAGTTTGACGATACCAAAAGGGTAATCAGAATCCGTAAATCGAAGAACAGACAACACAAAAGTACAAAAGGACAAACAACGATCCACAAAACATGCATAAAAAACTAAAGATCGAGTAACACGAACCCCACTAAAAACCGTAGGTGAGACTCAGGTGCTCCGGAAAGGTAAGAAGTTCCTGTTCCTCTAGTAGCACCCGTCGTATTAATCTAGTAACAAACCCGGTGATAAGTCATGAATGAGGGAAAGACCTGGAAGTGTTTCCGATAAGTGGAACATATCCTTGGTCATTTGCGACACAGATATTCCATAAAGCTGCGTTTTTTAGCTGAGAAGAATCAAACACCAATGTCATAGTCTTTGGTTTAACCCGAGAAGGGTTCGAAATCCCTAACCATAACACCACCGACGTGGTTAACAGGTGAGTCAGCAGGGGGGATCCAGGATTTCCAGTTGGGGGGGTGGGGGCGCGCATTTTAAAAATAATGCGCCGAGCGGAGGGAGGCGCGATCATTTTTGGGGTTTTTCGTGTGAAAAATCACGATTTTACGCCAAAAAATATATTATTTTTTCCAATTTTAGGGGGGGGGGGGGTGCCGTGTGCGCCCCCTGGATTCGCCCCTGGTCAGTACTGTCTATTAATTGTGTATATTTTCATAGACTGATATACTCTTGTATATTTCAGGTAATTTTAGTGAAGTGTTGTTCTAAAAGTACAAACAGAAAAGTTCAACCTCAACCAAAACGAGTCTCAGTCACGCCAAGTCTAACGAGATATTGAGATTTTGTAATTGCACCAGTACTAGAAATTAGTGGATAAAGTACAACAAAAAAACTATTTAAATGTGTATATCTACACAATCTTATTTAAAATTATATTTTTGGTGATACAATAATATCTAACAATATCTCTAGTTTCGGGTCATATCAGGTATAATTACTCACATTTGGCCGTCCAATAATAAGCAAAACCTTTAATTTTATAGACCAATCGGACATCAGCTCTTGGTGTGTAGTCAATCTTAAAAAAGTATGGTCAACGCTGATTGGTCAGTTGAAAATATGAACTCTGATATGACCCAAAAAGGGATCTCCAGATAAACAGAAATAGAACAAATTTAGCTATTGATTTTAATTAGATTGTATATATATGTACGATATCTAGCTGTGATATTTGAGAATCATATGTCATGTTTTTGTCAAGTTCTAAATTAGTACCCATAACCTTTTTGTAGACGTTTTTTCCTTCATTATTTGAAACAAGCAATAGCCATTTCCGTCCTGAAACAATACCTTTTGATAATTTATATTTATAATAAAATTTATTTCATGAAAATATATTTGTTTAATACTTTATTATAATTTTTAAACGTATTATTATGTATTTTTTATATTTGAATATTTTGCTTAACGTTCAGAAGCTCTCTATTTCCTCGGGCAAAAGATAGAACAGTCAATAGATGGATCAATAATCTGGAATTTCTATCATGACGTTTCCAGCGTCGTAATCTAAGATGTTTTAATGATTAAACCTTTAAGAATCTTCATGTTTATTATGAAAAAGATAATTGTGTTATTTGCTAAAATTTTTAAACAATACTAAAATGTTGAAAACAGTATTGTTTTTTTATCTGTCTTAAACAATTATAAAAATTAGGTTAAAACTGTTATTTAATGGGAGTGCAGGCAATAGAACACTTTGGTCTTTCCCAATACCTTGGGGAAAATATTTGCACTCCCATTAAACATCTATTATTTTACTCTATAAACGAACTATTCAATTTTACATGTACTCTATAAATAGATTGTTTATATTTATACTTTTGTTTATTTCTCTCTATGCATAACTTAATAGAATTATTCATATTTATTCATAGAGTGTGTTATTGAAATATTACTGTGATATTCATGTAGAATTTGTATCATTTCCAAAAGATGTATAGTGTACTTTAAATATTCGTTGAATAATATATGTCATATCCGGTTTATAGATGTGAGATTGAATCTAATGGTCAGAGAATGTTGTTATTATCCATTGTCATGGCAACAATCATATCTGGTTTTATGGCTATACCCTTTTTACTGTTTAATATATCTTCAAAATCTGTTTGTATTTAGACTGTTACTTGATATCACCCAAATTCATACAGAAGTTAGTTTGTTTGTTTTTTTGTTTGTTTCTTTGATGGTGTTTAACGACACTGTCAAAAATATTTCAGCTATATCGTGGCAGTCAGTTTTATTGGCGAAGGACCCAAAGAAAACCCCGCCCTGTCGCAAGTCACTGACAAACTTTATCACATAATGTTGTATCGAGTACACCTCACCCTGATCAAGATTCGAACTCACAACATCAGTGGTGATAGGCACTGATTGCATAGGTAGTTGTAATTCCAACTACCATATGATCACGTCCACGGTGGCTCCTTATAAAGAAGTTCGTAAATATATTAAGCAGATCAAAGGATATAGAGGGTTAGGGTTATGGTGCTTAACGCCACATTCAACAATATTTCAGCGAGATTTAGGCGGTCAGTTTTATTGGTGGAGGACAAAAGAAGACGAAGAAGAGTGGTGTGTTTATCACATTCATTTGTCTTGCTATGTCTCTGACCATCCTGATTGCTGATGTTCATCTTTTCGTGTGTGCTCTTGTTGAGTGGAAGCAAATATGTGCATGTTTTGTTTATTGTTTGTTTATTTATTATGTTTATGGCGTTTAACACCACTTTCAACAATATTTAAGTTGTACCATTGCGGTCAGTTTTATTGGTGGTGTAGAAAACCACCGACCTGCCATAAGTCACTGACAAATTTTATCATAAAATGTAGTATCGAGTCCACCTCGTCATGAGCTGGATTCGGAATCACAGCTTTAGTGGTGATAGGCACGGATTGCATAGGAAGTATACGGAGTGGGATTCGAGGTCATAATTTGAGAGTTGATAGACATTGATTGCACAGGTAAAATATTATGTTTGGTCATGGAGACCAAATTATTAAATGAAGTGAAGGTTTGCATCCAATTAACAGATTTAATCCTGCCACATTTCTGAAACCGTCCTAAACCAGAATATGGATTTCAATCAACCCATGTCATGGTTTTTTTGTGTTTAGTTGTTTGAGGTTGAAACAACCTTTTCATTGATATTGATTGAATTGTTGACCATTACATTTTTTTTTCTTATTATCAGTTCCTGTTTGATCAATCGTAACTACTCGGCCATTCTCGCTACCCTTCCAATAACCCCGTAAGTAGGTAGTAGAAATTCTTTTTAAATTGTTTGCCGCGAGATAAGCCGCACAAAAATATAGTCCACAAAAATCCAATATGGAAGACATACTAAGTAAAATCTAATCATGCAAAATTAATTAAAACTTTAAATGTTATCCATGAACATAATTGAAATATAGATAATTGCTTAAAATATAACTTTATCAAACTTTCATGTAACTGACATGTGAAAAGTAGTTCTATTTATCCGCCACCTAGGTTATATATATTATATGGCCGAGTAGATACGATTGCCTATTTGATATATGTTGACAAATCTTTTGCTAGAAAGACAATTTTGAAGATGTCAAAAGGAGTACTAATAATCAGAAGCCGCATATTTATCAGAGAAAGGCGGACAATACAATGGTAAAATTATAAAGAGACAAAGGGACAAACAGTGATCTACAAAACGCTACACAGAAAGCAAAATATGTGGTCACAGGAACACTAATAAAATCCTGTATTAGATTTCTATTTATTAATCAGTGTGCCATTAAAAGGCAGCACTTTTAGTACCTTTTCTGTTCTTGAGTTATGCTAATTGATGTATAATCCATACAAAAGTATCTGGTTTCTGTTCAATAAGATACAATCCTCGTAACCAAATAATTATTGCTACCTTCACTTAGTAAAGCAAGAACCGCCTTCCCGTTCGGAACACCTGAGTTCATCCGAGTTTCTTTTTATCGGGGTTCGTGTTGCCCAATCTTTAGTTTACTGTTTAGTATTTTGTCAACTATTGTTTTTCTTTTTGACCATTGTTTTGTCTGTCTTTTGAAATACAGCTTCTGCTTACCTTATTGGTATCCACAAACTGTTCTCAAGATGAAGGACAGGAACAAGAGCCATCATTTAGTGTCTGTGTATATGAGTGATTGTTGTTTAGCGCCATTGTTTTGTCTGTCTTTTGAAATACAGCTTCTGCTTACCTCATTGGTATCCACAAACTGTTCTCAAGATGAAGGACAGGAACAAGAGCTATCATTTAGTGTCTGTGTATATGAGGGATTGTTGTTTAGCGCCCTTGTTTTGTCTGTCTTTTGAAATACAGTTTCTGCTTACCTTATTGGTATCCACAAACTGTTCTCAAGATGAAGGACAGGAACAAGAGCTATCATTTAGTGTCTGTGTATATGAGGGATTGTTGTTTAGCGCCATTGTTTTGTCTGTCTTTTGAATTAGCTATCATTTATTGTCTGTGTATATGAGTGATTGTTGTTTAGCGCCAAATGAGGAATGTTTCAGCTGCATTATCGGGAGAACAAGTTACATGGGATGGGATGATCACGATATCAGCATTGTACTTGTCAAATACATTTAGCTGGATTTTTATAGTACTAACTCATTGAAACAACAATCTACGGGTGGACATGTCTCTCCACTCAGACACGTTATCCTGATTCCAAAGCTAAACAGTATTTGTTATTGCTTCTTAATGCTGGGTGCTATGCGGAGAAGTCACAAATACCAATTGTGTAGTGTTTGGTTTGACCCGACCAGGGCTTGAACCCATGATCTACCACACTCGATGTGAGCACTCTTAACTATATACAACATACACGGTTTATTATTGCTTGTAAAATTCTGTATAGATTATAGACTTTCATTCACCCAATAGAAATTAAAAACAATATATCGGGCCCAGGAGGCTCAATGAGTTAGGTAGTTGGATTACCTAATAACTCATACAAGCAATTGATACTAGTAAGAGAAAGAAACATTAAAGTTTTGTAAAAATAAGGTCACTAATGTGGTTGGTATTTTTATTCAAGGAAATAGAAACACTGTTAATTGGTTTAACCCATCTCAATATTGCGTCTTTCCAAACCCAGGCACTTAATCTCCAACGTTATATCATATGTGGTCTTTTTTATATTCAATGATTTGAGGCGAGAGGTGATTATTTGTTTTATTGATATTACTGCAATGACTGACCATGCAAACTTTCTTTTCATAATTAATGACATAACCCCAAAATACATTGCCATCAGAAGATTACTCAATCGAGTACTATTGTTGATTAACGCAAAATGGGCATTAATATTTTGTCAGCCATATCTCGGCGAGAACGTGTTACATATCGGTGAGACCATGATATTCGATGTTTGCCCGATTACATGTAAGGGTTGTCATTTTTACCCCGTTAACCCCGAAACTCTTACGATCAAGACTAGTTTAATTGAACACGCATGTACGTACATTTACAGAAATCGGAAGTATAATCTTAGACTTACGATGTGCGATCAGTTTAGTGAAACGGTGGCCTGGGGTATAGAAATATGACCTACGGCCAGTGGACAAAAGTATGTGGATGCTTCTAATTTACCCTATACATTTCAAATAAATATACAATTAAAAACAAAATATCATGAAATCAATTCTTGTCCGATTTTAACAATTTTTGTATCAACAAAAGCAGAATTTATTGTAGTTTTAAATTTACTTTGCAATTTCAATATAATTTTATAAAAAATAAACATTTTAATTATGCGGTCCGGAGTTGACCGCAGAATACCGCAGAAATTACAGGTTATACGGTATACAATTCGCCCTTAAGAAGGGACGCATCTCGCCTTTTAACAATAGACAGCTTGCAGGAACTCTTATTTATTAAATCCGCCACGATATAACTGAAATATTGTTGAAAGTGGCGATAAACACCATAAAACCTACCTTGTCAACAAAACGAACAATCACATTTCACCTTAAATCATTGGACACAAAAAAAACCCCACGATATATGGCGTTGAAAATGTAAATAGTAAAAATGCCAGGTACAATACTGTTGTCGAATTAAACTGGTTAATAATGGAATCCGAAATCGGAGGACCCGGAGAAAACCACCGACCTGTCGCAAGTCATTGACAAACTTTATCACATAGTGTTGTACGCCTCGCCCTGATCGAGATTCGAACTCACAACATGAGTGGTGACAAGCTCTGATCGCATAGGTTGTATGTAGTTGTAAATACAGCTACCATGCGATAATGGCATTGACGGCCCCTATTAGAATTATAAATGAATAATAAGTATATTCGTTGTTTATGTTGAAAATATTTTTTCAATAATTTTGAAAATACCTATTCATTTCCAAGTATTTGTATTGAATATAGTTTTGATATAGACAACAGCACAACAAAACCCACCCATGTATGACATGATCGACGTATTTCAGGTTTTTTAAAAATGAGAGCAGGTAGTTTCCAGTTTATACTGGCTAGGTGGAAAAATCCATATTCTGTATGGCGTAGATTCGTTTTTGTTGTTGTTGTTCAGTTCCTATGGTGCGATTTACGTTCTGGACAACGGACATTGTCTGCTTAAGAGCATAATAGTGAAATGTGCATTGTTTGACTTGAATGAGTATGGCATGCATTGATCGAAGATAAAATGGGTTAGAAATGAAAGTGGTTTATTAACAACGGATTCACACAAATGATTACCATTCAAGACTATGGGACTACTGGATTTTGCTTGGCAAAGAGGTATAGTATTGTGTTACTGAGTATTTGTATGTTAGTGGTGTCGATTTTGTCTCTTTTTACAATTTTTCTATTCGGATTCCGACAGTGTGGTATTTTTTTCCCCATTTGATAGTTACTTCAAAATCACATCCGGGAATTTTATTTATTAATTTGTATCTCATTATTTATCTATAAATACTATACTATATTATAATATCAACAAAACGAATAGTCTGGTACTTCTGAAACCTCAGATGTTGTTGTTAGAGGGATCAAGTAACGATCCATGTTTTAATGCGACCTCCATAGAAGACAAGAAACTCCATCTCGGCAAAGGTTGATATACATAGCATCGATTGAAGGCGTGTCTTAAAAGGAAAAGGCCAGTCAGTTGAAAAATTGTTACAATTCAATACATTGTAACTTTTTATTTGTAAATAACTAATTATTAAACAAAAAAACACCTTTATTAACATTAATATGCCCAATTAATCTACGGTGTAATCTACGTATAATTTCATGTTTAAGTGAATGTCCGTAGGTTAAAAATAACTGTCAGTTTTAACTTATTTTTATTAAAATTGCACCTGATCAATGCTGATATATTATACCATACCGGGTGTACGACGTCACGGGCAGGATAAATCCGAGAATGGATTATGCCTTTTGTCTCCTCCACATTGAAGAGTTTTGAAAAATGGCGATCCCTATTATTTGGTGCTACAGGCAACTTCAATCACTAAATTCTACCTTACGGTATACTAATTTTAACATTCATCAGCACAAATGTCTTTTATTTACTGTCATTTAAATTGTCATGCTAACTTGTTAAGACCATGGCCTTTTCCTTTAGCTTGTAATTTTGCATCATTCAAACCAGACATATTTGTTTTCATTCTTAAGACGTTTTATAAGGAGAGGACAACCTGTGAAAATATTCTTTTGATCACATTACGAAAAAGGGGGGTGGGGGTGGGGGGTGTCACAACATATCATCTTCGTGATAAACAATCAGTATATGCATTTATCTGAAATAAACAATCAGTATATACATTTATCTTAAATAAACAACCATGCATTTAACTTTTTCTTTCTTTCTTTTTTTCTCCCAATTAAAATCTTTATTCGAAAACTTTACATTTGGTAGTATAAAAAAACAGTACCTTATCCTGGCCTCGTTAATATTAGATTAGATTAAACATATGTTATTGCTAAATATCATAACAATTGGATTGGACACAAATTATAACAATTTTCAAGGGTCCTCTCCACATAATAAATAATTACAATAGTACATGCGTCAGCAATAGTAAAATACAATATACAACATTATAAATAAATTCTTGTCACTTTTGAAAAATGAAAAAAAAGAAACACAGAAAATACAAAGAAATCCAAAACGAAAAATACAAAGTAAAAAGCATGAAATTATATAATATAAGCATTTGTTTTTTTGCCATACTTGTATGTGAAATGAGAGCAACGGGAACTTGTAGATTTGTTTAAGAAAATGGGAGCTTTTTTTTATCATAAATGGGCAGAGAAATGGGTAAAACGTTTCGTTCGTTTAATGCACAGTTGTACAGATTTGAAAATTTGTAGATTTTGCATCTCAGTTAAGGTGTCGTCGCCAAAAAGTAGGACTTCAATTTTTAGTTCATGAAGAAAAACTAGTATTAATCAGGGGCGGATCCAGGAATTGGGAATTTTGAGTCTTAATTTTGTCGGATAATTGATAACAGTATGTTTTTGTCAGATTATAAGAACCTGAAGTAAAACTTTTTTTTTGAACAACCGTGATGCGAATTGTTCAACTCATGACTGATCGATCACGATATTTTAACCCTTCAAAGAACTATTGGTTTAGTTTTAGCGCATTCCTGGGGTCCGGATGGCTCAATGAGTTAAGTTGTTGGATCTAACAGCTCATACAAGCCTATCACCAATACGGCGTGGGTTCGCGCCCAGCTTTGTAAATTACAAAAAGGGTGCACTCGACTCGCAGTCGCAAGTGATAAAGTTTACCAGTTGCGTCAAGTGTTTGAGCAACGGGCGTAAAAACCTCATTACATTAAAAGATCAAACAACAAAAATGTATCAAAGTTCTCGAGAAATATGCTTACAGAAATCAGGTGTGAGATATGCATAAACCATTTTGTCGAGATTATTTTCACACTTTCATGTGCAGTTGTAGATATTAATGTATTACAAATAAATTGTAGTCAGAATTTTTTGTTAAAAATGTGTAAAAAATTGTAGACATCCATTGGTAGATATAAATAATATAAACGTACCCGGACAAAGGATGTGTTCACACTTTCTTGTGCAGATACCTCGGGCAGATGCAGAGATTGTTACAAATAAATTGCCGCTAATTGTTTTTTTTTTTATTAATATGTTACTTTTGTATTTTAATGTACAATATACGAACGCGTATTTTTACTGATCTTTACTTGAAAAGTGAAAGGCAATATTTTCGGGTATTTGTATACAAATCATATATTTTTAGCTCACCTGAGTGAGCTATTGCCATCACTTGGCGTCCGTCGTACGTCGTAAACCTTTTCAAAAATCTTCTCCTCTGAAAGTACTAAACCAATGGAAACCAAACTTGGTCTGAATCATCACTAGGGTGTCTAGTCTCAAAATTGTGTCCGGTGATGCCGTGCACCAACCAACATGGCCGCTGTTACTAAAAATAGAACATATGGTAAAATAGCAGGTTTTGGGTAATAACTCAAAAACCGTTAATAATATCAAAAATCTGACACGTGGTAAAAATGATCAGCACATCAAGATCTACCTACCCTGCAATTTTGAAGTAAATCTGATTACCCAACTTGGAGTTGTTGCCCTTTTTTCATCAAATTTGTAAAATTTTAATACTTTTCGTCTTATATTTCAAAAACTATAAGAGATAAAGGTTAACTTTAAATTGCAAAAATGTGCGGCATATCAAGATCTACCCACCCTGCAATTTTGAAGTAAATCCCAATACCCATTTTGGAGTTATTTCCCTTTTTTCATCAAATTTTCTAAATTTTAAAACTTTTCGTCCTTTATTTCAAAAACTGTAAGAGACAGGTGGTAAGTCGAAACTGCAAACATGTTCAGCATGTCAAGATCTACCTACCCTGCAATTTTGAAGTAAATTTGATTACCGATCTTGGAGTTATTGCCCTTTTTTCATCAATTTTTTATTTTTATTTTAATACTTTTCGTCTTATATTTCAAAAACTATTTAGAGATAGATGTTAAGTTTAAATTGCACAAATGTGCAGCATGTCAAGATCTACCTACCCTGCAATTTTGAAGTAAATCCCATTACCCATTTTGACCGATTATGCAAATTAGAAAAAAGGGGGGATGAAATTAAAAAAAAATCTTCTCCTCTGAAACTACTGAGCCAGTCTCAACCAAACTTTGCTGAAATGATCCTTAGGTGGTCCCCTTTCAAAATTGTGTCCATCAGCGCCGTCCTGTATCCAAGATGGCCGCCATTACTAAAAATAGAAATTTCTTCAAATGGCCAAAACTGCTCTATTTTAAGCCAGAAAGTGCCCAAATTTGAACTGTATAAGCATAATGATGAGCTTTTTAACATATATTACGAGATTTTTTATGAACTTTGAACTTTTGTCTATTTTGACCGATTATGCAAATTAGAAAAAAGGGGGGATGAAATTAAAATAAAATCTTCTCCTCTTAAACTACTGTGCCAATCTCAACCAAACTTTACTGAAATGATCCTTGGGTGGTCCCCTTTCAAAATTTTGTCCGTCAGCGCCGTCCTGTATCCAAGATGGCCGCCATGACTAAAAATAGAAATTTCTTCAAATGGCCAAAACTGCTCTATTTTAAGCCAGAAAGTGCCCAAATTTGAACCGTATAAGCATAATGATGAGCTTTTTAACATATATTACGGGATTTTTTATGAACTTTGAACTTTTGCCTATTTTGACCGATTATGCAAATTAGAAAAAAGGGGGATGAAATTTAAAAAAAATCTTCTCCTCTGAAACTACTGTGCCAATCTCAATCAAACTTTGCTGAAATGATCCTTGGGTGGTCCTCTTCCAAAATTGTGTCCGGCATTTCAGAACACCGACCAAGATGGCCGCCACAGTCGAACTTAATTTAACATAGGACCCTATGGGAAATTCCCATAAAAATATTTTTGTCTGAAACCATTTGCTCAATAAGAACAACATTTTGATGAAATAGTCATTGGATGGTTCTCTTCCAGAAATGTGTCTGGCGGTTCGGCCCTTCGATCAATTTTTTTTTATCT
This sequence comes from Bathymodiolus septemdierum, assembly GCA_963383655.1. NCBI lineage: Eukaryota > Metazoa > Mollusca > Bivalvia > Mytilida > Modiolidae > Bathymodiolus > Bathymodiolus septemdierum. The sequence goes on from OY726527.1 coordinate 8,573,174, forward strand.
GCAATTTGAAGTAAATCTGATTACCCATCTTGGAGTTCTTGCCCTTTTTTCATCAAATTTATAAAAAAAAAAGTAATACTTTTCATCTTATATTTCAAAAACTATAAGAGATAAAGGTTAAGTTTAAATTGCAAAAATTTGCAGCATGTCAAGATCTTCCTACCTTGCAATTTTGAAGTAAATCCCATTACCCATTTTGGAGTTATTGCCCTTTTTTCATCAAAATGTTCTCAATTTTAATATTCTCATCTTGTATCTCAAAAACTATTAGAGATAGAGGGAAAGTTTACACTGCAAAAATGTTCAGCATGTCAAGATCTACAAAAAATTTCCCACAGTTAAAAATATGCGACAACTGTGAAGAGTTATTCCTCTTGAAATGCATTTTTTTGTTGACTCACTGCTTTTGGTTACTCAAATAATCAAAGGGAAGCAACTCTATTACAAAATGTGAAGTAGGAAAAGGCTAAATTTTGAGAATCATTGACATATATGTTTTTTTACAGCAATTTTGATAACTTACATTAAAGGGGGAACCTCTGCCCACATTTTTTTGTAGAAGGGGTCTGCAATGACGAAGGCTACATTTGTTAATTTTTTTTGCCGAAGTTATCAAGTTTTATTGACTGATGTTGTTATTATACCCAGGTGAGCTATACAGGCTCCTGGGAGCCTCTAGTTTTTCATATGAAATTGCAGAATTTCGAATTCAAGAACTATTTGAACCATTATTTAAAGAGAAGTGATCATTTTCTTGGGACACTCAAGTTTCTCCACACTGTCTCAGTTTCATCATCTGATTCTCTCGTTATCAGGGGCGGATGCAGGATTTCAAGTTAGGGGGGACGCACTTAAAAAATTTGCGCCGAGCGGAGTGAGGCGCGAACATTTTAGGGGTATTTTGTGTGAAAAATCACGATTTTACGCCAAAAAATCATATTTTTTCCAATTTTTTTTTGGGGGGGGGGGAGGGCGCCGGGTGCCCCCCCCCTGGATCCGCCCCTGGTTATAGGTTTTCGTTGTATGTTTTATAAATGAGATCAATTGTTAAATTAATTATTCGAAGTATTGTTTGAATTTACTTTTTAGTTTACCTTTGACTTTTCTCGTCTCGTCGAGGAATCAGAAATGTATCCAATCTTGCTTGTTTTCTTGGCCTAGAATTTTCGTCCATTTTATAATTTCTAAATAGCACGTGTACATGTAGTTGTAAAATTGACTGCAGAAATAATGTTTAATTAGCGTGAGAAAATAGTTGATGTCTGGTACCTCGGAACCAATCAGAATGGAATAATCTTTGAACTACTGACGGCGAATACATATATGAATCAGCGAACACATCCAACGTGTATTTACAATGTGTAAGAATATTTTACTACAGGTCACGAGTTAACCATTCATGAAAAAGTTATTTATTGAACTGCTTAATTAACGTTGTATAACATATGCTTTGGGAATTTTAGGGGGCGCACGCCCCGCACGCCCCCCTCTAAATCCGCCACTGTTAATTTCAATTCTTCTCTTGCTTCGTTGCAAAGACAACATTCTAATATAAAATGAATTGCATCTTCAAATGTGCACCCATATATACACCCTGGATCATTAGCCAAATGCACGTGGAACAGATCAGCATTCAAGCTACTGGATCTATGTCTCAGTCTAGTATGAATTATATTTAAAATTCTACATCCAGCATTATAAAATTTGGGGGGTATTATTGTTTGATTTTTAGTTGCTTGCTTAAATCTATTTAGAATAGGTGCATTTCTTAAATATTTTTTTATATGTTTTTTCTGATGTATAAATATGGATGTTTATATGTATATTAGCGTTTTATTATGTTGGATAAGGGAATGAAATCGATTTTAAGATTTGGTCAACGATAGATAGATGTAGCCATTTTGATAGCATCTCAATACCAATTATCACGTGATGTCTAAATACCACCACGCCCCAAAACAAGCGTGACAAACCGGGGTCCTCATTCAGTGTCGATATGGCTTGTCGGGAGTAATTCCTTTTATTTTTCTTATTATTCTAAATATATGAATTTATTACACAATCACTTTTTGCAGATTTACGTTTTGTTTCTATATACTTATGGCAAAACAAATGAATCGGAGAAAACGGTCCGTCTTTAATGAGACACATTTACAAAAGAATTTTTTTTCGAAAATTGAAGAACTACGAAATTATGTGGAAAAAAAAGAACAGACATCGGAACAATGCCATGAATTCGTAAAAAAATAAAAATAGGCCTATACTACGGGGCAAAATTGTTTTAGTGATATTATTTATAAGATCGCACTTTGTAATCGATCGTTCATGCACTACAATAAAGCTACACATAAGCTCTGCTTCTTAGCTAAAAGCACAGAAAGTTACAGGGAAGGAAGCAATAAAATTGAGAGGATTATGTAAACATATAATTTGTAATAGTTTTCATTTGACAATTACAGACGATGAGTATTATAAATACTTTTAAAGTTTATTATACACAACTTCAGGATACATCTCTTACGTAATATGATAATTTGTTTATGTAAATACAATATTCTTATTTGCCAACAGTAAAAAGATTAATCTGTTTTCATTTAACGGTTATTTCTGATTTGAACAAAGCATGACATATAATATGTTTCTGCGTAAAGAAAACATTTTTTGTTTATTTTAATCACGTCTTTCGAAATGGCGAACCCTTCTGATTAATCTTAGAATAGTCATAAAAAATATGGTTGTTGTTTTTATAAGGAAAAATTGCATACGAATGGTCTTTGTCTATTTTGCTTTTTGGGGTTTGCAAGAAGAATTTTCTACCCTGCCCTGTTCACCCTGCTTTACTTCATAATTTTGGTTGTTGCTATATCATTCTGATGAGGCACAAAAAAAAAATCAAGATAAAAATGAACAATTCAATATAACTTAGAATCAATGTTAATCTTAAGATTGTTTTGTGAAATTAGCCCCAGAATCATTGCTGCATCAGGCGCGGATCCAGCAGTTTTGAAAACGGAGTCCCAGGCTCTTGTCTGCCAATTTTTACCTAATTTATACACGAATTTGTCGAACACCCCTTTGATCCGCCAGTGTGCATTAATATGCACCCATTCCTAATGTATACTTGATCAGGGTCGTGTATTTTGATCACCTATTAGAACCTTTAAAATGTGCATTGCATCTCCTATTCTAGTCACGGGTAGCGTTAACGGGTCACAAAATGTGTATTGCGTTTCTGATTATTGCCAAAGATTGTGACACATGCAGTTGAAGAGCAGACTCGCAAAAATTCTAATTTTCCGGTCCGTGGAATATTTAAAAATCCAAGGGAGATAATCGTAAATATTTTACGCTAGATGGCGCTTCACAAACCCAAACAATTATACGTACTTGGAAAACTACGTTTTTCTTCTATTAAACCAATGAAAATGATTGAAATATGATTAAAAATCACATTTATATTTATTAATGGTCATGATTTTCAGTCTGGTACAAAATCGGTCTACGATGAATGTAAAAATAACGTTTTTTTTCTTTACCTCGGAAAATCGTAGGTTTTTTTTGTCGCGTATGTTTACACTTTTTGCATCTGACAGAATAAAGTTCCCGTGGAGGGAAAAATTAAAAAACTGGTTCCTTGGACAGAATAATATCTACACTTCATCGGGTAAAAGGGAATTTACATCACTCTTAACAGTTTAAGAAAAATAGTCAATTTGGCAGCATCATCCAAAACAGGCAAGATTGAACAATTTTCTCCTACCATTTTGCTCGTATAATCAATATTTACACCAAATTTTCTCGAAATTCGATGCATTTATCCCGTTCTGTCAATCGTATAGGTTCATAACTATAACCCGAACAATGAAAGAATTTTTGACATGTGATATTAAGAATTTTTTAAAGCATAATGTATTGATGAAGTAGATGATGAAATTCATTTTTTCATTGTACTTCTACTTCTACTTGATTACTGCCTAGGGCTATCGCATCACACTCATTTTTTAGAAGCAAGAAAAACATTATTTGAACTGATCAAAAAGTCTAATGTTAATTTTCAATCCTTGTCCTCTTTTCAAAAAAATTTCTGGACTTTTAATTGTGAAAATATAGATATTTTGAATAATCTTTTTTTTTTCTTTTTTTTTCTCTTAAGAAACTTAAAAAAAAACAACCTTAAAATAACATGATGGTTTTGATTGTTTTGGGTTTTTTTTATCATTGAATTGTTCATTTTTATTACTGTATATGTCATCGGATCATTTATTGTACTGTCTTTGTCCATTGAGGGCCCCTGATTGGTATATGCACCCCCCTTTTCTGAAATATGCCACCAACGTCAAACTGTCAACGGGTGCATGAAGGCAGACCACCAGGCCCTTGCATAAACTGTAAACGAGAAGAGGTGAATAAGGGCTACTGGCACCTCTCACAGAGGAGAGATCAACCACTGTTTTATACTTTTGTCAAAAATGCATATGCATTCAAAGATGATGACTATTTGTAGAATGTGTGAGGCACGATTTAGAAAATCACTCGAAATGTCCCACGATGCAGATGAAACATCAAGCAAAAGAAAATTTAGAAAATATGATACAGCCATAGATACAAGCTGTGCATTTGAAACAAATGATTTAAATTTTACAACAGCAAACTTTGACAGCTATGGTAATTTGTCATTTGACCCATGTGAATTTACACTCCATACTGCAGTTAATGCAGAAAATAGTGACTGTAGTAAAAAACATTTATGCTTTTTGCAACACATGAACATGTGTGAAAAAAATGGTGACCATTCGACATCAGTTAATGTTGACTTATTCCAGTCATGCTTTCAGTTTTAGCTAGATCAGAATAACAATGAAGCATGTACATCTAATCAATTTTTTCTCTATTGATCACTACAAGAAATATAGAAATTTCAAACCCCAACTAGAATGTTGCTTTTGTGACAAAAGTATATAGTCAAAGAAAGACCATTTAATTTAAGGGAAAGGATCTTCTAGAAAGAATAAAGTTAAGTTTTAAATTCTGATACATTTGTGTATGCAAATTTTCTATGGTAATGGCATCAGCATATTCAGTTAGAATTTTAAATTAGAGTCCCATCCGGTTTTCTTCTATTATTCACATGTTTTATTATTTTTAATAAATAAATTTAGTTGAATTTTTTGTGAATTTTATTTTGTAAAAAGTTATCAAATAATGGATCTTAGTACAGTATGATCTGCTTTTGTTTAAAAACAAAAGGTTAAAAACATTACACCCCTCGCCCCTTTTTATAAAGAAACATCTATAAAATATAACACGAGTTCTGCTCAAGAGTCATTACGAGGATGTACCGGTACTATGCATGTGATAAAATTTTATATTTTTTTCATTATCATCATTTTCTTTCATTTGTCTTTTATAAGGTCATTTACATTAAAAAAAGTATCACTTGTATCAAGTACATTGACATCAACATGCTCGTGGTGGGTTGCTAGGGGGCGCTATGCATAATTTGTATGGTGAATCCACCAATAAAACCGGTGGACGTGTTTGAATAGCCTTATATGTTAAAAAACAGCTGAAAATAATTTTTAATATTCCAAGATTTACCATTGCATATGAAAATATGACTGTTTTTTTTTTCTCAAGTTCATTCGATAAATTTAGTAGACCATTACAGTTGATTCTTGTTTTGTTATACCTTCATGGAACAACTTTACATGTATTTCGACCGAAAAGTCAGCTTACCAGGATTACTTTTACAGTAATATAATTGCTCCTTACTTAATACTGTTGTGGTTCCATAAAATCTCAAATTTGGACTCATCTGTTAAATTATTTTGATCAATTTAATAGCTGTAGATATAATAAACAATTATTCTGACTAATTTCAACATTTTTAATACAAAATAATATTTGTTTTATTGAGAAAACGCATTTACTTACACTCGTTCTATAAATAGAATGATAAAAATTACGGAGTATGTGATGATTCTAGTTATCTCCCTTGAATCCAACCAAAATGTGACACGATCCATCTGACAGAAAAAAAGTTCTATTGTATGTTTAATTACAGAAAATGTTTCTTTGAAATACTAATATAGAAATCTATGGAACTATATATATGATTTTCCATCACCCTTTCGGCAAATATTTTAATTTTTAATTTTTCTTGTTTTTTGAAACAACTTCCGCCATTTCCGTGTCGTTTTAATTTCTGCATTACTCCTTTGTTACAAGAAGTTCAAGCACGGGGCCTCAAATTTATATGAAAGAAACAATGTGCTATGTTTTTCTCTCTTCTTTTGTTATATTTGACGCTCGCAACGATTAAAACGAGTGAATTTTCAACACTTGGTCGATGTATTCTAAAACGTGTCCGATTCCGGTAAAAAATGTACGTGACAAATTAATTGAAATGACGCCATTATCGAGTCTGCTCTCCGACTGCATGTATTCAAGTATTCGGTCAGAGTCCCGTCGACCGGATGTAAAATGACACTTGTATTTTCTGCTTGGCGACTTCCTGTGGGGACCTAAACTCATTACGCAATAATAGGTACCCTAATGAAAATAAAAATAAGTAAATCCCGCCTTTCACTTCTTATTTCAGGAATTATTTGCCTTAATTTATTGAAGAATAAAATATTTAAAATTAAAATATGGTCTCTCGCTTCTGAAAATACATGAAAAATATAAGAAATATATTTTCCGCATAATATTTTACGTTTCGTTCATCAAAACTGACAAACAAACAAAAAAAAGGAAAAGAAATTAAGTAATAATCGTGATTTGATGGGGAAAATGCATAATAAATATTACCTATTTTGTTTATTAGTAATTTAAACATTCGATTACGGGTGTTTCGAATCATTTCCATTCCGTCAATTTTTTTTTATTTTCGTCCGCCAGATCACGCGCTGAACTTCCGGTGTCAATGTACACAACAAAAACTTCAATCGATATGTGCCGTGTTAACGTTCGATCATCAACTTAAAAAAATCTTAGCATTTTCTGTAAAAGACAGATATCAATTAAATTATTTCATTTGTATCAAAGACTTCAATGCAGAGACAATTACTTCTTTAAAATTAAATTTGTTTCCTTTCTTTATTTGCGGCTGTCGGCATCTTCAAAGGTAAACGATCTGCCTTTATGTATATATTTCTGATATCAGACAGATAGTGGGGTACCGAATACCAGTATTTATTCAGCGGTTTCCTTGGCGTCTCCATATTACAATTACTTATAATCTACCGCATCTACGACTATGATATGGTGACGTTGTCACAGTAATAGCGCAATCGGCAAACCTCGGGTGAGTCTGCTTCTCTCCCTCAATACCTCGGCTGTAATACGGTATTTGATATGCGTCTACGCGTCACATTTCTTCACCGGAAGACCGTATCACTTCAATCAAACATTGCGCACCGCGAATAAGTTCTAAAATGGCGACAATAGATGAGTTTGCTTTGAAAAACATTGGTCTTTGATGAAGGTACGGAATCAACCGACATTGCGACGAATGAAAATATATTATTGTTGGACGAATATTCGATAGTGAAATTATTTTAATACCTCCTTCATTGAAGATTTCCGAAAGTAGTTCCAATGGGAGCTATCGTAATACGGACGAGGTATGATGAAGGTACGGAATCAGCCGAAGTTGCGACGAGTGAGTAATAGCGTAATCACCGGAAGTCGTCTGTCAAGACACGAAAACGACGGAACGTGGTCGGAAAAATCGATAATTCATTATTTGTTTTTAACTCCGTCACGGTTACGTGATCAGAAGTTTACCCACACATCAATATGGCAGTGCACACTCTGCAGACGATAGCTTGGATACCTGTAAAATGCGAAATGAAACGCGAAATGAAATATACCGAAACGGAACGAAACGAAATGAAACGTAGCGAAATTTACCAAAACGAAACGAAACGAAATGAAACGTAACGAAATTTACCAAAACGGAACAAAACGAAATGAAACGTAACGAAATTTACCGAAACGAAACGGAACGGAACGAAGCAAAATGAAATGTACACAAAAACTGGAAGGGAATGCAAATTAGCGAAACGAATATACCGAAACGGAACAAAACAGAATATGTCGAAACATACATGCCTGTTCCAAGCCCGATCTGAATGACCATTGGTCATATAAATGGTTGTTCTTGTCGGAGGAGTTGTGAGTGGTTCTATTTGTCGATGTTCATGTGATTGTCGGTGAACACTGCTTGACTTTTTTTCTTTTCAATTTCAATACAAAAGGACGCGAATAATCATGCCGAGGGCTTACTGCAAAAAAGTGCTATGTGTATGTATTTAATATAATTTTCTATATAGGCCCTATGCATAGCCCCTTTATGCACTGAACCCTTAATTCAAATAGTAGGAATACCAAAATGTTTCGGCCACACATTGTTTTGTCCACAGTTGATTCAGCCAAGATATTTTATAGTGTATATACATGCATTTAATCGGCTTTGAAATATTATATTGTGACAATAATTTGAGTGAGTGAGTGATTTATTGTTTAACGCCAACTCAGCAATTTTTCAGCTATATCATGGCGAGAACAAGTTTTTGATGAGTGGATGATGTCCGCTTTGTACTAGACCAACACGCTGAGTTGGATATTTATAGTGCTAGCTCACTGAAACAACAGTCTGTGGGTAAGCATGTTGCTCCACTTGGACACATTATTCTGATTACGAGCCAACCAGTCTTTGCTCTTTCTCCTTAATGCTGCATGCTTAGCGGAGAGGCAACAAATACCAATTTTAGTCTTTGGTTTGACCCGACCAGTGGTTCCAAAGTTTTTTTTATAATATGAGGTACTTCTGAAATTTTAGGAGGTACCTAAAAAATTAGGCTGAGGGCCGTAAGCAGTCCAGGGGGCGGAAGCTCCTGAAATCTAGCATTTTGTGGACCAAAAAATGTACTTCAGAGACTGCAAAACATTAAGTGTTTTTGAAAGAAAAATCCCATTAACTTGAGTTCAGATTTCAACAAGAGTGAAGACCATGCATAATGCCTGGATTTTTTCCCCCAATTTCTTTATTGAATATTTCAGTTTACAGACTTCAGCCAAGATTATTCATAGATAGTCCGCCATATCTTTAAAAAACCCAAAAGAACCATAAAGAGCTACGGTTCCGCAGCTAGGCTTGACCAAGCCATTGTTATCAAAACTTCTCAAAATTCTTTTGTTGGCTTTGTCCTTTTCTTTTTCACAATACCTTGGCTTGTGTGTTTTTTTTTACTTTATTACCAGTGATTAAACTCATCAAAGACCATTGGCACGGATCAAGACATATAAGTGTCATAATTAATGAAACATATAAATTTAATTTGCAATCTGGTTACTGGTTACTGGTATCTCCCTCCTCTCTTAGGAGCACTCCCTTTGGGATTCAACATTAAAATCTCATTAAAAGTCTCATTTAAGAATAAAATGAATGCTTAAAATATTTTCGCAAACTGTACAGACGCCCTTCACCTAAAAACTTATTTACACTCTTTTTCACTGTTTAGTTACATGTCCATCATCAATCTAAATATTAAAAACAGATTTTATGATATGTACAATCTAGCTGAGTTTCTTACTTCTCTCCATATGGATGTAGTAACAGAAAGTTCTGGTGTTTTGTTCAATGTCCATGTAGTTCTTATACTTGAGTTTGATCACGCTTGTAATACTGTCCAAGGTAGGATCCAGTATAAGTTGTATTAGAAGACCGTCTCTCACAATTTTGTTGTATATATTCCGCTTTATCGTGTCCAGATAGCATTTTAAAGTTCTAAAATATTTGTTCCTGATGTCTGCTAGGCATATACATTTTATCAGAAAGTGTTCTATATCCTCAGTTTCAAGATAACAAAGTTTACAGATGTCAGTTTCTTTATTATTGCTGAATTTCGCCTTTTTGCTTTGTAACATGTATGTTCCTGTTAATAATCTGACCTTCACTTCTGCCTTTTTTACTTCTATGCAATCATTTGGCACCGTTTTCCACACATAATGAGTTTTCCTCATTTTAGGAATGGCAAGAAATTTGAGCGATGTTCTTTTCTTAGCTTCTTCTATCCATTGTTTTTCCCAATATTCCTGTATTTTGTCTTTAATCTCTTTTTTCCAGTTGGCTTTTGTGGGAATATCTTGTAGTATGTTATAAAGTTCAGGTAATCTATACTTTCTTAGGATATTAGTAATAACATTAGCATAATTCTGAGTATTTGTTTTCATCATGGCATGTTGTCTCTCTACAATTTGAAATTCGATGGTCGTTTTGTTTTGGAGTATATTTCCTAGAAAAGTCAGGGTGAGTCTATCCACTACCAGCTCTATCGGCTCCATTCCTAGGAGACTGTAAGCTGCCAGATTAGCTGTTCTTTCTGGTAATCCTTGTATTTGCTTGCAGATTTGAACTTCGACACCATACAAAATACGTGGGATCACATAAGTTTTCCAGATCTTGTATGAGGTGGTTGGACATGTTCCTTGTCGAGCATGTAACCCAGGGCCTAGTAGAGCATATATCGTTTTTCTTCCTACTCGTATTCTCTCATCAACTTTGATCTTATTGCCACTATTTCTTATCAGGCCAAGATGTTTCGTTTCATTTGTTTGTTCTATGGAGTTGGCACCCATATTGAGTTCAAAGTTTGTCGCTTTTCTAGTGAGTGGCACTAGATCTGTTTTTGTTGGATTTATTCTTACAAGATCTTTGTCAGTTAAGATCAGTGCAATTTCTAGTAGAGCTTGGGCTTCATGTTTAGAGCAGGCTAATATCGCAATGTCATCTGCGCATGTTGGTGACACCACTCTCAGGTTTCCGATATAAGCTCCCATTCCTGATCGTTCCAAGGCTTCTAGAATGTTGTTATTGTATCTCTTATATAGCATGGTTGACAGTTTTGCTCCTTGTCTGTTCCCTGAGCCACATCCACCTTTTTCGATAGGTTGTTAGGGACCGACCATTTAACTTGAAGGGGAGGGGGGATTATGATTTTTTGTTTCGCTCAGAATATTTTTTTTTCAGAATTCAACATTAGGTTATATGACAAAAACTCTGAATCAGATTATATTTTATTCCTCCACCAAAATCAGAATATTTTTTTCAGCAACATTGGGAATCAGAATATTTTTTTAGAAAAAAACCATAAGTTAAGCAACAAGACAGTACGCCCCAGAATGATTCGACCCTGGGTTTTAAATGGATAAAAAAAATCGCTCAAAATATTGTGTAGTCATATATTCATAATACATAATGATCATACTTATATTACTGCATATTACACTAAATTGTGTTTGAACATAATTTGTAATCGGTCACAGAGCTCCAGATAAGCTGCGTATTTGCGTTTTTTACGCTATGAAAACGAGTAAAAACGCATGTATTATCAGATCAGAGTGTACATTTACGCATACATATTGCTGTGTAAGCAAACTTTCCAAATTCGGAGCGTACTTGTACGCTGTTGACGATAATACATCGTGTACATAAACAATACATTTTTGACTTTAAGAAATTCCCCGTAATTACTTCTCTTTATACTTTTCGAAAGAGAAAGTGTATACATCCGAGGGGTACCGAATGTTTGCCTTTCTAAGCATCGATGTCAAAAGAGTTCTGATTGGATGTTTAGGATAAATCATCCAATCGCGGTCAATATTACAAATAAATGCGGTTTAGTTAAGAACTAAAACGAAAGTGAATTTGGGAACAACGTGTTCATTGAAAATGAGCAAGAACATGAATAAGCGCGCTACGGAAAATTATATACTTTTTTAAAAGTTCCTGACAGTTTCATCTGTGTCTAGTGACAGTATAGTTAAAGGAATCATTGATGACATTATCAACAGGGCTGTGAAAACTGCCGAAGTCGACGAGCAAAAAACAAAATGTTTACAACGCTTTATTAATAAACATGACACAATCGTGTCAAATTAAACAGAGATATACCTGTGTTTATTGAATAACACTTGTGTCCAACATAATTTTAAAAGTGTACATGTAAGCAATCCTTTCTGAAGTAGAGAGTACAACAGTGCAAAGGAAATATGCAAATACGCATCATTTTCAAAAGTAGGGGGTAATTACCCTTTGGACTTGAAAATTTTCTGGAGCTCTGCGGTCATTTTTTTATTTTGAAATGATGTCAGCTTTGTTCCGGTCCGAGTTTTACACAAGGATGAAAAGATATTGGGGCGAACACATATCTATTTACCGCATGCGCAAACTACTATTTACGATTCTAAGGATTCGCCCCTGCATACAATCACGACAGCCCCTTTTCCAGATAGTACTAGTTAGACTTTCCTACGTATCTATAACGTATAATTTCATTTTTTTTACGTAAATGTCCATAGGTTGAATAACTGTCAGTTTTAACTCGATTTATGCGTACACATGCTCTTTTCTTTTTTGTCGCCAATGCTGTCGTACTTTCCCATGTTTTTCGTGGTCGATGTGTTGACAAGGATAGTCCTGACCGGTAATTGCAAAACAAAAATTCTTCTCACACTTTCCCTTTTCGTTAGTGCAATGAAATGCTTGACATGAAGTCATAATGATATGTTCAGAACATTTTATTAGTATAAAACATCGAATATTGGCTACTATTAATATAAGCAAAAACAATTAATCTGAGCGACTGTATACATAAGATATACATAGAACAATACATAATTTAACAAAATAAATAAGCTCACTGCTTCATATCATTTGATGCCTTTCAAATAATGAACAGTACAGGTACGAAGCATCATTTTTCAAAAGGGGGAGAGCAGCTAGAAAAAAAAGTTGACAAAAAAAATAAGACGTCACAGATTTGAAAAAGTGGGGATGCCAGCCAGCAAAACCTTGACAAGCAAAAGATTTTTTTTTTTACAAAAATTTTTAAAAGTGGAGGGGGGGGGGGGAGCCAACCAGAAATAAACCCGTTAGATTAGAAACCTTGTAAGAACAAAGGGTGCAGTATTTTCTGAATACAAGTTTTAAGACTTATAAACTCTATATACCATGGATTACAGGGGTTTCAAAGTGGGCCGGTACCCGGTACTTTTACCCCCCTGAGATCGTGTATTGTACCGGCAGAAAATACTGAACCCCCCAAAAATTAGCGGTGGTCAAAGCCACAAGTACGATGGTCGATAGACTTGTGGAATATTTTTCATAAAAAATTAATGTTCACGTCAATTGCTGAATTCTCGCATTCAAATCGAACAACTGCGTCACGACCAAGTTGATGGGATATTCCCTGTTTTAAAAATAACTTTACCTTAGAATCGTAAATAGCAGTTTGCGCATGCGGTAAATAGATATGTTTTCGCCCCAATATCTTTTCATCCTTGTGTAAAACTCGGACCGGAACAAAGCTGACATCATTTCAAAATAAAAAAATGACCGATTACAAATTATGTTCAAACACAATTTAGTGTAATCTCCAGTAATATAAGTATGATCATTATGTATTATGAATATATGACTACACAATATTTTGTGCGATTATTTTAATCCCAGGGTCGAATCATTCTGGGGCGTAGCCCGGGGTTCTATGGTACCACGGTACTTAATGTTTAACGTTTGTGTAACGTAACTAGTTTTCGGAATTAATCCAAAAATATTATATTTTATTCCCCGGTATAGAAACCTATTTTCCCCCACAAAACATTTTATTCTTTGAATTTGTTTAAAAATACGTCTCCATTTTCCCCTATGACAACGCCGATGTACCTCCCAGAAATGGTTTCCTATGATATCGCGGTAATTGCAAAATTAATGTTATGGGACACAATGTTTGACAAATCAAGACATCGTTTATAAATACTAAATCAAGGTGAATATCTGGCAAACTTAGAGAAAATCTTGATAATTTATCACATTTAATAAAAGTAAAGTTTCTTTGAAATAACAAATGTAAAGTTGAGTCAATTTGATGTAACGTTATGTTGGTTAATATGTTTTCATAGCTTAATTTTTCCATCAACTTTGTCGGTCTAGAAAGTAACTAAAAATAGCACCAAAAATCCCAAATCGGGTTGAAATGAAACCTAAACAAACGGACGACATTTCTAAAAAGATAACAGACGAATTATGACAATTATATAGGAACCGGTCTGTCTGTCTGTCCGTCTGTCTGTCCGGACCAACTTCCACATCTTTTGTCTGATTTCCGCCAAAGTTTGTGGAATTTAAGATCGTGATGTGTAAACTTTGCAGTATAAAGGATTTTATTGTCCATTGAGTTTTACCCCTGTTACGCCTCTTTGGACTTAGAATTTTTGAGACAATTCAGTATGCACTTTGTCATCGCAACTTCTTCTACACGATTAATCAGAAGTTCATGAAACTTTGTACATTGCAAGATCCTAATATGAAGACGTGCATATTAGTAGGATATGCCGCTCCATTGAGTTTTACCCCTGTTATGCTTCTTTGAACTTAGAAGTTTTGAGACAATTCAGTATGCACTTTGTCATCGCAAATTCTCCTACATGATTAATCAGAAGTTCATGAAACTTTGTACATTGCAAGATCCTAATATGAAGATGTACACATTAGTAGTATATCCTGGTTCATCAAGTTTTGCCAGAATTATGAGTCTAAAAGTTGTGTTCCAAATGTGTTTTGGCTCAATTAAGATGATGGGGACACGGAGGTATTAGTCCCGCGTAGTGGAGAATTAAGGTATTCTATTTATGTATCAATGCGGGACTCCTGCGTCCAGCAGTACCTCTAGTTTTATTTGACAAGTATACCTTCAAGCCACATTGTTCCTACAAATGTGAACCCATTAACTGGTTTCATCCCGCCACATTTTTGTGCCTGTCTCAAGCCAGAGCCTGAAATTTCAGCATCATATGCCGAAGTTCCCTTTTGTGTTCGGTCGCTGAAAATGAGAGGTGATCGTTCGTTTTGTTGATATTGGTGGAATTGTTTACCATCACTGTTTAAGCTTTCTTTTCATAGTAGTAGGAGGTCTGTACCTGTACATAATCAAATATATTTTACAGCAAAACCTTCAATCCAAATTGCTCCAACAAATGCAGACGTTGTTGGAGGAAAGAGCCACACCATAACATGCACTATATCAAGTTTCTTTGGTATTACTGATTTAACATGGATAAAACAAACTGCAGCCGGTAAAGGAATTGCTATTGTTGTCGGTGTGGATGGGAAGTTCTGTGGTGGAACTATATCTCATCCTTCACTGACGATTAATGACATTGCCAAATCAGATGAAGGTATCTACATGTGCACAGTAACAGACTGTTTTGGAAAAACATTAAGCGAAGATTCAGTTATAACATGCAAAGGTCAGTTCTTGTAATATTAGCAATTCAGTTCTGACATCTAATACGTATATGTAAAACCGCAGTGCGAGGTGTACAACATTATATGATAAAGTTTGTGAGTGACTTACGACAGATCGGTGGTTTTCTCCGGATCCTCCAGTTTCCTCTACCAATTAATCTGACCGCCACGATTTAACTAAACTATTGTTGAAAGAGGCGTTAAACAAACAAACAAACAAACAAACATCAAACCGCATCAGTGGCGTAATGGTTAGCATGCTCGCCTCGAGTGTGGTAAATGGTGGGTTCGAGCCGTCAAACCAAAGATATAAAATTTATATGTGTTGCTTCTCCGATAAGCACGCAGCAGAATTAGAAAGAGAAAATGTTGGTTGGCTCGGAATCAGAACAATGTGTCAGAGTGGCGTGACAGGTATACCCGCGGACTGTTGTTTCAGTGAGCTAGGTCTATCAAACCCCAACGTTGGTCTAGTACAAAGCAGGTCTACCTCATCATTTCACTGAAAATTAACTTGTTCTCGTCATTATATAGCTGAAAAATTGCTCAATATTGCTGAATTGGCGTTAAGCAACAATCATTCACTCACTCACTCACTCACGTAAATGTCACATTAAGACAATTTATAACACAACCAACGTCAGTTCAAGAATCCACACGTCTGTTCTGGCATTTATGAATCAGTCCTTACATTGAAAGGTCAATTATAGCATGAAGAGCAATTCAAAGTTCTAATGGCCAGTTTAAACATCTAAAGGTGATTTATAACAGGTAAAGGTAATATCTGACATATAAAGGTCAATTGCATCACGTAAAGGTGAGGTACAAATGTATAACAGGTAAAGGTCAGTTATAACAGGTAAAGGTAATTTCTGACATATAAAGGTCAATTGCATCACGTAAAGATCAGTTCTAACAGGCAAAGGTCACTTCTGACATATAAAGGTCAATTGCATCACATAAAGGTCAGTTGAAATAACTTAAGGAAAATATGAAGATATTAGAGGTATAATCAGTAGTCGAAAATCAAAAAAGAACAAACAATGCAGTGGTCAATGCTAATTTGCCGAAATGACAAACAATGGTCGATAACGCAATACATGGATAGTTGAAGATTGGGCAACAAAAATTCCACTGAAAAGTGGAGAACACCGGTGCTCCGGAAGGGCAGGAGTTCCTGCTCCATTGCTAATCTAGCAGCACCCGTCATGCTACTTTTGTTGTCAATAACGCGGTGGATGAATAAGGAAAGGGCGAGATTGGGCTTATGCGTAAGGAAGGGAATATAAAGTGACACCCATTGTGCTACTCGTGTTTAAATATTCGATGATAAGTCATCAATGAGGAAAGAACAGTTTGAAAACCTAAAGATCAGATCGAACTCGGCGAGTTGGAGCAATGGTAAGTTCTAGCAGGAAAATGACTATCACAAATAATTTAAAACTCATTTTCTGATACATACACAGCATTGGTCTATTGATCGAAAATATATAATGTATTTGGTGAGATTTAGAAACGAGGAGAAAGACGAGCTTTACCGAGTCTTTCCTCCTGTTATATTGGTGGATAGATCAGTTGCACCAGGAGAAAACCACCGACCTGTCACATGTCACTGACAAACATTATCACATAATGTTGTATCGAATACCCCTCGCCATGAACGGGACTCTAACTCACAACTTTAGTCACCAATTGCTTAGGTAGTTGTAAATACAAGTACCATACGGTCACGACAATCACAGCCTTTATTATTATTTTGCATACTCAGATATCTTCATACGTTGGTAAAAATAAGTTATTTAGAACACTTTTGTTTTTATTTTTTAGAATGTATTGAAGAAGTAGAAATCATTCAAAAAGGACCGGTTGCTGTGGGCTACGGTGGAACAACCAAGATAAGCGCAAGCATAACGTCAAGCTTGACTACACCTCCGAAAGTTAATTGGCAGAAGAAACAGAACAACTGTTATGCAAATCTTATGATCACCCGCCCCAAATATTCCGGAAGTTCTTGTCAAGTGAATAACCCACACTTGGTCATCAATAATATTGACAAAGAGGATGCTGGGATATATAAACTTGAAGTACTATCTCCAACAGAAACCAGAAGTAGTCCAGACATTTTGTTGGAGTTATATGGAGGTAAGCATATATAAAGTGTCTTTGTTTTGTTCCGTCGCCACTTTCCCTTTTTCTCAGTTACAATAACAACTGTACATCTGTGAAGTGGAGAGTCAAGCAAAGCGTATCATAAATATGGACGAGATCATGTGATCAGGAGAGAATGATTTACGTGATATTTTTGTCTCACGAAATGAATCGAAAGTTTGACTTAATATTTTCAAATCGGTCAGTTTAGTGTTAATTTAGATTAAAAAAAATATATGGTTAAATTAAAATATAGATGTAAAATTTAGTACGAACAACGTGTATTGGGAATAACCTTCATCAGGTACATTCAAAAGAGGTTCTAATAGGAACAATATATCGCAGGAAATGACACAGTTCCTCGTTAGACAGCTCATAGAAGTCAGCTGCAGATGATGCTATATTTCACAGTGTGGTTTGTCCAATGAGTGAGTGAGCGATTGTTGTTTAACGCCAACTCAGCAAATTTTCAGCAATATCATGACGGTTTGTCTAGTGAAAATAAATATTAGAGAAAATCGAAGGTGCAATCAATTATGAACAATCTAGAGACAACGATAACATTGGAAACAAGACACAGAACAAAGACGTACAGTACAAAAAAACACAAACACAAAAAACTAAAAGGATGAACAACACACACCTCGCAAAGAAAACATCTGGTGATGACACATGTGTTCGCGGAACGCAGGCAGTATCACTATCAGCTACTTATAAGACACACACAAAATGTTTGAATAATTGATTGCTTACAGTCAATACTATACATGAAATGATAATAAATTTCTGTCAATTTGAAAAGAAAAATCAAATTTACCTTTTCATTCTAGACGGATGTAATAGATTCTCATCTTATCGATATGAGAGTTGTGAATATCAGTTTACACATGAGCAAAATTCATTAATGATATTAATTTGGCATTAATGAAAACAAAGTTTGTATGATGTAATTGTCTTCTATTTACATATGAAGCTGAATCGCTGTTAAGAGAAGAAAACAATTTCATTCGGTTTTATTATCTGTGTCAGAAAATTGCCACCCAGGCTGTTCGTCTATTTTTTGATAGCGAAGTACCCGGGCATACCTTAGAATCATTTCTTAAGTTGCACAGGTCATCTCTTACATCTCAAAATTTTTTTTACAGATGTACAAAGGACCAAGAAGCAAAATTGTTTCCTGGTGAGTTTGTCCTTAGTGCAATGTCAATTAACATAGGATGTAACAACCTAATTACCATAAGCGATCGACAATATATTCATCGATATTAAAAAATTGAATATTGAAACAAAAATGTTTTGATTGGCTGTCTCGAACATGTGTACAAAGCTCATACTCAAAGGTCAGGAAGTTCAAGCCTCGTGATTACAACATTTTCTTAGTTACTGTTTTATTGGTGGAGGAAACCGGAGGACCTGGAGAAAACCACCGACCTGTCACAAGTCACTGACAAACTTCACATAATGTTGATTGTGATTCGAACTCACAACATCAGTGGTGATAGGCACTGATTGCATAGGTAGCTGTAAATCCAACTACCATAAGATCACGACCACGACAACCCCTGGAAGCGTTCTCAATAGGTTTATGACCATAAGTGTATGTCTTCCCCCATCATTTTTTTGTGTGTGTGTGAAATGTTTTCTTATGCTTCACAGAAAAGCTACATTAATCTTTTATATTTGATTCAGGTGGTCAGGTTACTGTTGTTTCTACACATTTTGACTTCTCCTTGCTATACAAACTGATCAGAAACCATTTAACAACTATTCTTGCTCCAACTTGTGGATGGGGTAATCCACCATCAACTGGACATATCAATAAAACAGACGACATTGAAAGAATTCGACATTTCAGAATTTTTTTTGCACACAATTCTAAATCAGAAATCTGTGATGCGGATTTCTCTACCCACTGGACTAATTTATCACAGGTAAAATAATTAACAGTTACCATTATACACCTTTTTGTAGATTTATCACAGGTAGATTAAATTAAAGTGACCATTCTATGCACATTTGTAGATTTGCCACGGGTAGAATAATTTACAGTTACCATTCTATGCACGTTTGTAGATTTATCACAGGTAAAATAATTTACAGTTGCCATTCTATGCACATTTGTAGATTTATCACAGGTAGAATAATTTACAATTGCCATTCTATGCACATTTATAGATTTGCCACGGGTAGAATAATTTACAATTACCATTCTATGCACATTTGTAGATTTGCCACGGGTAAAATAATTTACAGTTACCATTCTATGCACGTTTGTAGATTTATCACAGGTAAAATAATTTACAGTTACCATTCTATGCACGTTTGTAGATTTATCACAGGTAAAATAATTTACAGTTGCCATTCTATGCACATTTGTAGATTTATCACAGGTAGAATAATTTACAATTGCCATTCTATGCACATTTGTAGATTTGCCTCGGGTAGAATAATTTACAATTACCATTCTATGCACATTTGTAGATTTGCCACGGGTAAAATAATTTACAGTTACCATTCTATGCACGTTTGTAGATTTATCACAGGTAAAATAATTTACAGTTACCATTCTATGCACGTTTGTAGATTTATCACAGGTAAAATAATTTACAGTTACCATTCTATGCACATTTGTAGAGTTATCACAGGTAAAATAATTTACAGTTACCATTCTATGCACGTTTGTAGATTTATCACAGGTAAAATAATTTACAGTTACCATTCTATGCACATTTGTAGATTTATCACAGGTAAAATAATCTACAGTTACCATTCTATAAACAAAAGGGAGGCTGAACACACACATATGTGGTCACTGATCAAGAATCAAAAACAATCTATTTTCTGACGTTTATCTGTGTCACAAATGACCACGGATATGTTCTACTTGTAGTCAAACACTTTCCGGCACTTTCTGCATTCATGACTTATCACCGGGTTTGTTGATTTATTCTTTATCCTTATCAGGCCATTGACAGATTAAGCAAAGGTAGCTTATCAAAAGATGTAGAGTCAATGAGAACGAAAATGTTTGACAAATGCATCAGAAATAAAATGGAAGAAGATATGCGAAAAGAGCTGAAGGAAATACGTGAAGAATGTATGGAACTGAAAAAGGACATCCACAACATTAATACTAGATGCATACCACCAAACATTCTCAGTAAGTTATGCTGTCTTCTCAATTTAATTAAAATTATGTGTAGGGGCCGTCGTGGCCGTGATCGTATGGTAATTGGGTTTACAATTACCTATGCAATCAGTGCCAATCACCACTGATGGTGTGGGTTCGTATCTCGATCAGGACGAGGTGTACTTGATACAACAATATGTGATTAAGTTTGTCGGTGACTTGCGACAGGTTGGTGGTTTTCAGCGGGTTCACCGGTTTCCTCCACCAATAAAAAAACTGACCGCCACGATGAAATATTGTTGAAAGTGGCATTAAACACCATCAAGCAAACAACAAACGCATTTATTCGATCTCCTTTTTGGGGGGAGGGGTATACATACAGCTTGATAAGATCCTGTCTGGAGTTATGTCAGAAAAGTTGACACCAAAAAGCCAAGACAAACGATGATCTACAAAACACTACATAGAAATCAAAAGATCAGGTAACACGAAACCCACTAAAGACCTAGGTGAACCTAGATGTACCAAAAGGGTAAGCAGTTCCTGCTCCGCTAGGTAGCTTTGCATTCATTAATACAGAATACAGGCCGTGCTATGTAAGCCACTCTTAAGCATTGTCACAAAACATTTTTATCGAGTACACTTTACGTAAATGATGAAAGACACACATTGTATAGAAACCAGTACATCCAACTACCCATATGGTCACGGCTACAGATTTCCACCCTCATTGGAACACATAATGTAAATGAATGGTTGTCTGGTAAACTAAGAAGTCGTTTCTATTATTGAACTACGTGTTAGCCTCAAAATAACTCATAATATGTTGCCTACTATGAGGAACTGTTTTTATTTACTAAAATATTGATTGATTGATTATTTATTTATAAAATACGATCAGCGACAACATATGACTACTAATAATGTACGGTAAAAGACAATATATGGTCAGCGAAAAAATAGGATCACTAAATAATGTATGATAAATCACAATGTGCGGTCAACTATAATAACAGATCAATAAAAATATACGCCCAGCGACACTATGCAATCACTGATAATGATAATGTACGGTAAATAACAATATACGACAAGCTATAATATCCGCTCAATGACAATATACGGTCAGTATACGCCCAGCTACACTATACGATCACTGATCATGTACAGTAAATAACAATATATGTATATGACATGCTATAATTTTAGGTCAATGACAATATACGAACAGTGACAATATGCGATCACTGATCATGTACGGTAAATGACAAAACACGGTGAGGTTAATACAAATTAAAGGTAAGTTTTTCCAGGCATGCATGTTATTTACTGGAATAAATTGCAATTAATATTGCCCTGTATTGTATTTCAGAAGGCCATGTGGAATTGATTAAGAAATGGAAAATAGAGGATGAGCTATTTTATGATAAAACTCAAGGATTTACAGCAACATTCGAAATGGTCCAGTCTAACAATTATATCACAATAATTGGTGGACCAGGATCGGGAAAGACAGCCACAGCTCGGCATATTGCATTACAGCTAGAGAAGCAAGGATGGGAAGTTGTGCCAGTGTGTAAGCTAGAAGACATCATAGAATATGGAGACAGAGATCATAAACAAGTATTTGTACTTGATGATATATTAGGTATTTTTGCTGTGGAAAAGAATATTTACAATAATATGTTTGCCCATAAAGAAATGATTTTCTCAACAATAGGGCAGACATCAAAGATATTGTTTACTTGCAGGAAGTCGGTGTATAAGGAGGCTTTTAAGCTTGGAGCGTTTGTGACAGAAAACGTCGTGGATCTAGAGAGTAAAGACAATGAGCTGACTGAGACAGAAAAGAGCGCCATTTGCCAACATCACTGTAAAAGCAAAGGTGTAAACCAAAATCTCTATAAATCCCTTTCATTTACCAAGGCCAATCATATGTTTCCATTTCTTTGTAAAATATTTTCACGAGATCAAAAATACCAGCGGTTGAGAGAAAACTTCTTCAATAAACCATTCAAATATTTTAATAAAGAACTGGACAAACTTCAGAACACACACCCTATTCAATATGCTGCTCTTGTCTTGTGTCTACTCAATGAAGGCAAATTATCAGTTGAGCATTTACCCTCTAAACACATGAAGGAGGTATTTGATAATTGTGGGGTAAATCTAGGTACCCCGTATAAAGAAATAAAAGATGCCATTTACCACATGTCAGAAACCTACTTCACCAACGTAGAAACAGAATTTACATTCATACATGACTTTATATTTGAAGTTATCGCCTACCATTATGGTTGTCAAAATAAACATCAGATAATTAAGTATTTATCTAGCAACTATATAGCAAATAAAGTCACAGTATACGAACAAGCTTCAGATGAGGACCTTTGCATTCACATAAGAGAAGATATGTATGTACCCCTTGCCGAAAGACTCTATGCAGATATCCAGTCTATGAATCTAAATGATGTCTTTATGAATAAGTCGCTGCAACACGGTCCATTTCTGGATGTTTTCGAAAAAATATTGAAAACAAAACCCTTTGGTGAATTTGAATCATTGATTTTAAGGAAACGTCAGAATATTCGTGATTTTGTGCATACAACATTTTCTGTCAATAGGCCTACTCAGCAGATGATTGACGGTATTGAATATGATCGTTTAATTCTGCTGTTTGATATGAAATCTCATGTGGAATCTGGCACCGAATATAATGTTAGGGTAATAAGCTGGATAATTAATTACGGTCACACTCATCTTCTTCAAGAAATAGTCAACCATAGTGAATGTAACAAACATAGCATATTTGGCTCCGATGTCATGGAGAACACACGTATGCTGTTACTTGGATGTTACAGTAACACTTTAGATATGGTGAAACTGATTCTTAAATACGTAGATCGAAAGTGTATCAATATAGATTTTACTTCATGTTGTGCATTTTTGTCGATTGCCATATTTTCAAATAGACATGGCACACCACTGACCGCAGCGTGTGCAATAGGTAATTTGTGTATCGTGCAAACATTGGTGAGAAAACATGCTGATATCAATAAATGTAGTCGTCTGAGTGAGTCACCATTGTTTACAGCATCACACTATGGACACATGGATGTTGTTAAATATTTACTACATTCTGGTGCAGATATCAATTTGGGTAATGATTGTGGACAATTACCATTGTTTGTAGCATCACAGCAAGGACAGTGTGATGTTGTTAAATGTTTACTTAGTTCTGGTGAAGATATCAATGTGTGTGACAAGTATGGACAATCACCATTGTTTGGAGCATCACAGCAAGGCCACCTTGATGTTGTGAAATGCTTACTTAGATCTGGTGCAGATATCAATTTGTGTAACAGTTGTCGACAATCACCATTGCTTGTAGCATCACTGCGAGGATACTCTGACGTTGTTAAATGTTTACTTAGTTCTAATGCAGATATCAATTTGCGTAACAATATTGGACAATCACCATTATTTGGAGCATCAACGCGAGGACACTGCGATCTTGTTATCTGTTTACTTAGGTATGGTGCAGATATCGATTTTCGTGACAATTTTGGACAATCGCCATTGTTTGTAGCATCATATCATGGACACTGTGATGTTGTTAAATGCTTACTTAAATCTGATGCAGATATCGATTTTCGTAACAATTTGGGACAATCACCATTGTGTGTAGCATCATACCATGGACACTGTGATGTTGTTAAATGTTTACTAACATTTGGTGCAGCTATCAATTTGCGTGAAAATTTTGGCCAATTACCATTGTTAAAAGCTTCAGAGCGAGGACACTGTGATGTTGTTAAATGTTTACTAAGTTATGGAGCAGATATCAATTTGCGTAGCAAACGAGGACAATCTCATTTGTTTGTAGCATCTATGTCTGGATACGGTGATGTTGTTGAATGTTTACTTAGTTTTGGTGCAAATATAAATGTGCGTGATGAAGATGGACGATCACCATTGTTTATAGCATCATACTATGGACATTATGATGTTGTTAAATGTTTGCTTAGTTATGGTGCAGATATAGATGTGCGTCATAAAGATGGACAATCACCATTGTTTGTAGCATCAAAACAAGGACACTGTGATGTTGTTAAATGTTTACTTCGTTCTGGTGCAGATATCAATATGTGTGATAAAGATGGACGATCACCATTGTTTATAGCATCACATCAAAGACATTGTGATGTTGTTAAATGTTTAATAAGTTCTGGTGCAGTTATCAATTTGTCTGACAAATGTGGACAATCACCATTGTTTCTAGCATCCATGAAGGGATATTTTGAAGTTGTTAAATGTTTACTTAGTTTTGATCCAGAAATCAATTTGTGTGATGTATGGGGTCAATCATCATTGTTTGTAGCATCATACCATGGACACTGTGATGTTGTTAAATATTTACTAAATAATGGGGCAAATATCAATTTGTGTAGCAAACGAGTACAATCACCATTGTTTGCAGCATCACTGGAAGGACACTGTGATGTTGTTAAATGTTTACTTAGTTATGGTGCAGATATCAATATGCGTGATGAAAATGGACGATCACCATTATATATAACATCATACCACGGACACTGTGATGTTGTTAAATGTTTACTTAGTTCTGATGTAGATATCAATTTGCGGAACAATTTAGGACAAACACCAATGTATGTAGCATCCATATCTAAGCATTACGATATTATTAGGTTACTTAAGAAAACGTGAAAACTATTTCCAAAGGGACACATGGTAACGAGATCCTAGCAGATAGTAATGTATTGCTGAATCCATGTGAATATCCAGAAGAAGAAATAAGTCATTCAAAAGAAAAGAAAAAGAAGCCATTTACCTACCAAAAGTACAAGAAGGAAAAGAAGAAATAATTCTTAGTGTGGTTTGTGTTACTTGATCTTTAGTTTTATATTTATGTTTTGTAGATCGTTGTTTGTCGTTTTGTACTTTTTCTTTTGGTCGTTGTGTTGTCTGTTCTTCTTCGATATACGGATTCTGATTGCCTCATTGGTATCTTCAAACTCTTCTTACACGAAGGAGACAAAGAATAAAGCAAAGTGAGGGAAGAAAAGAGCAAGTAGAAAAGGAAGAACTAATTAGCATCATATTCTTCCTTTTTAATATCACATTTTATGAGGGTAATACATCTCCACTGTCTATTGCTGTAAAAAAATGCCATTTTAATATTGTTAAGCCTATTCTCGAAAATAGTTCATATATTGATTTAAGTGATATAGGTAAATCACCATTATTTTTGGCAGCAGAAAAGGGTTACCATGTCATTTTAGTTTTATTACTTCATAGTTAATACAATGATATGACGAAAACCTACCCCGACACAACTCCTTTGAAGATAGTAAAGAAAAATTGAAGAAAAATAAAACGAATGTTTTACAACTGTTGATGAGGAAGAAAATTAACTCCAGACTTATCGGGGAAATTACCATTTATTTGAGATACTTACAGATTTGAACATATCAGAATTTTGTATAAATGAAAACAACTGGTAAAGAAGACTGTCAGACACAAGATCGTAATCATTGGCATTTACCATATCCACTGTGGCACATAATAACTAAAGGTGACAATGGCTACTTGACTCACCTCTTGAATTACATAAGCGTGACTATGACGGTAACACGCTACTCTACAAAATATTGAATAGACCCAGTTGGATTTTTGTTGATAAATTCAAAAGCTTGATGGAACACTTTGAAGAAGTTAATGTTGGGGGAACTAAATGGATTTCGTTGTTACAAACCAGGAGAGGATTTGTACGCTAAATGGTGGAGGAGTGGTATCAAATAGCATACTATGTACCATCTGCTTGTAACGATAACTTTTCCGAGTCAGATAAATTGGATCTAACAGACCATATCCAAGTATTGGTATTTGGTTGTATCAATTCAGTTTCATAATTTTGGTGAACCGTAAAACACATCTTAACCCCTACCATGCAGAATTGTTTTCAAGAAATATCACAAAATATTGCATTTTTTTCGTTTTTGCTCTGTAGTTGAAATTATTGAAGATGTTACTCTAATATTTACAGGAAATGATGGTAGTTGAGTATACTTTAGATATCAAAACTTTGGAGATATATTGTATCATGGTTGCCATGGCGACATATTTTTCCACTAGATTTTTGTGAAAAATGATTTTTTTTAAAGCCCTTTTTTACTATTATTTTTATAAAGCAAGAATAAAAAAAAAATATCGGGAATATTCAAAAAATGTTTTACACATGCCATGGCAACATATTTCCCCCCTAGATTTTTGTGAAAAATGAAAAATTTTCAAAGAAAAATCCCTTTTTTTCAGCTCACCTGGCCTTTAGGCCAGGTGAGCTATTGTCATCACTTTTCGTCCGTCGTCCGTCCGTCAACATTTCACATTTTAATCTTCTCCTCAGAAACCACTGGGCCAATTGCAACCAAACTTTGGTGGGATGGCCCCCTTCCAAAATTGTGTGCGGTGATCCCGACTTCCAACCAAGATGGCCACCAAGCTAAAAATAGAAAAAAGGGGGATGAAATTTTAATTGTCCATTGCTGCTTTAGTGTAAGTCAAAATTTTAGCTGCAACTACATGGAAAGGAGTAGTTTAACATATATTGCGGGTTTTTCTGTGAAATTTTTCGTTCAGCCGATATATACCGATTATGCAAATTAGGCATATTTTGATAAAAGATCACATTTAAATCTTCTCCTCTGAAACCACTGAACCAAATTAAACCAAACCTGGCAGGGATGGTCCCTGGGTGGGTCCCTTTCAAAATTGTGTCCGACAGCCCTGCCCTCCATTCAAGATGGCCGCTGTTACTACAAATAGAAATTTCTTCAAATGGACAAAACTGCTCTATTTTAAGCCAGAATGTGCCGAAATTTGAACTATATAAGCATAATGATGAGCTATTGTCACCACTGAGCGTGCGTCGTCTGTCGTCCGTCGTCCGTCGTCCGTCCGTCCGTTAACTTTTCACATTTTAATCAACTCCTCTGAAGCCACTGGGCCAATTTGAACCAAACTTTGGTGGAATGGTCCTTGGATGGCCCCCTTGCAAGATTGTGTCCGGTGATCCCGACTTCCAACCAAGATGGCCGCCAAGCTCAAAATAGAAAAAAGGGGGATGCAATTTTGATTGTCCATTGCTGCTTTAGTATAAGTCAAAATGAGCTCAAATTTTAACTGCAGCTACATGGCAAGGAGTAGTTTAACATATATTCTGGGTTTTTCTGTGAAATGTTTCTTTCAGCCGATATATACCGATTATGCAAATTAGGCATATTTTGATAAAAGATCACATTTAAATCTTCTCCTCTGAAACCGCTGAACCAAATTAAACCAAATCTGGCAGGGATGGTCCCTGGGTGGGTCCCTTTCAAAATTGTGTCCGACAGCCCCGCCCTCCATTCAAGATGGCTGCTGTTACTAAAAATAGAAATGTCTTCAATTGTCCATTGCTGCTTTAGTGTGAGTCAAAATGAGCTCAAATTTTAACTGCAGCTACATGGCAAGGAGTAGTTTAACATATAATCTGGGTTTTTCTGTGAAATTTTTCTTTCAGCCGATATATACCGATTATGCAAATTAGGCATATTTTGATAAAAGATCACATTTAAATCTTCTCCTCTGAAACCGCTGAACCAAATTAAACCAAACCTGGCAGGGATGGTCCCTGGGTGGGTCCCTTTCAAAATTGTGTCCGACAGCCCCGCCCTCCATTCAAGATGGCTGCTGTTACTAAAAATATAAATTTCTTCAATTGTCCATTGCTGCTTTAGTATCAGTCTAAATGAGCTCAAATTTTAACTGCAGCTACATGGCAAGGAGTAGTTTAACATATATTCTGGGTTTTTCTGTGAAATTTTTCTTTCAGCCGATTTATACCGAATATGCAAATTATGCATATTTTGATAAAAGATCACATTTAAATCTTTTCCTCTGAAACCGCTGAACCAAATTAAGCCAAACCCGGCAGGGATAGTCCTTGGGTAGTCCCATTTCAATATTGTGTCCGACAGCTCCACCCTCCATTCAAGATGGCTGCTGTTACAAAAAATAGAAATTTCTTCAATTGTCCATTGCTGCTTTATTATAAATCAAAATGAGCTCAAATTTTAGCTGCAGCTACATGACAATGAGTAGATTAACATATATTCTGGGTTTTTCTGTGAAATTTTTCTTTCAGCCGGTATATACCGATTATGCAAATTAGACATATTTTGATAAAAGATCACATTTAAATCTTCTCCTCTGAAACCGCTGAACCAAATTAAACCAAACCTGCCAGGGATGGTCCCTGGGTGGGTCCCTTTCAAAATTGTGTCCGACAGCCCCGCCCTCCATTCAAGATGGCTGCTGTTACTAAAAATAGAAATTTCTTCAATTGTCCATTGCTGCTTTAGTGTGAGTCAATATCAGCTCAAATTTTAACTGCAGCTACATGGCAGGAGTAGTTTAACATATAATCTGGGTTTTTCTGTTAAAATTTTCTTTCAGCCGATATATACCGATTATGCAAATTAGGCATATTTTGATAAAAGATCACATTTAAATTTTCTCCTCTGAAACCGCTGAACCAAATTAAACCAAACCTGGCAGGGATGGTACCTGGGTGGGTCCCTTTCAAAATTGTGTCCGACAGCCCCGCCCTCCATTCAAGATGGCTGCTGTTACTAAAAAGAGAAATTTCTTCAATTGTCCATAGCTGCTTTCGTATCAGTCTAAATGAGCTCACATTTTAACTGCAGCTACATGGCAAGGAGTAGTTTAACATATATTCTGGGTTTTTCTGTGAAATTTTTCTTTCAGCCGATTTATACCGAATATGCAAATTATGCATATTTTGATAAAAGATCACATTTAAATCTTTTCCTCTGAAACCGCTGAACCAAATTAAACCAAACCTGGCAGGGATAGTCCTTGGGTAGTCCCATTTCAATATTGTGTCCGACAGCTCCACCCTCCATTCAAGATGGCTGCTGTTACTAAAAATAGAAATTTCTTCAATTGTCCATTGCTGCTTTATTATAAATCAAAATGAGCTCAAATTTTAGCTGCAGCTACATGACAATGAGTAGATTAACATATATTCTGGGTTTTTCTGTGAAATTTTTCTTTCAGCCGATATATACCGATTATGCAAATTAGACATATTTTGATAAAAGATCACATTTAAATCTTCTCCTCTGAAACCGCTGAACCAAGTTAAACCAAACCTGGCAGGGATGGTCCCTGGGTGGGTCCCTTTCAAAATTGTGTCCGACAGCCCCGCCCTCCATTCAAGATGGCTGCTGTTACTAAAAATAGAAATTTCTTCAATTGTCCATTGCTGCTTTAGTGTGAGTCAAAATGAGCTCAAATTTTAACTGCAGCTACATGGCAAGGAGTAGTTTAACATATAATCCGAGTTTTTCTGTGAAATTTTTCTTTCAGCCAATATATACCGATTATGCAAATTAGGCATATTTTGATAAAAGATCACATTTAAATCTTCTCCTCTGAAACCACTGAACCAAATTAAACCAAACCTGGCAGGGATGGTCCCTGGGTGGGTCCCTTTCAAAATTGTGTCCGACAGCCCTGCCCTCCATTCAGGATGGCCGCTGTTACTAAAAATAGAAATTTCTTCAAATGGACAAAACTGCTCTATTTTAAGCCAGAATGTGCCGAAATTTGAACTATATAAGCATAATGATGAGCTATTGTCACCACTGAGCGTGCGTCGTCTGTCGTCCGTCGTCCGTCGTCCGTCCGTCCGTTAACTTTTCACATTTTAATCAACTCCTCTGAAGCCACTGGGTCAATTTGAACCAAACTTTGGTGGAATGGTCCTTGGATTGCCCCCTTCCAAGATTGTGTCCGGTGATCCCGACTTCCAACCAAGATGGCCGCCAAGCTCAAAATAGAAAAAAGGGGGATGCAATTTTGATTGTCCATTGCTGCTTTAGTATAAGTCAAAATGAGCTCAAATTTTAACTGCAGCTACATGGCAAGGAGTAGTTTAACATATAATCTGGGTTTTTCTGTGAAATTTTTCTTTCAGCCGATATATACCGATTATGCAAATTAGGCATATTTTGATAAAAGATCACATTTAAATCTTCTCCTCTGAAACCACTGAACCAAATTAAACCAAACCTGGCAGGGATGGTCCCTGGGTGGGTCCCTTTCAAAATTGTGTCCGACAGCCCTGCCCTCCATTCAAGATGGCCGCTGTTACTAAAAATAGAAATTTCTTCAAATGGACAAAACTGCTCTATTTTAAGCCAGAATGTGCCGAAATTTGAACTATATAAGCATAATGATGAGCTATTGTCACCACTGAGCGTGCGTCGTCTGTCGTCCGTCGTCCGTCGTCCGTCCGTCCGTTAACTTTTCACATTTTAATCAACTCCTCTGAAGCCACTGGGCCAATTTGAACCAAACTTTGGTGGAATGGTCCTTGGATTGCCCCCTTCCAAGATTGTGTCCGGTGATCCCGACTTCCAACCAAGATGGCCGCCAAGCTAAAAATAGAAAAAAGGGGGATGAAATTTTGATTGTCCATTGCTGCTTTAGTATAAGTCAAAATGAGCTCAAATTTTAACTGCAGCTACATGGCAAGGAGTAGTTTAACATATATTCTGGGTTTTTCTGTGAAATGTTTCTTTCAGCCGATATATACCGATTATGCAAATTAGGCATATTTTGATAAAAGATCACATTTAAATCTTCTCCTCTGAAACCGCTGAACCAAATTAAACCAAATCTGGCAGGGATGGTCCCTGGGTGGGTCCCTTTCAAAATTGTGTCCGACAGCTCCGCCCTCCATTCAAGATGGCTGCTGTTACTAAAAATAGAAATGTCTTCAATTGTCCATTGCTGCTTTAGTGTGAGTCAAAAGAGCTCAAATTTTAACTGCAGCTACAGGGCAAGGAGTAGTTTAACATACAATCCGAGTTTTTCTGTGAAATTTTTCTTTCAGCCGATATATACCGATTATGCAAATTAGGCATATTTTGATAAAAGATCACATTTAAATCTTCTCCTCTGAAACCGCTGAACCAAATTAAACCAAACCTGGCAGGGATGGTCCCTGGGTGGGTCCCTTTCAAAATTGTGTCCGACAGCCCCGCCCTCCATTCAAGATGGCTGCTGTTACTAAAAATATATATTTCTTCAATTGTCCATTGCTGCTTTAGTATCAGTCTAAATGAGCTCAAATTTTAACTGCAGCTACATGGCAAGGAGTAGTTTAACATATATTCTGGGTTTTTCTGTGAAATTTTTCTTTCAGCCGATTTATACCGAATATGCAAATTATGCATATTTTGATAAAAGATCACATTTAAATCTTTTCCTCTGAAACCGCTGAACCAAATTAAGCCAAACCTGGCAGGGATAGTCCTTGGGTTGTCCCATTTCAATATTGTGTCCGACAGCTCCACCCTCCATTCAAGATGGCTGCTGTTACTAAAAATAGAAATTTCTTCAATTGTCCATTGCTGCTTTATTATAAATCAAAATGAGCTCAAATTTTAGCTGCAGCTACATGACAATGAGTAAATTAACATATATTCTGGGTTTTTCTGTCAAATTTTTCTTTCAGCCGATATATACCGATTATGCAAATTAGACATATTTTGATAAAAGATCACATTTAAATCTTCTCCTCTGAAACCGCTGAACCAAATTAAACCAAACCTGGCAGGGATGGTCCCTGGGTGGATCCCTTTCAAAATTGTGTCCGACAGCCCCGCCCTCCATTCAAGATGGCTGCTGTTACTAAAAATAGAAATTTCCTCAATTGTCCATTGCTGCTTTAGTGTGAGTCAAAATGAGCTCAAATTTTAACTGCAGCTACAGGGCAAGGAGTAGTTTAACATATAATCTGGGTTTTTCTGTGAAATGTTTCTTTCAGCCGATTTATACCGAATATGCAAATTATGCATATTTTGATAAAAGATCACATTTAAATCTTTTCCTCTGAAACCGCTGAACCAAATTAAACCAAACCTGGCAGGGATGGTCCCTGGGTGGATCCATTTCAATATTGTGTCCTCCAGCCCCGCCCTCCATTCAAGATGGCTGCTGTTACTAAAAATAGAGAATTCTTCAATTGTCCATTGCTGCTTTAGTATAAGTCTAAATGAGCTCAAATTTTAACTGCAGCTACATGGCAAGGAGTAGTTTAACATATATTCTGGGTTTTTCTGTGAAATTTTTCTTTCAGCCGATTTATACCGAATATGCAAATTATGCATATTTTGATAAAAGATCACATTTAAATCTTTTCCTCTGAAACCGCTGAACCAAATTAAGCCAAACCTGGCAGGGATAGTCCTTGGGTAGTCCCATTTCAATATTGTGTCCGACAGCTCCACCCTCCATTCAAGATGGCTGCTGTTACTAAAAATAGAAATTTCTTCAATTGTCCATTGCTGCTTTATTATAAATCAAAATGAGCTCAAATTTTAGCTGCAGCTACATGACAATGAGTAAATTAACATATATTCTGGGTTTTTCTGTGAAATTTTTCTTTCAGCCGATATATACCGATTATGCAAATTAGACATATTTTGATAAAAGATCACATTTAAATCTTCTCCTCTGAAACCGCTGAACCAAATTAAACCAAACCTGGCAGGGATGGTCCCTGGGTGGATCCCTTTCAAAATTGTGTCCGACAGCCCCGCCCTCCATTCAAGATGGCTGCTGTTACTAAAAATAGAAATTTCCTCAATTGTCCATTGCTGCTTTAGTGTGAGTCAAAATGAGCTCCAATTTTAACTGCAGCTACATGGCAAGGAGTAGTTTAACAAATAATCTGGGTTTTTCTGTGAAATGTTTCTTTCAGCCGATTTATACCGAATATGCAAATTATGCATATTTTGATAAAAGATCACATTTAAATCTTTTCCTCTGAAACCGCTGAACCAAATTAAACCAAACCTGGCAGGGATGGTCCCTGGGTGGATCCATTTCAATATTGTGTCCTCCAGCCCCGCCCTCCATTCAAGATGGCTGCTGTTACTAAAAATAGAGAATTCTTCAATTGTCCATTGCTGCTTTAGTATAAGTCTAAATGAGCTCAAATTTTAACTGCAGCTACATGGCAAGGAGTAGTTTAACATATATTCTGGGTTTTTCTGTGAAATTTTTCTTTAAGCCGATTTATACCGAATATGCAAATTATGCATATTTTGATAAAAGATCACATTTAAATCTTTTCCTCTGAAACCACTGAACCAAATTAAACCAAACCTGGCAGGGATAGTCCTTGGGTAGTCCCATTTCAATATTGTGTCCGACAGCTCCACCCTCCATTCAAGATGGCTGCTGTTACTAAAAATAGAAATTTATTCAATTGTCCATTGCTGCTTTATTATAAATCAAAATGAGCTCAAATTTTACCTGCAGCTACATGACAATGAGTAGATTAACATATATTCTGGGTTTTTCTGTGAAATTTTTCTTCAGCCGATATATACCGATTATGCAAATTAGACATATTTTGATAAAAGATCACATTTAAATCTTCTCCTCTGAAACCGCTGAACCAAATTAAACCAAACCTGGCAGGGATGGTCCCTGGGTGGGTCCCTTTCAAAATTGTGTCCGACAGCCCCGCCCTCCATTCAAGATGGCTGCTGTTACTAAAAATAGAAATTTCTTCAATTGTCCATTGCTGCTTTAGTATAAGTCAAAATGAGCTCAAATTTTAACTGCAGCTACATGGCAAGGAGTAGTTTAACATATATTCTGGATTTTTCTGTGAAATTTTTCTTTCAGCCAATATATACCGATTATGCAAATTAGGCATATTTTGATAAAAGATCACATTTAAATCTTCTCCTCTGAAACCGCTGAACCAAATTAAACCAAACCTGGCAGGGATGGTCCCTGGGTGGGTCCCTTTCAAAATTGTGTCCGACAGCCCCGCCCTCCATTCAAGATGGCTGCTGTTACTAAAAATAGAAATTTCTTCAATTGTCCATTGCTGCTTTAGTATAAGTCTAAATGAGCTGAAATTTTAGCTGCAGCTACATGGCAAGGAGTAGTTTAACATATATTCTGGGTTTTTCTGTGAAATGTTTCTTTCAGCCGATTTATACCGAATATGCAAATTATGCATATTTTGATAAAAGATCACATTTAAATCTTTTCCTCTGAAACTGCTGAACCAAATTAAACCAAACCTGGCAGGGATAGTCCTTGGGTAGTCCCATTTCAATATTGTGTCCGACAGCTCCACCCTCCATTCAAGATGGCTGCTGTTACTAAAAATAGAAATTTATTCAATTGTCCATTGCTGCTTTATTATAAATCAAAATGAGCTCAAATTTTACCTGCAGCTACATGACAATGAGTAGATTAACATATATTCTGGGTTTTTCTGTGAAATTTTTCTTCAGCCGATATATACCGATTATGCAAATTAGACATATTTTGATAAAAGATCACATTTAAATCTTCTCCTCTGAAACCGCTGAACCAAATTAAACCAAACCTGGCAGGGATGGTCCCTGGGTGGGTCCCTTTCAAAATTGTGTCCGACAGCCCCGCCCTCCATTCAAGATGGCTGCTGTTACTAAAAATAGAAATTTCTTCAATTGTCCATTGCTGCTTTAGTATAAGTCAAAATGAGCTCAAATTTTAACTGCAGCTACATGGCAAGGAGTAGTTTAACATATATTCTGGATTTTTCTGTGAAATTTTTCTTTCAGCCAATATATACCGATTATGCAAATTAGGCATATTTTGATAAAAGATCACATTTAAATCTTCTCCTCTGAAACCGCTGAACCAAATTAAACCAAACCTGGCAGGGATGGTCCCTGGGTGGGTCCCTTTCAAAATTGTGTCCGACAGCCCCGCCCTCCATTCAAGATGGCTGCTGTTACTAAAAATAGAAATTTCTTCAATTGTCCATTGCTGCTTTAGTATAAGTCAAAATGAGCTCAAATTTTAAATGCAGCTACATGGCAAGGAGTAGTTTAACATATATTCTGGGTTTTTCTGTGAAATTTTTCTTTCAGCCAATATATACCGATTATGCAAATTATGCATATTTTGATAAAAGATCACATTTAAATCTTCTCCTCTGAAACCGCTGAACCAAATTAAACCAAACCTGGCAGGGATGGTCCCTGGGTGGATTCCTTTCAATATTGTGTCCGCCAGCCCCGCCCTCCATTCAAGATGGCTGCTGTTACTAAAAATAGAAATTTCTTCAATTGCCCATTGCTGCTTTAGTATAAGTCTAAATGAGCTCAAATTTTAACTGCAGCTACATGGCAAGGAGTATTTTAACATATATTCTGGGTTTTTCTGTGAAATTTTTCTTTCAGCCGATTTATACCGAATATGCAAATTATGCATATTTTGATAAAAGATCACATTTAAATCTTTTCCTCTGAAACCGCTGAACCAAATTAAACCAAACCTGGCAGGGATAGTCCTTGGTTAGTCCCATTTCAATATTGTGTCCGACAGCTCCACCCTCCATTCAAGATGGCTGCTGTTACTAAAAATAGAAATTTATTCAATTGTCCATTGCTGCTTTATTATAAATCAAAATGAGCTCAAATTTTCGCTGCAGCTACATGACAATGAGTAGATTAACATATATTCTGGGTTTTTCTGTGAAATTTTTCTTTCAGCCGATATATACCGATTATGCAAATTAGACATATTTTGATAAAAGATCACATTTAAATCTTCTCCTCTGAAACCGCTGAACCAAATTAAACCAAACCTGGCAGGGATGGTCCCTGGGTGGGTCCCTTTCAAAATAGTGTCCGACAGCCCCGCCCTCCATTCAAGATGGCTGCTGTTACTAAAAATCGAAATTTCTTCAATTGTCCATTGCTGCTTTAGTATAAGTCTAAATGAGCTCAAATTTTAACTGCAGCTACATGGCAAAGAGTAGATTAACATATATTCTGGGTTTTTCTGTGAAATTTTTCTTTCAGCCGATATATACCGATTATGCAAATTAGGCATATTTTGATAAAAGATAACATTTAAATCTTCTCCTCTGAAACCGCTGAGCCAAATTATACCAAACCTGGCAGGGATGGTCCCTGGGTGGGTCCTTTTCAAAATTGTGTCCGACAGCCCCGCCCTCCATTCAAGATGGCCACTGTTATTAAACATAGAAATTTCTTCAAATGGCTAAAACTGCTCTATTTTAAGCCAGAATGTGCCCAAATTTGAACTGTATAAGCATAATGATGAGCTTTTTAACATGTATTACAGGATTTTTTATGAACTTTTAACTTTTGCCGATTTTGACCGATTATGCAAATTAGAAAAAAGGGGGGATGAAATTAAAACAAAATCTTCTCCTCTGAAACTACTGAGCCAATCTCAACCAAACTTTGCTGGAATGATTCTTGGATGGCCCCCTTCCAAAATTGTGTCCAGTGATCCCGACTTCCAACCAAGATGGCCGCCAAGCTAAAAATAGAAAAAAGGGGAGATGAAATTTTAATTGTCCATTGCTGCTTTATTTTAAGGCAAAATGAGCTCAAATTTTAGCTGCAGCTACATGGCAAGAAGTAGTTTAACATTTATTCCGGGTTTTTCTGTGAAATTTTTCTTTCAGCCGATATATACCGATTATGCAAATTAGGCATATTTTGATAAAAGATCACATTTAAATCTTTTCCTCTGAAACCGCTGAACCAAATTAAACCAAACCTGGCAGGGATGGTCCCTGGGTGGGTCCCTTTCAAAATTGTGTCTGACAGCCCCGCCCTCCATTCAGGATGGCTGCTGTTACTAAAAATAGAAATTTCTTCAATTGTCCATTGCTGCTTTCGTATAAGTTAAAATGAGCTCAAATTTGAACTGCAGCTACATGGCAAGGAGTAGTTTAGCATATGTTCGGGGGGTCCCTCTCAAAATTGTGTCCGTCAACGCCGTTCTGTATCCAAGATGGCCACCGTTACTAAAAATAGAAATATCTTCAAATGGCCAAAACTGCTCTATTTTAAGCCAGAATGTGCCCAAATTTGAACTGTATAAGCATAATGATGAGCTTTTTAACATGTATTACAGGACTTTTTATGAACTTTGAACTTTTGTCGATTTTGACCGATTATGCAAATTAGAAAAAAGGGGGGATGAAATTAAAAAAAAACCTCCTCTGAAACTACTGGGCTAATGTCAACCAAACTTTGCTGAAATGATTCTTGGGTGGTCCTTCTTCTAAAATTGTGTCTGGTGATCCCGCCCTCTGACCAAGATGGCTGCACAGCTGTACTTAGTTTAACATAGGACCCTAAGGGAAATTCACATAAAAACCATCTTGTCTGGAACCAGTAGCTCAATTAAAACCAAACTTTGATGAAATAGTCATTGGATGGTCCTCTTCCAAAATTGTGTCAGGCAGTTGCGCTATCCCGCCAAGATGGCCGCCACAGTGCAGTTGCGTTGTTATTGAAAGCAGCTTTGATCCAGGTGAGCGATTACAGGCTCCTGGGAGCCTCTGGTATTATTATTATTTTTAAAGAAAGAATAATAAAAAAATATCAGGAATATTCAAAAAATGTTTTACACATATCATGGTTGCCATGGCAACATATTTCCCCCCCAGATTTTTGTAAAAAATAAAAAAATTTCAAATAAAGCCCTTTTTTTAATTATTTTTGAAGCGTACCGGAAGTGATAATTAACTGATATTTACGTTTAAATCTAGACTTGTTCGATTTGAGCAGTCAAAATGAAAATATCAAAAGCAGCAATCAAGGGATTATTGTATAATTCTATATTTTAATTAAAATTTTCGCCCATCGATTAATGTGACTTTTTCAACAGTAGTAAACACAATATTAATTGCAGTGTCTTAAAGTATAAAATGTAGGTGAATACTCGATGAAATTAGCCCATTTCCCATTTTTTAAGCCTCATACACATGAACTTTATATTTTAAGAGACTGTACTTATATTGTATATATAGAAACTTAAATCATAAGTAATGTATTGTATGACCCCATGATAAGTTTTCTTAATAGATGAACATCAGATTTTACAATTTTCAATTTTTGTAATGTCAATTTTGCAATGTTTATTTTCCCGGTGAAATGGAACATTGGTTTGTGCCATGTGATGGGATCATATATTAACCTGACATACACAGATTCATGCACCTTAATAAACACTTGAATGTTGTATAAACATGACCTATATATATTTTGGCGATATGCCAAATGTTGGAATCTTATATTAAACTTAGGTATATGGACTTTGGCTCTTTGACTGAAGTTGGAATCATAATTTCCCCCGCCAGAGCTGCACATGTTTATTGGCTCTGTACCAGATTACTTATGATACATGTTACAGTATGACAAGAAGTTCTGTGATTATATTCCATATTTGTATGTTATAGTTTGTTTATTTTATATATTTTTGTATATCTGTCTTTTATGTTATCCCCCTTTTTTATCCACTATATTCGTATGTGATCAGATAATTGTTATTTCATATTCAACTATGTGTATCATTTTCATTCTTTAGTGATAATTTGACAGTTAGCTTTTCAGATTTATTTTTCCATATTAACCCATGGATATATATTATACCCCCACTCATAGAGAGGGAGCTATATTGCAATCACCTTGTCCGTCTGTCCGTCCGTCCGTTAGTCCGTCCGTCCGTCCGTTCACACTTTCGTAACAGATATCTCAGCTTCTACTGGAAGAAATGATTGCACATCTACTTCCTGTTTACCGTGCGACTTACAAATGAACGAGTGAGGGTATTCTTAGCACGATGTAGCGTGCAACATCTTGTTTAAATTGGTTAATTCTGTATTGGTCTTAAAATGTAGCTAAGGCTATATATTGTCAGCTATAAGTCTAATTCTAATGTAGTTGTTTAATATTCCTGGTTTGTGATTGAACAATGCTGTCATTTTCAAGGTATCAATTCCACGGTTGAAATATCATGAGATATTTTTAGAATTTTAGCTGATTACCGCCTACGTCATCTTGACAATAATGTGGCAATGCACATGATTACATTAGAATGGAGATAACTGTGTTGTATTTGAAAATTTCTCTACATTAATTGTCGAATTAATAGTGTAATTTTCACGGTCGCAATTCCACGGTTGAAATAGAATGATAAGTTTTTTTTTAATTTTTGCTGATTACCGCTTACGTCATCTTGTCAATAATGTGGCAATACACATCTATACACATCATTATATTAGAATGGAGATAATGGTATTGTATTTGAAAATTTCACGACATCAATTATCGATTTAATGGTTGCAAATATCCGTTTACTGGCTCCGTTATCGCGTCGCCAGTAAACTCAATTTGCAACCATCATATCGCCAATTGATGCCGTGAAATTTTCAAATACAATACAGCTATCTCCTAATTTTAACACTGTTGGGTTTTATTTTCAGACGTATATAAACGTAATAGCAAATTAAATATTATTAGCTCACCTTGCTAAAGGCAATGTGAGCTTTTGCCATCGCTTGGCGTCTGGCGTCCATTAATTTCTCACATTTTAATATTCTCCTCTGAAACTGCAAAGCCAATTGATCTGAAATTTAGTAGGAAGCATCTATGGAAGGTCCTATATCAAAATTGCTCATTTCGTCCTGATCCATTAACCACCGAAACTTGGTAGGAATCATCTATGAAATATCCTCTATGAAGATTGCTCATTTCGTCCCGATCAGTTAGCAAACATGACCACCACATGCAATTCTTGTTTCTGATTGGTCGAATTCTGAAAAGTCTTCTCCTTTGAAGCTGCTTAGCCATATGAACCGAAACTTAGTAGGAATCATCTACATATAGGGAAGGTTCTGTATTAAGTTTCCTCAAAGCAGAATGAAAGGTGAGCGACACAGACTCGGCGGGAGTTGGCTGACCTATCTTGAAGTTGTGGTGCTGCAATTGAAAATTTAAAACATTTCTTTTTGGAT
The DNA here is from genome assembly GCA_963383655.1 of Bathymodiolus septemdierum. Lineage (NCBI taxonomy): Eukaryota > Metazoa > Mollusca > Bivalvia > Mytilida > Modiolidae > Bathymodiolus > Bathymodiolus septemdierum. Next base: position 8,613,716 of record OY726527.1, read on the forward strand.
TGTCCAATATGCTTACAAACCAGAACTGCATTGATAGGTAATATCAACAGAGTGACAACCTGCTACAATCTAAAATTAAAATTTCTGACATGCATAGTCTCCCAAAGAAAGGTTATAGACTTATTGTTTTTGTTCCATTTATTATTATTTTTTTAATGCTTAAAATGTAACATGTTAAGATGGTCGCCGTTCCCATGATAACCATGATAGTTTAAGAAAAAAGTTTTAGTTCGATTGTAAAGAAGCCTCACAGGAATGATACCTGGGGTGTGTAGATGTGCATTTAGGGTTTGACATTTTCAAAATGACCACCGTTGCCATGGTAACCATGAGAGTTAAAAAATATCCGATTGTAATGAAACTTCACAAGAATGATCATTCGGATGTGTAGTTGTGCATTTAGGGTATGACATTTTTTAAATGGCCACCATTACCATGGTAGCTATTGATGTTTTCTAGTGGTTTACTTTTTTTTATCCGATTGTATTGAAACTTCACAGGAATGATCCTTGGGATGTGTAGTTGTGCATTCTAGGTTGAAAATTATTATTATTATTATCATTATTATTACTGTTATTATTATTATTAAATTCCCCAAGCAAAGTTTGGAGACTTATTTGTTCCTCTGATTATTATTATTATTAATTTCCTCTAATTATTATTATATTTTGAGAAGCCTAAATTAGTTTCTATATTGTTTTATCCAATTGTAATGAAACTTCACATGAAACATCAATGGAATGTGCACATGTGCATTCAAGGTTGAAATTATTATCATTATCATTATTATTGTTTGTATTTATTATTATTATTATTATTGTTATTATTATCATTATTATTGTTTTGATCTGATTGTAATGAAACTTCACAGGAATGATCCTTGGGATATGTTTAAGTTCACCCTTCCCATCATAGCTATGAATATTCCAAAGATATTTGATTTATGAATTTCAAAACATTGAATATCAGGTCGCCAATCGGTTCTCACTAGCTGAGTTTGCTTGGGAAATTTTGTATTCGGAAAACTACGTCAACTTTATGAAATATCTTTGTCACAAATGACCACGGATATGTTCCACTTGTCGTTAACATTTCCCTGTCCTTTCCTCGTCCATGACTTATCACCGGGTTTGCAACACTGGGTGCTACTAAGGGAACAGGAACTACATACCCTTCCGGAGCACCTGACAACCCTTGGTTTTTAGTGGGGTTTGTGTTACAATCCATCTTTAGTTTTATGTGTATGTTTTGTAGATCGATGTTTGTTCTTTTGTACTTATTCTTTTGGCGATTGTGTTGTATGTTCTGTTTCGATTTACAGATTCTGATTACCTGTTTGGTTTCTTCAAACTCTTCTTTATAAAATTGTATTATATTTAAGTATGTTTATGATTATATTAAATGTTCAAGAAGATTCCTTATCGTATAAATGGAATTGAATTGGGTGAACATGCACATCATATAAATCCATCTTAATTTTATTTTTTCCTTCCATTTTGTTTGTGAATATTGATAACATTATCGATTTATTATTAGTGTTAAATATAGTCATGTACTTTTATGTGCTTCATTAATTTAACAAATTGTTATTTAAAAAAAGACTTCATAGGTTTGTTTAACTTGTGTCTAAGCCATTTTTTCTATTCAATTGACAAATATAATATATTTAAGTTAATTAATCACACTACAGACAAATAACATGATTAGACAAATAAGACATATTATCCTGCACTCATTTTATGTGAGCAGTCAAATTGCACTGACTCTATAATTTTTTGCTATATACTGTCACTGACCTAAATATAGCTTTTCTAGTACCCCCTGTCACGTTTTACCTTTTGAACTTTTGGAAACTGATTGCTAATAAAAACGAAGATACCAAATTTAGTGCACACGTCGTGTTTCTAGAATAACCATCATCAGGTACGCTCAAAGTCAAAAGGTTGGAAAGACAAATATTTTTAATAAGTTTTGGGAGCAAGTTAACCAAATAAATAGGGTAGCCAAAATCGTCTAAGGTCACCTATACCTGAGGGAGGAGAACCTTAGTTTTATTAATAATTACATTATTTAAGAACTGTAAATTTCAATAACAAATATATCTAATAAACCATGTTAGTACAGAAACACTGACGACTGAATGCTACCCCTAGAGACCAATAGTCCACCAGTAGAAGTATTGACCGTCTGATAGTAATAAAAACGTAGATATCAAATTTGGTGAGCACGACATGTTTCTATAATAACCTTCATCAGCTCAAAGTCGAAAGGATCAATCCGTTGACTTCCTGTTGACAAAATATCAAAAAGGGAAATGGTACAATTTTATTATTCAATTCAAATATTGCACTTTCAATGGATACATGTGATTTTGTTCCAGGATTTAACCCTCATACAGATAAACATTATATTTTAAAACACTGCACTGCTATTGTCTATTTATATTGTTAACAATCAGATGGATAGTTTCTTATTGTGTTAGATAATATTGATATTATACAATACCATTATGTATGGCGTAAATGTAGTGTGATATTGACCAGACAATTCAATACTGACGGAAGTTTTTTTATATATAGTCCTATAAGAAAACAAGAGCCTGTGGGGTACTATGCTCACCTGAGAAGTCAATTCTGTGTATTCTTCATAAACAGTTGATTATGTATATTTAGTCTATATTTTGGGCTTTTGATTAAATACAATTGAATCTTTACATCAATATTTTGATGAAGCCTATACCGAAATGTCTGATCAATGTATCACTATATTTACCTACACGCATATGTGAACTTTTCAATCCTGTCTTTGAATGGACAGACTTCATTTAAACAAAATTGAATCTGTTGAATATGTAGTACATGTATATGAGAATGTCTTCATGCAAATTAGTGAGTGAGTGATTATTCTTTAATGAACACTTTTTCAGCTTTTTCATTTCGATCAGGGGTTGTTGTGGTTGTCATCGCATGGTAGTTGGACTTACAACTACCTGTGCAATCAGTAAGTCGCTAAAGTTGCGAGTTCGAACATCGTGGTAAGATGTACTCGATACAACATCATGGGATAAAGTTATGTCAGTGGCTTGTGACAGGTCGGTGGTTTCTCCGGGTACTCTGGTTTCCTCCACCAATAAAACTGACCGCAATGATATAACTGACATAGTTTTGAAAGTGACGATAAGCACCATAAACCACACCAAACCAATCATTTCGATCATTTATGACGTCCTTTGTTGTGCCAGAGAAGATAATTCTATTTATGCAATTTGGCCTTGTAGAAAAAAGAACAAAGATTTTATCATATTTTTTTAAAGATAATTAGAATTAACAAATATTTTATTTACACACAGTATTAAGAAGTAAGAGATCGGCCTGATTGGCTCCAACTCAGGATAATGTGTTCGAGTGGAGCGACATGTCTACCCATGTGTTCGTTTTCTCATTTGGCGTTAAACAACAATCACTCACTCACTCACTATAATACAACATTTATTGCATAAGTTAAGATAATACTGAATAAATAATTGAAATAAATTTAAGATTCTAATTGAATATTGAATACAATGTTGAATATTATTTCTATTAATTGTGTAATTGAAATTACTTTTGATTTATAATACAATATCATTCTTAGAAATTTATCTTACTTATTTAAAAGTAGAACCCCTGTACTTCCTGTTGTCTGATCTGGACCTTTATGTTGATTCTTTTCTGTTTCGAAATCGTCTGCTTGTACCCACACATGATAATATTTACTCACCAGACATAAATTATTCACCTTAGAGATAGACTGTAATACCAGTCCCCGTGTTTCTCGTTCACGGGTACAGATCAACGAGTTTTCTAATTTTAGAGGAAACACCATTATGCTTAACCTTACCTGTATCCATGAGCTGTGCATTCTATTTATAGACTAGACCATACATACTTTTGCAGCCTTCACCTTTTCATAATGTTAGGGATTTTCATTGACGATGTGACGTTGCTCTACTTAATAATGTACATGGTCAATCATGTTAAAATTTAGCTTTTAAATGAACTCCGTTTACCTCAGAACACTTGTGATGGCATCATTGATATGGAAACATGTCTGGTAACTTTTTAGTTCACCTGGACCAAGGTGAACTATTGCCATCACTTGTCGTCTATCGTCTGTAAACTTTTCACATTTCAAGCTTCTTCTCCAAAACAATTAGAACCAAGCTTAGCAGGAATGTTACTTGGATGATCCTCTACAAAGTTTCTGTTTTTCGTTCCAATCGGATATTCAACATGGCTGCCAGGGCCAATAATATGCTCTGATTGGCTGAAATTTCAAAGATCGTCTTCTCTGAAACTAATGAACTGACTGAAATTCAAAATGGCGGCTACGGCAGGACTTAGTTTAACATTGGACCCTATGGGAAAAATGTTTCAAAACGCTTCTTCTCTGAAACCATTTGGACAATTGAAACCAGACTGCCCAGGAATGATCATTGGAAGGTTCTCTACAGCTTTGGGTTTTTTATGCCTATCGGAAATCCAAGATGGCCGCCAACGCAGGACATAAATTAACATTGGACCCTATGGGAAAATGTTCAAATGCCTTCTTCTCAGAAACTACAAATCAGACTGAATCCAAACTAGACAGGAATGTTCATTGGATGGTCCTCTACAAAGATTAGGTTTTTTGTTCCGATATGGAATGGAAGATGGCGGCTACAGCAGGACTTAATTTAACATTGGACCCTATGGGAAAAGTGTCTCAAAACGCTTCTTCTCTGTAACCACTTGGACAATTTAAACCAAATTACCCAAGAATGATCATTGGAAGGTCCTCTACAAAATGATGTTTTGCTATGTCTCTGAAACCACTTGGACAATTGAAACCAATCTGTCCAGGAATGATCATTGGAAGGTTCTCTACAGATTCTTTTTTTTTGCCGATTGGAAATCCAAAATGGCTGCCACCGCAGGACATAGATTAACATTGGACCCTATGGAAAAATGTTCAAATGCATTCTTCTCAGAAACTGCAAATATGATTAAAGCCAAACTGTATATGAATGTTCATTAGATGGTCTTCTACAAATTTTACGTTTTTTGTTCCGATATGAAATTCAAAATGGCGGCTACGCAGGACTTAGTTTAACATTGGACCCTAAGGGAAACATGTTTCAAAACGCTTCTTCTCTGAAACCACTTGCACAATTAAACCAAACTTCCCAGGAATGATCATTGGAAGGTCCTCTACAAACTTTCTGTTTTCTATGTCGATCGGAAATCCAAGATGGCGGCCACCGCAGGACATAGATTAACATTGGACCTTATGGGAAAATGTTCAAATGCCTTCTTCTCAGAAACTACAAATCAGACTGAATCCAAACTAGACAGGAATGTTCATTGGATGATCTTCTACACAATTTATGCTTTTTGTTCCGATATAAAATGGAAGATGGCGGCTACGGCAGGACTTAGTTTAACGTTGGACCCTATAGGAAAAGTGTCTCAAAACGCTTCCTCTCTGAAACCACTTGGATAATTTAAACCAAACTGCCCAAGAATGATCATTGGACGGTTCTCTACAAAATTTATGTTTTTTATGCCGATCAGAAATCCAAGATGGCCGCCACCGCAGGACATATATTAACATTGGACCCTATGGGAAAATGTTCAAATGCCTTCTTCTCAGAAACTACAAGTGTGATTATAGCCAAACTGTTCACGAATGTTCATTGGATGGTCCTCTACAAACTTTAGGTTTTTTGTTTCGATATGAAATTAAAAATGGCGGCTACGGCAGGACTTAATTTAACATTGGACCCTATGGGGGAAATGCTTCAAAACGCTTCTTCTCTGAAACCACTTGAACAATTGAAACCAAACTGCCCAGGAATGATTATTTGAAGGTCCTCTAAAAAGTTTGAGTTTTTTATGCCAATCCAAAATCAAAGATGGCTGCCACCACAGGTCATAGTATTAACATTGGACCATATGGCAAAATACAGAAATATTTTCTTCTCTGAAGCTATTGCATTGATTGAACCTAAACTGTGCATCAATCATTGGAAGGTCCTTTACAAACTTTGTGTTTTTTATGTTGATCGGAATTCCAAGATGACTACCACTGCAGGACATAGTTTTTACATAGAACCAATTGGTTCTTTTTATAACCAGGTGAACGATACAGGCTCTTGACAGCATCTGGTTATAATATTATATCTTCTTTGCGAATGAACTTCATATTCTTTGGCTATTTAGAACATATTGATTGACTAAGAACGCACAATTAAGGAATCAGTTGTAGAACTTTTTGGTTTGGAGTGGCGCGACATATTTTACATGTAGACTGTTGTTTCAGTGTACGAAAATAAATAAAATCCAGTTAAGCGTTTTTCAATACATCGTATAATGTCAATCAAATAGCATTTGTTATCACTATGGCATGATATATCAGTAAAATTGTGCACTTGGTGGATAAACAACAATCACTCATTATAAACATCTGTTCAAACTGAATAAAATATTGATTTCATCGTCACCCTTCGACCCATTTTCCCGGATATCTAGACAGCCAGACAGAACAAAATGTTTATCAGAAGATATAGCGACCAAACAGAAAGGCAAACTACCCATCAAAACACTACACAGAAAACAAAAGATTTAGAAACGCGTATCTCGCAACAAAGCAGGGGTAAAGGGTGAGCAGTTCCCGCACCACTATTGGCACCCATGTGTTGTTATTAACACAATCATGTATTAAGTCATGCAGGAAGAGTTACGGAATTCTGACTGTGATAAACGGAATATATCATTGGTTATCTGTGAGAAAGGTTGAGAGATATCAAAGGGGTAATCAGAAGCCCCAAATCGAAGGACAACAAATACAATGATCATCTACAATCATCTACAAAATACTGCACAAAAAACTAATGATTGAGCAACACGAACCCACTTAATACACAGAGTGAACTCGGGTGCTACGAAAGAGGAAGCAGTTCCTACTCCACTCGGGCCTCCCGTCATGTCATTGATATTAAGTATCAGCAATGAAGAAAGCGAAAGTCTTCCGAAGTTATGACTTAACTTCATCACTTGGAAACCTTAGTTCATGTTGCCTCTTTATTAGCATCAACCCCTTTATATAGGAATGCATGGTCGGAACCACATGCTCTGGAATATCATATCAACTAAGAAATATATACTCCATATACAAGTACTGCTGTAATGTTGTTACATATATACATGTAATAATAAGCTAAGCAACAATGGGAATATTGAAATCATCTCTTTTGTAGTTGAGTTCCTATCTTAGCCGGCTATGGCCGATAGAAAAGTTTCAATAGGGTAACATTTCTTTTGTAAAATATACAATGATTGGTTTGGTTTGGTTTATAGTTTTAGCAATATTTTAGTTATATCGTGGTGGTCAGTTTTATTGGTGGAGAATACAGGAGTACCTGACGAAAACCACCGACCTGTCGCACGTCACTGACAAACTTTATCACATAATGTTGTATCGGGTACACTTCACCGGTACGATTAGGACATAACATTATTTGTAGTCAGAGCTTTATTATGCAAATTAACTGAACATCAAAAATAGTTCAATATATGTGTCAATATTTGATGAAAGGAACCACTGGGCGTCTGACCTGTCGACAGTAACCTCCCAAGCCAACTCGATTGCAACATTTTTCATATCTCTTACAATGGCGGTCTTCTTTACAAATGCTGTCCTTTGGGCCAGTGGCATTATTTCATGCACCTTGATTGAGAAATACAATTAAATATTACTTTATGATAACTACACAAGAGTGAGTGATTGCTGTTTAACGCCAACTCGGAAATTTGTCAACTACATCATTGGAAAATAAGATGCATTCGACGAGATGATGATGATGTCCGCTTTGTACTAGAACAACAGCTGTAAGTTGGATTTTTATAGTGCTAGCTCACTGAAACAAAATATCTTTCGCTTCGAAAAATTATCCCGATTCCGAGCCAACTAGTCTTTGCTCGTACACCTTGATGCAGCATGCGTAGCAAATACCAATTTTGTAGTATTTGGTCTAACTCGAACCCATGGTCTACCGCACGTGAGGGGGACTCTTAGCTATTATGTCAACGATTCGGTTCCGTTCAGACTCGATATGGACAATTAGACTGATTGTCTACATCATGAAGCTTTCCTACACATAATTTGGCTCTAACGGGTCTGTCTTAAAGAGCATCAACAGAGACTGAAAGGGACATATCCAGTAAGTGACGTAGACGAACAAACCTATCACAAGCCAGAAATGCGACGCTTATCACTTCAGACGAGATCGTTCTCTTGTGGAACCACTCGACTGAACATGCCGTTGGAGTGTGTAGTCCTTGCTATAGCCCTGAGAACCACGCCTGGCTAGTGCTAAACTAGGAACGTTCTCTTAAATCTCTAAAAGGACTCGACAATTTGATTCAAGTGCAGTTTTCTTATTAACTTTGAGCTTGCCAGAATGTAAATTGTCTAATGACATTAAACAATTCTAATTATCGCGCACGTGAAATTTTGCACGTGCTAAAACCATCAAAACAAAGTGCATACGTACCTGGGTGTCCTCCGTTGACTCTTACAGCTGTGCATCTACTACAGTCATCATTTTGACAACACTTATAACCTAAGGATAAATAACATATCGCCTTATTTAGAAGTTGGAATTTTAATACAATCGAACCTCGTTATATCGTTTCCATGGTTACCGAGAATAAATATTGTATTTGTGTCGTGGAAGCTGTTACCTTAAAATATACTGAAGAACTCAACATCAATTGTTATCGAAAGTAAATTTTAGGATAAGTAGTTTCCTTGGTTAACGAGAATAAATATTGTGTTTGGGTCATGAAAGCCTTTAGCTTAAAATATACTGGAGAACTCCACATATATTGTTATCAAAAGTCAATTTTATCATAAGCAGTGTTAATGATTAAAATCCCATATAAGAAGAGTTTGAAGATACCAAAATGGGTAATCTGAATCCGTAAATCAAAGAAGAACAGACAACACAATGGCAAAGAAAAAGGACAAAGGGAAAAACAACGATCTACAAAATATACACATAAAACTAAAGATCAAGTAACACGAATCTCAATAAAATAATAATTTTAAAGCGAAAATGTTCACCTTTCAGATTCGATTCTGAGTTATTTCCCTTACAACGGGGCGAAATGGTTCATGATCGACGAGGAAATATGGAAGGGACAGTTTTCTTATATAAGTTGCAGTTATTTCAACCTTGTAAAAAAAACCATAGGGTAATTTTTATACCAAACAGAAAATGCATAAATTGTTACAATATAGAAATTGAGAAAAGTAAAGGAACAAATGGGATCCTAAGTCTCAACTCTTAATAACTGAATCTCCTACTGAAATACGTATAAAAACGAACCGCATCAGTGGTGTAATGGTAAGCGTGCTCGCCTCGAGTGCGGTAGATTGTAGGTTCGAGCCCCGGTCTGGTCAAACCAAAGACTATGAAATTGGTATTTGTTGTTTCTCCGCTAAGCAAGCAGCATTAAGTAGTAAGAGGAAAGACTGGTTGGCTCGGAATCAGAATAATGTGTACGAATGGAGTGATATTTCTACCCGCGAACTGTTGTTTCAGTGAGCTAGCACTATGAACATCCAACTCAGGGTGTTGGTCTAGTACAAAGCGGACCTCAACATCATCTCAATGAAAATTAACTTATTCTCGCCATGATATAGCTGAAGAAATGCTGAGTTGGGGTTAAATAACAATCACTCACTCACTCGTAAATAAACAAACGATAAAACAAAACCTGCACAGATTGCATATTGATTATATTGTATTTATTGTGACATGCTAAAAAAAATACCACTATTATAACAATTCCAAAATGCAATAGAAAAATCCTAAAAAGAGGCTAAATCACGCAAATACTTGTCTGGCTAGCTTGTCTGGCTAGGTACAGACATATATGAATGTCAATAAAAAGTGGTGGAATGAAATTAGCTTTATGGGTCCAAAGTTGCGCTCTTAGTGCAAGTATCTTCAATATGGGAGTAACTTGTCAACCTCCATATATAATAGTAGTGACCTAGTGACCTTTGTATCGTTTGTTTATATCTGCATTATCGCTGAATATCCCATTATAAAAGGCGGCCATGAACCAGTTTAACTTAGAACACAGGAAACTGTGGCTGTACTTCTCCATATCGTTGACGTAGCTGAAATGGTCTTCATACAGGTTGAAATTCATAGTCTCCTGGTAACTGTAGGGAGAACGTCGTACGAATCGTTCAGCGATGTCACCAACTTCTGTTTCTTGTAAGTCGTAGACATATACGTTCAAGCTGAACAACTGCTCTAACACCATCAGGTCGTCTAAACATACACCCCGGAAATCCTTGGAAGCCATCTGTCTGTACTGCAGGCTGGAACTTCTACGTTCGTCACAGGAGTTCCACGATGTACGACCAGGCATTGGAAAAAGCATAGGTTGTCCTCATCAGGTCCATTGGATCCACCAATTAAAGCAACGACAGCTCTGTTCTTCAAAATATGGTCTGGAAGGACGACTCTGGCACCAATGGGATGTTGGATCAACTTGCTTAGGTAGAAGATCACGTTGGTCAACAGATGAACGACCCATTTCGTATCCGTTCTCTGCTGCCGGATGTACTCCAGGATGTCATGTCGGCTCAACTCCTCCAAAAATTTCTCCAAGTCTTCTTCTGTTCTGATGAGGTGTGGAACATCAATAAATCTGGCGTTGTTCTGGCTGGAATGGTAGTAACGTAATTCACCAGTCTCGATGTTCCGCAGGAGGAAACCAAAAGACAGGTTGATCTTGAAGGCGGTAGTCTGTTCTCTAAAGATCTGATGAACCATCTCTGTAAAGGTGGACGCTGTCATCTCATTCAGGGTAAAATTGTACCGGACATGGACACGATTGCCGGTCGCTTCCTCTGTCCGAATGGACTGCCAATGCTGTCTATACTAGGCTCTGGTCTCTGGGTCCTTTGGCAACACGTCTGGTCCAACAGGATTCCCATGGGAGTTCTGGGTGGTAACACGGTACGTCTCTGCTTTGAGATGGTTCCGGGTTCAGATGCTGCTGGTCTCTTCATCGGTAATCTCTGCTTGGCCTTTGGTCTCTCGTGCTGGGCTCGATGGAGTGCTAGGATGTCCAGTCTGTTGAAGTACTGACCACATACTCCGCAGGTCAAGCTGTAGCTGTGGGCCGCTTCATGCCTCTTTCTGTGGTCTGGTCGACTGAACACCTTGTCGCATACCCCACAGGAATAGGTCTGTGAGGAAACTGCATGGGTCTTTTGATGTCTGGTCAGGTTGCTCTTCTCTGTAAATTCTTTGCCGCATCTCTCGCAGGTGAACATCATCATGGTCTGTCAAAGACAGAATGCCAATGATGATTCTGTCACTGTATATATTGTGCGGACGCGGACGTAAAGGAAGACACCCCTCTTCTGATTGGTTCTTTTTCCTGGTTTCTGATTGGATAATCGGCCGTAAATGGCGACTTCTGATTGGTTCAATTTCCAGTGATATGATTGGTTGGTACTATGAAACATTTCAATCCACTTTTGTGTCAAATAAATACATTTTTGGTCCCTTGCAATCGCGCATGCGCGCACCCCATCCTTCCAGGGGAAGCCCGACGGGTGACGTTTGAATGGATATTCCGCAAGGAACATGAACTGTGTTATAACGACATGTACTAGAAAAACAACTCACTGATATTTTAAAACGTTGGATTTCAAACGTCGCGACGTTGGAAAAAGTACGGTAAAAAGAACAAAAAAAAGTACGGGAAAAAAAAGTACGAGAAAAAGTACAAAAAAAAAAGTATGAGAAAAAAAAGTACCAGAAAAAAAAGTACGGGAAAAAAAGTACGGGAACAAATAGTACGGGAAAATACGGGGGAAAAGTAAGGGAAAATGTCACGTGACTTCCGGTGACGTCACTTCTGGTCATGCGCAATGGTCCGATCCTCCGCACGATCCCCCGCAAATACTAACTGAGCTGTGCCCATATACTACTCTTATTCGTCTACGTCACTTACTGGATATGTCCCTTTCAATCTTTGTTGATGCTCTTTAAGACAGACCCGTTAGAGCCAAATTATGTGTAGGAAAGGTTCATGATGTAGACAATCAGTCTAATTGTCCATATCGAGTCTCAACGGAACCGAATCGTTGACATAGTAGCTAAGAGTCCCCCTCGCATGCGGTAGACCATGGGTTCGAGTTAGACCAAATACTATAAAATTGGTATTTGCTACGCATGCTGCATCAAGGTGTACGAGCAAAGACTAGTTGGTTCGGAATCGGGATAATTTGTCGAAGCGAAAGATATGTTGTTTCAATGAGCTAGCACTAAAAAAATCCAACAAACAGTGTTGGTCTAGTACAAAGCGGACATCATCATCATCTCGTCGAATGCATCTTATTTTCGCAATGATGTAGTTGACAAATTTCCGAGTTGGCGTCAAACAGCAATCACTCACTCTTGTGTAGTTATCATCAAGTAATATTTAATTGTATTTCTCAATCAAGGTACATGTAATAATGCCACTGGCCCAAAGGACAGAATTTGTAAAGAAGACCGCCATTGTAAGAGATGTGAAAAATGTTGCAATTGAGTTGGCTTGGGAGGTTACTGCCCAGTGGTTCCTGTCATCAAATATTGACACATATATTGAACTATTTTTGATGTTCAGTTAATTTGCATAATAAAGCTCTGACTGCAAATAATGTTATGTCCTAATTGTACCGGCGAAGTGTACCCGATACAACATTATGTGATAAAGTTTGTCAGCGATTTGTGACAGTCGGTGGTTTTCTTCAGTTACTCCTGTATCCTCCACCAATAAAACTGACCACCACGATATAGCTAAAATATTGTTAAAACTATAAACCAAACCAAACCAATCATTGTATATTTTACAAAAGGAATGATACCCTATTGAAACTTTTCTATCAGCCAATCACAAAACTCTACGATAAACGCGATGACTTCAATTTTTCAATAGTCAACTTCCCCTTCATCTCTAGCAATATTCCAGCGTATGGAGTTCACATTTCACAACTCATGCGTTATTCTAGAGCTAAAAATGTATGATAGTAGACATTATGTTGACAGTCATGGCCGGCTAAGATAGAAACTTAACAACAAAAGAGATGATTTCAATATTCCCATTGTTGCTTAGGTTATCATTACATGTATATGTAGCAATATTCCTGCAGTACCTGTATATGGAGTATATATTTCTTAGTTGATATGATATTCCAGAGCATGTGGTTCCGACCATGTATTCCTATATAAAGGGGTTGATGCTAATAAAGAGGCAACATGAACCAAGGTTTCCAAGTGATGAAGTTAGAGTCATAACTTCGGAAGACTTTCGCTTTCTTCATGGCTGATACTTAATATCAATGACATGATGGGGGACACTAGTGGAGTAGGAACTGCTTCCTCTTTCGTAGCATCGGGGTTCACTCTGTGTATAAAGTGGGGTTCGTGTTGCTCAATCATTAGTTTTTTGTGCAGTATTTTGGAGATCATTGCTTGTCCTTTTGATCATTGTATTTTTTGTCCTTCGATTTGGGGCTTCTGATTACCCCTTTGATATCTCTCAACCTTTCTCACAGATAACCACTAATATAATCCGTTTATCACAGTCAGAATTCCGTAATTCTTCCTGCATGACTTAATACATGATTTTGCTTATAACAAAACGATGGGTGCATAGAGGTGCAGGAACTGCTCACCATTTACCCCTGTTTTGTTGTGAGATTCGCGTTTCTAAATCTTTTGCTTTCTGTGTAGTGTTTTGATGGGTACTGTTTGCCTTTCCGTTTGGTTGCCATATCTTCTGATAAACATTGTTTTCTGTCTAACTGTCTAGCTATCCGGGGAAATGGGTCGAAGGGTGACAATGAAATCAATATTTTATTTGTGAACATATGTTTATAATGAGTGATTGTTGTTTAACCACCAAGTGAACAATATTACTGATATACCAGGTCATAGTGATAACAAATGCCCTTTGATTGACATTATGCGATGCACTGAAAAACGCTTAACTGGACATTATTTATTTCTGTGCACTGAAACAACAGTCTACATGTAAAATATGTCGCGCCACTCTGACACATTGTCCTAACTCCAAACCAAAAAGTTTTACCACTGATTCCTTAATTGTGCGTTCTTAGTAAATCAATATGTTCCAAATAGCCAAAGAATATGAAGTTCATTTGCAAAGAAGTCATGTTTTCCATATCAATGATGCCACCACAAGTGTTCTTAGGTAAACGGAGTTCATTTAAAGGCTAAATTTTAACATGATTGACCATGTACATTATTAAGTAGAACAACGTCACATCGTCAACGAAAATCTCTAACATTATGAAAAGGAGAAGGCTGCAAAAGTATGTATTGTCTAGTCTATGAATATAATCCACATCTCATGGTTACATGTAAGGTTAAACATAGTGGTGTTTCCTCTAAAATTAGGAACCTTGTTAATCTGTACCCGTGAACGAGAACCCGAGGACTGGTATTGCTGTCTATTTTTAAGGTGAATAATTTATGTCTGGTGAGTAAATATTATCAGGTGTGGGTACAATCAGAAGATTTCTAATGATATTGTATTATAAATCAAAAGTAATTTCAATTACACAATTAATAGAAATAATATTCAACATTGCCTTCAATATTCAAATAAAATCTTAAATTTATTTCAATTATATATTTAGTATTATCTTAAATTGTCAATGCAATACATGTTTTATTATGTAGTGAGTGAGTGATTGTTGTTTAACGCCATATGAGAAGATAAACACATGGGTAGATATGCCGCTCCACTGTAAGACATTATCCTGAGTTAGGGCCAATCAGTCTGATCTTTTACTTCTTATTACTGTGTGTATATAAAATATTCGGGGCCCGGGTGACACAATGAGTTAGGTCGTTGTATCTAACAACTCAGATAAGCCTATCACCAATACGGCGTGGGTTCGCACCCGGCTTTGTAAATTACAAAAAAGGGTGCACTCGACTCGCAGCCGCAAATGATAAAATTTACCACTTGCTTGCCCATGGTCGGTGGTTCTTCTTCTTCCTCCATTAAAGTGCAGGGCTGCAGCAACAACATCTTCACACTTCTCACTGGGTACTCTGGCCTCCTCCAACACTAAAACTGATCGCCATGATATAGCTGAAATATTGTTGAAAGTGGCGTTAAAACACCACAAATCATCAAAAGCAATCATAAAATATTCTAAATGAAAGCCTACAAGACCAAATTGCATAAATATAATTATTTCCTATGGCACAACAAAGTAGGTCATAAATGATCGAAATGAAAGGTTTGGTTTGGTTTGGTTTATGGTGTTTACCGCCACTTTCAAAACTATGTCAGTTATATCATTGCGGTCAGCTTTATTGGTGGAGGAAACCATAGTACCAGGAGAAACCACCGACCTGTCGCAAGCTATTGAGCCATTTTATCCCATAATGTTGTATCGAGTACATCTCGCCACACACGGGGTTTGAACTCACAACTTTCGCGATTTACTGATTGCACTGATAGTTGTAAATCCAACTATCATACGATCACAACCACGACAACTCCTGATTGAAATGAAAAAGCTGAAAAGTGTTCATGTGGCGTTAACGAATAATCACTCACTACTTTGCATGAAGACATTCTCATATACATGTACTACATATTCAACAGATGCAATTTTGTTTTAATGACTTCTGTCCATTCAAAGACAGGATTCAAAAGTTCACATATACCTGCAGGTAAATATAGTGGTACATTGATCAGACGTTTCAGTATAGGCTTCATTAAAATATCGTTGTAAAGATTCAATTGTATATAATTAAAAACCCAAAATATAGACAAATATACATAATCTATCAACTTTTTTATGAAGAATACACAGAATTGACTATTGACTATTGACTTCTCAGGTGAGCATAGTACCCCACAGGACTACATAATAAAACCTCTGTCAATAATGGTTTGTCTGGTCAGTAAAATGAAACTACATGTACGCCATACAGAATTATATTATATAATATCAATATCATATAATTATATAATATATGTAGTATCCATTTGATATTCAAAATGATGGAAATACAGCATGCATATAGATGTATTTCCTTGGATATCTAAGATAATAAGACATTATCCATCTGATTGCTAGCAATATGAATAGGCAATAGTAGTTCAGTGTCTTAAAATATAACGTTTATGTTTATGAGGGTTAAAAACTGCTGCACTGACATTGTATATTAGATATATTTGTTAATGCAATTTACAATTTCTAGATAATGTAATTATTAATAAAACTAAGGTTCTCCTCCCTCAGGTATAGGTGACCTTTGACGATTTTGGCGATTCTGTTTAGGCTTACGTGCTCCCAAAACTTAACACTTGTTTGTTTTTCCAACCTTTCGACTTTGAGCGTACCTGATGAAGGTTATTCCAGAAACGCGACGTGCGCATTAAATTTGATATCTACGTTTTCATTAGCAAACAGTTTCTAATATTTCAACGGGCAAAACATGACAGGGGGTACCAAATAAGCTATATTTATGTCAGTGACAGTATATAGGATAAAATTATAACTGCTCAAATAGAACGAGTGCAGTATCAAGTGTCTTAATTATCTACTTGTGTTATTTGTCTGTAGTATGAATAATTAGCTTAAGCATATTATATTAGCGAATTAAATAGACGAAATGAATTAGACACAAGCTAAATAAACCTATGAAATATTTTTAAAATTACAATTTGTTAAATTAACGAGGCACATAAAAAATACTTTACTATAATTAACACTAATAACAAATCGATGATGTTATCAATATTCACAAGCAAAATGGAAGGAAAAATAAAATTAAGATTGCCTGTTTCCCAATTAAATTCCATTTATACGGTAAGGAATCTTCTTGAACATTTAATATAATCAAAACATACTTAAATATAATACGTGAGTTCATCCCCGAATTTTAGTGGGGTCTGTGTTGCTCATCTTATTTAGTTTACTGTGGTGTTTTTTTTTATTTATCTTCGCCGGTGTTTTTTGTACCAATACCTCTGGATTGTCCCTTCGGTTTTCTCTGATGCCGTCTGTTGTCTTTAATGTTTATTTTTCAAGAGCACAACGATTATCCTTGAGCAAACCATGCTTGTCAAAAGTTAGTATAATGTTAAGAGTTGGAAATATTGCTAGGATACATTACCGAAATACTGTATAGAAATCCAGCATCAACATGAACAAGCAAAATACATATATAAATATGTATCCACACAATCCATTGATTTTTGTTTACAGCGCAAAGACTGGTTTTATAGCAGTATTGAATCTAGATACGATAACGTAACCCTCCCACGGGTTACGTAGCTTATGTTATTGTATCTGGAGGTCGGCTGAAATATTTATTGGGAATTAAATTTTCAGTTTTGGGCGGCCATAGTATTTATTTACAAAATCTGTCAGTCCCCCTCCCCTTTTCAGAATCAAATGGTTTTCACTTAAATATTGATAATTATTCACGAAATGCTGGGGTTAGTCTGATTCAATTTACTTTAATCCACCCTGCAGGCTAACCCCTACTACAGAGTGATATACTATACCTGTGTGCATAGGATCTTTCACTGTCGGGAGTTTTATAGCTGCAATAATGTAGCTCCTGTGACAAACTTGTGTCTAGGGAGAGCTACAAAGCGGTCCCATTCATCACAATGGAGCAAAAAATAAATTGCAGTTGAAACATAAAAACTCACTATTTACGCTTCAAAAATCTCATTATAACTATTACTGATGATCCCAGTCCTTGATAAATCGGTTTGGCTGAGAAATGTATGCTTTTCAAAGGTAGCAACAACCTTGTTCAAATTTATCAATCGTTCGCCATAGCTGGAAACTATGGAAGGCGGAGCTTTTCTAAATATGGTATTTCTTACTACGATGCTTACTACGGCTGATGTAAACATTCACGTCTCAAATCGACAAATATGGTATCGACATCCAAATAAGGAAAATACCAAAGTGAGGCCGGAAATGACGAAATTCAAAATGTCCAGAGAAAGTAAACATGGATTTTTATTTTGTGGGAATTACATTCTAAAATACTGGTAGGTGATAAAAACTTGTTATAATATTGGACAAAAGGAAAGGTTATGTTTTATTATTGATAAATGCAGGCGTCAGAAACTCTGTAAGCGAGCGCAAAAAATATCGGCGGCTGCTCCATTACGTGTAATGACATCCCGTTAAAACCCTTGCGAGTAAGCGAGCATTTGGGTTTTATTATTAGAACTAGGAGTTTTACTACTGCAGGTGCTTTAGCTGCTCCCATCAAAACATCAAATGCTAATACAGAAACTGGACCTGTGGGCTTGGCAATGTTTTAATTTATGTCTTTGTTTTCAAACGATGATACATTGAATGTAACATATCTTAATGTTTTATCAAAGCACAAAGCAGCATCGATGGCATCATCGAGAGGGGTGAAATACATCAGTTGACATCTTTGAGGTCAAATTGACGATCACTGTATCGGTTTTCCTGATTCCGACATCGACATTTCCCTCTTCGAGCGTATCTTCCAGCACTTCCATCCATGTTGAATCTGTGTCAAATTCCAAAGCCTATTACGTTTGTTCCGATCTGGATTATCTTTAAAGTCAACATTTACGCACAATGTTGTGAAGGTTCGGGACCTTTTCCTGGTAAGATCAGTCCTATCTAAATGAAATCATTGTTACGGAAAAGCTTCAACTAAATAATGATGGGCGTCAAACGTTCTAATGACTTTTATAACTAAAACACGGAACCTAAGTCAGGCCGGTTCCGCGATACGATAAAACAAATCTCCGGAGATTGACATCACAAAATATTATGAGTCAGCATCATTTTAAGTGGGTCTGTCGGCTGACGCCCAACAAACAATTTTTTTTATTTTGGCCTGGTCAAACTGATATACCTAAAGGTTGTCAGGAATTCCGTTCTTTATGCTAAGATGAATGGTCAGATTTGATCTCGTCATGTGCACTACAACCACCGCACGCAGCAAAATGAACAATGGTTAGTCACTTCCCTTAATAGAGGATATAGAGAAATTACAAACCTTCCTAAAATATCAATACAAAATTATCAAGCTAAATATGGAAACTAATCTCTAAATCTAGCTGGAATAATCTCAACAGCATTACATTGACACAACTGATGATGTTTAGCAAAAAATGAGGAGGTGAAGTTGAGAGAATAAGACTGATTACATATTAAGAAAAAAGTACAAACAATCTTGACTTGAAGGAACTAGAGGATTTATTAAGTCCCCTTGAAAAGGTGTTGTGTAAAACATTTGCAAGAGTTGAAATTGCTGGGAAAAGAGGCAGGGCAGTGCCTATGTTGTTCACATCGAGCGTACAAAGAAGTATAGATTTTCTAATTAAGACTAGGAAAGATGTAGGCGTTCATGACAACAACCATCACTTGATCCCATTTGGTTCATTGTCTCCAATCAGAAGTTCAGATAGCCTGTATTCCTTTTCCAGAGAGTGTGTTGTAGCAAAACCAGAGAACATAACAAGCATTAAACTACGAAAACATGTGGCTGCTGTTTCCCAAATTTTAATTTGGAAGAAAATGAACTAGAGACGATGGCAAACTTCGTGGAAAGTGACCGGAAAGTGGGAGGATTAGGAGAGGACATTTGCATATTGAGTGTAACATATGGGGTTGGGTTTATGGTGTTTAAGATCCTTGTTAGCAATATTTCAGATACATTGTGGCGGTTAGTTCTATTGGTGGAGGAAATCGAAGTACCCACCGCAAGTCACTAACAAACTTTACCACATAATGTTGTATCGAGAAAACTTCGTGATGAGCGGGGTTCGAACTCACAGGTTCTGTGTTGACAGGTACTAATTGTGCAGGTAGTTGTAAATCCATCTACCATACGATCACAATTGTTTTTGCTTAAAATCCGGTCCTGTGTTTTATTTCAAATGTTCATCATAGCCCCTCTCCCCCTCCCAAGGGATATACAATTGTATCATTAATAATAAATTAATAAATAATAAATCCAGATTTTCAATTTAAAATAAATCTCATTTACAAAACCACTGATATTTGTTCAATTTTTAACGCTGAATTAAGCATTAGTCGCAACAAATTTTTATTTTTCTCTTAAAACTGTCGAAACATAACATTCATTTAACTGTAAAATTCACAAATAAAATTCACCTTCCCCCTTTGTCCCTTTTTTTTCTTGTTTAAATCAATGATCAACAATATTCCAGAATCAAACAAATGAATAAATATAACATAGATTTCTTTTACATGCATCTTTTTACCATGCGTTGTCAGTGTGCTTTAAATCGGTCATCCAATCAGGACGCTCATTATTCTTGTCCAAGATAAAAAATACATCGCTGAAATTACCTGTTGGTGTTTCCCCACTTCAACTCGTAAATTTACATAGAAATCGAAGATATTTCGTCATAAAACTTCACACATGGTTTTGTCTATCATATTTCTTGAAGACAAACATAACATTTTATTGCATTTATTAACATTTTATGAGTATCAAGAGTTTTTTCAACACCGTATCTGTTTCTCGATACCGCCGCAACTTCAACTCGTAAATTTACATAGAAAACGGAGATATTTCGTCATAAAACTTCACACATGGTTTTGTCTATCATATTTCTTGAAGACAAACATAAAATTGTATTGCATTTATCAATATTGCATGAGTATCAACAGTTTTTTCAACACCGTATCTGTTTCTCGATACAGCCGCCCGATTACAGTGATCCGTGACCCAGATTAGCTCGTTCCACCAGTTTTTTTCTTAATAATGTTGTTTAAATATATTTTATTTAGCTCTTTCGCAAAGTGAATTCCCGATGAATAATTGTATTAACGTAAATTTGATTTATATATAGCTTAATATTAACGTTGCGGTGGCGTAATGGTTTAGCACACATGACAGCCGATAGCAACATCGTGAGATCAATATTTTATTCTTACTTATTTCAATAAAGTATGGAAAAACAAAAAATATATTTGATAATTCATAATTCATCTAATACAGTACATATAACGATATAGCGTGCATGTTTTCACATAATACACGGATGTCAGGTTTGATTTACATATTCGGTGTTTTGTTTAAAATGGTCCTTTTGTTATCCTTACTAATAATTTCATTGATATAGTCTATTGTTTATGAGTCAGTGCTAAATGTGTAGTATTACTTAGAATTTTAGTGGTATGATTTTACTTTAATGGGCCATGACCGATAATACAGTATTACCAAGCATTCTATTTATATAATCTATCACGTTTTACTTCACTGTTGTCAAAGAGCTCCGGTCGGAATTGCCCTGTCATCATCCGGTACAAGTCAATTAGAGACCGACCATCTAACTTGAAGGGGGGGGGGGGGGGGGGTACGGTTTTTTGTTTCGTTCAGAATTATTTTTTCCGATAACACGAGTTAGAATATTGTTTTCCCCCAGCATTTAACATTAGATTTTACGACAAAAACTCTGAATCATATTATTTTTTTTTTCCTCCACCAGAATCAGAATATTTTTTTCAGCAACATTGGGAATCAGAATATTTTTTTAGAAAAAAAACATATCCCCTCCCCCCCCCCCCCCCCCCCCCCTTATGCATGTTTGACATACAGACGACGACAAAAAGTAAGTATTATGATCATATAGTATTATTATATCTTGAATCCAGAAGATGTCGTTATCGGTTGATTAATTTTGTTTGTTTTTACCTATATGTTTCTGTGGTTAACTTAATAGATTACTCAGATATAGATAAAATAATGGACATAAACAATGAAAAATGCTAATAATGAGATTGAAATCATCAAATAAAGCTAAAAAAAGTAGTCTATATGTGTAATTAAAGTATACAAACCCTTTGTAATGCGTATATTCATGATAGTTTGCACTGGCGTTTCATCATGAATAGTTTTAGACTTACTACAGTAAAAAACACAATGCTTATTTACGTACATTCGTTCCGGCTCTGTCAACCACTACTTTCCGGTTGGGTCCCAAAAATTGTTTTTCAGTAGAACCGGTTTTGTCTATGTAAAAAATTTAAAGAATAGCGAAAACAGCTCAATATCACAATTATGTTTCTCTTTGTAATTTATTTAAGGTTCATTATAGCACTTGTCAAGGATATGTTCGATTTGCAAATTGATAAAAAGAAAAAAGAAAAAAAAAAAATTGTCTTCAATGAATAGAAGTTGTGGAAGAAAACAACAGCACATAGTCAAAATATTTTACATGGTGATGTTTTGTATAACATTAAAAGAAAGAAATACAAAACGGTTTGTGCAGAATTGGCATTCGTCAAGTCACCTTCGACAGAATGGTCATGATTTTGGATAGAACTTATAATTCTCTTTCTTTATTTGCTATGCAGTTGGATTATTGCAATATTCAAAGAGTGTTTGAACAAAAGTAGGAACTCTCACTGTTTATATAGATATCAATTAACTCTTATTGTTTTGGATTAATTTTTGTTTTCAAATAATATATTGAAGGACAATAAGAAATTTTGATTAAAAAAAATAATAAAAATAAAATAAAGATAGGGAACCGCATCGGTAGCGTAATGGTTAGCGTGCTCGCCTCGAGTGCGATAGATTGTGGGTACGAACTGCGGTCTTGTCAAACAAAAGAATATAACATTGGTATTTGTTGCTTCTCCGCTAAGAACGCAGCATTAAGGAGAAAGAACAAAGACGGGTTGGCTCGGAATCAGAACAATGTGTCAGAGTGGAGCAACATATCTACCCAATGACTTTGTGCTTTTACCATCACTTGGCGCGCGTTGTCCGTCGTCTTTCGTTCGTCGTCTGTCGTTCATTAACTATTCACATTTTAATCTTCTCCTCTGAAACGCCTCAACCAAATGAAGCGAAACTTAGTAGGAAGCATCTATGGAAGGTCCTCTGTAACGATTACTCATTTCGTCCCGATCCGTTAACAAACATGTTCGCCACAAGCAGAATGAAATGTAAACGACCTAGGCTCAGACCACCGAGCCTTCTATTTTCAGTGAGCAAAACACGAACATTTGTCGTATCACAACTTGTAACGAACGTTGCATTAATCGAGTACACCTAACAAAACCAAAATCGTCCGTAGGGAAAGGAATTCAATACTACAGCCTTTGTTTATTTGCTTATCTGTAATGTTAATGTAAACATTATACTGTGAAGAAACTTAAATATCGTATCCATGAAGTTATGTCCACAGAGTGACTTACTTCGTTATCAACGAGTATAAAATTAAAATATTGCGTTATAAAAAGAATCTCACACTACTCAATTGATGCGCCTGGACAGCTACTTAAAGTGAGTGTAGCGTATTGAACACGAACCGTGATGTCAGTGCCACAAAAAGCATTAACAAAATCAAGTGTTCGCGACAGTAGCAATTTAGCATAGAAATAACGATTTTTTTTATTTACAAAGTAGCTAAAATTAGCAGCAATGGCGAATATTCATACTATGGATCAGTATTTATCGCCTTTGAGATATTTCCTAATCATAACTACATGTATTGTTAAATTGCAATATAATGCTCAATAACAATAAGATCAGTGGTATTTACATACTGACACACCCGGTTATTTATAAATGACCCAACCGGTTTGTATGCATGTTTACATTTTGACCAAGCCGGATTTCAAAAACATCTGTTGACATCATGTTTTAGGGTATGACTAGTTACTAGTTGACTTTTCATCAACAAAATAGTATTTTTAAGTAAAATCAATCATTCATCAATATTCTTTTTTTTGGGGCAACATTTAATTCATTCGTAAATGCAAGATATAGCGATATTTCAGTTGATTGTAATGATTTTGAAGCCGGATTCCTTATAAGTTATAGAAAAATCTAATTTTACACTGCAAAAATAAATGATATTTGGACAAAAAATTAAATTAATAATAATAACAATCATAAAGCATCATAATTCAAATCATTATATACACTGTATATTTATAAATACTGACGATAATTATCCGTGTCTGCTTTGAAAATACCGCCTTAAAATATCCTGGATGTTGACCAAACATTTTCGATCGGAGCTCTTTGACGATAGTGTACTTTTCTCAACAAAACAAGTTTGAAGATACCGTAAATATAAATTACCGTCTTCCAATCAAAGTATACTACCGTATTTGTACTCTTAGACATATCAGAATCGAAATAAATCATGGAAGCCAGAATGTGTTTTGAGTTTTAACATGGATTGGCGGATATTAGTAAATTTTATCACTCGCTTCTGGCTCGGGATAACATACTATTCTCTGATGTTCTCGTGGCAAGTAGAACTTTTAAAACTTCAGGGAAGCCGTGCGGTGACAGAAAATCAATAATCGCTCTCACCTATGTGCTGTCCATTTATATTGTGCACAGCAGACGACACACATTTCACAAGATGACAGAAAATCAATAATCGCTCTCTGTGATCTTTGTCCAAAGATACACGTATTTATGTTTTTCCTATAGTAAGAACATACTTATTAATGTTGGAACATTCAGATAACAATGTTATCAGTCTCTAGATGTTATATATCCCGTTTTAAAGGGCAGTGGTTTTGTTAAAAGGTCAGGCTTACGCCTCACCTTTTAACAAATCCACTGCCCTTTAAAACGGGATATATATTCGGCTTACGCCTCACCTTTTAGCAAATCCACTGCCCTTTAAAACGGGATATATAACATCTCGAGACTAATGAATATATTTATTTAAGATACTTAAGAACACGTGTTCGTGTTTACCTTTAAGGTCAAACATGTGCTTTATTTAAACATATAAGCGATATGATTAGCTTACATTGGCATTTAACTCCAAGGTTAAAGTTTCTTTACGTTCTTCACGAGCTCCTTTTGCTTTGCGGAAAATACTACATTCTTTATAACATTCGACGCTCGGCCTTCGGTGCAGCTAGTTCGTTTGAAATGTCTGAGCACGGAGACGAAGTTTTTCAGAGTGCTTCTAGACAAGGTGAGCGCCCAGCCCCCGCGTTAAGCCAGGATACTCCGAGTCAACCAAATCAGCCTAAACAAGATTTAGTAGATACTTTTGACTTGTTTAAGACATATCTTGACCATAAATTGCATGATTTGAAATCCGATATTATTTCGGAACAGGAAAATTTGTCTTTGAAAACTAAGGAGCAAGTTAGCTTAAAATTTAAAAGTGAAGGCAATAAAATCCAATTTAGAATTAACGAGGAAATAGCCGCTGACTTAGCAAAATTGCAAAAGCATTGTACCTCTAGTGTCAATAATTCTTTGGTTACTGATATTTGTGACAAGCTGAAATCACGCAATAAGCTGATTCGCATAGCAGACATCTCAGCTGGGGGTTGGGACACCGTTCGCGAATACGAGCAAAATGAAATTGCGGACAACTCAGATGACGAAAAAAGAATTCGCCAGGCTGAAAACAGAGCCATTAAACATATTAAGGATAAAGGAAAGATTCGCACTACCTCGTATAGTAGATATTCAGCACCCGCTAGATTAGAAACTCGTCCTAATCCAAATTCTAATTATGTGCGCAGTTCTACTCCTCAGCCGCCCTTTCGTATCGGCTTTGCACGGCGTGAGACGTGCCCCTGGGATGTGTGTTTCCACTGTAAAAGTATGGGACATTGGAGAAAAAACTGTCCGCTCCTCAACAGAGTCAGCCAGAATTCAACTACAACAACATATACTAAATGAGGCGCCTAATTTATCTGCAGATACTGTTAATGATAAGTATTTTATTGATTGTAATTTCTTTAGCTGTTATGAGAACAATGTTACCGAATTTGAGATTTTTTCTGAACAAGTTAATTACTTTGAAAACAGCAAATTACATGGTAGCTTTAAAGGTGTCAAAGGTAACTTGAAAAAACACATACAGTATTGGAAAGATATTGGAGCAAATGAATTTATATTAGGTACTATTTCTGAAGGATATGTTATTCCTTTTAGCAGTCATCCACCCAGCATGTGTTTTAAAAATAATTATTCTGCTTTTCAAAATCATGACTTTGTAGATACAACTATTGCTGAATTAGTAGATAATGGTTGTGCAATTAAAGTGCCCTTCAAGCCATACGTTGTAAGTCCCTTAAGTGTAGCAACACAAAAATCTGGCAAGAAACGCTTAATTTTAGATTTGAGTGTCTTAAATAAATTTGTTCGTAAGGACAAGTTTAAGTATGAAGACTGGAAAGTGGCTATTCAACTGTTTGGTCAAAATTGTTACATGTACAAGTTCGACTTAAAGTCGGGGTACCATCATTTTGATATTTGTACTAAACAACAGACATACTTAGGCTTCTGGTGGAAAGGTAATTTTTATTGTTTCACTTTTTTACCATTTGGGTTGCTCTCCTCCCCTTTTTTATTCACGAAATGCTTGAGAGGGAGATCTAAAGCTGTACATATTGTATTGTACTTGGATGATGGTTTAGGTATGAGCTTAGATTACGATTCTTGTTTCAAAGATTCGTTCTTCATTAAAAAATCCTTAACTGAAGCTGGTTTTTTTTATTAATGTTGATAAATCAGTTTTTACACCTGCTCAATCAATTGAGTGGCGTGGCATAATATAGGATTCAGTGAATTTTTCATTGCAAATCCCGGGTAGACGGGTACAGGATTTGATAGAATCTGTGAGTCTAATATTGTCCGAATTCCCTTTGATCACTGCTCGTAACCTAGCTCGGGTAACAGGTAACATTATATCAATGTCACCTGTAATTGGAAACATTTCAAGATTGATGACCCGCTATTGTTACATGATCACTGAAACGAGGTCAGCTTGGGACAATTTACTAGAAATTATTCATTCAGATCAGGTCAAGGCCGAATTAGTGTTTTGGCAAGAAAACATAGTAAAGTTGAATCGGAAGTATTTAGCAGGTTATAGTTGCTCATCTGTAGTAATCTATTCAGATGCTAGTGATATCGCTGCTGGTGCTTGTACTGTAGAATTGAAATAAAAAAATTCAGAGTTCAACCTGGCGTGAGATGAAAGCTATTGTGCTTGCATTAAGTTCGTTTAAAGATCAATTTCAAGGTAAAACAATTAAATGGTTTACAGATAACCAAAATTGTGTTAAAATTGTCAAATCAGGTAACATGAAATTAGAACTGCAGAAGTTAGCTAGAAGCATATATTCCACTTGTGTTACAAATTCTATTTCTATAGACATTCAGTGAATTCCACGATCTGAAAATGAAAAGGCTGATTATATAAGTAGATTAATTGATCATGAGGATTGGGAAGTATCTGGAAATTTGTTTGATTTGATGAATGGCCTCTAGGGCCCTTTCACTATAGATCGCTTTGCTAATTTTAATAATACGAAATTAAATAGATATAATTCTTTGTATTGGAATCCTGGATCGGAAGCCATAGATGCATTTTCTCAAAACTGGCAATTTGATAATAATTGGCTAGTACCACCAGTGTTTTCAGTGCTTAGAGTTATAAAGCACTTGCTTTTCTGTAAAGCGAGAGGTACCTTAGTTGTACCGAACTGGATTTCTGCTCCTTACTGGCCATACATTTTTGATGAGAACTTATGCTATAGAACGTATGTATCTGATGATTTAGAATTTAAGAATACAGCTGGTATATTTGTACCAGGTACAAATCCTAATTCCATTTTTGGAAAGGAACCATTTATTACACCGGTGTTGGCAGTACAATTTCAATTTTGAAATTTATTTTGCCTTGTTTTGGCAGATATTCTTTAAAGTTATAATTTTGTTTACATTGATGGTATTGTTCATTTATGCGTTTTTGCATGGTCATAATGTAGCACAGAGTTTGGCATGGCCCTAATTTCTCGTGGCATGGCCGGAATCTTTTTTGAAGAATGGCATGGCCTATCAAAATAAAGGTATGTTCGAAACATGTAAAATTATATACATATTTATTATACTTTTTAGTAGAATTTTCTTTTTGACACGGCCCTGGCCTAAATAGTGGGGCATGGTCGGAACAGCTTGTTTTGTGACTGTTCGGAACATGTTGAAATTGACATGACCCTATTACATAGCGGCATGTTTGGAAAATGTGAAATTGGACATGGCCCTAGTATTATTTTATTAATATTGTAGTGGCAAAGTCGATATCGATATGCAGTTGCAATATCTAGCATTATATTTAATTTGAGATAATTGTTTACGATGAATAGCATGAATTCAGCGTGTTAATTCAAAAATTAAATGAATGATTTTTATAAGTTTTTCATTTGTTAATACAATTTTCAGCCATTTTTCAATTTGGGAGATGGAAGGACTTGTCAAAAGATACTTCAAGTTTATCTGGTGGTTTGTTAAATTTGGCGGAGAAGTTGCCCCAGATGTGTTTTAATTCCAGAGCAGACTCGACTAGATGCTGTTATAAAAATGCCTTTGAAAAATGGTGCAAATGATGTGTATCTGTAAAACTTCCTTCTTTCCCAGCAACAGAATTTCATGTCTCCTTGTATTTAATACACTTATGCGATTTACGTAAATCTGTTAGTTCTATAAACGAAGTTTTTTACAGCATAAGTTGGGCACATAAACTTGCTGGAGTATACAATCCATGTACATCAGATTTTGTTTTAATTGTAAAGGAAGGAGTTATTAGAACTGTAGGTCACACAATACACAAAAAAGAGCCTATAACACCAGAAATTTTGAAGCAAATTGTTACTAAATATGGCACAACTTCTTCCAATCTCAAAGATTTGAGACTTGTTACTATGTGTCTACTTTGCTATGCAAGTTTTTTAAGATTTTCAGAGTTGGTAAATCTCAAACGTTCTAACATAAAGTTTTATTCTGATCATGTTAATTTGAACATTGAAAAAAGTAAAACAGATATTTATAGAGAAGGCAAAGATGTTATTATTTCAGCTACAAATAACTATACTTGTCCCGTTGCCATGTTATCCAGATATTTATTACTAACTAACATTTCAGAAGGTAGTAATGACTACATTTTTAGACCTATCAGTTACTGTAGTAAATCCAAAACTTATGGATTACGTAAAAGTGGTATTTTATCTTATACTACAGCTAGGGAAATACTGTTATCTGCTTTAAGTAGTATTGGTTTAGAAAAATCTAGGTTTTGCCTACATAGTTTACGGTCAGTTGGCGCTACAGCAGCAGCTAGCGCAGGAGTTGACAATAGACTTTTCAAAAAACACGGACGATGGAAAAGTGATAGTGCTAAAGATGGTTATGTCAAAGAAAGTATTTCTAATAGAATGACAGTTTCTAAACAGCTCGGTTTGTAAGATTTGATATTGTATTGTATATATTTTTATCTACAAGACGTTATTACCCCTTCTTTGTTTTGATTATCGATTGTTGGATGCACGTCTGGCGAGCTGATCCCAAAATATTTGGTGTTTGTGTCTTTTTATGATAATTGATGATGATGATAATACATAAATAATTTATGCTCGGTTGAGGAACGAATAAGAGCATAACATATAATATCCGCCAATCCATGTTAAAACTCCCAACACATTCTGGCTACCATGATTCATTTCTTAATTATTCAACATGGATTATATCCTCTCCTGCCTCTGTAGCGCTGCTTTACCATGTTATGCAGTTGACTTGGTTCCTTTGACATTCTAATTACTGAAAATAATTTCCTCTCACGATTTAAAAAATAAAAAGATCAACATTCTGTTATAAAAAGATTTAAAAAAAGCAATTTACAGAGCTCAGCATTGACGAGTTTCTGCGGTTGCTAGGGATAATATTTGGTTACTAGGGACATTGTAAGCCTTGAGGAATTCTTATTATATATACTGGCTAGTAAATGATGAGATGTCTCTAGATCTGCTAAGGTACTGTTGTAGAATTTTTTTTCTTGATTAAATAAAGGTTCATGAGATCTACAGGAAAATACTGTGCATAGGGAAACCTGTTGCTATGGACGGGGCATAGCTATGAATAAAAATATCAAAATGTATTTTTGAAATATGAAATGACATTTGTAGTGTGTATATCTTGACAAAAATGTACCGCTTAATAAAATATCAAGTCAAAAGATCGTAGATGTCAAAATTCAACCATTAAATGCTATAATATAGGCTAATTTAATGATTACAAAACCGTTGCTAGCGTGACAAAACTACACAAAAATACTATATGCTATCATAGAGTATTGGAATATTATTTTTAGAGTGTACATACACAGAATATAACATTTTGTTGAAAAGACTATGCAAGATATTGTAAGAAACTGCTCCCGTAGGCCGAGTGTGTTGGGAGGGTTTGTTGACGGTAATGTTGCCCTGGTCAGGATTGTGATATACTAAAGTTTTGGGTCTATATATACTCAGGCATAAAACTCAAATCAGTTTAGAACAAATATTCATTTGTGTTGTTCCATTATTTATTTGTCTTGTCATTTTTTAGTGTACAAATAAACATATATATATATATATAGTATATTAAATACACAATACTCAATAAACATCGGACTTCATTATTAAGGACCAATAGAGGAAAAGTAATACCTGAGCTTGGTATACTTTGGGTCGCTCAGTGTGGTGGGGAATAACTGCCGCTAAGTTTATAATAATGTTAATCTTGTCTTATATTAACCTGTTATTCTCAGCTCTTTACTGTAAAACTCTGGTACTGGTTTTTATTAACGAAGGTCTATCAATGGATCTAGTATGCTTCTACAAGTAGCTATGTGGCTTGGTTAACTGGTTGCTTAGACTAGCAAGTTATTCGCCATATAACTGAATGCTTGCCCTTTAATAGATTTTCGGTTCCCCTGAGAACCAATGGGATTTGAGAATTACTCTCAGAAATCCTGTCAGCCAATGAGAGTGTTGCAGGATCCTGGAACCTCTCAGAAAAATGTAGGAATACCAACAGGATTCCTGTCGCCGAAACTTTATCATTATAATATACAGAGACGAAGGCTAAAAAAATGCCTGTGATATAAAAACATAATTAAAAGGGGGTAAGTTCCACATTTTACTTTAATTTATTTAACAAAACAAACGTAAATTTCTCTGAACTAGAACATTTCCCATCGTTAGGCGGTGCCGCAAGTATTGCAGACGACGCGCGTAATAATTATAACATTTTGAGTGATATGGTTAAGATAAAGTTCCTATCTTAATATATATAAAACTTCTGCCAATACTTATTAATTATGGCAAGAAAACTTAAGTAGTTTCCTTTAAAAAAAATTTCCCTTATTTCTCATAGGACATTACTTGTAGGACACAAACTGACAAAAACTTGTTATGGTCATATGACCAACAAAATGGCGGACTACGTAGTGAAAACATGTTTTGGTACAGACGAAAAGGATCGATTTCTCTCTAATCTGAAATTATATAGAAGTTATATCGCAATAATTGAGTAAAAGGTAGACCTGTCATGATATAGATTACTTAGAAGGACCGGGAGGGTTTAAATTACGTATACGGACTTGGTAAACATGCTTTGGGACCACACATAAATATCAATTTGTATGAAGCAAATTACATATAACCCACGATATAAGTATTCTAATGTCACTAACATGTCCAGTCACAATCTTCTGAATGAAATAATGATGATATTCTTGAAATTCACGACAATAATGAATGTCTATAAATGATGATATCTCTGCATCTTGGTTGAGTTATTTGTTTACAATATGAAAGTTTCCTTAAGTTGTCCCTTTACACATGTCGAATCTATGTAGTTTATTGAGGGTATTATAAGCGGTCATCTTATTACAATATGTAAAATAAAACCACCATATTTGAATTTCCAATGATTAATTGGACCCTCCTCCATTTACGTTGCTAAGCAACAAAGGACAAAGTGAAATCATTAAAAAAATTATTTTTCTTACCTTTCAATGATTGTGTTTAATATTATATCTATGTAAACAGTTTCTGAGATTGGGTCAAAATCTACCCTTATCATACCCACTCCTTTATATTTGTAATAAACAATCCAACGGGAAGACATTTATGATTATTTTCCAAACTTTTCCAACAAAAAATATTCTTTATCTGTATGATATATCCAGTTTAAAGAAAGAAAAATCTTAACTGACATTCCCTACAATATTTAACTCAGTAGTCCGTTAGGGGTTTTCGTGGACGTGATCGTTTGGTAGTTGGATTTACAACTACCCATGCAATCAGTACCTATCACCACTAATGTTATGAGTTCGAATCTCGCCCAGGCGATACAACATTATGTGATAAATTTTGCCAGCGACTTGTGGCAGGTACGTGGTTTTCTCTGTGCACTCCGTTTTCCTCCACCAATAAAACTGACCCCCACGATATAACTGAAATTTGCGGGAAGTGGTGTTAAGCACCAAACCCAGTAGTCGGTACGTTTCCAATCGTGTAGTTTACATTTTATTTATGTTTTTTATCCCCTCGCCAACGTCCGTCCGTCACATCTTTGTGAACACTCTAGGATCAACATCCTTCAATGGATTTTGACCAAACTTGGCACAGATTTAGTCCTTAAGAGAATCTGGAACCCTATTGATTTTCAAGGTCATAGGTCAAGGTCACCGCGTCAAATTTTTACCGCATAACATCCTTGTGAACACTCTAGAATGAACATTCTTCAATGGATTTTGACTAACTTGGTACATACTTAGTCCTTAGGAGAGTCTGAAACCCTATTGATTTTCAAGGTCATAGGTCAAAGGTCAAGGTCATTGGGTAATTTTTGTTACCGTGTAACATCCTTGTGAACACTGTATAATCAATATCCTTTAATGGATTTTGACCAAACTTGGTACATACTTAGTCCTTAGGAGAGTCTGGAACCCTATTGATTTTCAAGGTCAAAGATCAAGGGGTCAAATTTTTACCGCATAACATCCTTGTGAACATTCTAGAATCAAGAAGAATCAAGATCCTTTAATGGATTTTGACCATGCATGGTACATACTTAGTCCTAATGAGAGTCTAGAACCCTGTTGATTTTCAAGGTCATAGATCAAAGGTCAATGTCACCTGGTCAAATGTTTACTGCATAACATCCTTGTGAACACTCTAGAATCAACATCCTTCAATGATTTTGACCAAACTTGGTACATACTTAGTCCTTAGGAGATTCTGGAACCCAATTGATTTTCAAGGTCATAGGTCAAAGGTCAAGGTCACCGGGTCAGATATTTACTGCATAGCATCCTTGTGAACACTCTAGAATCTACATCCTTCAATGGATTTTGACCAAACTTGGTACATACTTAGTGCTTAGCAGATTCTGGAACTCTGTTGATTTTCAAGGTCATAGGTCAAAGGTCAATGTCACTGGGTAATTTTTCTACCGTGTAACATCTTTGTGAACACTCTAGAATCAACATCCTGCAATGGATTTTGACCAAACTTGGTGCATACTTAGTCCTTATGAGAGTCTGGAATTCTATTGATTTTCAAGGTCATAGGTCAAAGGTCAATGTCAGCTGGTCAAATTTTTCCTGCATAACATCCTTGTGAACACTCTAGAATCAACATCCTTCAATGGATTTTGACCAAACTTGGTACATACTTCGTCCTTTGGAGAGTCTGGAACCCTATTGATTTTCAAGGTCAAAGATCAAGGGGTCAAATTTTTACCGCATAACATCCTTGTGAACATTCTAGAATCAAGAAGAATCAAGATCCTTTAATGGATTTTGACCATGCATGGTACATACTTAGTCCTAATGAGAGTCTAGAACCCTGTTGATTTTCAAGGTCATAGATCAAAGGTCAATGTCACCTGGTCAAATGTTTACTGCATAACATCCTTGTGAACACTCTAGAATCAACATCCTTCAATGATTTTGACCAAACTTGGTACATACTTAGTCCTTAGGAGATTCTGGAACCCAATTGATTTTCAAGGTCATAGGTCAAAGGTCAAGGTCACCGGGTCAGATATTTACTGCATAGCATCCTTGTGAACACTCTAGAATCTACATCCTTCAATGGATTTTGACCAAACTTGGTACATACTTAGTGCTTAGCAGATTCTGGAACTCTGTTGATTTTCAAGGTCATAGGTCAAAGGTCAATGTCACTGGGTAATTTTTCTACCGTGTAACATCTTTGTGAACACTCTAGAATCAACATCCTGCAATGGATTTTGACCAAACTTGGTGCATACTTAGTCCTTATGAGAGTCTGGAATTCTATTGATTTTCAAGGTCATAGGTCAAAGGTCAATGTCAGCTGGTCAAATTTTTCCTGCATAACATCCTTGTGAACACTCTAGAATCAACATCCTTCAATGGATTTTGACCAAACTTGGTACATACTTCGTCCTTTGGAGAGTCTGGAACCCTATTGATTTTCAAGGTCAAAGGTCAAGGGTTCAAATTTTAACCGCATAACATCCTTGTGAACACTCTAGAATCAAGATCCTTCAATGGATTTTGACCACACATGGTACATACTTAGTCCTTATGAGAGTCTGGAACTCTATTGATTTGAAAGGTCACAGATCAAATGTCAAGGTCACCGGGTCAGACTTTTACTGCATAACATCCTTGTGAACACTCTAGAATCTACATCCTTCAATGTATTTTGACCAAACTTGGTACATACTTAATCCTTATGAGAGTCTGGAACCCTATTGATTTTCAAGGTCATAGGTCAAAGGTCAATGTCACCTGGTCAAATTGTTACTGCATAACATCCTTGTGAACACTCTAGAATCAACATCCTTCTATGGATTTTGACCAAACTTGGCACATATTTCGTCCTTAGGAGAGTCTGGAACCCTATTGATTTTCAAGCTCATAGGTTAAAGGTCAATGTCACCGGGTCAAATTATTACCGCGTAACATCCTAGTGAACACTGTAGAATCAACATCCTTAAATGGATTTTGACCAAACTTGGTACATACTTTGTCCTTAGGAGAGTCTGGAATCTTTTTGATTTTCAAGGTCAAAGGTCAAGGGGTCAAATTTTTACTGCATAACATCCTTGTGAACACTCTACAATCAAGATCCTTCAATTTTGACTACACATGGTACAGACTTAGTCCTTATGAGAGTCTAGAACCCTGTTGATTTCTAAGGTCATAGGTCAAAGGTTAATGTCACCTGGTCAAATTTTTACTGCATAATATCCTTGTGAACACTCTAGAATCAACATCCTTCAATGAATTTTGACCAAACTTGGTACATACTTAGTCCTTAGGAGATTCTGGAACCCTATTGATTTTCAAGGTCATAGGTCAAAGGTCAAGGTCATTGGGTAATTTTTTTACCGTGTAACATCCTTGTGAACACTCTAGAATCAACATCCTGCAATGGATTTTGACCAAACTTGGTACATACTTAGTCCTTATGAGAATCTTGAAGGAACCCTATTGGTTTTCAAGGTCATAGGTCAAAGGTCAATGTCACCTGGTCAAATTTTTACTGCATAACTTCCTTGTGAACACTCTACAATCAACATCATGCAATGGATTTTGACCAAACTTGGTACATACTTAGTCCTTATAAGAATCTTGAAAGAACCCTATTGGTTTTCAAGCTCATAGGTCAAAGGTCAATGTCACCGAGTCAAATTTGTACCGCGTAACATCCTTGTGAACACTGTAGAATCAACATCCTTCAATGGATTTTGACCAAACTTGGTACATTCTTAGTCCTTAGGAGAGTCTGTAACCCTATTGATTTTCAAGGTCAAAGGTCAAGGGGTCAAATTTTTACCGCATGACATCCTTGTGAACACTCTAGAATCAAGATCCTTCAATGGATTTTGACCACACATGGTACATACTTAGTCCTTATGAGAGTCTAGAACCCTATTGATTTTCAAGGTCATAGGTCAAAGGTCAATGTCAGTTGGTCAAATTTTTACTGCATAACATCTTTGTGAACACTCTAGAATCAACTTCCTTCAATGAATTTTGACCAAACTTGGTACATAATTAGTCCTTAGAAGAGTCTGGAACTCTATTGATTTTCAAGGTCATAGGTGAAAGGTCAATGTCACCGGGTCAAATGTTTACTGCATAAAATCCTTGTGAACACTATAGAATCTGCATCCTTCAATAGATTTTGACCACACTTGGTACATACTTAGTCCTTAGGAGAGTCTGGAACCCTATTGATTTTCAAGGTCAAAGGTCAATGTCACCGGGTCAAATTTTTACTGCGTATTATCCTTGTGAACACTCTAGAATCAACATCATTCAATGGATTTTGACCAAACTTGGTACATACATAGTCCTTAGGAGAGTCTGGAATCCTATTGATTTTCAAGGTCAAAGATCAAGGGGTCAAATTTTTACTGCGTAACATCCTTGTGAACACTCTAGAATCAACATCCTTAAATGTATTTTGAACAAACTTGGTACATACTTAGACCTTAAGAGAATCTGGAACCCTATTGATTTTCAAGGTCAAAGGTCAAGGTCACAGGATCTAATTTGTGGGCAAGGGGATATTCCACGCTTTGCGTTGCACTTGTTTTTATTGGATAGAACGCTGGATTTTATGCAAATTCCGATTTTTTTGTAGCATTTCTGAAATTGTAATTCAAATCGTTTGACTGTTCATTTCAATAACATGCAGCTAACTTAAGTTATAAATAACGTTTTTACCTGCATTAGAATGGAATAAGCCCACAAAAAATAATGTGGCATATATACTACAATGAAATAAATTTGATAATTGGGATAGTATAGTGGTGCGTGAATAGGTCAACAGATAAGAAAAGTTTGTTTGTAGATGCCAAAAGAGTTATCGGAAGTCATAAATCGAAGACGGACAGGCAATGCAATGGCCAATCGAAAAAGGAAAAAATGATAAACAGTGGTCTAATAAAAACTACACAGAAAACTTAAGATTGAGCAGCACGAATCAAACTTAAAACCCGGACGGAATTCTATCGGTGACAATTTGAGTCTTTAGTTTTACATTGTATGGCAGTTCCAGGCTTTGTACCATGATGCGTCAGTCTGATTGTACAAACTATTTGAGTGCTACCAAAATCTGTCGAAAATAATTTAAAATAGTAAGAAACAGCGAATTTTCTTTATTTAACTATTTATTATGCCATTCATAATACATGTGCTCAAAATCTTTCCAAAATAAATGCTATGATTAACCCGCTTGTTGTCGAATCTTTAACAGTTAATAACACTACACGAAGAAGGAATATATTATATGTATAATTTTGTACCAACTAATTTTAAAGAGTGTGATTTAGATTTGAAGATTACTTAAATATAGATACACCTAACATCATGTACACCTTGGATAGGCTACACCAACGTGCATGCCGATATGGCTTGTAAACGTCCGTTGTATTTCTTAATATGTTCATAATAAAACTCTTTTCATATGACTTTAAGACTTATACTTTTATTTTACATATACTCGTCAACTAAATCTATACTTCTAACTGTTAACAAGTAATACCACCCCGCGCTGTACTAGTTAAACCTTCAATGTTTGCACTGTCCAAGTTTGTGCCGTCATTAGGTTAACGTTAGATACAAGCGTTTTTGTGATCCTTACGAAATCTCAAAAGTTAACTTCCGCGTAGAAACAAAAAATCTTGTCAGTATGTCAGAAGAGATTTGATAAAATTAAAGATATCAATATAAGTAAAACAAGCTAACACAATGACTTTTATTACACACGGGTTCCGGGTTTCAGTGGTATCGGACGTACGAGAGAGGGTACAAGATTTAGGATCACCTTTGCGCTTTATGTTAAGAAGATCATCATTAGTTGAGTGTGCTAGTGTGCTACACGGAACGTGTTTACAAAGCGTCGAATTTTTTTTTATTCGTCACTATGTCCAGCCATGTTTGTCAAAAATTCCTAAGTACACATTTTATACCATAAAGAGCTCGCTGACTCTCGCATAATAAATTCAGTGTTTTATATTCAAAGATGTAGCATTTTCTCGATAATTCCACCTTATATCAGAATGCTGTCTTCTGATTGGTTGATGAAAGGGGTAATTTTTTTACCAGTTGTTCGTTTTTTTCAGCTTTTCCACCATTGCCGGGATATTTGCCTAAAAATATCCCGGTACTACAGGAAAATATCCCGCTCGAGACGAAATCCCATCTTTAAATAGTGTATGACGTCATGGATGTTATTCGAATTACTCGGGTTTCTTCTTTCAACCAACGCTAAAGTAAAGACGAGTGTCAGCCGTTATGTTTGAAATCGTTGAAATGTATATATTTCAAATTCATTTGCATTATTTTTTTTAGCGTGTTGTATGTTAAAGCAAAACCGTGATTTATTTTATTTTTTAATTTGTTCCAGAATTTATACACTGGTCACTTCTTTGAAAAGATTTTTCCTGTTTTCGTAGTCTCAGTTGAAAATGAAATGATCGAGATGGTCTGAAGTTCTGAACCTGCTTGCATGCCACTGTTTTACTTGCTGTTAAATATTCGGAGGAATTAAACAAATATATCCTGTTAGTGAGGGTCATTTGCGAAAAATACCGGTTTCGAGGACAATCAAATACCCATCGCCGCTAAAGCGGCTCGGGATATTTGCCTCTCCTCTCAACTGGTATTTTTCGCAAATAGCGGCGAGGGACATTTGACTGTCCTCGAAGCCGGTATTTTTCGCAAATAACCCTCACTAACAGGATATATTTGTATAAAATCGACTTTGCTGTTAAAATTACGGACGTTAATAGCGATGTATGCAAAATTCATTCCGATTTTCGCAGTGGAATCATTTGTTTTATTTCCTTTTACAGGGGATTATCTTAATCTTGAAATGTTCAAGATATTTTATCTGCTCGGAGTCTATTAAAAAAAATGTCTATTTTTGCATGATATTTAGTTTTGTTTTCTTTTTTTTCAAGAGATCAATGCAGATTCCCATAAAAATTCCCACAGACTCCATTCAAGAAATTGAATATTTTACCTTTAGCTATATACATGGTTCATGACTATTCATTCTTTGGTTCCACTGCTGATTTTGTAATAAAAATGAACATTTAGGGTTTTTACCGGATTTGGCATCTCCAAACGTCAGAGACGTCGGGTAGAAATATGACCGTAGAGTTAGACAGCCGGCATCCGCTCCTTCCAAAAGCTGAATGGGGAAAATGAAGATTTGACTCTGATCTTAAGAAAAAAAAATGGAAATTTTTGCAGATATAAGTGCTTTCAATGCTGGTGTAAAGGAGAAAAACACGAAAACAAATAAAATTACAATTGTTAAAAATCAAAAACTTGCAACACAAAACTTCCTTTTTAACATGCATATACATTTTCCCTTTGGTAACATATAAAGGCTTTCCCTTTTATGGAAAACATGCTTAAATATGAATCTATGAAATATAGGCATCGTCTGCTTTATTATAGAGTTGCACCAATTTAAATCAGGAACACCTTATATACCACAAAAAGAAAACAAAGCTTACAAATTTGATCATTGTACCATAGCCGTGATCGCATAGTTGCTGCTTCTCGACCCCTGCAGATTTACACTGAGAGTGCGAATCCCATCGGACCAGTTTTGACTTGTTTTTTGTTTGTTTTTGTTTTTGTTTTTGTTTTTTAGCAACATAATGTGTTTCGTTATTAATTTCGGTTAAAGTGATAAAAATGGAGGCTATATTTATATTAAGTTTTTTTTAATTTGTTTTTATTTTTTACATATTATAAGAATTCTGAGTACAGTAGATTTGCATTGATTTTTCGAAAGCCGTACAACGAATATTTCCTTACATATTAAATCATAACACGAATATACATGCAAGCTGTTAACTTCATATTTTTCTTTATCAATATTAACTATTCTGTCGTTTTTTTTTTTTTTTTTCGAACATCACGTAAACTTGTCATATATAAATCACTAAAAAATAAAGCAATTTAGCACACGTCGTTTTTATCGAAAGCAAACCATCAGAGCTTTTATTATATTTTGTTTTGTACTTGGTAGTTATTTTCTTAAATTTGCAGTTGAGAAATCAAATCGTCTGATATGTTTACTAATTCGCATTTTACCCCATCACTACTCTACGTAATAAATTTACTTGACTAAATGCGGGAGCACAGTAGTCATTATCGCATTGTCGCTGCCTTGTGATGGAATGGATAGTTCTAGAAGGTGGTTCGAATCCCATCAGTCCTTTTGTTTGTTTGTCTACATGGTTAAACTTAGCTTCA
This sequence comes from Bathymodiolus septemdierum, assembly GCA_963383655.1. Classification (NCBI taxonomy): domain Eukaryota; kingdom Metazoa; phylum Mollusca; class Bivalvia; order Mytilida; family Modiolidae; genus Bathymodiolus; species Bathymodiolus septemdierum. The sequence goes on from OY726527.1 coordinate 8,653,951, forward strand.
GAACTGCATTTTTGGCTGTAAGATTATGAGACTGTAAATACATTTATTGCAAAATAACATATTTGTCGTCAGTACTTAGACGGTATCCGAAATCATGGGTAGCGGTCGAGAAGTGCATATGCCTAAAAATTCATCTTTAATATGACAGATAAGTTTCAATGATACAGAGGTGCGATCTCCAAATACACCATTGTTTTTAAATGGTAGATCGATTGCTTGTTCTTGATATATTAAAAACAGAAAAAAGCCGCGTTCGTGATCGTTTTATTTCCTATTCAAAATATTCCAGACGAGGGACATTATTCATTCAGAAAAAGTGGCATCTGCTCTGACGGAAACCGAAAATTGGGATTTGTTGTTGACTGTACAAGTCGAGATGGTCGGCAAATGTTAGATGCAGGTGTTCACCTATCTGATAAGCGCACATTGCTAAAATGCAGACGCACAGACCGTTTCAAACACAGTACAAAATATTCTATCGAATCCGCTTCTGTTTTTACAAATAGTGAAGAAACAACAGATTCTATTATCTCTAAAATGCTTTCAAATTTATCTTGCCTTGTCTCCGACCGCTCGAGTGTAATGAAAAAAATCAAATAAGCTTTTTAATGAAAGGAGAGAAAATCGTTTTTAAAGAAAATATTCCCGCTTTCAGTGTACAAGGAAAATCGCGCAGTATTTCCGTTTTGCAGAAAAATCTGGTGACAATCATCCAAAACATTTCAGAAAGTTAATTATGCAACATGCTCAGTGGTAAGCAAATACAGATTTGGAGTTATTTGTACAAAAATGTTACAAATCCAGAGAAAAACATGTTTAACGTAAATAACATTTTTTTATAGAAGTTTAAAAAAAAGGGAATGTCGTGTATATAATTTTTTCTATGAAAATTAAAGCCTCTAATGAACTGTCTATAGCAGCTCATTTTTTCATTGTCATCTGACCGGCTTTTTAAAAGATACGTCTCTACATCTTTGTCGGAGCACAAGCTCATTCTTGTTACCCCTGAATTTTTCATTACATTTCCGTAGAAACTGTACAAGTTCAGTCTTTTTAAAGTTAGGAAGTCTTCAAGGGTTGTCTTGGAATCTACGTCAATTAATTTCATATTTTTTCGCACTTATTATTTATTCAATCAATTTATTAAAAACCGCCAGGAAAACTTTTGCAACTGGAAATGCTATATACCCACTGCCAAGGACGATAATTCAAATTACGAACGATAACTCCATTTTCCGCAAAGAGGGAATAGTCTTGATCTGATCGAGGTTTAAACTTACGATCTAACCCACTCTATGCGATCACGCTAATCATTACACCACCAATGCGGTTGAGTAGTTTAGTGAAATGCACACACATGCATTTACGGAAATAGTAAGTGTAATCTTAGACTTACGATATACGACCAGATTAGCGAAACGGTGGTCTGGTGTATAGAAATATGATCTAGTTCCCCCTCTACGGGGAACAATGACTTAAAGAAATATCTGGTCGTTGTGTGAGACTAATTTAGATACGTTATTGACCCTTAAGAAGGGATTTAAATCAGTGCCTCACTTTTTAACAATACAGCTTGCAGGAGCTCCTACCTGTTCAACCCGCTATGAAATAACCGAAATATTGTTGAAAGTGGCGGTAAACACCATAAATCAACAGCTTGACATTACAGTTTTATTATCGTCTATTGAATAGAGTTTTGAAAAGACTAAAACACAAAAAACCACGCAATCATCGTCAAGAAAGTACTTCAGTTATTGGCTAGGTGGGAAAACCTATATTTCATATGATGTAGATTCGTATTTTTTGGTTCGAGTTCTTTTTGTGCGATTTTCGTTCTGGACCACGGACATAATAGAGAAATGTGTTTTGATTTTGCCTTGAATGAGTATGGCATGAATTGATCGAAGATAAAATCGGTTAGAATTGAAAGTGGTTTATATTAAGAAGGGATTCACACAAATGATTGCCATTCAAGACCATGGAAGTACTGGATTTTGTCCACCGAGTATTTTGTTACTGAGTGATCATGTTGTGTGTTAGAGGTATCAATTTTGCCTCTTTCTACATTTTTTCTATTCGGACATTGAAGCTGTTCTTTGATAGGTATTTCAAATTCACATCCGGGAATTTGATTGATTAATTTGTATAGTGTATATTATTTATCTATAAATATATACTATATTATGAAAAAGAAAGTTTAAATAGCGACGGTCATGAATTCCACCAACATCAATAAAACGAAGTCTGGTACTCCTGACTCCTCAAATTGTTGTTATTAGAGGGGTCAGGTCATCCCAAGATGGCGGAAATGAAATCAGGTAAGAACCTTTTTTGTCGATTAAATTGTTTCTATAATGTATTTTAAATGGCACATGCATTGGTACGATAGTAATCTATGCACTTTTCACAAGGAAATCACAAATTACGACTGAAAAATGTATATGAAAGAGAAAATCCTATTTTAGAAAATCGCTAAGATGACCGTAATTGATCATAATTTTTTTTGAAAGATTACGGTCATCTCAGTTTTCAGTTGCGGTCATCTTCGGATGACCGTAATTACAGTTACGGTCATCAGCTTTACCCCAGTGATTTTACCCTACAGGGTTTGTAGTGCCTGATAATAAATTATAATTAGTGTTGTAAACCTAAGCATCATTTTGCAGCTGTAGCAGATATATTTGAAAATGACATCATAGTAAATAAAACAGTTATGTCAAGGGTTATTGTTTAATTAAATTACTCATTCCGTCCCGATCCGTTAGGAAACATGGCCGCCACAGGCTATTCTTGTTTCTGATTGGCTGATTTTTTAGATTCTTCTCCTCTGAAACTGTTTGGCCAAATGAACCGAAACTTGGTAGGAAGCATCAAGGGGCCATTTTAGAGAATAATGTGCCATTTCAAATTTGCAATGGGCCATTTCAAATTAGCAACGGACCACAACCTTGGTTAGTTAAACTGCGTGCTTGCCTATGCATTGATAAATATCATTTTTTAGACTTGTATGGAATGTGTAACATGAAAAAGCAAATAGTCAAACCAAGACATCAAAGTTAAGAACATGTTATGTACATGTTGTATAGGTTAGATCTGAAACAAGCAAACCTAGCCATCATACAGTTGTACAATGTATCTTCTTAATTTGGATGTCTTTGCTAAACAACATTATTAAGAAAAAACTGCTGGAACGTGCTAATCTGGGTCACGGGTCACTCTAATCGGGCGGCTGTATCGAGAAACAGATACGGTGTTGAAAAAACTGTTGATACTCATAAAATATTGATAAATGCAATAACATTTTATGTTTGTCTTCAAGAAATATGATAGACAAAACCACGTGTCAAGTTTTATGACGAAATACCTCCGATTTCTATGTAAATGTACGAGTTGAAGTTGCGGCTGTATCGAGAAACAGATACGATGTTGAAAAAACTGTTGATACTCATAAAATATTGATAAATGCAATAAAATTGTATGTTTGTCTTCAAGAAATATGATAGACAAAACCATGTGTGAAGTTTTATGACGAAATATCTCCGATTTCTATGTATATTTACGAGTTGAAGTGGGGAAACACCCACAGGTAATTTTAGCGATGTATTTTTATCTTAGACAAGAATAATGAGCGTCCTGATTGGATGACCGATTTAAAACACACTGAAACCGCATGGTAAAAAGATGCACGTAAAATAAATCTATGTTATATTTATTCATTTGTTTGATTCTGGAATATTGTTGGTCATTGATTTAAACAAGAAATAAAAAGGGGGGGGTGAATTTCATTAGTGAATTTTAGTTAAATAACCTCAGCCAAATACTCCTGGCGCATATGGTAGTCTAGAAAGCGAAATTATCCGGTACATCAAGTATCATGTAAATCCTGAAACAGACAAGATAAAAATTAGAATTTCGGGGGACGGGTCAAAAGTTAGTAGAATTTCAAACTTTGTCATGTTGCCCTTTTCTGTAATTACCGATGATTTGACATTATCATCAAAAGATCAAAATGTTTTTTTGCATTCTAAACTGCAAAGAAGATTATGATCATTTAAAACTTGCTTGCAAACCCATTTTTCAGAAAATAAACACATTATACGAAAAAGCAAGTATTGAAGTTGAGGGGAAACATTTTGATTTAGATATTTTGATGAGTGGTGATATGAAATTTTTGCAACTTGTGCTTGGGTTGGGTGGATCTCTATGTAATTATTCCTGTCCATGGTATAGGGTCCATAAAAACCACAAGAGGGATGATAATATGTTATTGCCCTCGTAAAATGTTATTGCCCCGGAGGCAAATAACACGCCGCAAATTATGTTTTTATTACACATGCAAATTCGGCGTTATTTCAATAATATATGTGATAAGATGTAGTAAACACTGAAGCATAATTTTGAGATCATGGAGATAATTTAATTTAATTGTTAATAAAAAATTTGAAAGTGAAGTTGTTTCTTTTTCAGTACATTGTTTAATGACATGATATGTGTATAACAGTTCCTATAATTGTGTGGGAAACAATATTGTTGTAGTATTATTGGTACTTGTAAAGATATGCCACATTATGACCCAAAGGTGTTTCATGTTATGCACTACTTTTGATCCATCATTTGTCCATTGGAGGTTAGGTGTTTAACACCACTTTCAAAAATATTTCAGTTACTACTTTTGTGGCGGAAATTGGAGTACCCAGAGAAATCCAGATCTGTCGCAAGTCACTGACAAACTTTATCACATAATGTTTTATCGAGTACACCTCGCAATGAATGGGGTTCAAACTCACAACTTAAGTGGTGATAGGCAACCATTGCAAAAGGTAGTTGTAAATTCAACTACCATACGACCACGACAGCTCACGTTCAGTTAAGATGCAAGGTAATTGGTTTATTGATGTTGATGGAATTTATGATTATCACTGTTTATAAACTTTCTTTTCATATCAATCAATGAAAAGAATTGGTTTGCTGAAAGTATGTTTTTTTGTTGGGGTTCATTCGATGGACTTTGTATCTCATGTGAAGTTCCGTCAATTGCAGACACAACGTTAGGCATATTAGAACAATATATTTTCTTTTGCCACCAGACTGGGATGGTTGGCCACTGAATTCTACGACTACACACTTTCTATAAGTCTACCCATGTTGAATTTAAAAATCTGTCAACAGTTGAAACACTGACACCAAAGCATAAATAAATAAATAAATAGATATTGCACGGACCGTGCTATTTATCTTAGTGAATCTCATGATCATCGATGAGCTAAAACAATTGACGAAAGTGGTCCGTTGCTGAGCATAAGCAGTATAAAGCTGGGGCTCTTAAAAGAAAACGACAAGTAAAACCAAGTGGAAATATTTTAAAATAACATTACTATCATTTGAAATAACGGGTATACATACGTATAATATGTAGAAAAGTGTAGAAAAGTAGATGATTGGATTTAAATCTGAGGATTCGTAAAATTCACATCACATTTTCATAAATTATATAATGTTTCCCCTTTTGCGCCCAAATTAAACTTTTTAACTTCTATCAGTTCCATTCTCTTAAATCAACCTCCAATGGACAAATGATGGATCAAAATTGTTTGTATGTAGTGCATTGAAAATGCGTTGTGTCATGTGCATAAGTTATTGTTTGTATGATTGACAGACAATATTCATCATATTGTTTTCTAGCTTCTAAACTGTCGATCGAGAAAAAAATATATATTCTAGACAGGCAGCAAATAACCAGTCAATGGGGTTTGCAATTAATATTTCGCATGCACAATAGCGACCCCACACCACAAGATGTGGAAATTGAAATATTCTTCTGTGGTTTAAATGCGTATTAACTGCATTACATGTAAACTGTATGATTCTGTTTGATAAAGTCCTTTAACTAGAACAGGAAAAAATGTACACTTGAGTGAAATAGTGTTCTAATAAAAGATCGTGAACGTGATGTACAAGTATTAAAGAATGTCAAGGTATATTTCAAATGAGGTTGAAACAAGCCACCATTTGATATTAATTCCGTTGTATTTCATTTTGACGATTTTAATTACGGAAGACGATCACAACCATATTTTTTTTTAACAATTGCAACTCAGCTGGGTTTTTTTTCATAACCTATAATAAAATGAACAAATATATCAGTTCCAGCATTCAATAGTGGTGATAGGCAACGATTGCACAGGTAGTTGTAAATTCAACTACCATACGACCACGACGGCTCAAGTTCAGCTAAGATGAAAGGTAATTAAGTCTACCCATGTTGAATTTAAAACTCTGTCAACAGTTGAAACACTGACACCAAAGCATAAATAAATATATGAATAAATAAATAAATAAATAAATAAATAAATAAAAAAAAAAATAAATAAATAAATAAATAAATAAATAAATAAATATTGCACGGACCGTGCTATTTATCTTAGTGAATCTCATGATCATCGATGAGCTAAAACAATTGACGAAGGTGGTCCGTTGCTGAGAATGAGCAGTATAAAGCTGGGGCTCTTAAATGCGTATTAACGGCAATACATGTAAACTGTATGATTCTGTTTGATAAAGTCCTTTAACTAGAACAGGAAAAAAATGTACACTTGAGTGAAATAATGTTGTAATAAAAGATCGTGAACGTGATGTACAAGTATGAAAGAATGTCAAGGTATATTTTAAATGAGGTTGAAACAAGTCACCATATGATTCGGTTGTATTTCATTTTGACGATTTTAATTACGGAAGACGATCACAAACATATTTTGTTTTAACAATTGCAACTCAGCTGGGTTTTTTTCATAACCTATAATAAAATGAAAAAATATATAGCACACTGTCGGAACAGTTCCAGCATTCAATAGAAAAATCGTAGAGATATGTAAATTCGATATCCCTAACACATATAAATGACCCCTCCTGGCTTAGTTCAGGTACTTCATTAAAATGTGACGGGGTTAAATTAGTATACAGTAGATTTTTCTAAGACATTTCTCTTAATTAATAAAAACAATAGAAAGCGAAAATAGCACGATTTTTGCACGACAATCGGTCAATGGTCGGGCGACCGTTGCCGATAATGTATAAATAGGCCTAAAAGGGGCTATTGTTTTACCATGTCACAGACGAGTTTTGGGAAAATGGAATCATTTATTTTTCTTTACATATGAAATCAGAAATGTTCCATTCAATATCCAGTTTTACATAACTATTATACTGCTTGATTTTCCTTAGTCAGATTATTTTTTTTCTCCCAGGTCTGACAAGATTATTTATTTGTGCGAAAATTCAAATCAGAAATATTAAAAAAAAAATGTTCTGTATCAATACAGATCTCGTAAACTCTAAAAATGAATTAAAAACAGCAAAATAACTGTTCAACAATTATTCTAAGCAACCTTCTTTTCCCTCAAACTGTTAAATATCGAACAAGTTAATTTGATTGTAGATTAAAACTAAAAATAATTTACTAGCAGAAGACAAAACCTACGAGTTACTTCCTTTACATAATGTACAATACGAAAAAAAACCGTCTTGGATGTCCAACACGGAAAAAATACGGCTTCCGGTTGTACAATACGGGAAAAATAATGTACTGTCACATGTCTTAAATGGGTGTTTTTGATTGGATTAAAATTATAGCTGTATAATAATGTATAATAACCTATTATTATTAGAATCCTAACATAACTGCGAATTTGGCATAAATAAAATAACAAATGGCTTCCTCTAGGAAAACGCGGACTTTATGTGAAAAGGACACCAGACAGCTATGAGGAACACATTTAATACATCCCATAGCGCGGGATGTAAAGGACACACTCCTTACACGTAAAAGACAACCTACAGCAGATTCGTATAGCAACAGTTTATTAGGAGTGTTGTTGTTGGTTTGTCACAAAGCAAAATAATATCTACCATCTCCTCTTTTTCTAGTGACAATCAAAACAATCATACATAGACTCATGGCAGCGACACACATTTTACCTACACGATTAATCATATTGTTGTAAATTTGTTCTCATCATAAATATATATGAAATACTTGATTGTAAAACAATTATCTATCGACAACCACTTTCTATGGGATATCTGATTCCAAGGCTTGTTATCAGTTTATTAAAAAAACAAAATTAATTCTCACAGGTTCCTAGGTAAAATCGTTACACATTAAACATTTTGCTTCACACCATTTCCCAAAATGTTTCCATATTATAAATAAGCGATCTTTAAATATTGGACTTCTCTCAACCCGCACCTTGGCATTTTTTTAAATAGATTTGTGATGTGGTCCGTAAAAATGAACTGGAATATATCATTGCATTGGTTGTCGCTAAGAATAAAGTACGGTTAAAAAAGTGTATAAAACAAATTCAAATATGACAAAGTTCTATTGTCCAAATAAACCTATCTATTACTTCTTTTAAGATTAATAACAAAATGTCGACCAGTTTTCGACGATCAAGTTTAATAAGTTTCTGAATTGATATGACCTCAATATGTACATTATCGATGTCATAGCAGACGATGAAACCAAAATTGGTCTGTATGAGGTATATTTTTTAAATGATTAAAGCTTTGCTAAGGTGACAAAAAAATGAATTACGAAAAACTACAATTTGAACGTGAAATAATATATGTGGTACGTAGTTCTTACATTTAAAGATGACATTTTTAGATCATTCATGCAATTTCAGCATCATAATATAACCTTTGACAAATGAAGCGATCAAAATAATGAGAGATTTTATCACGTGAAACAAACCGTCGAAAATGAGTGACGTTGCGACATTACTATTCGTTCACTTTATTTTCATAATACAGCTTCGGAACATGTTTTTATTCCTGAAATCAATCCACATTGCATGCTAAGTCAAATTTATGCTTTGTTTATTGAGTTTTATTATGCTTTGCTTTTGTTTTCGTTTCTTAAAGATATGTTTCCTCCTTCGCCTCGGTATGTCCCTACCCTGGAAAATAAAAAGCAAAACAAGTACATGTACATTGTCGAATGCTAGAAAGGCAAATAGCAAGAAAAGACAAAGTGAAATAAGACAATTTTTACCTGTAAGAGGAGGTGCTGGGCCTGTAAGAGTTGCTCATCATGTTCTCTGAGGTGCATTAAAAGAAGCAATGCTGCTGCCTTCTTTTTCCTGGTTGTCTCATCATCAAAGTATGCCATTCTGCATGAACTGAATTGTGAATATGGGAGTTACACACGCCTCTGCTCTGTAGAGTTGCTCAGGAATGACTGAGGAAGTTGCTCTGAGGCTGGCCTTTTATATGTCCATGTGACCATGACACATGGGAAACGCTTGAGCTACCCATATTCGGCAGTCTTCGCCGGCACCGTGGTCCCATCTCGATGCCATCGTACTATAATACGATGGGTACACGACGGCATTGCGAGGGCTTCACGTAGTCGTGTTGCCTTCCTAAGACAATCGGGCAGCTTCTTGTTTCCTTCGTATTATCTTCGTGAGGTGAAATATGTCCGATGGCACCGATGATCACACGAAGTAAAGACGAAGATGACACGATTTGACAAGATGCCCTCACGATGGCCTTACGAAGGGCAAAATGGACACACGAAAATGTACCTTCGCAAGGTCATTCGTCAATTTTTTGGCTTGCCAAAGATTTTGCCACCGCTCACGAAGTTGCTGCCGGAGCCTGAGAAACTCCACCGGCGGTCAAACGATGGCTTAAGATGCTCTCACGAATGGCCCGATGGTTTTACGATCAGAGCCGAATTTGAGCATTTCCTTTACCGTTTATCCATCTGGTGTCAATTTCGGGACAGGGTGACGCCAGCATTAGTGAAACGGTCGCCAGTTCTATACAAGAAAGAAAGAAAAGCAAATTTTAAATCTCAAGACATGTACCTGTTTGTGTAATATATACACACTTCCGACGTTCGTTTGGCACTTCTTATTCATACTTACCTAAAGTTACAAAAATAAAAAGCCGACTCGATATGACTTTCTTTCGATTTCCAAAAGTCAATAAATTATTTATTTTCTCCCAACAATCTAAATAACTAATAGTCGAAAAATAAACTAATTTAAGAAGTTACTAACAAGTTTCCGAATGCAACAATCAGTTGTTGCAGGTTTCATTTAGGACAAGTGTTCAGACGTAAGTAAATGGCTGACACATTTCTTTGGATTAGCTTTCTTGCCAACTGATAAATCGAAAAATGTTTTGTCGAATTAATAGCAGACGAAAAGTGCATGAAATTTGCCGACTACAACTTGAGAACTTACATAGATGGTAATTCAAGATTTTCTCCTATCTTTTGGGCAGCTCCACCTGACTCTGAAGCAAAGCGCACTACTAATGGGCCAGTCATTTCACGCCCATCTAAATGAAAAATTTTACGCTTGTCACCCTAGCATATTTGTCTTTGTTGATATACTGCTACAACTACAAACAACATCCTATATTAAAATGAGAAAACCACCGACCTGTCGCAAGTCAAAGACAAACTATATCACATCGAGATTCGAACTCACAACATGAGTGGTGACAGACTCTGATCGCATATGTAGTTGTAAATACAACTACCATGTGATCATGGCGATGACGGCCCCTATTAGAATTATAAATGTATAATAAGTATATTCGTTGTTTATGTTGAAAATATTTTTCAATAATTTTAACAATACCTTTTCATTGCCAAGTATTTGTATTGAATAAAATATTGATATTGACAATATCACAAAAACAAACAACTCATTGTCGTCTTAGGTTTTTTAAATATGACACGATGTAGTATCCAGTTACTGGCTAGGTGAGAAAGACCTATACCTTATATATATGGCGTAGAATCGTTTTTTTTTGTTCAGTTCTTATTGTGCGATTTACATTCTGGACAACGGACATTACCTGTATACGAACATAATAGCGAAATGTATTTTGCTTGTCTTGAATGAGTATGGCATGAATTGGCCGAAGATAAAAATGTATTAGAAATGAAAGTGGTTTATTAACAATGGATTCACTCAAATGATTACCATACAAGACCATGGAAGTACTGGATTTTGTTCACCGAAGAGACATAGTATTTTGCTACTGAGTGATCATGTATTTGTGTGTTAGTGGTATCGATTTTAGTGCCTCTTTCTACAATTTTTCTATTCGGATTTAGGAGCTGTTCCGACATTTGGGTATTTTATTCCAATTGATAAGCTCGCGAAGCGAGCTATTCATGATTGAAGCATGGTAAGATTAAATCAATAAAGTAATAATGACGAATACCATTTACTTTGATTAAAACAGAAATCCTTATCATCTATACACTATGCCTATGACAAAGTTTGAACACATCCGGGTTACCGCTTTTCTAGAACTCTTGAGAACTTACGAAATAGACACGAAAGGTATCCAAGAGCATCCGGTCCAATCGTAGCTACTCGGCCATTCTCGCTATGCCTAGTGTAGCGGAAATTGTAAAGTAGTCACGATTGATACCGGTTTCGCGAGCTTTCCAGGCGGTGTCTGTTTCATATTAGATATTTCAAAATCACATCCAGAAATTTGATTTATTAATTTGTATAGTGTATATCATTATTTATCTATAAATATATACTATATTATGAAAAGAAAATTTAAATAGTGATGGTCATACATTCTACCAATATCAATAAAACAAATAGACTGGTACTGGTGACCCCTCAGATTTTGTTGTTGTAAGAGGGGTCAAGTAACGATTGAATCAGGGGATGTCATAGAGAAAGGGGAGGGAATAGGAAAATAAAGATGCTAGAAAATGGTGTCTTTTCCATTCGATATATCTCGGTTCTTTATAATACGTAATGAAATTCTCGTCTAGTTCGCGTATATCGAGAAACTTTTCCTTGGATAATTTTTTGACGTATTTGGAAGTGTGTATGTAAATTAGAATCACTGAAGGACGTAGAAAAATAACGAAAGTACAATAGTAATATTCGGAAAATACCGAGAGTAATTCGGCAATGTATTTATGGGTTATTCACGTGGAACTGCTGTACACGTGTATTTACCTTATTCTTATACAATGCATATCTGCATGTTTTTCAGGAAAAAAAACCTTTCACACCTTATTTACGCATCACTTAGGAAATCCAGCTAAATTTCAAAGTTACCTGAATGGCCAATAAATCATGACTAAGCAACTACTAAGTGCTTGTGCTTCTCAAATGCTACACATTGTTTCATTGGTTTACAATATATTCATGAATATTCATTATTTTGATAAATTAAAGAAAAAAAAATTGTATTGAATGGGAGGTAACTCCAGTTCAATAACAATATAATTTTTATAAAGAACAAATAACTCTAGTAGAAACTTATAACTATAGTTTGTTTCATAAAAAAAAAATCTGAAAGTCTCAACAAAATTTCTCTAATTCTCTTTCTTATCTGAAATAAAATATAAAAAATAAATAAAAATATATTGACACATGACCATAGACAAATTTTGTGATATAAACTTGATAGTACAACAATTTTTGCATTAATTTTTTGTAAGATTGCTTTCGAATTGTATTGTGAATAACACATTCATTTAATTCATCCTCTAAATGTATTCATTAGTCAATTCATCATGTTTATTAGTGTTATATAAGATTTCAAATTTAAATTTAAAATATTTTATGAAACAATTTAAGGCCCTGACTGATCTATTCAGGAGCATGTGTAATTTGTAACACAAAACAAATTAATGTCTCTTCATTGATATCTTCAATAATTTCTTCTACGGTGAGACAACACACTTCACTTTCTAACTCAGTGCTATCCCAGTAACTCATGTGAAATATTATAATGATATACATTTCATACATTTATAGATATTGGACTAAAAATGACTTCTCATTTAGTATTATAAGTACATGTAATAGAAATTTGAATAACTTGATCTACAGTGATGTAAAAAAGCAGCCAAAGTGTATACAAAGGTGACATAATTAGTGACATATTTGCAAAGCTGGAGAAATAGACATACACAAAAGCCTAGGAACACATATGACATTTCGCAAAGCAGGGGAATTTCACAGAAAGCTAAGCAACAAATAAAACACAAAAAGCAAACAAGTACACAAAAAGCACATACATGGCAATAACTGTATTACAAAAACATGGCAGTTTCAATATAATTATGTTAGATGTCAATGTTAACATTTTTGGAAACGTAATATAACAACAACTTTTTTTTATGATTCTAATAACTACTTCTTCCAAAAATGCTACATCTTTACATGTATGCTGGCAAAGGAAAAGGGAAAATCATCAATTTATACAGGGTTCATTTTTACCAATTATAAATCAGTTTCTATATATTGTATATGTTATGTGTATTCTGCCCTTTTTGATTAAAGTACCATAGTAGAATTTCCACAATATAAATACACTAGTGCAGTTCTTTTTACACTAGTACAAGATCGAAATACACTTGGGTATTCTTGTACCAGGACTCTCTACTTCGCAGGAATGAAAATACACGTATATACCGGTATTAAGCAAACTGTTATGTTCTTGAATTGTTTTTTTTTTCACATATAAATTTCTTGGTTAGAATCATGCATTAAAATGTAGGTTAAAATTAAAAACATACAGTTTCAATTGTTCGTCAGTATATCTGTTGTCCTTCATTTGGCAACAATGTTTGCTTAGATCAATGTTCTCAAATGTTAATGATTAATCAATAATGCTTCAACAATAGTCCATAATAATTGAACTGAAGGATCACCTCATAAAATGTTGCATTCAGTGCATTTGCATAAGTTTTGCATCAAAGCATGTGTTAAATTTTCATTTTCTTGGTATAAATATTTTGATCAATCTTGTTATGTGATCGTTGTTGCGTGTATAGACTACTGCATCCTATATACACTTGTTAGTGAAACTGAATAAATAGTATGTAGTGGCAGTTCATGCAGTTCATATGCCATTATGAAACACAAATGAGTATTATCATAATGGAAAACAATTAGAAAGTCACCTAGAGGAGAAGGGGTGACCTTTATTTAAGAATAGCGATACTTGAAAAATTCCTGTACCGCGCAAAAATAATTGTGAAATTAGTTTAACTGTGAACTGTCAAAATTTTATTAATCTGATGCTGCCCATCGCTGAATGAAATAACTTTCCCTTCCTATGTCTTGTCACTCCATACATGATATATGTATTTTCCAACAATTGTTGATGGCACGCCAGATAATTTAATTGTTAGGTCTTGTAGTTCCCTTTGTAGTTCATGCTCATTGTTGTTGTTACTTAAAGTAATAAGTTGAAGTAAATCCTGTATCAAACTTGGGATGTCTAAATGTTTTCCGTTCTTGCTAAATTGTTTTATATTCCGGTTTGTCGCTGTTATAGTTACACGCTCTTTTGCCATATTGATCTGTGATTTCAGTGCTGCCAATTTTTCTTTTTTCGTTCTCAATTTTGCCAAGTTTTCTTCTATTGTGTTTTTATCTTTCCAAATTCGAATATGTTCAAAATCTTTTAAGACTACTTTTTAACTGCAGTCGGTTTTCCTTCCATTTTGCCTTGGTTTTTCTCTTTCTTGCAATATCTTTATTCGGTTTTCATGGATGTTTTTCTCTTTTTGTTTGGAGTCATCAATAAACTTTTGATTTCCTTCCATTGCTTTTTTTATTATAATTTCCTTATCTGCTGCTGTTCTGTCATTTAGCCATGATACTGTACTGTTATTTGTATATATAATGTTGCTTTCTATAGTTCGAAGACTGCAATGTGGAGCACGGTGTAATTCAGAATCTAGTTTGCCAAAAACTCATTCAACAAAAATATTATTGGACGGACAGGTTTCAGACGATTCTATTAAAGTTTGCGTTGGTTCAAAATATTTGCCAGATGGAAGAAAATCCTTAAATAAAGCTGAACATTTCTCTCTAAATTTTGTACAAAAACGCTTAAGTAATGACTGTGTAACTGTATCAGTAGATGTTGATGAGAATAAAGACTGTGTAACAAGATCGGGAGGTGAAACTGGTCCAGGAAGAAGATGAAGTGAATTTTGAAGAAGAAAATTTTGATTGGCAGAAGCCGTTTCCAGAAGTTGTACCAAGCTTTCATATATTGGTTGCATCTGTAGAGCATTCCTGTCTTCATCAACAGCTTCATTCCAGTATGGTTGTGTGATGACATTACAGATGATTCCTAATGCCCTACAGATGGCCATGATGTTTTCATCTTTCAGTGCTGATAGTATGATTTTATCTGTGTAATTCAATGAGCATTTAAAAGTTGTGAAATATTGTATTAAAATATCCCGTAAATAGTATGTTCCTGCTGCATTATGAAATAATGTATTAAACCTATTCCCTCTGAAACTTATGACTGGTATTGTATTTATCCCTTTGTCTTTTAAATATGTTGGTACAAATAACGGATCGCCTGTGCCATCTTTGTAAAACAGTTTTGATACCGACCTCAAAAGATTCTCAGTAGCACTGTATGTTTCTTTTTTTTTGTCATCAATGTCTTTTATTTTTAGTTCTTGCTCCATTACAGTTAATTCCTTCTTACATGTATCGGAAAACTGAAGCAAAGGATGTACAGAGCATTTGAAAGAATTACATTCCTGGCTGCTTGACTCATTTAAGATTTTGTTTAACTTTTCTTCTGTAGAACTCCTATCTGTCATGAAATGTGATACCTTTTTT
This sequence comes from Bathymodiolus septemdierum, assembly GCA_963383655.1. Taxonomy (NCBI): domain Eukaryota; kingdom Metazoa; phylum Mollusca; class Bivalvia; order Mytilida; family Modiolidae; genus Bathymodiolus; species Bathymodiolus septemdierum. The sequence continues at coordinate 8,669,610 of OY726527.1, forward strand.
AAAATTGTTGACGAGTTGCCGGAACTATCAATATCTGACAGTTTTTCTTTTACGCAAGAGACATATGTTTCAGCTTTGCCGCCCAGAACCTCAGTTATTCCTATTGTCAGGGTCTTGTCCTTTGTTGCCAATTGATTGGCATAATGGTGATGCTCTTTCTTTGTAGTTGCGTCACGCTGAAGTGTATAATTTGTGTCATCATTACATAATACTTCAGTCAAATGTTGCTGGGCAACTAAACAAATGTCTGATGACATATTGGCTGCTGTTGACATACTGGCTAAATTGGCTATTTCAATGTTAACCAGCGAGAAAACCGTTCGTATAATTGACCCTATATTAGCAACACTAACACCTTTCCTCAGAAGAGAATAGTAAATTTCCCGGAAATTAGAGTTGTATGGTCCCCCTTTATCAGTCGATCGAGCTTCAAAAACAGTTGTGTTTGAAGCTGCATCAGATTGGATATTATTGTTCTCATCAATATATAAATCAATTTCGGCATGTAAATCGTTTATTTCTCTCTGCAAAGTATTATATTGAACTCCCTTTTCCGATTTAACCTTTTGTTTTTTGTGTTCAGCTTTTATTTTTGACTTTAAACTGCAAAGTTGCTGTTGTTTTCGCATAACCTTTTTGTTGGCTTTGACTAGTTGATTCTTCAGCAGTTGCAACATTCTTTTTAATTGCCTTTTTCGGGAAAAAAAATTTTCATTCAGATATAAGTGATATTTTTCGCTGTTCCTGGTATGTCTCAAGCGCTTTGCTGTGTCAAAGGTCCTTTTTGCTGTAGAATACAGACTACTCTTGTTCACAAATTCTTGTTTTACCCGAAATGTTGCATAGCAAATTGTGCATTCGTTTTTGACTTCCTCCTAATGTTTTAAGCGCTTCAATCACCACCTTGTTTCTTATTGTGTTACTAGTATAATTCAAGGAAGACATTTTGACAGTTCACTAAATAATACTGTTTACCTCTTATGCTACAATAAGGATAATTGAAATCTACATTTAAAAGGTTATTCAAGCATTTTGGGGGAAATATATAATCAATATTAAATAAATTAACAATTCTTTTGGGAATAAGAAGTAGAAATATACCATTAAACCTACAATTTACAATAATTTCACTCAAACTGGAAACCCTAAATATCCATTGTTAAAGTTGACTTGGTAACAGAAGTAAAATATTTGTGACATTTGAACTTGTTTTTGCAAATGGAGGTAACCTTTGTTAAATTATTTTCAAAGGGAGATAATTTCAATCAAAGAATTGAGACATTATGTCTATTTTATATTTTGTATCTATTACTTCATAATATTTCATGTCCTCTATGTCAAACATTTTAATGCACATTTCTTCAAAAAGTTTTAAGGGTATCAATATATGTGTTAAATACTGCAAAAATAAAAAATAAAAAAATAAGCGGAAAATCTGGGGGTAACCCAAGTCTACATACAACCTTAATGTCAGTATTCAAAGCAATTCAAAATACATGTATAACTTACCGATGCTTGTAACAAATATCTCTCATTCAAATTAATTCAAAGGAACACATGTTTACATCTTGGATCTGAAAAAAATTACTCTTTTACTATATTGAAATAAAACAAGATATGGAGCAGACAGTGATGAGACAACACCCCACAACAAGTATATTTGAAAAGTAGTACAAAAAGGACACAAATTTGATCTAATTTATACCAAAATAAAAATTTGATTTGAAAAAGACTGCAAAGTAAAACGCACTGTTTTAAACTCTTCAGCTGCAAATTATACATATATATTTTGCATTCAATTTTTTTTTTTGTATTGTGTTACATTTATTGTATTTAATCCAAATGTTATTCAAAACAACAACTTCACTCAAACTGGAAACCCTAAATATCCATTGTTAATGTTGACTTGGTAACAGAAGTAAAATATTTGTGACATTTGACCATGTTTTTGCATATGGAGGTAACCTTTGCTTAAATTATTTTCAAATGGAGACAATTTCAATCAAAGAATGGAGCCATACCCAGACAAGGAATCATACTGGTGTATCTTGTTATTGTTGGTATGGATTGTAGGTGAAAACTGCACATTCCAATAAACAATGTGTGAATGTTCTGTGGAATTTAAGTGCACATTCAATTAATGATGATATAGTGATAGGAAAATGAATCTCACCTGAACAATTTGATGTTTATTATACTAGTACCCTGGGTAGTCTCCATATTTTATATATGATATGTACATAATGTACAGAATAACAATCAATCATCACCGATCACTCGCATCAGCATCAAGGCTTGAATCCAAGAAAAACAGTGTGTAATACATTCAATATCTGAATTAATTTTTATTAAAATCCTGTAGTTTCTACAGAAAATATTCAAGTACATTAATGCTGCTCCCAGTACTGTACCTACATGTTTCTTAATACAAAATATCACCAGCCAGAGTCACTTATGGGTGAAATGTGAGCAACACTGGCCCAACAAGTGAACCAGGGGGATTGAAATTTATGATTGCCAGGTTTCATTTTACTTGTTTGGAATTTAAAAACATACCCATTACATACACAGTGTGGTGGTACAAGACTTCCTACGTTTAAGAAGCCTTTCTAAATGGGAAGAACTATCTGAAGAATCACTTTCCCCATCCGAAGGAAATCTTAAATGTAGGACAGGAACAGACACATTCTGTATATTATGTGGTCTCTGTGTTTCAGCATCACTGAAACTTTCGCCATTTAATACTGATGATACACCATTAATTGGGAACTGTGTTTCAGCATCACTAAAGCTAAGACCAGTCTGATCAATAGGAAGTTGCCCAACAATGTCATTAACAGACTGCCACTGACTGTCATCCTCAGACTGTTCAGTTAGTGGAAGATCTATTAACTGTGATAAGTCATGTCCAGTGGATTCACTATCATCATAGAAATATTGTGAATCACTGCACAATGCATTTGGGCAGATCAGTATCCCCTGAATCATTATAAAAAAGACTGTCACTGTCATTGAAAGTATTTTGTCTAATTAATTCAGGGGATTCTACTTGGATATCATCCACCTATATATCTCATAATTATGATGGAAAATAATACGATTCTAACAATGAAAACTTACCACTTTCCAAGGACAAACTATAATATATCTTCTGACTTGTGTTTAATAAAAGTATTTGCTGATCAATCTGAAACAAAAGTAAATTTGTTTGAGGTAATTGGCTTATAGTTCTTTTGACAGACAGGGAAGGAGTGAGCTAATTTATAAGAATATTTTGCCTCTCTCCTATGATAAAGTGTGAGGACGGAATAAAACACAGTGACGACTTCTTTTGGTCCGTGTAAAGGTTTTCATTACAGATATAGCACAACTGGACACAATTACAGAGAGCACTATTATGTCTTACACAAGAAAGGATGGATGTATCATTTGTCATCATTACCAAAGAATACTGCTTTAGCAGATGGTAGGGTCGTTTTCACGTTGCTGTTAGGTATTAGTAGTTTGCTCATTGTCAACTGTTGTTAGAGGTGTTACATTACTTTATGATGAAGACCAAGAATGAAAGCATGGCTTAATCTTTGCTGTGCTTCATCCTGTATAGATTAGTTTTGTAATTTTGCCTCATGCACACTACATTTATATATATCTATATCCCCTAATTTGTCTTTAACATGGAAATAATTTCCTGTTATAGCATAATAATTTCCACAAATAATTTAATTGATCACCACTCATACCTTTCCTACACATGATACCCCCCCCCCCCCCCCCACACACACACGATAAAGCAGATTGAAAAGATATGCTTAAAGTAGTATCTACTGAAAGGCATCATTTATTATTGGTAGGGTTTCTAGAATTAACAAATAACAAGCATTCAAACAAAAAGCAATATTTTATTTCTCACAGGTATATTAAGCGGTCTATCGTACAAGGGAGACAACTTCAGTTACACAAATACACATTTTTCTTTAGAATAGCGATCGCCGCCTGACGCCAAATCCTTCTAGAATAAGCTATTACACTATGCATTAGAATAGTTTAAACACTAAAAGCATGTGATGCAAAGTGCAATATTGGTTTAAATAAAGACATTTTGCAACAATGCCCATCGACGCTGAACATGGTCAATTTGAAAACGGGAAAAGGGTATAAAAAACACACAATTCCATTATTTCATTCACAGAATATAAGCGCCTTACCATTAAGAAATTGTGCAATCATCAAAGTTGTATATTCGTTCTGTTTTTCTCTTCAAAACAGTTGAGCGAAAATTAATGCATGCAGTAAGCATGCATTGGAGTCGTCGGATGTCATAAGAGTTATCGTTCTTTTCGAGCGCTACCTGACGACTAACGGAATGCCTACATCACTGCCATCAGTGAATTAGTTAATGAAACTTTTAATATACTTCTATGTATATATAGGGGGGGTATGAGCAGAAAATCATGATTCATGTGCACCCCCCGGCCAACACACCTTTGAAAGAGGGGACATGACCCACCTTTTTGAAATGTGGAGTGAATCACAATGTGCATTTGCTTGTCAGTTCTGAAAGCTTACCCCCACACTTTCCAGTCGCCTCCTGAAGCTCACCCTTTCTGTCTATCTCAAAAGAAGAGTTTGAAGATACCATAGAGGCAATCAGAATCCGTATATCGAAGAAGAACAGACAACGCAATGACCAAAAGAAAGGTCAAACAGCGATCAACAAAACATACATATAAAACTAAAGCTTGAGTAATACGAACCCCACTAAAAATCGATAGAATACATGTTAATTATTTGGAAAGAGGTTTCGTGGAGTATTTGGCAGACCCAGCAATATAGCGCTGTTTGAAAGGACACTTGTGTAATTTAGTAATCCAGTTCTTCATCTTTGGATGAAATTCCAAAGGAGCATAAAACAGACCTATGATGGTCCAGGATTTCTCTTTCGTAAGTGTCGTCAGGGTTGCCAAGTGAATTGTCAATACCTAATTCCGTTATCAAGCAGTCTATGTAATGTGATTTACACAAAAAAACAATATTGTTAGGGGCCTTGTCAGCGGAGACAATAACATATTTGTCATGAAGGAGATGACAGGTGTTTAGCAACATTTGGGTCTTTCAAGATTGATGTAGAGCGAGTGCTCATAGACCCACTGATTTAAAAAAAAATCTAATCTGTATGAGCGACCTCACACTCTTCACCCATTCGGAAGGATTCTCTAAGTCCTTCTTTTCACAATTTGTCCATTGTCAAAAGCTTGCCTCTACTTTTTGGACAACTCCTGTACCTCTGTAAAACTGTTAAACTTCAAAATAGTTAGTCAAGAAGTGGCTGATGTGTGCATTATTTTGTATTCACAGATTTAGTTTTAAGAGAGAAACAGCAGTCTGTGTTATTTGTTACATTATTATTAAATTTTTATTAAGTACTATGTGATTATGTTTGTACATATCTATTTTCATTCTTTAATGATTTTGTTTGCATACCTTTGAAGAGTACATTATGTTACATTATTAAACTGCAAGTACACCAAAAACTGTATCAATTATGATTGAAGAAGACAACACTTTCTTCCTTCTCTCCCTGGAGAGGTCACTCTTTCATTGTAGATGGAGTGGTCTTATACATGTGGGACTAAAAATTGAAAGTTGAAGAATCATGTCATATTTATTGTGTAAATGTACAATTTTATGCATGTCTAAATTAGTACAATGAATTATATCTAGAAATGAACTTTTGTTGAGAATTGCATAGTCCATGTCACATGTTAATAACTTTTGTTGATATATGTATATCCCATGCCACATGTTAATCGGACTTACTTTTATTTGTAGAGGGTGTAGAAAATGGTGTAGCAGAAGTTGGGGAAATTCAAAATGTCGTCAATGATACAAAACAAGAAGATTTATCGTCCGTTTATTTTCCTCGTTTGTGTCACATAAAAAAATGGCCAGATTTTCAGGGATATGGATTTATTTTGCATACTGTAAAGGACAGGAAAGATAAATTTATAGGTCAAATTGATGCCAATTCACCAGTTGAAGCTGGGGGATTAAAATACGGAGATCGAATTATTGAAGTTAACGGTGATAATGTTGAGGACGATTCACTTCAACAATTCATGCAAAGGATTAAAGCTGGCGGTGACCAAATACGAATGTTGGTGTTGGATAAAGCTGCAGATGAATATTATAGAGGACAGGGCATTTCTGTTAATAATCGCATGTCTTGTGTAAAATATATGACAACACCAGATAGAAGTAAGTGTAAGATCATAGTTAAAAAAAACATAAAAAGCTACTGTAATGACCTATATGTATAATGCGCTAGATTTTACATAGATTTTGTATTTTGCAGGAGGGGTGCACATTATAAACTAGAACAATGTGTTTCGCCCTTTTTTCTCAGATCTTACGTACACACAACACGTTTCTGAAATAACCCTCGTCTTGTACACTCAAATTATTATCCCTTCATCAGTGTTTGAAACTCCCAAAAATATTAAGTAGTTATTTGGACAACCTAAATTAAAATGTAGGTTGTCCTAAAAAATTGTTTGGTTGTCCAATCAAGCCCGCAAAGCAGGCTTGCCCACCTCGCTTGCGAGGTTTTCTTTACGGCCAGGGGTCGGTGGGCCGCTGATGGCCTCCAGAAGCTGTGGGGTAAATGGTGCAAAATCCTGCATTGTGGGCATATCCTGGCACATACATCTCAGCTTCAAATAGTATTTTTTTTTACTGAATTTTTTGCTTGAGAAGTCACAAGGCACACAGAAGTTCTGGATTAAAAGGTGCAAACATATGCAATCTGTCAATTTCCTGGCATATAAACCAGCTTTTCTAAACCCGTTATTCAATAACGATAATTTAGATTTTTGATTTGATAGTTATAATTAACCACCCACAACAACCCAACCTACTCAAACAGTAATTTGAGTATGAAAAAGTCTAATGACTCTTGAGATGTAATATATATATATATATATGTATTACCATTAAAGGTGTTAGGTTTTTGCCTCAGTTTTAAGAGTTTTCATTTTTTTTTCACAATTTTATTTAATACATCCAAATACTTCCTTATTAAAATGTGGCACCAATATGTAAATAGATCTTTCAGTATTTAAATCTTTATGGGAGATTAAATTGTTAAATTTAAATATACATGTGCATGCATACATGTGTATGTGTAAACTCTAGCATTTTTTTAAGGAAATAAATTCCCCCAAAAAATTAAAAATGAGTAATAACATAGCTATCTAAAAAGGATAGAACAACTTAGCAAAACCAGCTCCTACAAATGTATCTTGAAATTTCTCAACCAAAAAGAAACTCACATAAAATTTCCTTTGCAGATCTTCTTTCAGCGCTCATTTTTACAACAGTTAGTAACCAATCTACGCCAAAAATCACTTGCCCTGAACCCCAGTCTAGTACCAATTTGTTCGAGCTAGTAAAACTTGCATAAAATGTTGTTAATCAAATGAAAAAAAATCTTCTAAAATACTGTTCGGGATAGTTTGTCAACATGTTTTTGGCTCAGACTTAGTACCATTATGTTTCTACTGGTGCCTTCTTATCATTCACAAGTACAATGGTCCTTCTCTAATAAGGCATCTCCCACGAAAGGTCACCCCACCCTTCTTTTCAGTCCAGATTTCAGATAATACTAATAAAGTTGCCTTATAATAAGGGTGACATCTCTTGAAGGGAAACATTAGTGCATCTGAAATCAAATCTAATTAGAGGGATGGCCTTTGTTGATAGAGACCTTATTAAATGGGTACTAAATGTCCACCTCAAGGGAGGTCACTCTTTCATTGTAGATGGGGTGGTTTTATACATGTGGGACGAAAAATTTAAAGTTGAAGAATCATGTCATGTTTATTGTGGAAATGTACATTTTTATGTATGACTAAATTAGTACAGGGAATTATATATAGAAATGAACTTTTATTGACAATTGTATATTCCATGCCACAAGTTAATTGGACTTACCTTTATTTGTAGTTGTAGAGGGTGTAGAAAATGGTGTAGCAGAAGTTGGGGAAATTCAAAATGTCGTCAATGATACAAAACAAGAAGATTTATCGTCCGTTTATTTTCCTCGTTTGTGTCACATAAAAAAATGGCCAGATTTTCAGGGATATGGATTTATTTTGCATACTGTAAAGGACAGGAAAGATAAATGTATAGGTCAAATTGATGCCAATTCACCAGTTGAAGCTGGGGGATTAAAATACGGAGATCGAATTATTGAAGTTAACGGTGATAATGTTGAGGACGATTCACTTCAACAATTCATGCAAAGGATTAAAGCTGGCGGTGACCAAATACGAATGTTGGTGTTGGATAAAGCTGCAGATGAATATTATAGAGGACAGGGCATTTCTGTTAATAATCGCATGGCTTGTGTAAAATATATGACAACACCAGATAGAAGTAAGTGTAAGATCATAGTTAAAAAAAACATAAAAAGCTACTGTAATGACCTATATGTATAATGCGCTAGATTTTATATAGATTTTGTATTTTGCAGGAGGGGTGCACATTATAAACTAGAACAATGTGTTTCGCCCTTTTTTCTCAGATCTTACGTACACACAACACGTTTCTGAAATAACCCTCGTCTTGTACACTCAAATTATTATCCCTTCATCAGTGTTTGAAACTCCCAAAAATATTAAGTAGTTATTTGGACAACCTAAATTAAAATGTAGGTTGTCCTAAAAAATTGTTTGGTTGTCCAATCAAGCCCGCAAAGCAGGCTTGCCCACCTCGCCTGCGAGGTTGTCTTTACGGCCAGGGGTCGGTGGGCCGCTGATGGCCTCCAGAAGCTGTGGGGTAAATGGTGCAAAATCCTGCATTGTGAGCATATCCTGGCACATACATCTCAGCTTCAAATAGTATTTTTTTTTACTGAATTTTTTGCTTGAGAAGTCACAAGGCACACAGAAGTTCTGGATTAAAAGGTGCAAACATATGCAATCTGTCCATTTCCTGGCATATAAACCAGCTTTTCTAAACCCGTTATTCAATAACGATAATTTAGATTTTTGATTTGATAGTTATAATTAACCACCCACAACAACCCAACCTACTCAAACAGTAATTTGAGTATGAAAAAGTCTAATGACTCTTGAGATGTAATATATATATATATATGTATTACCATTAAAGGTGTTAGGTTGTTGCCTCAGTTTTAAGAGTTTTCATTTTTTTTCACAATTTTATTTAATACATCCAAATACTTCCTTATTAAAATGTGGCACCAATATGTAAATAGATCTTTCAGTATTTAAATCTTTATGGGAGATTAAATTGTTAAATTTAAATATACATGTGCATGCATACATGTGTATGTGTAAACTCTAGCATTTTTTTAAGGAAATAAATTCCCCCAAAAAATAAAAAATGAGTAATAACATAGCTATCTAAAAAGGATAGAAAAACTTAGCAAAACCAGCTCCTACAAATGTATCTTGAAATTTCTCAACCAAAAAGAAACTCACATAAAATTTTCTTTGCAGATCTTCTTTCAGCGCTCATTTTTACAACAGTTAGTAACCAATCTACGCCAAAAATCACTTGCCCTGAACCCCAGTCTAGTACCAATTTGTTCGAGCTAGTAAAACTTGCATAAAATGTTGTTAATCAAATGAAAAAAAAATCTTCTAAAATACTGTTCGGGATAGTTTGTCAACATGTTTTTGGCTCAGACTTAGTACCATTATGTTTCTACTGGTGCCTTCTTATCATTCACAAGTACAATGGTCCTTCTCTAATAAGGCATCTCCCACGAAAGTTCACCCCACCCCTCTTTTCAGTCCAGATTTCAGATAATACTAAAAAAGTTGCCTTATAATAAGGGTGACATCTCTTGAAGGGAAACATTAGTGCATCTGAAATCAAGTCTAATTAGAGGGATGGCCTTTGTTGATAGAGGCCTTATTAAATGGGTACTAAATGTCCACCTCAAGGGAGGTCACTCTTTCATTGTAGATGGGGTGGTTGTATACATGTGGGACGAAAAATTTAAAGTTGAAGAATCATGTCATGTTTATTGTGGAAATGTACATTTTTATGTATGACTAAATTAGTACAGGGAATTATATATAGAAATGAACTTTTGTTGACAATTGTATATTCCATGCCACAAGTTAATTGGACTTACCTTTATTTGTAGTTGTAGAGGGTGTAGAAAATGGTGTAGCAGAAGTTGGGGAAATTCAAAATGTCGTCAATGATACAAAACAAGAAGATTTATCGTCCGTTTATTTTCCTCGTTTGTGTCACATAAAAAAATGGCCAGATTTTCAGGGATATGGATTTATTTTGCATACTGTAAAGGACAGGAAAGATAAATGCATAGGTCAAATTGATGCCAATTCACCAGTTGAAGCTGGGGGATTAAAATACGGAGATCGAATTATTGAAGTTAACGGTGATAATGTTGAGGACGATTCACTTCAACAATTCATACAAAGGATTAAAGCTGGCGGTGACCAAATACGAATGTTGGTGTTGGATAAAGCTGCAGATGAATATTATAGAGGACAGGGCATTTCTGTTAATAATCGCATGTCTTGTGTAAAATATATGACAACACCAGATAGAAGTAAGTGTAAGATCATAGTTAAAAAAAACATAAAAAGCTACTGTAATGACCTATATGTATAATGCGCTAGATTTTACATAGATTTTGTATTTTGCAGGAGGGGTGCACATTATAAACTAGAACAATGTGTTTCGCCCTTTTTTCTCAGATCTTACGTACACACAACACGTTTCTGAAATAACCCTCGTCTTGTACACTCAAATTATTATCCCTTCATCAGTGTTTGAAACTCCCAAAAATATTAAGTAGTTATTTGGACAACCTAAATTAAAATGTAGGTTGTCCTAAAAAATTGTTTGGTTGTCCAATCAAGCCCGCAAAGCAGGCTTGCCCACCTCGCTTGCGAGGTTTTCTTTACGGCCAGGGGTCGGTGGGCCGCTGATGGCCTCCAGAAGCTGTGGGGTAAATGGTGCAAAATCCTGCATTGTGGGCATATCCTGTCACATACATCTCAGCTTCAAATAGTATTTTTTTTTACTGAATTTTTTGCTTGAGAAGTCACAAGGCACACAGAAGTTCTGGATTAAAAGGTGCAAACATATGCAATCTGTCCATTTCCTGGCACATAAACCAGCTTTTCTAAGCCCGTTATTCAATAACGATAATTTCGATTTTAGATTTGATAGTTATAATTAACCACCCACAACAACCCAACCTACTCAAACAGTAATTTGAGTATGAAAAAGTCTAATGACTCTTGAGATGTAATATATATATATTTATGTATTACCATTAAAGGTGTTAGGTTTTTGCCTCAGTTTTAAGAGTTTTCATTTTTTTTCACAATTTTATTTAATACATCCAAATACTTCCTTATTAAAATGTGGCACCAATATGTAAATAGATCTTTCAGTATTTAAATCTTTATGGGAGATTAAATTGTTAAATTTAAATATACATGTGCATGCATACATGTGTATGTGTAAACTCTAGCATTTTTTTAAGGAAATAAATTCCCCCAAAAAATAAAAAATGAGTAATAACATAGCTATCTAAAAAGGATAGAACAACTTTGCAAAACCAGCTCCTACAAATGTATCTTGAAATTTCTCAACCAAAAAGAAACTCACATAAAATTTCCTTTGCAGATCTTCTTTCAGCGCTCATTTTTACAACAGTTAGTAACCAATCTGGGCCAACAATCACTTGCCCTGAACCCCAGTCTAGTACCAATTTGTTCGAGCTAGTAAAACTTGCATAAAATGTTGTTAATCAAATGAAAAAAAATCTTCTAAAATACTGTTCGGGATAGTTTGTCAACATGTTTTTGGCTCAGACTTAGTACCATTATGTTTCTACTGGTGCCTTCTTATCATTCACAAGTACAATGGTCCTTCTCTAATAAGGCATCTCCCACGAAAGGTCACCCCACCCTTCTTTTCAGTCCAGATTTCAGATAATACTAAAAAAGTTGCCTTATAATAAGGGTGACATCTCTTGAAGGGAAACATTAGTGCATCTGAAATCAAGTCTAATTAGAGGGATGGCCTTTGTTGATAGAGGCCTTATTAAATGGGTACTAAATGTCCACCTCAAGGGAGGTCACTCTTTCATTGTAGATGGGGTGGTTTTATACATGTGGGACGAAAAATTTAAAGTTGAAGAATCATGTCATGTTTATTGTGGAAATGTACATTTTTATGTATGACTAAATTAGTACAGGGAATTATATATAGAAATGAACTTTTGTTGACAGTTATATATTCCATGCCACAAGTTAATTGGACTTACCTTTATTTGTAGTTGTAGAGGGTGTAGAAAATGGTGTAGCAGAAGTTGGGGAAATTCAAAATGTCGTCAATGATACAAAACAAGAAGAGTTATCGTCCGTTTATTTTCCTCGTTTGTGTCACATAAAAAAATGGCCAGATTTTCAGGGATATGGATTTATTTTGCATACTGTAAAGGACAGGAAAGATAAATTTATAGGTCAAATTGATGCCAATTCACCAGTTGAAGCTGGGGGATTAAAATACGGAGATAGAATTATTGAAGTTAACGGTGATAATGTTGAGGACGATTCACATCAACAATTCATACAAAGGATTAAAGCTGGCGGTGACCAAATACGAATGTTGGTGTTGGATAAAGCTGCAGATGAATATTATAGAGGACAGGGCATTTCTGTTAATAATCGCATGTCTTGTGTAAAATATATGACAACACCAGATAAAAGTAAGTGTCAGATCTTAGTTTAAAAAAAGTATTAAAAGCTACTGTAATGACCTTTATGTATAATGCGCTAGATTTTACATATATTTTGTATTTTGCAGGAGGGGTGCACATTATAAACTAGAACAATGTGCTTCGCCCTTTTTTCTCAGATCGTACGTACACACAACACGCTTCTGAAATAACCCTCGTCTTGTACACTCAAATTATTAAGCCTTCATCAGTGTTTGAAACTCCAAAAAATATTAAGTAGTCATTTGGACAACCTAAATTAAAATGTAGGTTGTCCTAAAAAATTGTTTGGTTGTCCAATCAAGCCCGCAAAGCAGGCTTGCCCACCTCGCTTGCGAGGTTTTCTTTACGGCCAGGGGTCGGTGGGCCGCTGATGGCCTCCAGAAGCTGTGGGGTAAATGGTGCAAAATCCTGCATTGTGGGCATATCCTGGCACATACATCTCAGCTTCAAATAGTATTTTTTTTTTACTGAATTTTTTGCTTGAGAAGTCACAAGGCACACAGAAGTTCTGGATTAAAAGGTGCAAACATATGCAATCTGTCCATTTCCTGGCATATAAACCAGCTTTTCTAAACCCGTTATTCAATAACGATAATTTCGATTTTTGATTTGATAGTTATAATTAACCACCCACAACAACCCAACCTACTCAAACAGTAATTTGAGTATGAAAAAGTCTAATGACTCTTGAGATGTAATATATATATATATATATGTATTACCATTAAAGGTGTTAGGTTTTTGCCTCAGTTTTAAGAGTTTTCATTTTTTTTTCACAATTTTATTTAATACATCCAAATACTTCCTTATTAAAATGTGGCACCAATATGTAAATAGATCTTTCAGTATTTAAATCTTTATGGGAGATTAAATTGTTAAATTTAAATATACATGTGCATGCATACATGTGTATGTGTAAACTCTAGCATTTTTTTAAGGAAATAAATTCCCCCAAAAAATAAAAAATGAGTAATAACATAGCTATCTAAAAAGGATAGAAAAACTTAGCAAAACCAGCTCCTACAAATGTATCTTGAAATTTCTCAACCAAAAAGAAACTCACATAAAATTTCCTTTGCAGATCTTCTTTCAGCGCTCATTTTTACAACAGTTAGTAACCAATCTGCGCCAAGAATCACTTGCCCTGAACCCCAGTCTAGTACCAATTTGTTCGAGCTAGTAAAACTTGCATAAAATGTTGTTAATCAAATGAAAAAAAATCTTCTAAAATACTGTTCGGGATAGTTTGTCAACATGTTTTTGGCTCAGACTTAGTACCATTATGTTTCTACTGGTGCCTTCTTATCATTCACAAGTACAATGGTCCTTCTCTAATAAGGCATCTCCCACGAAAGGTCACCCCACCCCTCTTTTCAATCCAGATTTCAAATAATACTAAAAAAGTTGCCTTATAATAAGGGTGACATCTCTTGAAGGGAAACATTAGTGCATCTGAAATCAAGTCTATTTAGAGGGATGGCCTTTGTTGCTAGAGGCCTTATTAAATGGGTACTAAATGTCCACCTCAAGGGAGGTCACTCTTTCATTGTAGATGGGGTGGTTTTATACATGTGGGACGAAAAATTTAAAGTTGAAAAATCATGTCATGTTTATTGTGGAAATGTACATTTTTATGTATGACTAAATTAGTACAGGGAATTATATATAGAAATGAACTTTTGTTGACAATTATATATTCCATGCCACAAGTTAATTGGACTTACCTTTATTTGTAGTTGTAGAGGGTGTAGAAAATGGTGTAGCAGAAGTTGGGGAAATTCAAAATGTCGTCAATGATACAAAACAAGAAGAGTTATCGTCCGTTTATTTTCCTCGTTTGTGTCACATAAAAAAATGGCCAGATTTTCAGGGATATGGATTTATTTTGCATACTGTAAAGGACAGGAAAGATAAATTTATAGGTCAAATTGATGCCAATTCACCAGTTGAAGCTGGGGGATTAAAATACGGAGATAGAATTATTGAAGTTAACGGTGATAATGTTGAGGACGATTCACATCAACAATTCATACAAAGGATTAAAGCTGGCGGTGACCAAATACGAATGTTGGTGTTGGATAAAGCTGCAGATGAATATTATAGAGGACAGGGCATTTCTGTTAACAATCGCATGTCTTGTGTAAAATATATGACAACACCAGATAAAAGTAAGTGTCAGATCTTAGTTTAAAAAAAGTATTAAAAGCTACTGTAATGACCTTTATGTATAATGCGCTAGATTTTACATATATTTTGTATTTTGCAGGAGGGGTGCACATTATAAACTAGAACAATGTGCTTCGCCCTTTTTTCTCAGATCGTATGTACACACAACACGCTTCTGAAATAACCCTCGTCTTGTACACTCAAATTATTAAGCCTTCATCAGTGTTTGAAACTCCAAAAAATATTAAGTAGTCATTTGGACAACCTAAATTAAAATGTAGGTTGTCCTAAAAAATTGTTTGGTTGTCCAATCAAGCCCGCAAAGCAGGCTTGCCCACCTCGCTTGCGAGGTTTCCTTTACGGCCAGGGGTCGGTGGGCCACTGATGGCCTCCAGAAGCTGTGGGGTAAATGGTGCAAAATCCTGCATTGTGGGCATATCCTGGCACATACATCTCAGCTTCAAATAGTATTTTTTGTTTACTGAATTTTTTGCTTGAGAAGTCACAAGGCAGACAGAAGTTCTGGATTAAAAGGTGCAAACATATGCAATCTGTCCATTTCCTGGCATATAAACCAGCTTTTCTAAACCCGTTATTCAATAACGATAATTTCGATTTTTGATTTGATAGTTATAATTAACCACTCACAACAACCCAACCTACTCAAACCGTAATTTGAGTATGAAAAAGTCTAATGACTCTTGAGATGTAATATATATATATATGTATTACCATTAAAGGTGTTAGGTTTTTGCCTCAGTTTTAAGAGTTTTCATATATTTTCACAATTTTATTTAATACATCCAAATACTTCCTTATTAAAATGTGGCACCAATATGTAAATAGATCTTTCAGTATTTAAATCTTTATGGGAGATTAAATTGTTAAATTTAAATATACATGTGCATGCATACATGTGTATGTGTAAACTCTAGCTTTTTATTAAGGAAATAAATTCCCCCAAAAAATAAAAAATGAGTAAAAATATAGCTATCTAAAAAGGATAGAACAACTTAGCAAAACCAGCTCCTACAAATGTATCTTGAAATTTCTCAACCAAAAAGAAACTCACATAAAATTTCCTTTGCAGATCTTCTTTCAGCGCTCATTTTTACAACAGTTAGTAACCAATCTGCGCCAACAATCACTTGCCTTGAACCCAAGTCTAGTAAAAATTTGTTCGAGCTAGTAAAACTTGCATAAAATGTTCTTAATGAAATGGAAAAAAAATCTTCTAAAATACTGTTCGGGATAGTTTGTCAACATGTTTTTGGCTCAGACTTAGTACCATTATGTTTCTACTGGTGCCTTCTTATCATTCATAAGTACAATGGTCCTTCTCTAATAAGGCATCTCCCACGAAAGGTCACCCCACCCCTCTTTTCAGTCCAGATTTCAGATAATACTAAAAAAGTTGCCTTATAATAAGGGTGACATCTCTTGAAGGGAAACATTAGTGCATCTGAAATCAAGTCTATTTAGAGGGATGGCCTTTGTTGATAGAGACCTTATTAACGGGGTACTAAATGTCCACCTCAAGGGAGGTCACTCTTTCATTGTAGATGGGGTGGTTTTATACATGTGGGACGAAAAATTTTAAGTTGAAGAATCATGTCATGTTTATTGTGGAAATGTACATTTTTATGTATGACTAAATTAGTACAGGGAATTATATATAGAAATGAACTTTTGTTGACAATTGTATATTCCATGCCACAAGTTAATTGGATTTACCTTTATTTGTAGTTGTAGAGGGTGTAGAAAATGGTGTAGCAGAAGTTGGGGAAATTCAAAATGTCGTCAATGATACAAAACAAGAAGATTTATCGTCCGTTTATTTTCCTCGTTTGTGTCACATAAAAAAATGGCCAGATTTTCAGGGATATGGATTTATCTTGCATACTGTAAAGGACAGGAAAGATAAATTTATAGGTCAAATTGATGCCAATTCACCAGTTGAAGCTGGGGGATTAAAATACGGAGATCGAATTATTGAAGTTAACGGTGATAATGTTGAGGACGATTCACATCAACAATTCATACAAAGGATTAAAGCTGGCGGTGACCAAATACGAATGTTGGTGTTGGATAAAGCTGCAGATGAATATTATAGAGGACAGGGCATTTCTGTTAATAATCGCATGTCTTGTGTAAAATATATGACAACACCAGATAGAAGTAAGTGTAAGATCATAGTTAAAAAAAGCATAAAAAGCTACTGTAATGACCTATATGTATAATGCGCTAGATTTTACATAGATTTTGTATTTTGCAGGAGGGGTGCACATTATAAACTAGAACAATGTGTTTCGCCCTTTTTTCTCAGATCTTACGTACACACAACACGTTTCCGAAATAACCCTCGTCTTGTATACTCAAATTATTATCCCTTCATCAGTGTTTGAAACTCCCAAAAATATTAAGTAGTTATTTGGACAACCTAAATTAAAATGTTGGTTGTCCTAAAAAATTGTTTGGTTGTCCAATCAAGCCCGCAAAGCAGGCTTGCCCACCTTTACGGCCAGGGGTCGGTGGGCCGCTGATGGCCTCCAGAAGCTGTGGGGTAAATGGTGCAAAATCCTGCATTGTGGGCATATCCTGGCACATACATCTCAGCTTCAAATAGTATTTTTTTTTACTGAATTTTTTGCTTGAGAAGTCACAAGGCACACAGAAGTTCTGGATTAAAAGGTGCAAACATATGCAATCTGTCCATTTCCTGGCATATAAACCAGCTTTTCTAAACCCGTTATTCAATAACGATAATTTAGATTTTTGATTTGATAGTTATAATTAACCACCCACAACAACCCAACCTACTCAAACAGTAATTTGAGTATGAAAAAGTCTAATGACTCTTGAGATGTAATATATATATATATATGTATTACCATTAAAGGTGTTAGGTTTTTGCCTCAGTTTTAAGAGTTTTCATTTTTTTTTCACAATTTTATTTAATACATCCAAATACTTCCTTATTAAAATGTGGCACCAATATGTAAATAGATCTTTCAGTATTTAAATCTTTATGGGAGATTAAATTGTTAAATTTAAATATACATGTGCATGCATACATGTGTATGTGTAAACTCTAGCATTTTTTTAAGGAAATAAATTCCCCCAAAAAATAAAAAATGAGTAATAACATAGCTATCTAAAAAGGATAGAACAACTTAGCAAAACCAGCTCCTACAAATGTATCTTGAAATTTCTCAACCAAAAAGAAACTCACATAAAATTTCCTTTGCAGATCTTCTTTCAGCGCTCATTTTTACAACAGTTAGTAACCAATCTGCGCCAAAAATCACTTGCCCTGAACCCCAGTCTAGTACCAATTTGTTCGAGCTAGTAAAACTTGCATAAAATGTTGTTAATCAAATGAAAAAAAATCTTCTAAAATACTGTTCGGGATAGTTTGTCAACATGTTTTTGGCTCAGACTTAGTACCATTATGTTTCTACTGGTGCCTTCTTATCATTCACAAGTACAATGGTCCTTCTCTAATAAGGCATCTCCCACGAAAGGTCACCCCACCCTTCTTTTCAGTCCAGATTTCAGATAATACTAAAAAAGTTGCCTTATAATAAGGGTGACATCTCTTGAAGGGAAACATTAGTGCATCTGAAATCAAGTCTATTTAGAGGGATGGCCTTTGTTGATAGAGGCCTTATTAACGGGGTACTAAATGTCCACCTCAAGGGAGGTCACTCTTTCATTGTAGATGGGGTGGTTTTATACATGTGGGACGAAAAATTTTAAGTTGAAGAATCATGTCATGTTTATTGTGGAAATGTACATTTTTATGTATGACTAAATTAGTACAGGGAATTATATATAGAAATGAACTTTTGTTGACAATTATATATTCCATGCCACAAGTTAATTGGACTTACCTTTATTTGTAGTTGTAGAGGGTGTAGAAAATGGTGTAGCAGAAGTTGGGGAAATTCAAAATGTCGTCAATGATACAAAACAAGAAGAGTTATCGTCCGTTTATTTTCCTCGTTTGTGTCACATAAAAAAATGCCCAGATTTTCAGGGATATGGATTTATTTTGCATACTGTAAAGGACAGGAAAGATAAATTTATAGGTCAAATTGATGCCAATTCACCAGTTGAAGCTGGGGGATTAAAATACGGAGATAGAATTATTGAAGTTAACGGTGATAATGTTGAGGACGATTCGCATCAACAATTCATACAAAGGATTAAAGCTGGCGGTGACCAAATACGAATGTTGGTGTTGGATAAAGCTGCAGATGAATATTATAGAGGACAGGGCATTTCTGTTAATAATCGCATGTCTTGTGTAAAATATATGACAACACCAGATAAAAGTAAGTGTCAGATCTTAGTTTAAAAAAAGTATTAAAAGATACTGTAATGACCTTTATGTATAATGCGCTAGATTTTACATATATTTTGTATTTTGCAGGAGGGGTGCACATTATAAACTAGAACAATGTGCTTCGCCCTTTTTTCTCAGATCGTACGTACACACAACACGCTTCTGAAATAACCCTCGTCTTGTACACTCAAATTATTAAGCCTTCATCAGTGTTTGAAACCCCAAAAAATATTAAGTAGTCATTTGGACAACCTAAATTAAAATGTAGGTTGTCCTAAAAAATTGTTTGGTTGTCCAATCAAGCCCGCAAAGCAGGCTTGCCCACCTTTACGGCCAGGGGTCGGTGGGCCGCTGATGGCCTCCAGAAGCTGTGGGGTAAATGGTGCAAAATCCTGCATTGTGGGCATATCCTGGCACATACATCTCAGCTTCAAATAGTATTTTTTTTTTACTGAATTTTTTGCTTGAGAAGTCACAAGGCACACAGAAGTTCTGGATTAAAAGGTGCAAACATATGCAATCTGTCCATTTCCTGGCACATAAACCAGCTTTTCTAAACCCGTTATTCAATAACGATAATTTCGATTTTTGATTTGATAGTTATAATTAACCACCCACAACAACCCAACCTACTCAAACAGTAATTTGAGTATGAAAAAGTCTAATGACTCTTGAGATGTAATATATATATATATATATATATATGTTACCATTAAAGGTGTTAGGTTGTTGCCTCAGTTTTAAGAGTTTTCATTTTTTTTCACAATTTTATTTAATACATCCAAATACTTCCTTATTAAAATGTGGCACCAATATGTAAATAGATCTTTCAGTATTTAAATCTTTATGGGAGATTAAATTGTTAAATTTAAATATACATGTGCATGCATACATGTGTATGTGTAAACTCTAGCTTTTTATTAAGGAAATAAATTCCCCCAAAAAATAAAAAATGAGTAATAACATAGCTATCTAAAAAGGATAGAACAACTTAGCAAAACCAGCACCTACAAATGTATCTTGAAATTTCTCAACCAAAAAGAAACTCACATAAAATTTCCTTTGCAGATCTTCTTTCAGCGCTCATTTTTACAACAGTTAGTAACCAATCTGCGCCAACAATCACTTGCCTTGAACCCAAGTCTAGTAAAAATTTGTTCGAGCTAGTAAAACTTGCATAAAATGTTCTTAATGAAATGGAAAAAAAATCTTCTAAAATACTGTTCGGGATAGTTTGTCAACATGTTTTTGACTCAGACTTAGTACCATTATGTTTCTACTGGTGCCTTCTTATCATTCATAAGTACAATGGTCCTTCTCTAATAAGGCATCTCCCACGAAAGGTCACCCCACCCCTCTTTTCAGTCCAGATTTAAGATAATACTAAAAAAGTTGCCTTATAATAAGGGTGACATCTCTTGAAGGGAAACATTAGTGCATCTGAAATCAAATCTAATTAGAGGGATGGCCTTTGTTGATAGAGGCCTTATTAAATGGGTACTAAATGTCCACCTCAAGGGAGGTCACTCTTTCATTGTAGATGGGGTGGTTTTATACATGTGGGACGAAAAATTTAAAGTTGAAAAATCATGTCATGTTTATTGTGGAAATGTACATTTTTATGTATGACTAAATTAGTACAGGGAATTATATATAGAAATGAACTTTTGTTTATAATTGTATAGTCCATGACACATGTTAATAACTTTTGTTGATACATGTATATCCCATGCCACATGTTAATTGGACTTATTTTTATTTGTAGTTGCACAGGGTGTAGAAAATGGTGTAGCAGAAGTTGGGGAAATTCAAAATGTCGTCAATGAAACAAAACAAGAAGAAGATTTATCGTCCATTTATTATCCTCGTTTGTGTCACATAAAAAAATGGCCAGATTTTCAGGGATATGGATTTATTTTCCATACTGAAAAGGACAGGAAAGATAAATTTATATGTCAAATTTATGCCAATTCACCAGTTGAAGCTGGAGGATTAAAATACGGAGATAAAATTATTGAAGTTAACGGTGATAATGTTGAGGACGATTCACTTCAACAATTCATACAAAGGATTAAAGCTGGCGGTGACCAAATACGAATGTTGGTGTTGGATAAAGCTGCAGATGAATATTTTAGAGGACAGGGCATTTCTGTTAATAATCGCATGTCTTGTGTAAAATATATGACAACACCAGATAGAAGTAAGTGTCAGATCTCAGTTTAAAAAAAAGCATAAAAAGAAACTGTAAAGACCTATATGTATATTGCGCTAGATTTTACATAGATTTGCATTTTCCAGGAGGGGTGCACATTATAAACTAGAACAATGTGTTTCGAACTTTTTTCTCAGACCATACGTGCACACAACACGTTTCTGAAATAACCCTCGTCTTGTACACTCAAATTATTATGCCTTCATCAGTGTTTGAAACTCCCAAAAATATTAAGTAGTCATTTGGATAACCTAAATTAAAATGTAGGTTGTCCTAAAAAAAATTTTGGATGTCCAATCAAGTCTTCAAAGTATGCTTGCCCATCTCGCTTGCGAGGTTGTCCTGATGACCAGGGGTCGGTGGGCCGCTGAAGGCTCCCAGCAGATGTGGGGTAAATGGTGCAAAATCCTGCATTGTGGGCATATCCTGGCAAATAAATCTCAGCTTCAAGTAGTAGGTTTATTTACTGAATTTTTTGCTTGAGAAGTCACAAGGCACACAGAAGCTCTAGATTAAAAGGTGCAAACATATGCAATCTGTCCATTTCCTGGCACATAGACCAGCTTTTCTCCTCTGAAACCGCTTGGCCAAATCACCCAAACTTGACTGGAAGCATCTATGGAAGATCCTCTATAGCGATTGCACATTTCGTCCGGATCTTTTAACGAACATGGCCGCCACAGGCAATTCTTGTTTCTCATTGGTCAATTTCTAAAAAAAATCTTCTCCTCTGAAACTGCCTGGCCAAATGAACCGAAACTTGGTAGGAAATATCTATATAATATCCTCTATAACGATTGCTCATTTGTCTCGATCCGAAAGCAAACATGGCCGCCACAGCCAATTCTTGTTTCTGAATGATCGATTTCTAAAACATCTTCTCTGAAACCGCTTGACCAAATGAACCGAAATTTGGTAGGAAGCATCTATGGAATGTCCTCTATAACGATTGTTCATTTTGGTCCGATTCGTTAACGAACATGACTGCCACAGGCAATTCATGTTTCTGATTGGTTAATTTCTAACAAAATCTTCTCATCTGAAACGCCTGGCCAAATAGCCCAAGCTTGGCTGGAAGAATCTATGGAAGGTCCTCTATAGCGATAATACAGTTCGCCCGGATCCTTTAACAAACATGGCCGCCACAGGCAATTCTTGATTCTGATAGGTCAATTTCTAGAACAAATCTTTTCCTCTAAAATCGCGTGGGAAAATGAACCGAAACTTGGTAAGAAACATTTATGGAATGTCCTCTATATAGATAGTTCATTTCGTCTCGATCCGATAGCAAACATGGCTGCCACAGGCAATGCTAGTTTCTGATTGATCGATTTCTAAAAGAATATTCTCTGAAACCGCTTGGCCAAATGACCAGAAACTTGGGAGGAAGCATCTATGGAATGTCTTCTATGAATTTTGTTGATTTCGGCTCGATTCGTTAATAAGCATGGCCGCCATAGACAATTCTTGTTTCTGATTGGTCGATTTCTAAAATGTCTTCTCATCTGAAACCTCTCGGCCAAATGAACCGAAACTTGGTAGGAAGCATCTATGGAAGATCTTCTATGAAGATTGTTCATTTCGTCCTGATCCGTTCGCAAACATGCTCACCACAGGCAATTCTTGTTTCTGATTGGTTGATTTCTAATAAATCTTCTCCTCTGGAACCGAATAGCAAAATGAACAGCAATGTGGTAGGAAGCACCTAAGGAAGGTTCTGTATAAAGTTTCCTAAAAACAGAATGAAAGGTGAGCGACACGGCCTCAGCCCACTGAACCTCTAGTTTCGTAATGTGATCCAAAGAATATTTTCCCAGGTTGTCCTCTCCTTATAAAATATCTGATATATTATATCCATTAGTATATCCATTTATCTTTAGTAAGCAACCAATATATGCATTTATCTTCAATAAACCAATGTATGCATTTATATTATATATTGTTTGATGGTATTTAACGCCACTTTCAACAATATTTCAGCTATATATTTGCGGTCAGTTTTATTGGTGGGGAAAACCGGAGGATCAGGAGAAAACCACCAACCTGTCGCAAGTCACTGACAAACTTTATCACATAATGCCGTGCACCTCGCCCTGAGCGAGATTCGAACTCACAACATCAGTGGTGATAGGTACTGATTGAATAGGTAGTTGTAAATCCAACTATCATACGATGACGGCCATGACGGCCTCTTTATCTTTTATAAACAGCCAATATGTGGATAAATCGTCAATAAGCAACAAGTATATGCATTAATCTTAAAGAAACAACCAGTATATGCAGATATTCACAACCAAAGTATTTATTTATCTGAAATAAACAACCAAATTATTCATTTATCTTAGATAAAAAACCAGTATATCCATTAATCTTAAATAAACAACCAACATATGCAGATATTCACATCTCAGAATAAAGGGACGAGAGCAATCTTAGTGTCTTAGTGATGCTTTAGAATAAAGGCATATATTATCAAGATTATAATAACATAAAGAGATATGATAGCTACAAAATGTGACTAAATTTAGATTATAATATATCATAAATATCGCGTATGAAGTCGTATAACACACACTTATATTACACACAATTATATCTGGAGTATTGTGTATAATGTCATATAACATATACTTATATTACACACAATTATATCTTAAGTATTGTGTATAAAGTCGCATAGCACACACCTATACTACACACAATTATATCTTAAGTATTGTGCATAAAGTCATATAACACACACCTATATTACACACAATTATAGAGGGCCCGGTTGGTTCAATGAGTTAGGTCGTTGGATCTAACAGCTCATACAAGTCTATCGCCAATACGGCGTGGGTTCGCTCCCATCTTTATAAATTACAAAAAGGGGTGCACTCGACTCGCAGCTGCAAGTGATAAGGTTTGTCAGTTGCTTGCCCAGGGTCGATGGTTTTTTCCGGGTACTTCGGCTTCCTCCACCACTAAAACTGGTCGCCATGATATAGCTGAAATATTGCTGAAAGTGGCGTTAAACACCAACAATTCAGAGAAAAATCAAATTCACACAATTATATCTTAAGTACTGTGTATCATGTCATATAAGACACACCTATATTACACAAAATTATATCTTAAGTATTGTGTACCAAGTCATATAACACACACCTATATTACACACAATTATATCTTAATCATAGGGTATAAACTCCTATAGCACACACATATGTTATACACAGTTATATCTCAGGTATTGTGTATAAAGTCCTATAATAGACACCTATATTACACACAATTTAATCTGAATTAGTGTGTATGTAGTCATATAACACACAACACTTGTATTACTCATGATGGTCATATGGCTATGTTTAAGTCCTTTGGTTTTCGTTTTTCCAAAGACTTTTAAATTAATTTCCTCTCCAATCAGTCGACTATTAGCGTACCCGATCAATATTATTTCAGAAACGCGTCATGCGCACTAAATTAGACATCTACTATCACTGGATTGATACCTCTGCTGGTGGACTATTAGTCCCCGATGGTGTCATCCACCCTGCAGTTAGTGTTTTGTATTGCTTAAAAGCATATATGTATTAATGAAATTTACAATTTCTAAAAGATTTAATTATTATCAAAACTATATACAAGGTTCTCCTACGTCAGGCCGTGATCTGATGGTAGTTCAATTTACAACTACCTATACAATCAGTGCATATCACCATTATGTAATACAGTTTGTCAGTGACTCGGAACAGATCGATGGTTTTCTCCGGGTGCTCCGTTTTCCTCTACCAATAAAACTGACCGCCACGATATAACTGAAATATTGTTGAAAGTGGTGTTAAACACCGTCAAATAAATAAACAAAAAATGTCAGTTCTAACAGGAAAAGGTCAGTTGAAATAACTATTTGAAGATATCAAAGGTATAATCAGTAGTCGTAAATTAAAAAAAGGACAAACAATGCAATGGTCAATATTAAATTGACGATACGACAGACAATGGTCGACAGAACAATACACTCAAGATTGGGCAACAACAATTCCACTGAAAACTGGAGAACTCCTGTGCACCGGAAGGATGAGCAATTCCTGCACCATTAGTAGCACCCGTCGTGTTACTTATTGGTGTCAAAAACGAGGTTGATGAATAAGGAAAGGGCGAGATTGTGAATGAAGACAAACAGTATGAAAAAAAGATCAGATCGAACTTGATGAGTTGGAGCAATGGTAAGTTCTAGCAGGATAATGACAATCTAACATTTAAAACTCAATTCTGATACAAATACAGCATTGGTGTATTGATGGAAAATATATAATACATTTGATGAAATTCAGAAACGAGGAGAAAGACGAGCATTAGCGAGACTTTCTCCTTGTTTTATTGGTGGGGGAAACCACCGACTTGTCAAAAGTCACTGACAAATTTTATTACATAATGTTGTATTGAATACACCGCCATGAATGGTATTCGAACTCACAACTTTAGACACCAAATGCACAGGTACATGTAGTTGTTAATCCGTGTACCAATGGTCACGACCACGACAGCCCCAATTATTATTTAGCTTCGTCATATATCTTCATAAGTCATTTAGAAAACTTTTGTTTTTAATATTTAGAATGTATTGAAGTAAAAATAATCCAAAAAGGACCGATTATAGTAGGTTATGGTGGAACAACCAAGCTAAATGCAAACATAATATCAAACTCAACTGGATCTTTGGAAGTTAACTGGCAGAAGACACACAACAACTGTTGTACAAATCTTATAATCAACTGCCCCAAATATACTGGCAGTTCTTGTCACGTGAATAACCCACTCTTGGTTATCAATAATATTGACAAAGAGGATGCTGGGATATATCAACTTGAAGTGATATCTCCAACAGAAACCAAGACTAGTTCAGGCATTTTGTTGGAGTTATATGGAGGTAAGCATATGTAAAGTAATTGTGTTTTGTTCTGTCGACACTTTCCCTTTTTTTTAGCTCACTTTGCCAAAGGCAACGTGAGATCTTGCCATCACTTGGAGTCTGTCGTCTGTTAATTTTTCACATTTTAATCTTCTCCTCTGAAACCTCTCAGCCAAATGATCCGAAAATTTGTAAGAAGGTCTTCTATAAAGATTGCTCATTTCGTCCCCATTCATTAACAAACATGGCCGCCACAGAAAATTCTTGTTTCTGATTGACTGATCTTTGGAAATCCTCTGAACAAATTGTTCATTTTGTCCTGATCCATTCACAAACGTGGTCACCAGAGGAAATTATTGTGTCTGATTGGCTGATTTCTAAGAAAAACATATTCTCCTCTGAAACTGCTTAGTTACATGAACCGAAATTTGTTAGGAAGCAGATGTGGAAGATCCTCTATAAAGACTGCTCATTTCGTCCCGATCCGTTAACAAACATGGCCGCAACAGACGGCTCTTAATACTGATTGGCTGATTTAAAAAAATCGTCTCCTCTGAAACCGATTGGCCAAATGAAACGAAACTTTGTAGAACACATTTATGGAATGTCCTCTATAAAGAATGCTCATATCGTCCCGATCCGTTAACAAACATGGACACCACAGGCGATTCTTGTTTCTGACTGACTGATGTTATAAACTTTTCTGTTCTGAAACCGATGAGACAAATGAACCGAATCTTGGTAGGAAGTATCTATGGAAGATCATCTGCACCGATTGCGCATTTCGTCCTGATCCATTAACAAACCTGGCCGCCACAGGAAGTTCATGTGTCTGATTGGCTGATTTCTGAAAAAAATATTCTCTTCTGAAACTGCTTAAGTTAAATGAACTGCAATTTGGTAAGAATCATATGTGGAAGATCCTCTATAAAGAATGCTCATTTCGTTCCTCTCCTTTAACAAACATGGCCGCAACAGATGATTAATGTTTCTGATTGGCTTATTTTTACAACGTTTCTGCTACGAAACCGATTGGCCAAATGAACCGAATCTTGGTAGAAAGAATCTATGGAAGGTCATTGTCCAGATTGCGCATTTCGTCCTGATCCATTAACAAACGTGGCCACCAGAGGAAATTATTGTGCCTGATTGGTTGATTTAAAAAAAAAATCTTCTCCTCTGAAACTGCTTAGTTACATGAACCGAAATTTATTAAGAAACAGCTGTGGAAGACCCTCTATGAAGATTGCTCATTTCGTCCTGATCTGTTAACAAACATGGCCGCCACAGACGGTTCTTGTTACTGATTGGCTGATTTTTAAAATTCTTTCCCTCTGAAACCGATTGGCCAAATGAACCGAAACTTTGGTGAAAACATCTATGGAATGTTCTTTATAAAGAATGCTCATTTCGTCCCGATCCGTTAACAAACATGGACATCACAGGCGATTCTTATTTCTGACTGGCTGATTTTTAAAACTTTTCTGCTGTGAAACCGATTGGCCAAATGAACCGAATCTTGGGAGGAAGCATCTATGGAAGGTCATCTGTCCAGATTGCGCATTTCGTTCTGATCCATTGACAAACGTGGCTGCCGCAGGAAATTCTTGTTTCTGATTGGTCAATTTCTAAAATTCTTCGTCTCTGAAACCGCTTTGCTAAATGACCCAAAACTTAGTAAGAAGCATCAATGGCAGGTTCCCTGTAAAAAGTGCTTTTCTTCTCGCGATCCGTTAGCAAACATGACCGCCACAGGTGATTCTTTTTTCTGATTGGCTGATTTTAAAAATTTTTCTCCGCTGAAACCAAATGACCAAATGAAACTTCGGAGGAAGCATCAATAGGCGATGCTATATAAAGATTGCTCATTTCGTCCGGATCGATTGACAAGAATGGCCACCACAGGCAATTCTTGTTTGCGATTGGTCGATTTCTATAAAGATTGCTTATTTCGTCTGGATCCATTAACAAACATCGTCGCCTCAGGCAGTTCTTATTTCTGAGTGGTCGATTTCTAAAAATCTTCTTCTCTGAAACTGCTTGGCCAAATCATCCAAAACTTGGTAGGAATAATTTGTGGAAGCTCCTCTATAAAGATTGCTCATTTCGTCCCGATCCGTTAGCAAACATGGCCGCCACAGGCGATTTTTGCTTGTGATTGGCTGATTTTTTTAATTCTTGTCCACTGAAACTAATTGGCCAATTGATCCGAAACTTCGTAGGAAGTAAGTATCTATGGGTGATCCTCTATAATGTTTGCTCATTTCGTCCTGATCCATTAACAAACATGACCACCCCAGGCAATTCTTGTATCGGATTGGTTCATTTAAAAATAAATCTTCTCCGCTTAAACCGCTTTGTCAAATGATCAGAAACTTGGTAGTAAGCATCTACATTGTATGGGAGGTTTTCTTTAAGAATTCCTCATTTCGTCCCGATCCATTTTCATACATGGCCGCCACAGGTGATTCTTGTTTCTGATTGGCTGATTTTTAATATTTTTCTCCTTTGAAACCGATTGGCCAAATGAACTGAATCTTGGTAGAAAGCATCTATGGAAGGTCATCTGTACAGATTGTTCATTTCGTCCTGATCCATTAACAAACGTGGCCGCCACAGGAAATTCTTGTTTCTGATTGGTCGATTTCTAAAATTCTTCTTCTCTGAATCCGCTTTGCCAAATGACCCAACACTTGGTAAGAAGCATCTATGGCAGGTCCCATCTAAACATTCCTTTTTTCCTTCCGATCCGATAACAAACATGGCCCCCACAGGTGATTGATTTTTAAAATTATTCTCCGCTGAAACCAATTGGCCGAATGAACCGAAACTTCGCAGGAAGCATATATAGGCGGTCCTCTATAAAGATTGCTCATTTTGTCCCGAACATTTCACCAATATGCCCACCACAGGCAATTTTTGCTTGTGATTGGTCGATTTCAATAAAATCTTCTCCTCTGAAACAGCTTTTCCAAATGATCCGAATCTTGGTAGGAAGCATCTATGGAAAGTCCGCTGTAAAAATTGCTCATTTCGTCCTGATCCATTAACAAACATGGCCGCCACAGTAAATTATTGTTTCTAATTGGCTGATTTCTAAGAAATCTTCACCATTGAAATCGCTTGGCCAAGTGAACCGAACCTTGGTAGGAAGTATCTATGGGAGGTCTTCTGTAAAATTTGCTCATTTCGTCCTGATTCATTAACAAACGTGGCCACTACAGGACATTCTTGTGTCTGATTGGCTGATTTCTAAAAATATCTTCTCCTCTGAAACTGCATAGTTACATAAACCGAAATTTGTTATGAAGCAGCTTTGGAAGATCCTCTATAAAGATTGCTCATTTCGTCCCAAATCCGTTAACAAGCATAGCCGCCACAGACGGTTCTTGTTACTGATTGGCTGATTTTTTTAATTCTTCTCCTCTGAAACAGATTGGCCAAATGAACCGAATCTTGGTAGAAAGCGTCTATGGAAGGTCATCTCTACAGATTGTTCATTTTGTACTGATCCATTAATAAACGTGGCCGCCAGAGGAAATTCTTCTTTCTGATTGGTCGATTTCTAAAATTCTTCTTCTCTGAAAACGCCTGGCCAAATCATCCAAAGCTTGGTAGGAAGCATCTGTGGAAGATCCACTATCAAAATTGCTCATTTCGTCCTGATCCATTAACAAACGTGGCCGCCACAGGAAATTATTGTTTCTGATTGATCGATTTCTAAAATTCTTCTTTTCTGAAACCGCTTTGCCAAATCACCAAGACTTGGTAAGAAGCATCTATGGCAGGTCCCATCTAAAAATTCTTTCTTTCGTCCCGATCCGTTAACAAATATGCCCCAACACGTGATTTTTTTTTCTGATTGGCTGATTTTAAAAATTATTCTCCGCTGAAACCAATTGGCCAAATGAACCGAAACTTCACAGGAAGCATCTATAGGCGATCCTCTATAAAGATTGCTCATTTCGTCCCGATCCGCTAACAAGCCTGGCCGCCAGAGGCGATTTGTGTTTGTGATTGGCTGATTTTTTAAATTCTTCCCCACTGAAACTAATTGGCCAAATGAACCGAAACTTCGTAGGAAGTAAGTATCTATGGGTGATCCTCTATAATGATTGTTCATTTCGTCCGGATCCATTAACAAACATGGCCACCCCAGGCAATTTTTGTATCGGATTGGTTCATTTCAAAACAATCTTCTTCGCTGAAACCGATCAGAAACTTGGTAGTAGGCATCTACATTGTATGGGAGGTTTTCTTTAACAATTGCTCATTTCGTCCCGATCCATTTTCATGCATGGCCGCCTCATGTGATTCTTGTTTCTCATTGGCTGATTTTTAAAATTCTTCTCCTCTGAAACCGATTGGCCAAATGAACCGAATCTTGGTAGAAAGCATCTATGGAAGGTCATCTGTACAGATTGTTCATTTCCTCCTGATCCATTAACAAACGTGGCCACCACAGGAAATTCTTGTTTCTGATTGGTCGATTTCTAAAATTCTTCTTCTCTGAAGCCGCTCTGCCAAATCACCCAAAACTTGGTAGGAAGCATCTATGGCAGGTCCCCTCTAAAACTTCCTTTTTTCGTCCCGATCCATTAACAAACATGGCCCCCACAGGTGATTTTTTTTTCTGTTTGGCTGATTTTTTGGATTATTCTCCGCTGAAACCAATTGGCCAAATAAACCGAAACTTCGCAGGAAGCATCTATAGGCGGTCCTCTATAAAGATTGCTCATTTTGTCCCGAACATTTGACCAATATGGCCACCACAGGCAATTCTTTCTTGTGATTGGTCGATTTCTAAAAAAAATTCTCCTCTGAAACAGCTTTTCCAAATGATCCGAATCTTAGTGGGAAGTATCAATGGAAGATCCTCTGTAAAATTTGCTCATTTCGTCCTGATCCATTAACAAACGTGGCCACCAGAGGAAATTATTGTGTCTGATTGGCTGATTTCTAAAAAAAATCCTCTCCTCTGAAACTGCTTAGTTACATAAACCGAAATTTGCTATGAAGCAGCTTTGGAAGATCCTCTATAAAGACTGCTCATTTCGTCCCAAATCCGTTAACAAACATAGCCGCCACAGACGATTCTTGTTACTGATTGGCTGATTTTTAAGAATCTTCTCGTCTGAAACAGATTGGCTAAATGAACCGAAACTTTGTAGAACACATCTATGGAATGTCCTCTATAAAGAATGTTCATTTCGTCCCAATCCGTTAACAACCATGGCCATCACAGACTATTCTTATTTCTGACTGGCTGATTTTTAAACTTTTCTGCTCTGAAACCGATTGGCCAAATGAACCGAATCTTGGTAGGAAGCATCTATGGAAGGTCCTATGTAGAAATTGATCATTTCGTCCTTATCCATTAACAAACGTGGCCGCCACAGGAAATTCTTGTGTCGGATTGGCTGATTTCTAAGAAAAATATTCTCATCTGAAACTTTTTATATTAAATGAACTGAAATGTGGTAGGAAGCATCTGTGGAAGATCCTCTATAAAGACTGCTCATTTCGTCCCTATCCGTTAACAAACATGGCAGCCGCAGATGATTAATGTTTCTGATTGGCTGATATTTAAAACTGTTCTGCTCTGAAACCGATTGGCCAAATGAATCGAATGTTGGTAGGAAGCATCTATGGAAGGTCATCTGTACAGATTGCGCATTTCGTCCTGATCCATTAACAAACGTGGTTGCCACAGGAAATTCTTGTTTCTGATTGGTCGATTTCTAAAATTCTTCTCCTGAAACTGATTGGCATAATGAACCGAAACTTAGTAAGAAGCATCCATGATCGGTCCTCTATAAAGATTGCTCATTTCGTCCCGATCCATTAATAAATATGGCCGCCACAGGAGATTCTTGTTTCTGATTGGCTGATTTTTTAAATTCTTCTTCTATTAAATCGATTGGTCAAATGAACCGAAACTTGGTAGGAAGCATTTATGGGCGTTCCTCTATCCAGATTGCTTATTTCGTCTGGATCCATTAACAAACATGGTCGCCTCAGGCAATTCTTAATTCTGATTGGTCGATTTCTAAAAATCTTCTTCTCTGAAACTGCTTGGCCAAATCATCCAAAACTTGGTAGGAAGAATCTGTGGAAGATCCTCTATAAAGATTGCTCATTTCGTCCCGATCTGTTAACAAACCTGGCCACGACAGGCGATTTTTGTTTCTGATTGGCTGATTTTTTAGATTCTTCTCCACTGAAACTAATTGGCCAAATGAACCGAAACTTCGTCGGAAGTAAGTATCTATGGGTGATCCTCTATAATCATTGCTCATTTCGTCCTGATCCATTAACAAACATGGCCACCCCAGGCAATATTTGTATCGGATTGGTTCTTTTCAAAACAATCTTCTCCGCTGAAACCGCTTTGCCAAATGATCAGAAACTTGGTAGTAGGCATCTACATTGTATGGAAGGTTTTCTTTACGAATTCCTCATTTCGTCCCGATCCATTTTCATGCATGGCCGCCTCATGTGATTCTTGTTTCTCATTGGCTGATTTTTTATTTTCCTCTCCTCTTAAACTAATTAGCCAAATGAACCGAATCTTGGAAAGAAGCATCTATGGAAGTTCATCTGTACAGATTGCTCATTTCGTCCTGATCCATTAACAAACGTGGCCTCCACAGGAAATTCTTGTTTCTGATTGGTCGATTTCTAAAATTCTTCATCTCTGACACTGCTTTGCCAAATCACCCAAAACTTGGTAAGAAGCATCTATGGCAGATCCCATTGCTTTTTTCGTCCCGATCCGTTAACAAACATGGCCCCCACAGGTGATTCTTTTCTCTGATTTTCAAAATTATTATCCGCTGAAATCAATTGGCCAAATGAACCGAAACTTCGCAGGAAGCATCTAAAGGCGATCCTCTATAAAGATTGCTCATTTCGTCCGGAACATTTGAAAAATATGGCCAACACAGGCAATTCTTGATTGTGATTGGACGATTTCTAAAAAATCTTCTTCTCTGAAACAGCTTTTCCAAATGATCCGAATCTTGGTAGGAAGCTTGTATGGAAAGTCCGCTGTAAATATTGCTCGTTTCGTCCTGATCCAATAACAAACATGGCCGCCACAAGAAATTCTTGTTTCTAATTGACTGATTTCTAAGAAATCTTCCCCACTGAAATTGCTTGGTCAAATGAACCGAATCTTGGTAGGAAGCATCTATGGAAGGTCGTGTGAAAAAATTGCTCATTTTGTCCTGATCCATTAACAAACGTGGCCACCAGAGGACATTCTTGTGTCTGATTGGCTGATTTCTAAAAAGAATCTTCTCCTCTGAAACTGCTTAGTTACATAAACCGAAATTTGTTATGAAGCAGCTTTGGAAGATCCTCTATAAAGACTGCTCATTTCGTCCCAATCCGTTAACAAACATAGCCGCCACAGACGGTTCTTGTTACTGATTGGCTGATTCTTTTAAATCTTCTCCTCTGAAACAGATTGGCCAAATGAACCGAAACTTTGTAGAACACATCTATGGAATGTCCTCTATAAAGAATGCTCATTTCGTCCAGATTCGTTAACAACCATGGCCATCACAGACGATTCTTATTTCTGATTGGCTGATTTTTAAAACTTTTCTGCTCTGCAGCCAATTGGCCAAATGAACCGAATCTTGGTAGGAAGCATCAATGGAAGGTCCTCTGTAGAAATTGCTCATTTCATCCTGATCCATTAACAAACGTGGCCGCCACAGGAAATTTTTGTGTCTGATTGGCTGATTTCTAAGGAAAATATTCTCATCTGAAACTGTTTATGTTAAATGAACTGAAATGTGGTAGGAAGCATCTGTGGAAGATCCTCTGTAAAGACTGCTCATTTCGTCCCTATCCGCTAACAAACATGGCCGCCACAGATGATTAATGTTTCTGATTTTTAAAACTTTTCTGCTCTGATACCGATTGGCCAAATGAACCGAATGTTGGTAGGAAGCATCTATGGAAGGTCATCTGTACAGATTGTCCATTTCGTCCTGATCCATTAACAAACGTGGTTGCCACAGGAAATTCTTGTTTCTGATTGGTCGATTTCTAAAATTCTTCCTCTCTGAAATTGCTTTGCCAAATCACCCAAAACTTGGCAAGAAGCATCTATGGCAGGTCTCATGTAAAAATTGCCTTTTTCGTCCCGATCCGTTAACAAACATGGCCAAATAAACCGAAACGTCGCAGGAAGCATCCATAGGCGATCCTCTATAAAGATTGCTCATATCGTCTGGATCGATTGACAAATATGGCCACCACAGGCAAATCTTGTTTGTGATTGGTCGATTTCTAGAAAATCTTCTCTTCTGAAACCGCTTGACCAAATGAACCGAATATTGGTAGGAAACATCTATGGAGGGTCCGCTGTAAGGATTCCTCGTTTCGTCCTGATCCATTAACAAACGTGACCGCCACAGGAAATTCTTGCTTCCGAATGGCTGATTTCTAAAAAATCTTCCCCGCTGAAATCGCTTGGCCAAATGAACCGAATTTTGGTAGGAAGTATCTATGGAAGGTTCTCTGTGAAAATTGCTCATTTTGTCATGATCCATTAACAAACAGAGGAAATTCTTGTGTCTGATTGGCTGATTTCTAAAAAATATCTTCTCCTCTGAAACTGCTTAGTTACATGAACCGAAATTTGTTAGGAAGCAGCTGTGGGAGATCCTCTATAAAGACAGCTCATTTCGTCCCGATGCGCTAACAAACATTGCCGCCACAGATTTTTTTTAATACTTCTCCTCCGAAACCGATAGGCAAAATGAACCGACACTTTGTAGAAAACATATATGGAATGTCCTGTATGATGAATGCTCATTTCGTCCCGATCCGTTAACAAACATGACCATCACAAGCTATTCTTATTTCTGACTGGCTGATTTTTAAAACTTTGCTACTCTGAAACCGAATGGCCAAATGAACCGAATCTTGGTTGGTAGCATCTAGGGACGTTCCTCTATAAAGATAATTTATTTCGTCCTGATCCATTAATAAACGTTGTCGCCAAAGGCAATTTTTTTTCTGATTGGTCGATTTCTAAAATTCTTCTTTGAAACCGCTTTGCCAAATCATCCAAAAGTTGGTATGAAGCATCTATGGAAGGTACACTGTAAAGATTGCTATTTCCGTCCCGATCCGTTAACAAACATGGTCACCACATGTGATTCTTTTTTCTGATTGGTTGAATTTTAAGATTCTTCTCCGCTGAAACCAAATGGCCAAATGAACCGAAACGTCGTAGGAAGCATCTATAGGCGATCCTTTATAAAGGTTGCTCATTTCGTCCGTATCGATTGACAAAAATGGCCACCACAGGCAATTCTTGTTTGTGCATAGTCGATTTCTAGAAAATTCTCCGATAAAACCGCTTGGCCAAAGGATCAGAAACTTGGTAGGAAGCATCTATGGAAGGTCATCTATAAAGATTGCTCATTTTGTCCTGATCCATGAACAAACATGGCCACCACAGGCGATTCTTTTTTTCTAATTGACTGATTTCTTGAAAAATATTCCCCTCTGAAACTGCTTAGCCAAATAAACCGAAACTTGGTAGAAAGCATCTATGGAAGGTCCTCTGTGAAGATTGCGAATGTCGTGCTAATGCATTAACAGATACGGCCGCCACATGCAATTCTTGTTTCTGATGGGTCGATTTCTGAAAAGCTTCTCCTATGAAACAGCTTGGCCAATTGAAATGGAACTTGGTGAGAAGCACCTATGGAAGTTTCTGTATTAAGATTCTTTAAAGCAGAATGAAAGGTGAGCGACACAGGCTTAACCCACTGACCCTCTAGTCTATGTGTCAATAACAACTGTACACCTGCGCAGTGGAGAGTCAAACGAAGCGTATCATAAATATGAACGAGATAATGTGATCAGGAGAGGATGACTATATCATGTCGGCTTGTCCAATGAAAATAAACGTTAGAGAAAACCGAAGATGCAATCAATTATGGACAGTCTAGAGACACCGATAACATTAAACCAAGACACGGAACGAAGACGTACAGAACAAAAACACAATCACAGAAAACTAAAAGGATCAACAACATACATTTCACCGAAAAAATAAAATGGCGATAGTACAACTGCTCGCAGAATGCAACCAGTACCAGCTTCTTATAAGACACCCACGAAATGTTATAATTATTAATTGTTTACAGTCAATAATATGCATGTAATGATAATAACTTTCTGTCAATTTGAAAAAAAAATTACTTTCATTCTAGATGGAAGTAATATATTCTCATGTTATCGATATGAGAGTTGTGAGTATCAGTTTACACGTGAGCAAAATTCATTAATAATATTAATTTGGCATTAATGAAAACGAAGCTTGTATGATGTAATTGTCTTCTATTTACAGATGAAGCTGACTCGCTGTCAAAAGAATAAAACAACTTTTTTCGTTTTTATTATATGTGTCAGAAAATTGCCACCCAGGCTGTTCGTCTATTTTTTTATAGCAAAGTACCTGGACACACCCTAGAATCATTTCTTAAGCACCACAGGTCAAATCTTACATCTCAATTTAGTGTTTACAGATGTACAAAGGACCAAAAGGCGAAAATGTTTCCTGGTGAGTTTTTCTTTATTGCAATGTCAATTAATATAGGACGGAACAGGCTGATTACCATAAGCGATCGACAATATATTCATCGATCATGCGTACTTAAAAATGATTGCTGCCATTAAGAAAAGTTAAAAGATTTCTTTTTATTTAATGCAAAAATTTGAATATTGAAGCAAACTTTTGATTGGCTGTCTCGAACTTGTGTACAAAGATCATACTCAAAAGTAAGGAAGTTCAAGCCTCATGAATACAACATTTTCTTAGTTACTGGATGATACGACCTACTCATTTGATGTTGGGAATCTTGAGTATGCGCAGAAGGTGTTCTCATTTTTTGCTTGATTTAATGGTGCTTAACGCCACTTTCAACAATATTTCAGTGATATTGTGGTGCTCAGTTTTATTGGTGGAGGAAACCGGAGGACCTGGAGAAAATAACCGACCTGTCACAAGTTACTGACAAACTTTATCACATTATGTTGTACACCTCGCCCTGATCGAGATTCGAACTCAAAACATCAGTTGTGATATGCACTGAATGCATAGGTAGCGGTAAATACAACTACGATACGATCACGACCATGACAGCCCCTGAAAGCATTCTCAATAGGTTTATGACCATAAACGTATGTCTTCCTCCGTCGTGTTTTGTGTGTGTGTGAAATTTTCTTACATTGCTTCACAGAAAAGCTACATTCATCTTTTATATTCGATTCAGGTGGTCAGGTTTCTGTTGTTTCTACAGATTTTGACTTCACCTTGCTATACAAACTTATCAGAAACCTTTTAACAGCTGTTCCTCCTCCAACTTGTGGATGGGGTAATCCACCATCACCTGGAGATGTATATGAAACGGACGACATCGAAAGAATTCGACATTTCAGAAATTTTCTTGCACACAATTCTGAATTTGAAATCTGTGATAGGGATTTCTTTCCCCACTGGACGGATTTATCACAGGTACAATAATTTACAGTTACCATTCTATGCACATTTGTAGATTTATCACAGGTAAAATAATCTACAGTTACCATTCTATGCACATTTGTAGATTTATCACAGGTAAAATAATTTATATTTACCATTCTATGCACATTTGTAGATTTATCACAGGTAAAACAATTTACAATTAACATTCTATGCACATTTGTAGATTTATCACAGGTAAAATAATTTACAATTGCCATTCTATGTACATTTGTATATTTATTATAGGTAAAATAATTTACAATTGCCATTCTAAGTACATTTGTAGATTTATGACAGATAAATATACAATATTGGTGTATTGATGGTGAATTAAGAAATAATTCATGGAACTCATAATGTGTTGTGAGCTTTAACATGGGTGGATATTAGCAGCGAGAGATGAAATTTACTAAATTCTACAAACCCATGTTAAAACTCACAACACAGTATGTCATCCATGAATTATTTTCATTCAGTACAATTACGGGAGGATTTTTTGATAGGAAAGGCAGTAATTTATATTTACGTTTGCGGGAAATGTCACACACACTTTATGCGGCGTACAGTTGAAGAGCAGACTCGCAATTTTTCTAATTTTCCGGTTCGTGGAATATTTAAAAATCCAAGGGAGATAATCGTAAATATTTTCCGCTAGATGGTGCTCCACAAACCCAAACAATTATACTTACTTGGAAAACTACGTTTTTCTTCTATTAAACCAATGAAAATGATTGAAATATGATTAAAAATCACATTTATATTTATTAAAGGTCATGTTTTCAGTCTGGTATAATATCGGTCTGCGATGAATGTAAAAATAACGTTTTTTTTCGTTACCTCGGAAAATCGTAATGTTATTCTTGTTGCGTATGCTTACACTTTTTGCATCTGACAGAATAAAGTTCCCGTGTATGAAAAAATAAAAAAAAATGATTCCTTGGACAGAATAATATCTACACTTCATTGGGTAAAAGGGAATTTAATTCACCCGTAACAGTTTAAGAAAAATAGTCCATATTCCAACGTCAGCCAAAAAAAGTCAAGATTGAACAATTTGCTCCTCCCATTTTGCTCGTACATTCAATATTTACACATGTAAGCAATGGAATAACGGTAGGCATGTGAGGTAAAACACACTGCTTTGATGTACAATGCAAATTGTCTGGAAATTCGATGCATGTATCCCATTCTGTCAATCGCGTACCTCCTAATTTCAGAGAATGTTGCACAGCATGTTTATTTGCTCATTGTGTTTATATGAGTGGTTTTTATTTGTACATAATTTAAACAGGATTGTTAATTTTTAGGATTTATTTTTAGTTGAAATATATAGAAAAATCAAAGTCAATTTTTATTTGTTATGTTTAAATTATGTACAAATAAAAACCACTCATATAAACATATGAACAAATAAACAGTCAAAATATAGACAATTCTGAATGTTTTGGTGTAAAATTGTTAAAATCTATCCAGAAATTACTTCACAATAATATTTTGAAAAAATATGGTTTTGGTTGATTACATAGGGATTTTTTTTTTACATGTGGCAATACTTTTGGCCACATACTGTATTAGATGTTCATGAAAAATGTTCAATTTTTAAGAAAAAGTACTGCCTGTAAATAGTGAAGTACTGTAGGGTGCATGAAGGCTGACCAGCAGGTTCTTCTTGCATAAACTGTAAACGAGAAGATGTGACTAAGCGCTACTGGCACCCCTCACAGGAGCGAAATCAACCACTGTTTTATACTTTTGTCATAAATGCATATGCATTCAAAGATGATGACTGTATTTGTAGAATGTGTGAGGCTCGATTTAGAAAATCTCTCGAAATATCCCACGATACAGAAGCAACATCAAGCAAAAGAAAATTGAGAACATATGAATCAGCCTTAGATACCAGCTGTGCATTTGAAACAAATGATTTAAATTTAACAACAGCAGACTTTGACAGCTATGGTAATGTGTCATTTGACCCATGTGAATTTCCACTCCATACTGCGGCTAATGCAGAAAATAATGACTGTAGTAAAAAACATGTAAGCTTTTTGCAACACATGAACATATGTGAAAAAAATGGTGATCATTCGACATCAGTTAATGTTGATTTATTCCAGTCGTGCTTTCTGATTTAGCTAGATCAGAATAACAACGAAGCATGTACATCTAATCAATTTTTTCTCTGTATTGATCACTAGAAGAAATATAGAAATTTCAAACCCCAACTAAAATGTTGCTTTTGTGACAAAAGTATATACAGTCAAAGAAAGACCATTTAATTTAAGGGAAAGGATCTTCTAGAAAGAATAAAGTTAATCTTAAATTCTGATACATTTGTGTATGCAAATGTTCTATGGTAATGGCATCAGCATATTCAATTAAAATTTTAAATTAGAGCCCC
This sequence comes from Bathymodiolus septemdierum, assembly GCA_963383655.1. Taxonomy (NCBI): domain Eukaryota; kingdom Metazoa; phylum Mollusca; class Bivalvia; order Mytilida; family Modiolidae; genus Bathymodiolus; species Bathymodiolus septemdierum. Next base: position 8,709,987 of record OY726527.1, read on the forward strand.
ATCCGGTTTTCTCCTATTATTCACATGTTTAATTATTTTTAATAAAAAGTTTTAGCTGAAGTTTTTGTGAATTTTATTTTGTAAAAAGTAATTAAATAATGGATCTTAGTATGATCTGCTTTTGTTTTAAAAAAAAGGGTTAAAAACATTACACCCCTCGCCCCTTTTTTTTAAAGAAACATGTATAAAATAGTAAATATTGGCTAACACGAGTTCTGCTCAAGAGTCATTACGAGGATGTACTATGCATGTGATAACATTTTATATTTTTTTCATTATCATCTTTTTTATTCCTTTGTCTTTTATAAGGTTAGGTACATTGAAAACAAGTATCACTTGTATCAAGTACATTGACATCAACATGCTCGTGGTGGGTCGCTAGGGAACACTATATATGATTTGTATGGTGAATACACCAATAAAACCGGTGAACGTGTTTGAAAAGCTTTATATGTTAAAAAACAGTTGAAATTAATTTTTAATATTCCAAGATTTACCATTGCATATGAAAATATAACTGTTTTCTCTCTCAAGTTCATTCGGAAGATTTAGTAGGCCATTACAGTTGATTCTTGTTTTGTTATAGTTTCATGGAACAACTTTACATGTATTTCGACCGAAAAGTCAGCTTAACAGGATTACTTTCACAGTAATGTAATTGCTCCTTTACTGTTGTGGTTCCATAAAATCTCAAATTTGGACTCATCTTTTAAATCATATTTGATCAATTTAATAGCTGTAGATATAATAGACAATTATTCTGACTAATTTCAACATTTTTAATACAAATAATATTTGTTTTATTAAGAAAACATGCGTTTAGTAAATTACTTACACTCGTTCTATAAATAGGACGTTAACAATTCCGGAGTATGGGATGATTCTAGTTACCTCCCTTTGAATCCAACCAAAATGTGACACGATCTATCTGACAGAAAAAAAAATTCGTGTATGCTTAATTACAGAAAATGTTTCTTTGAAATACTAATATAGAAATCTATGGAACTGTATATATGACTTTCCATCACCCTTTCGGCAAATATTGTAATTTTTTATTTTCCGTGTCTTTTTAAACAACTTCCGCCATTTCCGTGTCGTTTTAATTTCTGCATTACTCCTTTTTTACAAGAAGTTCAAGCACCGGGCCTCACATTTATATGGAAGAAACAATTTTGTATCTTGTTTTCGCCTCCTCGGTTATATTTGACGCTCGCAACGATTAAAACGAGTGAATTTTCAACACTTGGTCGATGTATTCTAAAACGTGTCCGATTCCGGTAAAAAAATGTATGTGACAAATTAATTGAAAAGACGCCATTATGGAGTCTGCTCTCCGATTGGCAGGCTGTCCTTTCTATCTTTCAATCTACCAAAATGCGAGCAACGTGTGCTTTCACAACGAGAAAGTCTTGTTGATGGAACATCCGTAATGATTACAACGACACTAAAGTATATACATTGTAGCATTCTATCACCTCAGAGTGTAGTAGCTCAAAATGCATGACTTGCAAATTATTAATTACAGATACATCTTTAATAGAAATTTAACCCTAAGAAAAGTTTTATAATACGAGAAACTACGATGATCTGACTTGTAAATCAGCAAATGTTGTCTACGGTTTAGAATGTGGATAAGGGTAATAACAAAATTACCGAACTCCAAACAATATTACAAAGGGAAAGTCAAAACTCATAATTATATAAACAGACAAAATCAGTCAACAACTGGAAAACTGTGAAAATCGTAATGACCCTGACTTGGTACAGGCATTTCTAAAGAAATGATGGGTTGAATCAGATCTTAAAGCGCCAAACCTCCCGCTTTCATTACGGTTCAAAGGTTCCGGCTATCTCTATAACAGTATTTAAACAATTTCTGAAGTTTATCTGTGTCACAGATATGTTCTACTTGTCGTCAAACACTTTCCGAACATTTTTGCGTTCATGACTTATCACCGCGTTTGTTGATTTATTCTTCATCCTTATCAGGCCATTAGCAGATTAAGCAAAGGTAGCTTATCAACAAATGTAGAGTCAATGAGAACGAAAAAGTTTGACAGATGCATCAAAAATGAAATGGAAGAAGATATGCGAAAAGACCTGAAAGAAATACGCGAAGAGACTATGGAACTAAGACAAGACGTGACTGAATGTAAGACAGATATTGCTGACAATAAACAGAATATTGCTGACAATGAACAGAATATTGCTGACCATAGACAGGAGATCCACAACATTAATACTAGACACATACCACCAAACATTCGCAGTAAGTTATGTTGTCTTTGAAAATTAATTAAAATTATGTGGATGGGGCCGTCGTGGCCGTGATCGTATGGTAGTTGGATTTACAACTGCCTATGTAATCAGAATCAATCACCACTGATGTTGTGGGTTCGAATCTCGATCAGGACGAGGTGTACTTGATACAACATTATGTGATAAAACCAATAAAACTGACCACCACGATAAAACTGAAATATTGTTGAAAGTGGCGTTAAACACCATCAAGCAAACAACAAATGTGTTTATTCGATTTCCTTTGAAGTCGGTATGCATACAGCTTGATAACAGCCTGTTTTGGGTTATGTCAGAAAAGTCAGAAAGATACCAAAGGGGTAATCAGTAACCGCAAAACAAGGACTAAAGGACAAACAATGATTTACAAAACACTACACAGAAAACAAAAGATCGCGTAACACGAAACCCACTAAAAACCAAAAGGGCAAGCAATTCCTGCTCCACTAGGTAGCTTTGCATTCACTAATACAGAATACAATACAGAATACAGTCCATGATAAGTAACCAAATCTTAAGCATTGTCAGATAACGTTTTTATCGAGTACACTTTGACTAAATGATGAAAGGCACAGATTGCATAGATACCAGTACATCCAACTACCGTATGATCACGGCTACATACCTTCAACCTCATTGGAACACCTCATGTAAATGAAGGGTTGTCTGGTAAACTAAGAAGTCGCTTTTATTACTGAGCTACTTGGTAGTCTGAAAATACTCATTATATGTCGCCTACTATGGGGAACTGTTTTTATTTATTAGAATATTGATTGATTAATTGATTGATTGATTGATTGATTGATTGATTGATTGATTGATTGATTGATTGATTGATTGATTGATTGATTGATTGATTGATTGATTGATTGATTGATTGATTGATTGATTGATCTATTATTTATTGATATCATGCGATCAACTACAATATTCGATCATTGATAATGTAAGGAAAATGACAATATACGGTCAGTTCTAATATTACGTCAATGACAATATATGGTCAGCGACAATATTCATCACTGATTATGTACGGTAAATGACAATATCTTACTTCTTTCAAATTTCTAGAAGTATCATTGGTTTAAAGTGAACACGTTGGAAACCATTTATATTCAATACAAGGTTAGTAGTAGAGCTATTTCCCCTTTTTTTGTCGAAACAAAAATGACGTTGAACAACGAGATGCCCAAACGTTTCACCCAGACAACAGACGATGAAATTATAAACAAACGTCTTAATTTCTTTAATATTACAATTGACCAGTGTAAGTTTGTCCCTAAATATTATACATGTAGCAATATTTGGTGCCGTGTTACATTTGTCAAGTCATTGAATCAGCATTTCGCGACATACTTACTCGTGTCAATTATTTTTTATTGTAATAATAACCAAAAAAAATTAATACGTTTGTTTATTATTTCAACGTCTGTTGTCAGGGCGAAGCGCGCCGGAGTCTCTTTGTTCAACGTCATCTTTGTTTTGAAAGAAAAAGGGGAGATAACTCTACTACTAACCGTGTATTAAAAATCTACTGACCGTGTAATCAATATTAAATTAAATAATTAAACTTCCAAAGGGAAAGTCAAAACTCATAAGTAGATAAACAGACAAAATCAGCCAACAACCGGAAAATATGCGATCACTGATAATGTACGGTAATTGACAATATACAGTTTGCTTACACACAGTGACAATATACGATCACTGACAATGTACGAAACCGTCACGACATAACTGAAATAGTGTATAGGGTGACGATCAACACCATAACCTCCTAACCCTTAATGTAAGGTAAATGACAATGTATGAACAGCGACAATACGATCACTGATCATGTACGGTACACGAGAATATGCAGTCAGTGATAATATATGAGCTCTAGATAATGTACGATCAATGACAATATATGGACAACGACACTATACGATCACTGATCATGTACGGTAAATGACAATATATGGACAGCGACACTATACGAGCACTAGATAATGTACGGTAAATGACAATATATGGACAGCGACACAATACGATCACTGATCATGTACGGTAAATGACAATATATGGACAGCGACACTATACGAGCACTAGATAATGTACGGTAAATGACAATATATGGACAGCGACACAATACGATCACTGATCATGTACGGTAAATGACAATATACAGTCAGTGATAATATACGAGCTCTAGATAATGTACGCTAAATGACAATATATGGACAGCGATACTATACCAGCCCTGATCATGTACGGTAAATGACAATATATGGACAGCGACACTATACGAGCACTAGATAATGTACGGTAAATCACAATATATGGACAGCGACATAATACGATCACTGATCATGTACGGTAAATGACAATATACAATCAGTGATAATATACGAGAATTAGATAATGTACGATAAATGACAATATATGAACAGCGACACTGTACGAGCACTGATCATGTACGGTAAATGACAATATATGGACAGCGACACTATACGAGCACTAGATAATGTACGACAGATGACAATATATAGACAGCGACACTATACGATGACTAATCATGTACGGTAAATGGCAATATACAGTCAGTGATAATATACGAGAACTAGATGATGTACGATAAATGACAAAATAGAGACAGCGACAATATACGATCACGGATCATGTACGGTAAATGACAATATACAGTCAGTGATAATATACGAGCTCTAGATAATGTACGATAAATCAAAATATATAGACAGCGACAAATACGATCACTGATCATGTACGATAAATGACAATATATGGACAGCGACATTATACGATCACTGATCATGTACGGTAAATGACAATATATGGACAGCGACACTATACGAGCACTGATCATGTACGGTAAATGACAATATATAGAAAGCGACACTATACGAGCACTGATCATGTACTGTAAATGACAATATACAGTCAGTGATAATATACGAACTCTAGATAATGTACGGAAAATGACAATATATGGACAGCGATACTATACGAGCACTAGATAATGTACGATAAATGACAATATATGGACAGCGACACTATACGAGCACTGATCATGTACGATAAATGACAATATATAGACAGCGACACTATACGAGCACTGATCATGTACGGTAAATGACAATATACAGTCAGTGATAATATACGAGCTCTAGATAATGTACGGAAAATGACAATATATGGACAGCGACACTATACGAGCACTAGATAATGCACGATAAATAACAATATATGGACAGCGACACTATACGAGCACTGATCATGTACTGTAAATGACAATATATAGACAGCGACACTATACGAGCACTGATCATGTACGGTAAATGACAATATACAGTCAGTGATAATATACGAGCTCTAGATAATGTACGGTAAATGACAATATATAGACAGAGACACTATGCGATCACTCATCATGAACGGTACATGACAATATATAGACAGCGACACTATACGAGCACTGATCATGTACGGTAAATGACAATATATAGACAGCGACACTATACGAGCACTGATCATGTACGGTAAATGACAATATACAGTCAGTGATAATATACAAGAACTAGATAATGTACGATAAATGTCAATATATGGACAGCGACACAATACGATCACTGATCATGTTCGGAAAATAAAAATATTAAGTCAGTGATAATATACAAGAACTAGATAATGTACGGTAAATGACAATATATGGACAGCGACACTATACGAGCACTGAACATGTACGGTAAATGACAATATACAGTCAGTGATAATATACAAGAACTAGATAATGTACGATAAATGACAATATATGGACAGCGACACAATACAATCACTAATCATGTACGGTAAATGACAATCTATAGAGAGCGACACTATACGATCACTGATCATGTACGATAAATGACAATATACAGTCAGCGATAATATACGAGAACTAGATAATGTACGATGAATGACAATATATAGAGAGCGACACTATACGATCACTGATCATGTACGGTAAATGACAATATACAGTCAGCGATAATATACGAGCTCTAGATAATGTACGATACATGACAATATATAGACAGCGACACCATACGATCACTGATCATGTTCAGTAAATGACAATATACAGTCAGTGATAATATGCAAGCACTAGATAATGTACGGTAAATGACAATATATAGACAGCGACACTATACGAGCACTGATCATGTACGATAAATGACAATATATAGAAAGCGACAATATACGATAACTGATCATGTTCAGTAAATGACAATATACAGTCAGTGATAATATGCGAGCACTAGATAATGTACGGTAAATGACAATATATAGACAGCGACACTATACGAGCACTGATCATGTACGATAAATGACAATATATAGACAGCGACACTATACGAGCACTGATCATGTACGATAAAAGACAATATATGGACAGCGACACTATGCGATCACTGATCATCTACGGTAAATGACAATATATGGACAGCGACACTATACGAGCACTAGATAATGTACGGTAAATGACAATATATGGACAGCGACACAATACGGTCACTGATCATGTACGGTAAATGACAATATACAGTCAGTGATAATATACGAGCTCTAGATAATGTACGCTAATTGACAATATATGGACAGCGACACTATACTAGCACTGATCATGTACGGTAGATGACAATATATGGACAGCGACACTATACGAGCACTAGATAATGTACGGTAAATCACAATATATGGACAGCGACACAATACGATCACTGATCATGTACGGTAAATGACAATATACAGTCAGTGATAATATACGAGAACTAGATAATGTACGATAAATGACAAAATATAGACAGTGACAATATACAATCACTGATCATGTACGGTAAATGACAATATACAGTCAGTGATAATATACGAGCTCTAGATAATGTACGTTAAATGACAATATATGGACAGCGACACTATACGATCACTGATCATGTACGGTAAATGACAATATATGGACAGCGACACTATACGAGCACTAGATAATGTACGGTAAATGACAATATATGGACAGCGACACAATACGATCACTGATCATGTACGGTAAATGACAATATACAGTCAGTGATAATATACGAGCTCTAGATAATGTACGCTAAATGACAATATATGGACAGCGATACTATACTAGCACTGATCATGTACGGTAAATGACAATATATGGACAGCGACACTATACGAGCACTAGATAATGTACGGTAAATCACAATATATGGACAGCGACATAATACGATCACTGATCATGTACGGTAAATGACAATATACAGTCAGTGATAATATACGAGAACTAGATAATGTACGATAAATGACAATATATGGACAGCGACACTATACGAGCACTGATCATGTACGGTAAATGACAATATATGGACAGCGACACTATACGAGCACTAGATAATGTACGACAAATGACAATATATAGACAGCGACACTATACGATGACTAATCATGTACGGTAAATGGCAATATACAGTCAGTGATAATATACGAGAACTAGATGATGTACGATAAATGACAAAATAGAGACAGCGACAATATACGATCACGGATCATGTACGGTAAATGAAAATATACAGTCAGTGATAATATACGAGCTCTAGATAATATACGATAAATCAAAATATATAGACAGCGACAAATACGATCACTGATCATGTACGATAAATGACAATATATGGACAGCGACACTATACGATCACTGATCATGTACGGTAAATGACAATATATAGAAAGCGAAACTATACGAGCACTGATCACGTACTGTAAATGACAATATACAGTCAGTGATAATATACGAACTCTAGATAATGTACGGAAAATGACAATATATGGACAGCGATACTATACGAGCACTAGATAATGTACGATAAATGCCAATATATGGACAGCGACACTATACGAGCACTGATCATGTACGATAAATGACAATATATAGACAGCGACACTATACGAGCACTGATCATGTACGGTAAATGACAATATACAGTCAGTGATAATATACGAGCTCTAGATAATGTACGGAAAATGACAATATATGGACAGCGACACTATACGAGCACTAGATAATGCACGATAAATAACAATATATGGACAGCGACACTATACAAGCACTGATCATGTACGGTAAATGACAATATATAGACAGCGACACTATACGAGCACTGATCATGTACGGTAAATGACAATATACAGTCAGTGATAATATACGAGCTCTAGATAATGTACGGTAAATGACAATATATAGACAGAGACACTATGCGATCACTGATCATGAACGGTACATGACAATATATAGACAGCGACACTATACGAGCACTGATCATGTACGGTAAATGACAATATACAGTCAGTGATAATATACAAGAACTAGATAATGTACGATAAATGACAATATATGGACAGCGACACAATACAATCACTAATCATGTACGGTAAATGACAATCTATAGAGAGCGACACTATACGATCACTGATCATGTACGGTAAATGACAATATACAGTCAGCGATAATATACGAGAACTAGATAATGTACGATGAATGACAATATATAGAGAGCGACACTATACGATCACTGATCATGTACGGTAAATGACAATATACAGTCAGCGATAATATACGAGCTCTAGATAATGTACGATACATGACAATATATAGACAGCGACACCATACGATCACTGATCATGTTCAGTAAATAACAATATACAGTCAGTGATAATATGCGAGCACTAGATAATGTACGGTAAATGACAATATATAGACAGCGACACTATACGAGCACTGATCATGTACGATAAATGACAATATATAGAAAGCGACACTATACGATCACTGATCATGTACAGTAAATGACAATATACAGTCAGTGATAATATGCGAGCACTAGATAATGTACGGTAAATGACAATATATAGACAGCGACACTATACGAGCACTGATCATGTACGATAAAAGACAATATATAGACAGCGACACTATGCGATCACTGATCATCTAAGGTAAATGACAATATATGGACAGCGACACTATACGAGCACTAGATAATGTACGGTAAATGACAATATATGGACAGCGACACAATACGATCACTGATCATGTACGGTAAATGACAATATACAGTCAGTGATAATATACGAGCTCTAGATAATGTACGCTAAATGACAATATATGGACAGCGACACTATACTAGCACTGATCATGTACGGTAAATGACAATATATGGACAGCGACACTATACGAGCACTAGATAATGTACGGTAAATCACAATATATGGACAGCGACACAATACGATCACTGATCATGTACGGTAAATGACAATATACAGTCAGTGATAATATACGAGAACTAGATAATGTACGATAAATGACAAAATATAGATAGTGACAATATACAATCACTGATCATGTACGGTAAATGACAATATACAGTCAGTGATAATATACGAGCTCTAGATAATGTACGTTAAATGACAATATATGGACAGCGACACTATACGAGCTCTAGATAATGTACGACAAATGACAATATATAGACAGCGCCACTATACGATGACTAATCATGTACGGTAAATGGCAATATACAGTCAGTGATAATATACGAGAACTAGATGATGTACGATAAATGACAAAATAGAGACAGCGACAATATACGATCACTGATCATGTACGGTAAATGACAATATACAGTCAGTGATAATATACGAGCTCTAGATAATGTACGATAAATCAAAATATATAGACAGCGACAAATACGATCACTGATCATGTACGATAAATGACAATATACAGTCAGTGATAATATACGAGCTCTAGATAATGTACGGTCAATGACAATATATAGACAGCGACACTATACGATCACTGATCATGTACGGTAAATGACAATATATGGACAGCGACACTATACGAGCACTAGATAATGTACGATAAATGACAATATATGGACAGAGACACTATGCGAGCACTGATCATGTACGGTAAATGACAATATATAGAAAGCGACACTATACGAGCACTGATCATGTACGGTAAATGACAATATACAGTCAGTGATAATATACGAGCTCTAGATAATGTACGGAAAATCACAATATATAGACAGAGACACTATGCGATCACTGATAATGAACGGTACATGACAATATATAGACAGCGACACTATACGAGCACTGATCATGTACGGTAAATGACAATATATAGACAGCGACACTATACGAGCACTGATCATGTACGGTAAATGACAATATACAGTCAGTGATAATATACAAGAACTAGATAATGTACTGTAAATGACAATATATGGACAGCGACACTATACGAGCACTGATCATGTACGGTAAATGACAATATACAGTCAGTGATAATATACAAGAACTAGATAATGTACGATAAATGACAATATATGGACAGCGACACAATACAATCACTAATCATGTACGGTAAATGACAATCTATAGAGAGCGACACTATACGATCACTGATCATGTACGGTAAATGACAATATACAGTTAGCGATAATATACGAGAACTAGATAATGTACGATAAATGACAATATATAGAGAGCGACACTATACGATCACTGATCATGTACGGTAAATGACAATATACAGTCAGCGATAATATACGAGCTCTAGATAATGTACGATACATGACAATATATAGACAGCGACACCATACGATCACTGATCATGTTCAGTAAATGACAATATACAGTCAGTGATAATATGCGAGCACTAGATAATGTACGGTAAATGACAATATATAGACAGCGACACTATACGAGCACTGATCATGTACGATAAATGACAATATATAGACAGCGACACCATACGATCACTGATCATGTAGGGTAAATGACAATATACAGTCAGTGATAATATACAAGAACTAGATAATGTACGATAAATGACAATATATGGACAGCGACACAATACGATCACTGATAATGTTCGGTAAATGAAAATATTAAGTCAGTGATAATATACAAGAACTAGATAATGTACGGTAAATGACAATATATGGACAGCGACACTATACGAGCACTGATCATGTACGGTAAATGACAATATACAGTCAGCGATAATATACGAGAACTAGATAATGTACGATAAATGACAATATATAGACGGCGACACTATACGATCACTGATCATGTACGGTAAATGACAATATATGGACAGCGACACTATACGAGCACTAGATAATGTACGATAAATGACAATATATAGAGAGCGACACTATACGATCACTGATCATGTACGGTAAATGACAATATACAGTCAGTGATAATATGCGAGCACTAGATAATGTACGGTAAATGACAATATATAGACAGCGACACTATACGAGCACTGATCATGTACGATAAATGACAAAATATAGACAGCGACACTATACGATCACTGATCATGTTCAGTAAGTGACACTATACAGTCAGTGATAATATGCGAGCACTAGATAATGTACGGTAAATGACAATATATAGACAGCGACACTATACGAGCACTGATCATGTACGATAAATGACAATATATAGACAGCGACACTATACGAGCACTGATCATGTACGGTAAATGACAATATACAGTCAGTGATTATTTACAAGAACTAGATAATGTACGATAAATGACAATATATGGACAGCGACACAATACGATCACTGATCATGTTCGGTAAATGAAAATATTAAGTCAGTGATAATATACAAGAACTAGATAATGTACGGTAAATGACAATATATGGAAAGCGAGACTATACGAGCACTGATCATGTACGGTAAATGACAATATACAGTCAGTGATAATATACAAGAACTAGATAATGTACGATAAATGACAATATAAGGACAGCGACACAATACAATCACTAATCATGTACGGTAAATGACAATCTATAGAGAGCGACACTATACGAGCACTGATCATGTACGATAAATGACAATATATAGACGGCGACACTATACGATCACTGATCATGTACGGTAAATGACAATATATGGACAGCGACACTATACGAGCACTAGATAATGTACGGTAAATGACAATATATGGACAGCGACACAATACGATCACTGATCATGTACGGTAAATGACAATATACAGTCAGTGATAATATACGAGCTCTAGATAATGTACGCTAAATGACAATATATGGACAGCGACACTATACTAGCACTGATCATGTACGGTAAATATAGGTAATAACAAAATTACCGAACTCCGAACAATCTTACAAAGGGAAAGTCAAAACTCATAATTATATAAACAGACAAAATCAGTCAACAACCGGAAAACTGTGAAAACCGTAATGACCCTGATATATAAATGACAATATATAATGACCCAATATATAAATGACAATATATGGACAGCGACACTATACGAGCACTAGATAATGTACGGTAAATCACAATATATGGACAGCGACACAATACGATCACTGATCATGTACGGTAAATGACAATATACAGTCAGTGATAATATACGAGAACTAGATAATGTACTATAAATGACAAAATATAGACAGTGACAATATACGATCACTGATCATGTACGGTAAATGACAACATACAGTCAGTGATAATATACGAGTTCTAGATAATGTACGGTCAATGACAATATATAGACAGCGACACTATACGATCACTGATCATGTACGGTAAATGACAATATATGGACAGCGACACTATACGAGCACTAGATAATGTACGATAAATGACAATATATGGACAGCGACACTATACGAGCACTGATCATGTACGGTAAATGACAATATATAGAAAGCGACACTATACGAGCACTGATCATGTACTGTAAATGACAATAAACAGTCAGTGATAATATACGAACTCTAGATAATGTACGGAAAATGACAATATATGGACAGCGATACTATACGAGCACTAGATAATGTACGATAAATGACAATATATGGACAGCGACACTATACGAGCACTGATAATGTACGGTAAATAACAATATACAGTCAGTGATAATATACGAGCTCTAGATAATGTACGAAAAATGACACTATATGGACAGCGGCACCATACGAGCACTAGATAATGTACGATAAATGACAATAAATAGACAGCGACACTATACGAGCACTGATCATGTACGGTAAATGACAATATATAGACAGCGACACTATACGAGCACTGATCATGTACGGTAAATGACAATATACAGTCAGTGATAATATACGAGCTCTAGATAATGTACGGAAAATGACAATATATGGACAGCGACACTATACGAGCACTAGATAATGTACGATAAATGACAATATATGGACAGCGACACTATACGAGCACTGATCATGTACGGTAAATGACAATATACAGTCAGTGATAATATACGAGCTCTAGATAATGTACGGTAAATCACAATATATAGACAGCGACACTATGCGATCCCTGATCATGTACGATACAGGACAATATATAGACAGCGACACTATGCGACCACTGATCATGTACGGTAAATGACAATATATAGACAGCGACACTATACGAGCACTGATCATGTACGGTAAATGACAATATACAGTCAGTGATAATATACAAGAACTAAATAATGTACGATACATGACAATATATGGACAGCGACACAATACGATCACTGATCATGTACGGTAAATGACAATATACAGTCAGTGATAATATACAAGAACTAGATAATGTACGATAAATGACAATATATGGACAGCGACACAATACGATCACTGATCATGTACGGTAAATGACAATCTATAGAGAGCAACACTATACGATCCCTGATCATGTACGGTAAATGACAATATACAGTCAGCGATAATATACGAGAACTAGATAATGTACGACAAATGACAATATATAGAGAGCGACACTATATGATCACTGATCATGTACGGTAAATGACAATATATGGACAGCGACACTATTCGAGCACTAGATAATGTACCGTAACTGACAATATATGGACAACGACACAATACGATCACTGATCATGTACGGTAAATGACAATATACAGTGAGTGATAATATACGAGCTCTAGATAATGTACGATAAATGACAATATATAGAGAGCGACACTATACGATCACTGATCATGTACGATAAATGACAATATATAGACAGCGACACTATACGATCACTGATCATGTACGGTAAATGACAATATATAGACAGCGACACTATACGATCACTGATCATGTACGGTAAATGACAATATATGGACAGCGACACTATTCGAGCACTAGATAATGTACCGTAAATGACAATATATGGACAACGACACAATACGATCACTGATCATGTTCGGTAAATGACACTATACAGTCAGTGATAATATACAAGAACTAGATAATGTACGATAAATGACAATATATGGACAGCGACACAATACGATCACTGATCATGTTCGGAAAATAGCAATATACAGTCGGCGATAATATACGAGCTCTAGATAATGTACGATAAATGACAATATATGGACAGCGACACTATACGATCACTAATCATGTACGGTAAATGACAATATATGGACAGCGACACTATGCGAGCACTAGATAATGTACGATAAATGACAATATATAGACAGCGAAAATATACTATCACTGATCATATACGGTAAATGACAATATACAGTCAGGGATAATATACGAGAACTAGATAATGTAAGATAAATGGCAATTTATAGACAGCGACACTGCGATCACTGATCATGTACGGTAAATGACAATATACAGTCAGTGATAACATACGAGCACTAGATAATGTACGGTAAATGACAATATATGGATAGCGACACTATACGATCACTGATCATGTACGGTAAATGACAATATACAGTCAGTGACAATATACGAGAACTAGATAATGTACGATAAATGACAATATATGGACAGCAACACAATACGATCACTGATCATGTTCGGTAAATGACAATATGCAGTCAGTGATAATATACGAGCACTAGATAATGTACGGTAAATGACAAAATACGACCAGCTGTACCATTCGGTCAATGACAATATACAGTCAGCGACAATATACAATGACTGATCATATATGGTAAATGACAAAACACGGTCAGGTTTAAACAAATTAAAGGTAAATTTTTCCATACATGCATATCATTTACTGGAATAAATTACAATACATATTGCGCTGTACTCTCTTTCAGAAGGTCACTTGGAATTGATTAAGAAATGGAAAGTAGAGGATAAACTGTTTTATGATGAAACTGGAGGATTTACAGCGGCATTGGAAATGACATTGAAAAAAGATTATATAACAATAATTGGTGGACCAGCGTCGGGAAAGACAGCCACAGTTCGCCATATTGCACTACAGCTAGAGGGGCAAGGATGGGAAGTTGTGCCAGTGTGTAGACTAGAGGAAATCATACAATATGGAGACATAGATCATCAACAAGTGTTTGTACTTGATGACGTATTAGGTATTTTTGCTGTAGATATGAATATTTACAATCATATTATCAACCATAAAGAACCAATTTTCAACGCAATAGGAGGGAAATCAAAACTATTGTTTACTTGCAGAAAATCGGTGTATAAAGAGGCTTTTAAGCTTGGATTGTTTGTAACAGACAACGTCATAGATTTACAGAGTAAAGATAATCAGCTGACTGAGACAGAAAAAATGGCTATTTGCCAATATCATTGTAAAAGCAAAGATGTAAAGCCAGATCGCTATACATCCCTTTCATTTACCAAAGCCAATCATATGTTTCCATTTCTTTGTAAGCTATTTTCAATGGAAGAACAGTACCAGCGGTCGGGGGAAAGCTTCTTCAATAAACCATTCGAATATTTTATTGAAGAACTGGACAAAATGCAGGTCACACACACTATTCAATATGCTGTTCTTGTCTTGTGTCTAGTCAATGGAGACAAATTATCAGTTGAGCATTTACCCCCCAACCACATGCAGAATGAGGTATTTAATAATTGTGGGATAAATCTAGGTACCTCGGATAAAAAAATAAAAGATACCATTTACCACATGTCAGAAACCTACTTCACCAAGTTAGAATCTGAATATACATTCGCACATGACTTTATATTTGAAGTTATCGCCTTCCATTATGGTTGTCAAAATAAACATCAGATATTAAGGTATTTATCTAGCAGTTATATAGCAAATAAAGTTACAGTATTCGACCAAGCTTCAAATGAGAATCTTTGCATTCACATAAGTGAAGATATGTATTTACCCCTTGCCGAAAGATTCTATTCAGATATCCAGTCAATGAATCTATTTGATGTCGTCATGAATAAGTCGCTGAAACATGGTCCATTTCTTGATGTTTTCGAAGCAATGTTGAAAACAAAACCCTTTGATGAATTTGAATCATTAATTTTAAGGAAACGTGAAAATATTCATCATTTTGTGCATACAACATTTTCTGTCAAAAGGCCTCTTCAGCAGATGATTGGCGGTATTGAATATAATCGTTTACATCTGCTGTTTGATAGTGTATTACATGTGGAATCTGACACCGAATATAATGTTAAGGTAATAAGCTGGATAATTAATTACGGTCACACTCATCTTCTTCAAGAAATAGTCAACCATGTTGAATGTAACAAACATAACATTAGGTTGGTTTTTGACTCCGATCTCATGGAGAACAGACGTATGCTATCACTTGGATGTTACAGTAACACTTTAGATATGGTGGAACTGATTCTTAAATACGTAGATAAAAAATGTATTGATATAGATTTTACTTCAACTTGTGCTTCTTGTATGATTCCCAGAGGTGTTAATGCACATGTCACACCACTGATAGTAGCGTGTTCAATAGGTAATTTGCGTATCGTGAAGTTATTGCTGAGAAACCATGCTGATATCAATAAATGTAATCGTTGGAATGAGTCACCATTATCTACAGCATCAAACCATGGACACTGTGAAGTTGTTAAATGTTTACTTAATTCTGGTGCAGATATCAATTTGGGTAACAGTTTAGGACAATCACCATTGTTTGTAGCATCAAAAGGAGGATACTATGAAGTTGTTAAATGTTTACTTAGTTCTGGTGCAGATATCAATTTGGGTGACAGTTTAGGACAATCACCATTGTTTGGAGCATCACAGCGAGGATACTGTGACATTGTTAAATGTTTATTTAGTTATGGTGCTGATATCAATTTGTGTGACATTTCTGAAAAATCACCATTGTTTGTAGCATCCGAGGAAGGACACTGTGATGTTGTTGAATACGTACTAAGTTCTGGTGCAGATATCAATGGGTGTTACATTTCTGAGCAATCACCATTGTTTGTAGCATCACAGAAAGGACACTGTGATGTTGTTAAATGCTTTCTTATTTCTGGTGCAGATATCAATGTGTGTGACAATTATGGACGATCACCATTGTTGGTAGCATCCGCAGAAGGATACTGTGATGTTGTTAAATGCTTACTAAGTTCTGGTGGAGATATCAATGGGTGTGATGAAGTTGGCCAATCACCATTGTGTGTAGCATCAATGTCTGGACACTGTGATGTTGTTAAATGTTTACTTAGTTATGGTGCAGATATCAATTTGCGTGATGTAGATGGTCAATGACCATCACATGCAGCATCATCTTCTGGGTACTACGATATTGTTCGGTTACTCACAGCACATGGAGCCTTACGTGATGAAACTGAAGGTAATGCGTAGCTTAATTCATGTTGATATCCAGAGGAACAAATAAGCCATTCAAAGAAGAAACAGGAAGAAGAAAAAGAACCCATTTACCTTCCACAAGTGCAAGAAGGAAAAGAAGAAACAACTTTCACAAGAAATAATTTACATTAGGGAGGTAAAAGAATAATAAGATAAAGCAAATTGAGGGAAGAAAAAAGCAAGTAGAAAAGGAAGAACTAATTAACATCATAAAGGAGAAAGAAGCAACAGTAGAGAAAGACAACTCCGCTTCCTTTTACATGTCAGTGTTTGATGATATTCCTCCCTCATAAAAGCGATGTTTGGTTCGTCATTGCCCCAGTTCTTTGTGGGAGGACATATGTATTGTTTGGGTTTGCTTGCGTATGGTGGTGTCCAACGCATATTATGTTCTGTTTTTGCTTTGTTTTTCCTTCGACTTGTGTGCCCTGTGTTGCCGGTCCCTCTCGATTGTCCTTTTTTCATTGCCCCTTTGGTATTCTCTAACGTTTAATTAAATATCTGCACAACTCCTTTGGATAGCAGTATGGAGAAATAAAATGGAAGTTGTGCAACTGTTGATCCAGGAATAAAATAACTTACAGAGGTATGAGGGAAATTACAATTTGCTTGAGATAATTGTGGATGTAAAAAAGATCAAATTCTGGTAAAGAAAACTGTCAGACACAAGATCGTTATTATCGTCTTTTAACATATCCACTGTGGCACATAATGACTAAAGGTAACAATGGCTACTTGACTCACCTTTTAAAGATTGGATTATATATAGCTAAGCGTGAATATAGCGGTAACACGCTACTCTACAAAATATTGAATAGACCCAGTTGGATTTTTGTTGACAAATTCAAAAGCTTGATGGAACACTTTGAAGAAGTTAATGTTGGGGGAACTAAATGGATTTCGTTGTAACAAACCAGGAGAGGACTGGCACGCTAAATGGTGGAGGAGTGGCATCAAATAGCATATTATGTACCATCTGTTTGTAATGATACATTTTCCGAGTCTAGAAAACACGTCAGATAAATTCGATCTAATACACCATATCCAAGTTTTGGTATTTGGTTGTATCATTTCAGTTTCGTAATTATGATGAACCGTAAAACTCATTTTAATGAACTTTTAAAAAGACTATAATATAAATTGTCTCAGAATATAAGAAGTACTCTTACCTCCAGAACTGATTGATAGCGTACCGGAAGTGACAACTAACTGATATTTACGCTTAAATGTAGACGTGAAACATATGGCGTTTTTTTTTGTTTTTTTTTCTAATATAGTAAACAATTGATTACCTTTGAGAAGGTTGATATAAGGATTTATAATCGCAAAAAAGTGATATTCACCGAAACGTAAATCCTTTGATAATGCACTTGTTCTATTTGAGCAGTCAAATTACATTGACTGGAATTTTTTTTATCATATACCGTCATTTCCGGAGAGTTAGCTTTTCTGGTACCCCGTTTACGTTTTATCCCTGTTGAGCATTGGGAAACTAGATGTTGATCAGTTGACTTCCTGTTGACTGAAAATATCAAAAGGGGCAACCAACGGATTATTGTATAATTATATTTTTTAATTGAAATATAATCGCTCATCGGTTAATGTGACTTTTTCATCAGTAATAAACACAATATTAAAGCAGTGTCTTACAATATAGAGTGTAGGTGAATACTCAATGAATCTCGCCCATTTCACATTTATTAAGCCTCGTACACATTAACTTTATATCTTAAGATACTGCACTAATATTGTATATAAACTGAAATAAAAAGTAATGTATTGTATGACCCTATGATAAGTAATTTTCTAATAGATGAACATCAGATTTTATAATTTAAAATGTTTGTAATGTCAATTTTGTAATGTTTATTTTCCCGGTGAAACGGACCATTGATTTGTGCCATGTGATGTCATCATATATTAACCTAACCTACACAGATACCTGCACCTTTTATAAACATGACCTACATATTATTTGACGATGTACCAAGTGTTAGAATCTTATATCAAGCTTATGTATATGAAATTTTCTCTGTGATTGATGCTGGAATCATAATTTACCCCGCCAGAGCTGAACATATATATTGGCTCTGTGCTAGAAACGGGCAATTATTATAAACTAATTAACCAAATAATGTAAAATATGCTTTGATATGTTAATCTAAATTGTTATGAAGATGTTGATATTTTTTTCTTACTTATGATACGTGTTACAGTATGAAAAGAAGTTCTGTGATTATTTTCCCGATTTATATGTTATAGTTTGTTTATTTCATATATTTTTGTATATCTGTTTTTTTATCTCATCCCCCTTTTGTATCCACTATATTTGTATGTGATAAGATACTTGTTATTTCATATTCAATTATGTGTATCATTTTCATTCTTTTGTGATAATTCGACGTTTAACTTTTTCAGTTTTATTTTGCTATATTAACCCATGGATATATATTTAAATTTGGTAATTCTCTGTTGGTCTTAAATTGTAACTGAGGTTATATATTTGTCAGCTCAAAAATCTATTATTAACACTGTTGGGTTTTATTTCAGGCGTATATAAACGTCATAGCACATTGAATATCATCTTAACGCAGGTAAGAAGTTCAGCTTCAAATTACGATCTATTCCAAGGTGGAATTGTATCTGACCTATCTTGTAGTTGTGGAGCTGCTCTTTAGAATTTAAAACATTTCTTTTTGGATTGTCCAAAATACATTGATAGGTAATCTCAACAGGGTGACAACCTGCTAAAATCTACATTTCAAATTTCTAACGTGTGGTAATGTTAATTAAGTTTCGCAAACAAAGGTTATAGGCTTATTGTTTTTGATCCGTTTATCATTACATGTATTATTATTTTGCAATGCTTAATGTAAGATGTGAAGATGGCGGCTGTTGCTATGGTAACCATGAAAAATACAAATATTTGTTTTGATTCGATTGTAATAAAATTTCACATGAATGAGCCTTGGCATGTGCAGATGTGCATTTAGGATTTGACATTTTCAAAATTACCATCGTTACCATGGTAACCATGAAAGTTAAATTATATTGTTTATCCGATTGTAATTAAGCTTGACAGGAATGATCCTTGGGCTGTGTAGATGTGCATTTAGGGTTTGGCATTTTCAAAATGGCCGCCGTTGCCATGGTAAATATGAAAGATAAATATATATTTGTTTATCCGATTGTAATGAAACTTCACAAGAATGATCATTGGGATGTGTAGTTGTGCATTTAGGGTATGCATTTTTTAAATGGCCGACGTTGCCATGGTAACCATTGATGTTTTAAAGTGTTTTTATTGTAATCCGATTGTAATGAAACTTCACAAAAATGATCCTTGGGATGTGCAGATGTGCATTCAAGGTTGAAAATTATTATTATTATTATAATCATTATTATTATTGTTATTATTAAGTCCCCAAAGCAAATTGTCCGCTATGATACTCAGAAACCGTAGGTCTAATTATCTTGGAGTTTCAATTTTTTTATCCGATTGTAATGAAACTTCACAGGAAAGATCATTGGGATATGCAGATGTGTATTCAAGGTTGAAAATTATTATTATTATCATCGTTAATATTTTTTGTTTATTTATTATTATTATTATTTCTATTAGTAATATCATTATTATTATTATTATTAAGTTCCCCAAGCAAAGTTTGGAAACTTATTTTTGTTCCTTCTGATTATTGTTATTATTATATTCCTTTGATTATCATTATTATTATTGTTATTGTTTTACTCTGATTATTATTATTATTATTATTTCTTTCTGTAACACGTGAAGTTGACCGCTGTGGTTATCAGAAACCATAGTTCTAATCATTATGGGATTTCAGAAGATGATAGGCCTGTGTATCCAGTTGTGCATAAAGATTTGAAACTTTTACTGGGGCTCCTTTTGGAATATTTCGAGGAGTCTAATTTAGTTACTATATAATCCTATGGGGATCCTTTTTTTTAGTAAAAAATATATTTTCTTTTGTCCATTGTGTTGTCTGTTCTGTTTCGATTTACAGATTCTGATTACCTCCCTTTTGGTATCTTCAAACTCTTCTTACCTTATGAACACAATTGTAGTATTAAATATTAAATATTCAAAAAGATTCCTTATCGTATAAATTGGGTGAACATGCACATCATATGAATCCATCTTAATTTTATTTTTCCCTTCCATTTTGTTTGTGAATATTGATAACATCATCGATTTATTATTAGTGTTAAATATAGTCATGTACTTTTATGTGCTTCATTAATTTAACACATTGTAATTTTAAAAAGACGTCATACATTTGATTAACTTGTGTCTAAGCCATTTTGTCTATTCAATTGGCTTATATAATATGTTTAATCTAATTATTAAATCACACTACAGACAAATAACACAATTAGATAAATAAGACATATTATCCTGAACCCATTATATGTGAGCAGTCAAATTACACTGACTGTATAAGGTTTTGCTAACTGTCACTAACCTAAATATAGTTTTTTCTGGTAACCCCTGTCACGTTTTACCAGTTGAGCTTTGAGAAACTGATACCTAATAAAAGTAGATATCAAATGTAGTGCACGCGTCGCGTTTCTGGAATAACTTTCATCAGGTACGCTCATAGTCGAAAGGTTGGAAAACCAAATCATTTTAAAAGTATGGGAGCAAGTAAACCAAAGGGTCTAAACAGAATTGCCAAAATCCTCCAAGGTCACCTATGCCTGAAGAAGGAGAACCTTAGTTTTAACAATAATTACACTACATATATTTAGGAACTGTACATTTAATAACAAAGATATCTAATAAACCATGTCAGTGCAGAAACACTGAGTACTGGGCAAATGATACCCTCGGAAACCACTACTCCACCGGCACCCAGTGATAGTAAATTAATAAAAACGTAGATATCTAATTTAGTTCGCACGACACGTTTCTGGAATAATCTTGATCAGGTACGCTCAAAGTCGAAAGGATCAATCAGCTGACTTCCTATTGACAGAAAATATCAAAAGGGGAAATTGTTAAATTTTATTATTTAATTCAAATATCAGTTTCAATGGATAAATGTGATTTTGTCCCAGTTTTTAAGCCTCATACACATTATATTGGTCTCATATATCCAAGGAGATACCTATATAATTCATTTTGTATTTCTATTATTTTGAATATCAAATGTAAAACACACAACAGATATAACTTATATTATGCAATATTATCCTGCAACTGGGTTAGTTTTTGTCATAATAAATGGGTTGCTTTATTATGACAGTGTCATAATAACACTTTTCACATTACCCTAAAAAAGCTATTAAGCTACACCTTTTACCAGAACTACTATTGAGGTATCAATTTGGGCTTCCATTATATTTTTTTTATAATTAAATTAAATTAAATTTTTTTGCAAATTTTATTGCAGGATAAATAATAGTGTATTGACGCTAAATAGAGAATTTATGTGGCTCGGCATGCAACGGATGGAAAGGCCCTTTAAAGCCAGTATTTCCCCCGTTTCTAAGCCTTGACACATAAATTCTATATTTACCGTCAATACACCAATATTGTATATATATATATATATATATATATATATACTAGTAATATAAATATTTTACAATATCATTTTGTATGGGGTAAATGTGATGTCATATTGACCAGACAAAAAAATATTGATTGATATAGTCCTGTATGGAAACAAGAACACATGGTGTACTATGCTCACCTGAGAAGTGTAGTCAATTCTGTACATTCTTCATAACAAGTTGATAGATTATATATATTTTGGGTTTTTAGTTAAACAAAATTGAATCTTTACAGCGATATTTTAATGAAACCTATACTGAAATGTCTGATCAATGTATCACTATATTTACCTACACGTATATAGGTCAACTTTTCAATCCTGTCTTTGAATGGACAGACTTAATTTCAACAAAATTGAATCTGTTGAACATTCCGTACATGTATATGAGAATATCTTGATGCAAATTAGTGAGTGAGTGATTATTTTTAACGCCACGTGAAAACTTTTTCAGCTTTTTCATATCGATCAGGGGTCGTGGTTGCTATCTCATAGTAGTGGGACTTACAACTACTTGTGCAATCAGTAGATCGCTAAAGTTGTGGGTTCGAACCGCATTCGTGACGAGGTGTACTCGATACAACATTATGGTGATAAAGTTTGTCACTGGCTTGCGACAGGTCGGTGGTTTCTCCTGGTACTATGGTTTCCTCCACCAATAAAACTGACCGCAATGATATAACTGACATAGTTTTGAAAGTGGCGGTAAACACCATAAACAAAACCAAGCCAAACCATTCATTTCGATCATTTATGACCTCCTTTGTTGTGCGAGAGAAAATAATTATATTTATGCAGTTTGGCGTTGTAGGCTTTCTTTTAGAAAAAAGATTTTATCATATTTTTTGTAAAGATAATTACAATTAACAAATATTTTATTTGCACACAGTATTAAGAAGTATGAGATCAGACTGATTGGCTCTAACTCAGGATAGTGTGTTCGAGTGGAGCGGCATGTCTACCCACGTGTTCATTTTCTCATTTGGCGTTAAACAACAATCACTCACTCACTATATAATACAACATTTATTGCATTTGTAAGTTAAGATAATACTGAATATATAATTGAAATAAATTTAAGATTCTAGTTGAATATTGAATACAATGTTGAATATTATTTCTGTTAATTGTGTAATTGAAATGACTTTTGATTTATAATACAATATCATTCATAGAAATTTATCTTACTTATTTAAAAGTAGAACCCCTGTACTTCTTGTTGTCTGATCTGGACCTTTATGTTGATTCTTTTCTGCTTAGAAATCGTCTGCTTGTACCCACACATGATAATATTTACTCACCAGAAATAAATTATTCACCTTAGAGATAGACTGTAATACCAGTCCCCGTGTTTCTCGTTCACGGGTACAGATCAACGAGGTTTCTAATTTTAGAGGAAACGCCACTATGCTTAACCTTACCTGTATCCATGAGCTGTGAATTCTATTTATAGACTAGACCATGCATACTTTTGCAGCCTTCACCTTTTCATAATGTTAGGGATTTTCGTTGACGATGTGACGTTGTTCTACTTAATAATGTACATGGTCAATCACGTTAAAATTTAGCCTTTAAGTGAACTCCGTTTACCTCAGAACACTTGTGGTGGCATCATTGATATGGAAACATGTTTGGTAACGTTTTAGTTCACCTGGACACAGGTGAAATATTGCCATCACTTGTCGTTTGTCGTCTGTAAACTTTTCACATTTCAAGCTTCTTCTCCGAAACAATTGGAACCAAGCTTAGCAGGAATGTTCCTTGGATGATCCTCTACAGAATTTCTGTTTTTCGCTCCAATCGGATATTCAACATGGCTGCCAGGGCCAATAATATGCTCTGATTGGCTGAAATTTCAAAGATCGTCTTCTCTGAAACTAATTAACTGACTGAACCCAAACTGTAAGTGAATGATCATTGGAATGACCTTTACCAAGTTTCTGCTTTTTATGTTGATTGGAAATTCAAGATGGCCACCACCGCAGGACATAGATTAACATTGGACCCTATGGGAAAATATTCAAATGCCTTCTTCTCAGAAACTACAAATATGATCAAAGTTAAACTGTACATGAATGTTCATTGGATGGTCCTCTACAAACTTTAGGTTTTTTGTTCCGATATGAAATTCAAAATGGCGGCTACGGCAGGACTTAGTTTAACATTGGATCCTATGGGAAAAATGTTTCAAAACACTTCTTCTCTGAAACCATTTCGACAATTGAAACCAGACTGCCCAGGAATGATCATTGGAAGGTCCTCTACAGCGTTTGGGCTTTATATGCCGATCGGAAATCCAAGATTTCCGCCACCGCAGGACATAGATTAACATTGGACCCTATGGGAAAATGTTCAAATGTCTTCTTCTCAGAAACTACAAATCAGACTGAATCCAAACTAGACAGGAATTTTCATCGAATGGTCCTCTACAAAGATTAGGTTTTTTCTTCCGATATAAAATGGAAGATGGCGGCTACAACAGGACTCAGTTTAACATTGGACCCTATGGGAAAGATGTTTCAAAACGCTTCTTCTCTGAAACCACTTAGACAATTTAAACCAAACTGCCCAGGAATGATGACTGGAAGGTCCTCTACAAAGTTTGGGAAATCCAAGATGGCCGTCATCGCAGGATATATATTAACATTGGACTCTATGGGAAAATGTTCAAATGTCTTCTTCTCAGAAACTACAAATATGATTAAAGCCAAACTGTACATGAATGTTCATGGGATGGTCTTCTACAAATTTTAGGCTTTTTGTTCCAATATGAAATTCAAAATGGCGGCTACGACACGACTTAGTTTAACATTGGACCCTATGGGAAAAATGTTTCAAAACGCTTCTTCTCTGAAACCACTTGGACAATTGAAACCAATCTGCACAGGAATGATCATTGGAAGGTTCTCTACAGATTCTTTTTTTTGCCGATTGGAAATCCAAGATGGCCGCCACCGCAGGACATAGATTAACATTGAACCCTATGGGAAAATGTTCAAATGCCTTCTTCTCAGAAACTGCAAATATGATTAAAGCCAAACTGTATATGAATGTTCATTAGATGGTCTTCTACAAATTTTAGGTTTTTTGTTCCGATATGAAATTCAAAATGGCGGCTACGCAGGACTTAGTTTAACATTGGACCCTAAGGGAAACATGTTTCAAAGCGCTTCTTCTCTGAAACCACTTGCACAATTGAAACCAAACTTCCCAGGAATGATCATTGGAAGGTCTTCTACAAAATTATGTTTTCTATGCGGATCGGAAATCCAAGATGGCCGCCACTGCAGGACATATATTAACATTGGACCCTATGGGAAAATGTTCAAATGCCTTCTTCTCAGAAACTAGAAGTATGATTAAAGCCAAACTGTACATGAATGTTCATTGGATGGTCCTCTACAGACTTTAGGTTTTTTGTTCTGATATGAAATTAAAAATGGCGGCTACGGCAGGACTTAGTTGAACATTGGACCATATGGGGAAAATGTTTCAAAACGCTTCTTCTCTGAAACCACTTGAATAATTGAAACCAAACTGCCCAGGAATGATCATTTGAAGGTCCTCTAAAAAGTTTGGGTTTTTTATGCCAATCCAAAATCAAAGATGGCTGCCACCACAGGTCATAATATTAACATTGGACCATATGAGAAAATACAGAAATATTTTCTTTTCTGAAGCTATTGCATTGATTGAACCTAAACTGTGCATCAATCATTGGAAGGTCCTTTACAAACTTTGTGTTTTTTTATGTTGATCGGAATTCCAAGATGACTACCACTGCAGGACATAGTTTTTGCATAGGACCAATTGGTTCTTTGTATAACCAGGTGAACGATACAGGCTCTTGAGAGCCTCTGGTTATAACATAATATCTTCTTTGCGAATGAACTTCATATTCTTTGGCTATTTAGAACATGTTGATTGACTAAGAACGTACAACTAAGGAATCAGTGGTATAACTTTTTGGTTTGGAGTGGCGCGACATATTTTACATGTAGACTGTTGTGTCAGTGTACGAAATAAATAAAATCCAGTTAAGCGTTTTTCAGTACATCGTATAATATCAATCAAATAGCATTTGTTATCTCTATGGCATGATTTATCAGTAAAATTGTTCACTTGGTGATTAAACAACAATCACTCATTATAAACATCTGTTCAAACTGAATAAAATATTGATTTCATCGTCACCCTTCGACCCATTTCCCGGGATATCTAGACAGCTAGACAGAACAAAATGTTTATCAGAAGATATAGCGACCAAATGGAAAGGCAAACTACCCATCAAAACACTACACAGAAAACAAAAGATTTAGAAACGCGAATCTCGCAACAAAGCAGGGGTAAAGGGTGAGCAGTTCCCGCACCACTATTGGCACCCATGTGTTGTTATTAACAAAATTATGTATTAAGTCATGCAGGAAGAATTACGGAATTCTGACTGTGATAAACGAAATATATCATTGGTTATCTATGAGAAAGGTTGAGAGATATCAAAGGGATAATCAGAAGCCCCAAATCGAAGGACAAAAAATACAATGACCAAAAAAATAAAGCAATGATCTACAAAATACTACACAAAAAACTAATGATTAAGCAACACGAACCCCACTTAATACACAGAGTGAACTCGGGTGCTACGAAAGAGGAAGCAGTTCCTACTCCACTAGTGCCTCCCATCATGTCATTGATATTAAGTATCAGCCATGAAGAAAGCGAAAGTCTTCCGAAGTTATGACTCTAACTTCATCACTTGGAAACCTTGGTTCATGTTACCTCTTTATTAGCATCAACTCCTTTATATATGAATGCATGGTCGGAACCACAAGCTCTGGAATATCATATCAATTAAGAAATATAAACTCCATATACAAGTACTGCTGTAATGTTGTTACATATATACATGTAATAATAAGCTAAGCAACAATGGGAATATTGAAATCATCTCTTTTCTAGTAGAGTTCCTATCTTAGCCGGCTATGACTGTCTGCTATGGCCGATAGAAAAGTTTCAATAGGGTAACATTCCTTTTGTAAAATATACAATGATTGGTTTGGTTTGGTTTATAGGGTTTGGTTTGGTTTATAGTTTTAGCAATATTTTAGTTATATCGTGGTGGTCAGTTTTATTGGTGGAGGATACAGGAGTACCTGACGAAAACCACCGACCTGTCGCAAGTCACTGACAAACTTTATCACATAATGTTGTATCGGGTACACTTCGCCGGTACGATTAGGACATAACATTATTTGTAGTCAGAGCTTTATTATGCAAATTAACTGAACATCAAAAATAGTTCAATATATGTGTCAATATTTGATGACAGGAACCACTGGGCGTCTGACCTGTCGACAGTAACCTCCCACGCCAACTCGATTGCAACATTTTTCATATCTCTTACAATGGCGGTCTTCTTTACAAATGCTGTCCTTTGGGCCAGTGGCATTATTACATGTACCTTGATTGAGAAATACAATTAAATATTACTTTATGATAACTACACAAGAGTGAGTGATTGCTGTTTAACGCCAACTCGGAAATTTGTCAACTACATCATTGCGAAAATAAGATGCATTCGACGAGATGATGATGATGTCCGCTTTGTACTAGACCAACAATGTAAGTTGGATTTTTATAGTGCTAGCTCACTGAAACAAAATATCTTTCGCTTCGAAAAATTATCCCGATTCCGAGCCAACTAGGCTTTGCTCGTACACCTTAATGCAGCATGCGTAGCAAATACCAATTTTGTAGTAGTTGGTCTAACTCGAACCCATGGTCTACCGCACGCGAGGGGGACTCTTAGCTATTATGTCAACGATTCGGTTCCGTTCAGACTCGATATGGACAAATAGACTGATTGTCTACATCATGAAGCTTTCCTACACATAATTTGGCTCTAACGGGTCTGTCTTAAAGAGCATCAACAGAGACTGAAAGGGACATATCCAGTAAGTGACGTAGACGAATAAACCTATCACAAGCCAGAAATGCGACGCTTATCACTTCAGACGAGATCGTTCTCTTGTGGAACCACTCGACTGAACATGCCGTTGGAGTGTGTAGTCCTTGCTATAGCCATGAGAACCACGCCTAGCTAGTGCTAAACTAGGAACGTTCTCTTAAATCTCTAAAAGGACTCGACAATCTGATTCAAGTGCAGTTTTCTTATTAACTTTGAGCTTGCCAGAATGTAAATTGTCTAATGACATTAAACAATTCTAATTATCGCACACGTGAAATTTTGCACGTGCTAAAACCATCAAAACAAAGTGCATACGTACCTGGGTGTCCTCCGTTGATTCTTACAGCTGTGCATCTACTACAGCCATCATTTTGACAACACTTATAACCTAAGGATAAATAACATATTGCCTTATTTAGAAGTTGGAATTATAATACAATCGAACCTCGTTATATCGTTTCCATGGTTACCGAGAATAAATATTGTATTTGTGTCGTGGAAGCTGTTACCTTAAAATATACTGGAGAATTCCACATATTGTTATCAAAAGTAAATTTTATCATAAGCAGTGTTAATTATCAAAATCCCATATAAGAAGAGTTTGAAGATACCAAAATGGGTAATCTGAATCAGTAAATCAAAGAAGAACAGACAACACAATGGCAAAAGAAAAAGGACAAAGGGAAAAACAACGATCAACAAAATATACACATAAAACTAAAGATCAAGTAACACGAACCCCAATAAAATACTCATTTTAAAGCGAGAATTTTCACATTTTAGATTTGATTCTGAGTTATTTCCCTTACGACGGGGCGAAATGGTTCACGATCGACGAGGAAATATGGAAGAGACAGTTTTCTTATAAGTTGCAGTTATTTCAACCTTGTAAACAAAATCATAGGGCATTTTTTATACCAAATAGAACATTCATAAATTGTTACAATATATAAATTGAGAAAAGTAAAGGAACAAATGGGATCCTAAGTCTCAACTCTTACTAACTGAATCTCCTACTGAAAAACCTATATAAACAAACCGCATCAGTGGTGTAATGGTAAGCGTGCTCGCCTCGAGTGCGGTAGATCGTGGATTCTAGCCCCGGCCTGGTCAAACCAAAGACTATAAAATTGGTATTTGTTGTTTCTCCGCTAAGCACGCAGCATTAAGTGGTAAGAGGAAAGACTGGTTGGCTCGGAATCAGACTAATGTGTCCGAATGGAGTGACATTTCTACCCGCGGACTGTTGTTTCAGTGAACTAGCACTATAAACATCCAACTCAGGGTGTTGGTCTAGAACAAAGCGGACCTCAACATCATCTCAATGAAAATTAACTTATTCTCGCCATGATATAGCTGAAAAAATGCTGAGTTGGGGTTAAATAACAATCACTCACTCACTCGTAAATAAGCAAACGATAAAAGAAAACCTGCACAGATTGCATATTGATTATATTGTATTTATTGTGATATGCTAAAAAAAAATACCACTATTATAACAATTCCAAAATGCAATAGAAAAATCCTAAAAAGAGGCAAAATCACGCAAATACTTGTCTGGCTAGCCTGTCTGGCTAGGTACAGACATATATGAATGTCAATAAAAAGTGGCGGAATCAAACTAGCTTTATGGGCCCAAAGTTGCGCTCTTAGTGCAAGTATCTTCAATATGGGAGTAACTTGTCAACCTCCATATATAATAGTAGTGACCTAGTGACCTTTGTATCGTTTGTTTATATCTGCATTATCGCTGAATAATCCCATTATTAAAGGCGGCCATCAACCAGTTTAACGCAACGCATTTGTTCCTGTACCAATCCGGAACCTGGATTTTGTAACGTCATGACATGATTGTGACTACGGCAGACGGACATATATGTGGCCATCTATGACACAGACTCCATAGCGCTTAAAACTAAGCTATTTTGGCGACCGTACGTCTTTACAAACAATACTATGTCCTATTTCTATACTTCCTCGGATAATCAATCAATTATACAGCTCGCATGTGAATATTAGGGTCTCTGGATAATAAAGTCGGCGAATTAGCATATATTCTATTTTGTTGATACTGTACACATTTTTATTTTGATCTCATTGTGAGATATTTTCAGTATCAAAAGACTCGCCAAAACAATAGCGTCAGTTGTGAAGGTCTCGACCTACATCATCACTGGTGTCACAACTCGCCCTATCGGACTCGTACTGATATTAACGATCATGTCTGTCTCAACCTTCATAACTGACGTTACTTTATATAATATATATATATGAACGTGGGATTTATGCTAAAATACTAGTAGTAATATTGCTAAAAATATACTGATATTTACTCACCATTAGGACACTGGCTCTGTGACGAACAGTGAATCTTTGGATTAAAAATGCATGTAGTTATCACTCCATCATAGGGAGGACATTCACCAAGCTGGTCCTGAGTCTGAAACGAAGCAGTTGATATAGGACTTCCGGTGTCTCCGTCATTAATGATTAGCATGAACATACTTTTATCCTGCA
Organism: Bathymodiolus septemdierum; assembly: GCA_963383655.1. Taxonomy (NCBI): domain Eukaryota; kingdom Metazoa; phylum Mollusca; class Bivalvia; order Mytilida; family Modiolidae; genus Bathymodiolus; species Bathymodiolus septemdierum. Next base: position 8,742,067 of record OY726527.1, read on the forward strand.
CTGGTTCTATTTGAGCAGGCAAATTGCATTGTCTGGATAAATTTTTTTATACGGTAACGCACGAAAATATAGCCTTTCTGGTACCTGATTCCTGTTTAGCAACAGATAGAAACGGTAACAGTATAAGCGCTGACGTCACAGATGACGCCTTTAATAACGTTTAGAACGATGTTTTTTTCAGCTATTTTCAGACAATTTGGCAGTTGTCTTGAACCTTGTGATATTGCAGGATAAATAGAATATACGTACATTGTCGTTAAATAAAAAAATTATTCGCACTCGCTGCGAAACATGCTAGAAAACCTCACCAAAGGTTCGCTTTTCTACCCGTTTCTAAAGCTCGTGCAAATAATTTTTATATTTTCCGACAATGTACGGATATTGTATATATAAAACATGTGCATATCATATCCTATATAGAAAAGACATCAGGTATATACATAGAAACCTGCGCATGCGGTCACCTGTATTAAAAATGTCATAGAATATTTCATATGAATTGACTCTTTTTTAAGGGACCACCTGTCTTAAAAGGACATTTTTTCTTAGTCCCTAATGTGATCTCTTACTACGGGTTTGACTGCACTTTTCGAATGCCATCAGCGCATTTACCAATTATATAAAGGTGCCCGTATACATATTTGCGTCACAGGTTTACAATACGTATAAAGTTTCTTGGTATGTCCAGTTCCATCTTAACGCATGGACATGCTGGGCAGTTACCCCATGCTAATCTGTGTATGTTGTGTACGGCATGTTTTTCATGTTTAAACACAAATTTTGTTGGAAGTACCAATACAATAGATATATGCTTAGTGCACTGCTTCGCCCCGGGGACTATGATGCTGTTAAGACCGCCTTGGGTATATCGCGTCTTATGTAGAACGAAGCAGGCGCAATATACACATAAATCTCGTACAAATAACGTTTATCTTTGACGACACTGTTTGTATATTGTCTATGTATACACATATATAATATAGGACGAATATTTCTTACCTGTACAACAAAATAAATCAAAAGTGCATGTTAAAAACTACGACAATTAATCTAGATCATCTTATTTAAAACATTACAAACTTGATTTTTTATTAGGTAAACTTGTCGGTCCTGTTTGTTCAGGGTCATCGTACGACTTACCTTTATGAATATAATCACTTGTATGAATAGTAGTGTCTTAATAAAATTAGAGGCCACTTTTACGACAGCATTACATGGAACTGCTTACCCTCACGAGCACCTGGAGTCTGACTATATCTAGCCGGTAGCATCCCAAATTGCCGAGTCCAATTAGCCGATTCCCAAATTGCCGACATGTGAAAAATAATTAAATAAATACAATTTTTTTCTTTTGTAAATACGCCCCAAATTTGTTTGGAGTTAATAAATTGCTGATCATTTAATAAAATCTATCATAATCACCTAGCTTGGATATTGTGGGCATAGTACTAGTTCATTTTTAGATTACCGAAATCATCAATCAGTTCTAAATAATTTGCTATTTAACGACAATTTTCGGCATTATTTTTCTTTCTTACTTAGTAAAGCTCTAAAAAAACCATTTACTTATTTGTAGTTTTTTTCCATTGTTCTTCAATTGTTTGAGTAATGAGTATCGGCGTCTCCTATTCAACAATCAGTATGCATTTGATTGTAGTTTTTCTAATTAAAATTGCGCGAAAAACTACTGCTTTCAATAAAATATGTACACATCATCAATTTTTTTTTTAGATAAAAAATATTATGATGAAATTTTGTCATTTTTTTAAAAAGCAAAATGGAATCGGCAATCTGGTACTAATTCATCTAGCCATGCTTAAAATAATCAATGATCTTGCCGATAAAATTTCAGTGTCTGCAACATATATGATGCAAATTTCCTCCATGTACTTTGGCCATGAGGAGGACTTTAATTTCATTTTGTTTAATCATTTTCAGTCTAAATGTCCTTTAGGCACCGGCCCTTGATGACCTCTGTAAATGAATGGCATTGTGCTCATGCATGTATGAGTGCATTGGTCATGGGGAGGACGCTGGATTTGCCTTCTGTCATTGAATTAACCCCTTGTAAATATAAAAGGGTTTATTTCTATTTCGGTGTTCAGAAGAAATTAATTTTTATTTATTTATTCTATTTTTATTTTTATTTTTTGGGGCCGATTTGACTTTCATTTTGAGGCCGATTTGACTTTCATTTTGAGGCCGATTTGACTTGGGGCCGATTTGATTTGGGGTCGATTTGACTGGGGCCGATTTGACTTGGGGCCGATTTGACTGGAAATCGTTTGGGTATATTTACGTCTTTAACTGAGTTCTGTGCTGAATATCACTGTGCTGGTCCCAAGCCGTAGAATAGCGTATGAATTATGAAATGTAAAGTCCATACGCTGGTGCTGCAGGAATATTGCAGCAGCAACGGATAAATGGGAAGTTGACCATTGGAAAAGTGAACCTTTATTTTGTTCCTTTGGTTATTGAGTAAACAATTTTAGAATTATCGGTCAAATAGAACTTGTGTTATTGTGGTAAATCATTGTGTCTACAGACGGAAGACGACGACATGCCCATACCGTAACGAAGACCGTCGTGGTTGTGATCGTATGGTAATTGGATTTACAACCACCTATGCCATTAGTGCCTATCACAAGTTGTGAGTTCGAACCCGCTAATGGTGAAGTGTACCTTGGCTCGATACAACATTATGTGATAACGTTTGTCAGTGACTTGCGGCAGATCTGTGGTTTGCTACGGGTACCCCCTTTTCCTCCAATAAAACTGACCACCACGATATAACTGACATATTGTTCAAAGTGGCGCTAAATACCATATGCCCACAGGGACTTATCACTATCCAGGTAAATATACTATCAATGTATAAACATATACAAGGGCGGACATCTTTTTTACCCCCGCTCGCTTCAAGTCGTGTTTGTTTTTTAAATTCCTTCTAATATATTCAAAACCCTGTTTGGTTCAACTCCCAAGACCTTATTCTTTTCAAAAAATATCATGACCTCCCCTCGACTACCTCTTGTGAAGGCGCAGCGGTCGTTTTTGTCAGGAATTCGCCTGAGTAGAGAACAACGTGGACCCAAAGTGAAAGTAACAGCGCCACCTATAAAAAAACGGAAGTTCAGAACTCTCGGGGTTTTACCATTCGATATTTGGTTTTCTCGCTAGTTATCGTGTTTCTAAGTATAAGATACCGCGGGAAATAACATACGAAATAATAAATTAAAGAAAATGGAGAGCAATCAAGAAAAAGCCTTGAAAATGGCATTTATCATTCAATGTATGTACAAGTAAAAAATGTTCAGTTTTCACTTCAAATCGTCCCGCTGGTTTAATGATGTTTGAATCTTAATGGTATTTTCCTTACCTCAAAGCTAAAACCCCGAGAGCTCCGAACTTCCGTGGTTTTTTTTTAGGTGGCGCTGTTACTTTCACTTTGGGTCCATGTTGTTCTCTACTCGGGCGAATTCCTGACAAAAACGACTGCTGCGCCTTCACAAGAGGTAGTCGAGGGGAGGTCATAATATTTTTTGAAAAGAATAAGGTCTTGGAAGTTGAACCAAACAGGTATTTGAATATATTAGAAGGAATTTAAAAAACAAACACGACTTGAAGGGAGCGGGGGTAAAAAAAGATGTCCGCCCTTGTATATGTTTATACATTGATAGTATATTTACCTGGATAGTGACAAGGCCCTGTGATATGCCCTAACCCCGTACCGTCACACAATCACAAAACGTTTGCGGTCGTATAAAAGAATATCGTATACATTACCAAAACAATGTCCTTAAATCCAAATATCAGGAAAAGACAAATAGAGAATCGCAACAACATTGCATCCGTCTGAGTAACACAAACTAGCTAATATGACACGTACGTTAAATGTGATGTGTTCCTGACATAAAAATTTACAATAACGACCTGGAGTCGTATATTTATACATAAATATCACGTGATTTAAATAATTGAAAAATATCATTCGCCATTTCCTTGTGCTGGTCGATAGAATATACATGTTCTTCTTGGAAATACTTAAAATGGGGCGGGGTTAGAGTTATATAAACTTAAAATGGAGCTGAAATGTCATCGCTATAACGTAAAGGATGTTGCTGTTTTAACTGTTTTCTACCATACAAAAACAACGTCCGATGTGGAAATGGATTTTCCGTAATGTTAAAAAAGGCTCGGTATATATATATATCAGAAGTCGGGGTGTGAAATATATCCTGGCTAGCACCTTGATAACATATATACCGAATGTTGACGTTTTCTATCATGCAAAAACAACGACTGATGAGGATACGGACTTTCCGTAATGTTAAAAAAGGCTCGGTGTATATATATATATATTATTAGAAATCGGGGTATGAAATATATCCTGGTTAGCACCTTGATAACATATATACGGATGTTGACGTTTTCAACCATACAAAAACAACGACTGATGTGGATACGGACTTTCCGTAATGTTAGAAAAGGCTCGGTGTATATAAATAAGAAGTCGGTGATGTGAAATAGTTCCTGTCTAGCACATAGTTTTTTTTATGGTAAAATGTGTTATTTGTACAGATTTTATTTATTTATTTATTTTTTTTTTTTTTTTTTTTTTTATTGTAGATGAATACTGATGTCATTTTATTTCATAATTCGCATATTTCAAATCTGGTCCTGACCCGGATCTAAATGGTTTAGTAAAATGTTGTAAAATTTTTTTGGCAAATAGACAACTTAGATTAATATATATTCATGAAAATATAAATAGTCTATATGTTATGTCACAAAACCTTAAAATACTTGAAAAGATGGTTTAAAAGTGATGGTGCAATTAGTGTCTATTACCACTGAAGTTGTGAGTTGGAATCCCGTTCAGGGCGAGGTGAACTCTATACAACATTAGGTGGTAAAGTTTTTCAGTGTCTTGCGACAAGTCGGTGATTTTCTCCGGTACTCCGGTTTCCTCCACCAATAAAACTGAACGCCATGATATAACTGAAATATTGTTGAAAGTGGCGTTAAACACCATAACTATATCTGATTATAAACATTTACACAAATCCAATATCAACAAAGCGAACAACCACCTCTCATCCCAAACCATTGCACATAAAAAGACAACAACATATGACATTTGAAATCCAGATCCTGGCTTGAGATAGCAACATACATGTACAGTAATTAACAAGATAACAACATATGACGTTAGAAATCCAGATCCTGTCTTGAGATAGGAACATACATGTACAGTAATTAACAAGATAAGAACATATGACGTTAGAAATCCAGATCCTGGCTTGAGATAGGAACATACATGTACAGTAATTAACAAGATAACAACATATGACGTTAGAAATCCAGATCCTGTCTTGAGATAGGAACATACATGTACAGTAATTAACAAGATAATAACATATGACGTTAGAAATCCAGATCCTGTCTTGAGATAGGAACATACATGTACAGTAATTAACAAGATAACAACATATGACGTTAGAAATCCAGATCCTAGCTTGAGATAGGAACATACATGTACAGTAATTAACAAGATAACAACATATGACATTTGAAATCCAGATCCTGGCTTGAGATAGGAACATACATGTACAGTAATTAACAAGATAACAACATATGACGTTAGAAATCCAGATCCTGTCTTGAGATATGAACATACATGTACAGTAATTAAAAAGACAACAACATATGACATTTGAAATCCAGATCCTGGCTTGAGATAGCAACATACATGTACAGTAATTAACAAGATAACAACATATGACGTTAGAAATCCAGATCCTGTCTTGAGATAAGAACATACATGTACAGTAATTAACAAGATAACAACATATGACGTTAGAAATCCAGATCCTGTCTTGAGATAGGAACATACATGTACAGTAATTAACAAGATAACAACATATGACGTTAGAAATCCAGATCCAATCTTGAGATATGAACATACATGTACAGTAATTAACAAGATAACAACATATGACGTTAGAAATCCAGATCCTGGCTTGAGATAGCAACATACATGTACAGTAATTAACAAGATAACAACATATGACATTTGAAATCCAGATCCTGGCTTGAGATAGCAACATACATGAACAGTAATTAACAAGATAACAACATATGACATTAGAAATCCAGATCCTGGCTTGAGATAGCAACATACATGTACAGTAATTAACAAGATAACAACATATGACGTTAGAAATCCAGATCCTGTCTTGAGATAAGAACATACATGTACAGTAATTAACAAGATAACAACATATTACGTTAGAAATCCAGATCCTGTCTTGAGATAGCAACATACATGTACAGTAATTAACAAGATAACAACATATGACGTTAGAAATCCAGATCCTGGCTTGAGATAGGAACATACATGTACAGTAATTAACAAGATAACAACATATGACGTTAGAAATCCAGATCCTGTCTTTAGATATGAACATACATGTACAGTAATTAACAAGATAGTAACATATGACGTTAGAAATCCAGATCCTGGCTTGAGATAGCAACATACATGTACAGTAATTAACAAGATAACAACATATGACGTTAGAAATCCAGATCCTGGCTTTAGATATGAACATACATGTACAGTAATTAACAAGATAGCAACATATGACGTTAGAAATCCAGATCCTGGCTTGAGATAGCAACATACATGTACAGTAATTAACAAGATAACAACATATGACATTTGAAATCCAGATCCTGTCTTGAGATAGCAACATACATGTACAGTAATTAACAAGATAACAACATATGACATTTGAAATCCAGATCCTGGCTTGAGATAGCAACATACATGTACAGTAATTAACAAGATAACAACATATGACGTTAGAAATCCAGATCCTGTCTTGAGATAGGAACATACATGCACAGTAATTAACAAGATAACAACATATGACGTTAGAAATCCAGATCCTGTCTTGAGATAGGAGCATACATGTACAGTAATTAACAAGATAACAACATATGACGTTAGAAATCCAGATCCTGTCTTGAGATATGAACATACATGTACAGTAATTAACAAGATAACAACATATGACGTTAGAAATCCAGATCCTGTCTTGAGATAGGAACATACATGTACAGTAATTAACAAGATAACAACATATGACGTTAGAAATCCAGATCCTGTCTTGAGATAGGAGCATACATGTACAGTAATTAACAAGATAACAACATATGACGTTCGAAATCCAGATCCTGTCTTGAGATATGAACATACATGTACAGTAATTAACAAGATAACAACATATGACGTTAGAAATCCACGTCCTGTTTTGAGATAGCAACATACATGTACAGTAATTAACAAGATAACAACATATGACGTTAGAAATCCAGATCCTGGCTTGAGATAGCAACATACATGTACAGTAATTAACAAGATAACAACATATGACATTTGAAATCCAGATCCTGGCTTGAGATAGCAACATACATGTACAGTAATTAACAAGATAACAACATATGACGTTAGAAATCCAGATCCTGTCTTGAGATAGCAACATACATGTACAGTAATTAACAAGATAACAACATATGACGTTAGAAATCCAGATCCTGTCTTGAGATAGGAACATACATGTACAGTAATTAACAAGATAACAACATATGACGTTAGAAATCCAGATCCTGGCTTGAGATAGGAACATACATGTACAGTAATTAACAAGATAACAACATATGACGTTAGAAATCCAGATCCTGGCTTGAGATAGCAACATACATGTACAGTAATTAACAAGATAACAACATATGACGTTAGAAATCCAGATCCTGTCTTGAGATATGAACATACATGTACAGTAATTAACAAGATAACAACATATGACGTTAGAAATCCAGATCCTGTCTTGAGATAGCAACATACATGTACAGTAATTAACAAGATAACAACATATGACATTTGAAATCCAGATCCTGTCTTGAGATAGGAACATACATGTACAGTAATTAACAAGATAACAACATATGACGTTAGAAATCCAGATCCTGGCTTGAGATAGGAACATACATGTACAGTAATTAACAAGATACAACATATGACATTTGAAATCCAGATCCTGGCTTGAGATAGCAACATACATGTACAGTAATTAACAAGATAACAACATATGACGTTAGAAATCCAGATCCTGTCTTGAGATAGGAACATACATGTACAGTAATTAACAAGATAACAACAGATGACGTTAGAAATCCAGATTCTGTCTTGAGGTAGGAACATACATGTACAGTAATTAACAAGATAACAACATATGACGTTAGAAATCCAGATCCTGGCTTGAGATAGGAACATACATGTACAATAATTAACAAGATAACAACATATGACGTTAGAAATCCAGATCTTGTCTTGAGATAGGAACATACATGTACAGTAATTAACAAGATAACAACATATGACATTTGAAATCCAGATCCTGGCTTGAGATAGGAACATACATGTACAGTAATTAACAAGATAACAACATATGACGTTAGAAATCCAGATCCTGGCTTGAGATAGGAACATACATGTATAGTAATTAACAAGATAACAACATCAGTAAAAATATTACTTTTATTAGAAATGGAGTAGACTTCATAAGTTTATAACTTTTGTCTTATCCATTTGTCTTGTTTTGTATGACAATAAAATATGTTTAAAGCAAAGTAGAAATGGTAAAAAATAGACACTATAAAAAAAATCTAAAACAGAAATGTCACGTAATAAAATATATACATGTATGATGTTTCTCTGGTTCCCGGCTATAAATGAGTAAAAATCAGAATACTTATAAACTGATATAAGTAAATATAATACAATACAAATATGGAACACAAATTAAATTATTAGCAAAATTATCAAGTTTATATACAGTCAAACTGGCTCTAAATGGCATCTGTTTATAACACACCACTGTCTATGAAGGACAGTCTCATTTTTCCCATTAATGAATAGTGCCTATCATTTTAACACCTATATAAAGGGCAATCGTGGCGGTCAATTTTATTGGTGGAGGAAACCGGAGTACCCGGAGAAAACCACCGACCTGCCGCAAGTCACTGACAAACTTTATCCCATAATGTTGTACACCTCGTCATGATCAAGATTCGAACTCCCAACATCAGTGGTGATAGGCACTGATTGCATAGATAGTTGTAAATCCAACTACCATACTATCACGGCCACGACGGCCCCTGACCCATAGTTTAGAAAACCCATAACGATCACCATTCTAAACACAAAACAACAAACGACGTTTCCCCTTATCACCTTATTACAAAAGCCAAATATAGCATACTGTTTGTTGAACATCAATTAAATTCACTGAAAACCGTACTCTGTATTTAGGTCAATCGTAGACCTCATGTCTTATTTACGTTATTTGTGTTTGTTTGCGCATATTGGTATCCAATACATATTGTGTTGTGTTTTTCTGTTGTTTTTCTTCGTCTTGTGTACCCTATGTTGCCAGTTTCTCTGGATTGTTCATTTTTGATTGTCCCTTCGGTATTCTCTCACGTTTACATAAACGAACCAGAAAATCAATCTCCCTCCCCTTTACATGAACATATTTCTAGTTTTTTTTCTTTAAGTTAAGCATATGCATTTATTTTTATATTTAAAACGTTCAGATAAGAATGTTATTAGTCTAGACAGAACAAGCATGGCGCTCTTAGATCTCGTCGTTTAGCAGATACAATTGCCCGTCAGCGTGCCATATCAAATTAATTTATAGGCAGTTTATTAAACTTAAGAAATAAATCATGGCAGCCAAAATGCGTTTGGAGTTTTAACATGGGTTGGCAGATATTATTAATTTTGGATATGTTGAATATTTTGCTTAAAAGGCTAACAACCGTGTAAATAATTTTATTTTGTGATTTTATCACCTGGTATACATGTGTACAGCGCATGTGCTGATGCGATTTTGTCATCCGATTGATCGCTCGTTTGGTTGCAAAGTGATACGTCAGATTAGAATTGTATATATAAATATACAATGTATATATCATAAACTAAGTAAATGAATGTATGTTGGATGATTAACATATATAATATATTATTAAGCTTTCTGTAAATTTCTTCTGTAATATAAGTTCATACGATATTTTGGCATATATCACAAAGAATTAAATAGCGTTGATATACTGTGCGAAAATAGTACATCTACTATGCCAGTTTCACGCGGGGAATGTTGGGTTTTCAGCTGTCTGTCAAGCTATGTATAGCTAGTCCACGTGCAACAGGGCTGATCCAATCTGCCAATCTATCATAGTCGTCTAAACATTTTTTAATACTTGTTATTGTTGTTAATTAAATTTCAAACTTCAAACATCTTTATGTTTTTAAAACCTTAAATGAAACAAAGAATATTCTCACACTTTCAAGACTATCTGATCCAATATATTAGTCACCAATATCAGGACCTCCTTTGCTGTAATAGTTCTTAATATATGTTGTCTATATATAACAGTCAGCATAATAATAATAATAATGTTGTGTTAGCAATGACTATGCCATATAGTGGTCAGGGTTCAATACATAGTGCACTCCCCTTCGGGTCGTGCACTATGTCTTCAACCCTGACCACTATATTGGCATAGTCATCGATAACACAACATTATTATATAAAAAGAAGTCTTGAGCACTTCTATGACACACATTTCACACTGAAGCATACATTGAAGACTTTAGATATATTATTAAATATGTAACTGTGTTTTATACAAATACAATATCATGCAAGTCTAACAGTGGTAACAGTGGTGGGTTGTTCGCTATAAATGCTATACAATGTATTTAGAATAGATAGTTCAGCAACTTTAGTTATATATATAACCTTGTCTGGTTCTATGCACCATTTGCACATAATTTATCAAATAAAATCAACAGCTTGGAGAAAATTCAAATCCTTTGATCTAATATTCCACTTAAATGCGAAACTGTTTTTGTTCAAATTATTTTTCATCAGACAATTACTCTATCATCTTAATATTTGGCTTAATTCCAATGTAAACATTCTAGAATATAATATATTATAACTAAGAAATAATACAAGCAAATCCGACAACGTACTGTTATGTCAAACACATACATATATAATATACAATTATTGGCTTTTCTGTATGGTCAAAACATGTTTTCACCGACTTGGTGAAAGTATGTCAACAGAGGACGAAGTCTGAGGTCGATCTTCTTTTATGGGTCGATAAAACATGCATTAACCGATATGAAAAGGCTATAATTGTTTATTATTATAGCATATTATTCAAAAGTACAAGTTTGCATGTACATTTATATTAGATGAGCAAATATGTATATTTATATTAGATGAACAAATATGTACTTTTATATTAGATGAGCAAATATGTACATTTATATTAGATGAGGAGATATGTACATTTATATATGATGGGGAAATATGTACATTAACATTAGATGAGCAAATATATGTACATTTATATTAGATGGAAAATATGTACATTTATGTTAGATGAAAAATATGTACATTTATGTTAGATGAGCAAATATGTACATTTATCTTAGATGAAAAATATGTACATCTATGTTAGATGAAAAATATGTACATTTATGTTAGATGAGTAAGTATGTACATTTATATTAGATGAGTACATATGTACATTTATATTAGATGAATAAATATGTACATTTATATTAGTTCAGTGAACAAAAAACCAACTGGCCAATTAACATCTTAATGTAAAATCTATTCTTCCAACTTTCGGTGAAAAAACGCATGCGCGATGATTGTGATGCAATACAATACAAAAACAAATATGGTTCATATATATACCGTAATGTAAAATAAATGTATGCATCTATATAACCTGAAATGATGTAATAGACCGTATTGCAACATTTCCTGCTTTGATTCTAAAATTATATGTTTTACAAGAGTTATTTCCTTTCAAGGCAGGAAAAAGACTTCCCTTCAACTTTAATTGATTGAAAATAATATAAATATATATATTTCCGTAATCTGTTCAAAATTTTAAATTTGTAACAACTTGTGAATATTCTATTTGCTGGAAAATTATCCTCTGATTTTATACAATGTTAATATAGCTAATGCTTCAAAAATAGTTTTGAGATGTTAATTTCCGTCTTTAATGACAATGAAATGGCGGGAATTTTCAAGCAGAAATTTAACCAGCGGGGTGATTCAGGGCCGTCATAAGAGCATTATAAACCCTCGCAAAGCAACGCACTGGGACCCATACCAACACAATCAATCACAGACATAAAACTGTACATGGCGATAAAAATATATATTTATTATATTGGTACTTCCAACAAAATCATGGTTGTGGTGTTTAACGCCACTTTCAACAATATTTCAGCTATATCGTGGTGATCAGTTTTATTGACAGAGGAAACCGGAGTACCCAGAGAACCCCCCCCCCCCCAAAAAAAGTGTTTAAAAATTAGAACAAATGCATACATAACGTACATAAATTAGCATGAGGTACCCGGGCAACTGCCCATCGTTAAGATGGGACTGTGGTGATTAAATTACTATGGCAAATTAGCAAACTGTCCAAACATTGTAAGAATAAGAGAAGAAAACAAACTGATACTTTGCTACAAGTTTCTACATGGTTTGCATCAACTGACTTGTGCTATCACCATTGAACGAATTGCTTTTACGTATTAACCACATTCTCTTCTTGTTTATAACACCCCGTTTACCATACAATTGCTTAGTATAACCAGCGCTCAAACAATTCCCATTCGAGTCCTTTGTACACAGAACATAGCATTCATCGACATTGTATTTTAATCTTTCAATAACCCACGTACCATTATTACACCCTTCTGGGTCCCCTTTCTTACATCTAACCAACCAGGAGAACATGCCCATTTTAACATAATAATTTGGGTAATCGGCTGGGAAAATGTGAAAATATGTTTTGCCAGCCTCGGTTGTCTTTTCAAATTTGAAGTTAGTCCATTTGTTATTGCTGTATGCCCATCTCAAACATGAACCAAACATAGACATATATACCGTAGCACTTCTATGCTCTAACGGGGTGATTGTAAATTGGCCGCTGCATAGATGGTCAAGACTCTCAGATTTCATATCACGGCTGTCTAGAAAAGCTTGTAGTGGTAACCACTGATTGGGAGTATACAGCAACGCGAAAATTACATTGTTTTTCTGCGGCTGTTCAAAACATTTAATCAGCTTCTTGTCCTTACGTCTCTGTCGATCTATCAATACCTTTTCTGCTTCTATAATGTCGTCTTTTGAATGACCTGAGTTGATACTGAATATTGCACTTAAATACAGTACGACGATATCCCACAGTACGCAGAGATTATAATAGGCGGACATTAATTGCATACATTGTCTAAAATTCCTGCGCCGACAATCATTCATGAGCGTTTTAATTTCTTTTCGCAATTTCTTCATGATTTCATTTCTGTCACCTATATTAACTTTTTTCAACAGAGAAGTTAGTTTATTTTCAGACAGTACCGATATTTGAAAACCAACCAGATATAACAGAGTTACCTTAAGAGCAGAAATAGCTTCAGAATATGCCGTTTTCTGGTCGTTTGTCATTCCGTCGGGGAGATATCGTATCATGCTCGCCTTTATTGACTGGTCGCTCGGCTTAAACACTCCTGAATTGTCAATGTTCCTGCGTACTTCCTCAAAAAAAATGGCACTGTGGTGATCATTGTTTTCGTGGGAGAAATCGTGTAAAATAACCTCTATCAAATCCTTTAAATTTGTTACAATACGCGTTGGAGTGGTCTTTCTATGAATGCTGTTTCCAGTTTGCATCAAAAGCAGTCTGTTGATGACATCGTAGATTTGAGCACGTGCATTATCTGATATAACTTCCTCTTCTGTGATGCGTGTCAGTTTATCTAAAGATAAAGTAATACAAACACTCTTTTTAATCAATAAAAATAAAATAGAAATGTAGAGATTCACTTTAGTACCACGACGCCTTTCTGAAATCACTTTAATCAGGTACAGTCAAACCTATCTTATGTGACCCTCCAAGGGTCACATAAGACAGGTGGTCACTAAACACAGGTAAACTAATATGAATTGCACTGTGAAGGAAAATTGAAATCAAGATCACATATTATAAGTTATTGCTTTATAGAGGTGACCACTGAGGCAATATTTGAGAAAAAAAAATATTGCGCATTATTTATCAAAAATACACTACAAATAAGTTAGATTAAGAGTGAGTGATTGTAGGCTACCGCCAAATTGTCAGCTTTATCATACCTCGAACAATTGTAAGCTACATTCAATGGGATGATGATGCTGTCCTCTTTGTACTATACCAACACTCTTGAATTTGTTTAGTGCTGATCACTGGCACAACAGTCCGCTGGTTGTTCGCTCCACTTCAACACATTATCCTGAGCCAATCAATCTTAGCTCTTTTTCCTTAATGCTGCATGCTTAGCGAAGAGGCAACAAATATAAATTTCATAGTATATGGTTTGACCTGACAGGGGTTCGGACCCACACTCTACCATTACACTATCGATGGATAAGATTAAGAATGTGAGTGTTTGACAACACTCTCAACATTGAACCAATTGTACATATCCAACATTAGCACGTTTTTATAAGAGTTATGTCCCTAAAGATTGAACAAAACAACCCAAGGCGCTCGGAAAGTGTAAGCATTCCTGGCAGACTAGTGGCACCCATTGTGTTACTCTTGTGAAAGTGTTAGCATTCCTGGCAGACTAGTGGCACCCGTTGTGTTACTCTTGTGAAAGCGTAAGCATTCCTGGCAGACTAGTGGCACCCGTTGTTTTACTCTTGTGAAAGTGTAAGCATTCCTGGCAGACTAGTGGCACCCGTTGTGTTACTCTTGTGAAAGTGTAAGCATTCCTGGCAGACTATTGGCACCCGTTGTGTTACTCTTGTTACAAATCCGGTGATTGATAAGTCATAAATAAGGAAAAGACATGATTGTGATTAAACAGGGACCGGGGGTATAAATAGCTGTGGGCGGAGCAAACATTCAGATTGTTCATTATTTTGACCAAGGTTATCTCAAAGATGAAAAATCACCGATACATTGTTGCACAGTTACTTGACAGGCATGGTTACTTGTGTGTCTCCCTACGAAATTTAAAGTCTTATTAAAAATAATATTCTTCGTCAGTCTAAAAACTACAAAACTCACTTCGAAAATTCATATTTCTGAGGTATGTGACCTTTTGGTCATGTGACATACAGTTTCATAAATATGCTGTTCATATCAATGGGAATTTTTTATGATAAGCTCCGCCCACAAATTTTGTCGGTAGGCACTACCGCAAATGCCGCTTTAAGAGAAACGGAATAAATAACAAGTTCGTTAGAACTGTACATTCTTACCTTGTAGAGCCTTTAAACATGCTTGGGTTTCTGACTGGTGATAAACAACTTCATTAACTGTATCATTGACGATTCCAGGAATAGCCTAAAATATGAATGGTATGTAAAATATGTACAATGTATATTTTGCAGTTTGCTATGCAGTATGCAAGATGCAAATCCCCCGTATAGAAACTCGGGACCGTTGTGGGCGTGATCGTGTGGTAGTTTGATTTACAACTACCAATGCAATCAGAGCTTATCACTACTAACCTTGCGAGTTCGAAACCCGCTTAGGCGATGTGTACTCGATGCAACATTATGTCATAAAGTGTGTCAGTGACTTGCGGCAGATCAGTAGTTTTCTCTGGGTACTCCGGCCTCATCCAATAAAACTGACTGCCACGATATAACTGAAAAATTTTTGAAAGTGGCGGTAAACACAATAAAACAAACTAACCAAACCGATTTAGTTTTTAAAAGATAAAATGAGACGATCGTTTAAAAATCCCCGAGTTAAGAGCTTAGTATTCATAAAAAAAATGAATTTATGTGGCAAATGAACAACGCCATTGACGAATTTATGACGGTTTTTTTTATACACAAATCCTTGCGACGTCATCAATTTGTGCTGATCATGTTTTATTGAGTATTTTAACATGAAACATACCATAAAACGAAGGCATGACCATATATCAGATTTACAAACAAAGGCCTCAGTAAATTATTTATTCTCAGTGTTCATACCTCTTTGATAAAAAATTTGAATTTATGCGGCAAATGAACAACGCCATTGACTAATTTATGACGTGTTTTCTTTATACACAAAACATATTGTGACGTCATCAATTTGTGCTGATCATGTTTTATTGATTGATTGATTGATTGATGTTTAATGTCCAGCGAGCAATTTTTCAGCTATATTCAGGACGAGAATAATTTAGACGCCACGGGACTCGAAACAAGGAAAGGTGATGGGTAGGGACGGAGAATTTAGCCAGCGCAACAGGTCTCCTATGGACCACTCATCATGAGCATAATGCTCATAATTAGCTGTTACACTGAGTTCTTTAACGAGCGAAGAGGGTGGCAATCTCAACACGGGACCTCGGTTTTATTTACGTCTCATCCGAAGGACGGGTTGGTTGTGAATTTATACATCCCGCACAACACACGGACGCCCCTTCAAGCCGAAGAAGCTCTCGATCCCATTTATATGCCCCGGGGTTCTCGCGGGATTGACCCCTTTTAGAGGACTAGTGCCTCTAGGACGGAGAAACCTGGTGCCTATTCTGCCCTCGACACACCCTCTGGGAGGGGGGTCCATGTTTTATTGAGTATTTTAACAAGAAAAATATACCATAAAGCGAACACCAGAATTCACATCACATTTACAAACAAAGGCCTCAGTAAATTATTAATTCTCAGAGTTCATACCTCTTTCAGCTCAATACAATGTATTGCTTCTTGTAATAGGTAATTGTGATGCTCTAAAAAGCTACAATGGTCCAGGGGTCGTCTCTCAAGGTCGTCAAGTGCATCATTAGCTTCTTTCTCTTTATTACACACTTTTGCTATATGTAAAATAGCATTTTTAATGTCAGAGGCTGCGGATTGATATTCATGATCGGATAATGAATCTTTTTTAAGATGAGCGAATGACCCATTTCTGTAATTTCTTAGCACTTCAAGGTGTTTTCTCGCTTCACAAACGTGCTTGTGAAGTGTTGTGGTAAGATGATTGCTCAGGCTGAATTTCGTTATACCTGGTGTAGCAGTCACTAAGCAGCACGAATCATGGACATGGTACGGTAAATTGCATGGTTGTCCACTTCCTCTGAACAAAAACGTCCAATCTGACAGTTTAAGCGGCACATCAGTATCAGGTGAAATGTATCCCGGTGGACATTGGCAGCATGTTCGTCGTCCAACCTTAAGATGATATAGATCGTGTTTATGAATATTCAGAAAGTCTTCCAATGTTACAGACGGTTGATTTACATCTAAACAACAATACCAAAACACATCAGAACAAAAATTGATCAATAGGCAGTATGCTAACGTAATGTCAAGAACCTCAGTTTTAATATTAGGCTTTGCTGTGCAACAACAAAATTCACGTCTACCTCTATGGCCTGGTAAAGTAGAACCATTTTTATCAAACAACAATTCTAATTGAGGGACTTGCAATATACGTTTTCCAGAATTTGTACACGATCCTTTACAACAAGGTTTGTTGTAGCAAAGATGGTAAATTTCATGTTGATTGACATTGATAAATTGTTCAAAACTTTGATTTATTTTAGATAGATGTAATTCTAGAATGTTAATAAATGCATCCTTTGAATTGACTACTATAAGAGAGTTAAAGCGGTGAAAGTTATTTCTTTCTCTGCCTTTTTTATTTACCGGTGTTGAAGCGCTTGCCATCACCAACCAGTTCTGAAAGAGGAAGAAAAAATATTGCTTGGTATATGTTGATTAACGCCACTTTCAACAATATTTTAGTTATACATGTATCTTGGCGGTCGGGCTTAATTGTGGAGAAAACCGGAATACACGGAGAAAACCACCGACCTGTCTCAAGTCACTGACAAACTTAATGTTACATAACGTTGTATCGAGTACACCTCGCCATGAATGGGGTTCTAACTCACAACTATAGTGGTGATAGGCGATAATTGGTCAGGTAGTTGTAAATCTATTTCCCATACGATCACGGCCACGACGGCCCCTAGAAAATATTATGAAGAAAAATAAATGTTTGAAGATACCAAAAGGTGTAATAAGAAGCCATAAATCGAAGGACAGACAATACAATGGCGACATTCGGCCATTGTGTTGTCTGTTCTATTCTAATAGCCATGGGAAATCAGTGATATATGTCAAATGGGTACTTCAGAATGAGGTATGATTTTATATAGCTATAATGTAAACAATTATTTCACCAATAAACGTTACAGAAAACCAAGGGGCAATGAAAAGAAGGATAATCCAGAGAAACAAGACGAAGAAAAAAAAACCAAAAACACAACACACTATGTGTTTGATACCATTATGCATAAGCAACCACAAATAACGTAAATAATAAAAAAGGACAATCCAGAGAAACTGCCAACATAGACGAAGAAAAAAAACAAACAAACAAAAACACAACACAATATCTGTTAGATACCACTATACCTAAGCAACAACAAATAATGTAAATAATAAACTAGAGAAAGTTGATCTGGTGATCACAGATACCGCATTCCAAATTTTCATCCAGAAATCTGTAAAGTCCCTATCTTCTAAGAGAAAAAGGGCCATAATTCATGAACGGTAAATGTCAATTTCACCATAATTGAACTTAATCTGTATTTTATGGTATATCGCATTGTGTTGAAGTTTGAAAATATTTGGTTGAGACGTACCTTAAATATCATCCGGAAACTTAGAAAGTCCCTATTTTCTAAGAGAAAAAGGGCCATAACTTATGAACGGTAAATGTGAAATACACCATAATCAAACTTAATAACCTGTATTGTATGGCATACAGCATTGTGTTAAAGTTTGAAAAGATTTGGTGGAGCGGTACTTTAAATATCATTCGGAAACCTAAAAAGTCCCTATTTTCTAAGAGAAAAAGGGCTATAACTCAGGAACGGTAAATGTGAAATACATAGTAATCGAATTTAACCTGTATTTAATGGTCTCCAGCATTGTGTTAAAGTTTGAAAAGATTTGCTTGAGCCATACTTTAAATAGCATCCGGAAGCCTAAAAAGTCCCTATTTTCTAAGAGAAAAAGGACCATTAGTCAGGAACGATAAATGTGAAATACACCGTAATCGAACTTAACCTGTATTTAATGATCTACAGCATTGTGTTAAAGTTTCACAACCACAATACAAGATCAAATAGTTTTAACTATGTAACGCCTAAAAGTAAAGGAATCAAATCAACAACATTATATTACAATACAATACATGCATATGATTGGAACTTTCTATCTGATTCCATCAAATCCATCACTGATCTACAAATAAGTTAAATGTCACTTGAAATGTAACAGCGAGTTGGTCTAGCACAAAGCGGACCTCATCATCATCTCATCTCATTGAAAATTAACTTGTGTTCACCTAAATATAGCGGCAAAAATGATGAGTTGACGTTAAACAAGAATCACCCACTCGCTTAATACAGATTCAGTCCATTTGAACATTTCTGTCCATTTCCGCCTTTTAGCAACACCCCTTACTTTCATGGGTTATCCTTCGTTGACAATTATCAACATTTAATTAAGGGGCATGAACATTTTAATCAATAATTTAGATTGCAAGTTATATTTTTAGATCAATCACGTGTGTGGATTGTAAATATATTTTCAACCTATATATATATTACCCTTTTTGACCAAAAATTCCAAATCCACTCGGTTGTTCCTATTTATATCGAATAAAAAACCAATTCAAGTTACTAAAAATAGCCTCCTTAATTTCAATTGTTGCTTTAATATAAAACAAAAACAATCAACATAAATATCGGTACCATTACGTCAACGTAAGCCTTAAATGTTTAACGTGAACTTTAGCATGCTACAGAACCGTTGTGTACCTTGCAATGTCTATGTATATATTAACTTCCCATATAACATTAAAATGGCGACAAATATTTTATTATTTAGGTACTTAAAAGTTGACCGGAAGTGTCAAAAATGAGAACAGACAATGGAGAAAATTTTGATTTTGATCTCAAATGTATCAAAATTCAAAGACCCCGGTCAAAAACCGTTTAGATATTCTTAAAGACAATTTTATACTCTATCAGACGATATAAAAATCTTTTTGCTGAAATATTAGATAAAAGCACAATCTTGACCGGAAGCCTACCTTTTCAGAGTTAGCCGTCGGCTAATTTTCAACTTTGATTTCAAATTTCTCAAAATTCAACGAAACCGGTCAAAAACCGTTTAAATATTCTTAAAGACAATTTTATACTCTATCAGATGATATAAATATGATTTTATGGAAATATTGTTGGAAAACACAATCTTGACCTGAAGCCTACCTTTTCAGAGTTATCCATCGGCAAATTTTCAACTTTGATCTCAAATTTCTCAAAATTCAAGGAACCCGGTCAAAAACCGTTTACATATTCTTAGACAATTTTATACTCTATCTGATGATATAAAAATATTTTTATTAACGTATTAGATAAAAGCACAATGTTGACCGGAAGCCTACCTTTTCATAGTTGGTCATTGGCAATTTAATCCTCCATCTTACTTATTAATTACATATAATTCCATTACTCCGCCAAATTTCACAATTTATATTATATATTTAACCATATTAAAATCTTTTTACTACTATTCGGCACTTGTTTCAAATTTAAACGGAAACAAGATATGATTATAATCTAACGATTATGAAGTCTCCCAAATCGGCCACTGACTTTATCTACCCACATATCAAATTTTGATGATATCGGAAAATGTTGAATTTTAACCCCCCATTTTTATGCCGTGTTTTGGCAGCCATTTTGAAAATGGCAGACATCTTGAACATTTTGAAAACGCAGAATTGCTCCTCTAATGGTGACCTATCACTATGTCAAATTGTATGTCTCTATCATTATCCAGTTAGAATTTATCAACATTAATGTACGAAATTTCAAGCTTCCCATAGGATTCTATAGTAACCCCCACCCCTTTGAACCCCCAAAAATATGGCTTTGACCCACTTTACCACAAATCTGAAAACTTTAGGATCAACTAGAAACATATATCTACAACTCCACCAAGTTTCATGAAATTCTGTCTGTAGTTCCTGAGATCTGCCGTGGACAAGTTCATGGTCCGGGGAAAGAAAGGAGAAAGAGGAGAAAGAGAAGAATAATAATAATAACAAGATATGATTATAATCTAACGATTATGAAGTCTCCCAAACCGGCCACTGACAACCGGTTTAAAAAATAAATTAAAAGCTACCTTTGAAATCGAAAAATGTTGAATTTGTGCGGTATTGTGGCGGCCATTTTGAAAATGGCGACCGGTAGACATTTTTCGATGTCAGGAATCAATTCGGGACATCATAATCTACCCACATATCAAATGGCGTTGAAATCGGACAATGTTGAATTTGTGTGGCATTGTGGCGGCCATTTTGAAAATGGCGACCGGTAGAAAATTTTCAATGTTCGGAATCAATTCGGGACATCTACCCACATATC
The DNA here is from genome assembly GCA_963383655.1 of Bathymodiolus septemdierum. NCBI lineage: Eukaryota > Metazoa > Mollusca > Bivalvia > Mytilida > Modiolidae > Bathymodiolus > Bathymodiolus septemdierum. The sequence goes on from OY726527.1 coordinate 8,763,674, forward strand.
AAATTTTGATGATATCGAACAATGTTGAATTTTTGCGGAAACTTAGAAAGTCCCTATTTTCTAAGAGAAAAAGGGCCATAACTTATGAACGGTAAATGTGAAATACACCATAATCAAACTTAATAACCTGTATTGTATGGTATACAGCATTGTGTTAAAGTTTGAAAAGATTTGTTTGAGCCATACTTTAAATAGCATCCGGAAGCCTAAAAAGTCCCTATTTTCTAAGAGAAAAAGGACCATAAGTCAGGAACGATAAATGTGAAATACACCGTAATCGAACTTAACCTGTATTTAATGGTCCACAGCATTGTGTTAAACTTTCAAAAGATTTGGTTGAGCCATACTTTAAATATCATCCGGAAACCTAAAAAGTCCCTATTTTCAAAGAAAAAAAAGGGCCATATCTCGGGAACGGTAAATGTGAAATACACTGTAATCGAACTTAACCTGTATTTAATGATCCACAGCATTGTGTTAAAGTTTGAAAAGATTTGGTTGAGCCATTCTTTAAATATCATCCGGAAACTTAAAAAGTCCCTATTTTCTAAGAGAAAAAGGGCCATAACTCAGGAACGGTAAATACACCGTAATCGAACTTAACCTGCATTTAATGGTCCACAACATTGTGTTAAAGTTTGAAAAGATTTTGTTGAGCAGTACTTTAATTATTATCCGGAAACGAAAAGTGTGACGGACGGACGAACGGACATGAGGATCCCTATATATCCCCCGACTCTCGTCGAGTGGGGGGATAAAAAGGACAATCGAGAGAAACTGCCAACATAGGGTACATAAGATATAGAAAAACAAAATAAAACAAAAACAAAACGCACTATGTCTTGGATATGACTATACGTAAACAACTACAAATATTGTAAATAATAACAAATGGACAATCCAGAGGAACTGACAACTTAGGGTACACAAGACGAAGAAAAACAAAAACAAATATACAACACAAGATGTGTTGGACACCAATATACGAACATAAACAGAAATAATGTAAATAAGAGATGCGCCCTCCCACAAACAACTGGAAGTAAAAACGAAGCTAACATCGGTATTGTGAGGAAATCGTAAAGGACATCTCACGAATTCGTATGTTGTTCATCAAATGTATTTGAAAAGTCTCTCTCCATGTTAAAAAAATAGCATACATAAATGTCATAATTAGTCAGAATGAATATTAAGTAATATGGTTTAAAAATCTACTAGGTCTATAACTTCATTAGAACATAATCGTATCAGTGGTGTAATGGTTAGCATGTTCATCTCGAGTGTGGTAGATCGTGGGTTCGAGCCCTGATCGGGTCAAACCAAAGATAAAAAAACGGGCATTTGTTGCTACTAAGTTAAGCACGCAGCATTTAGAAGAAAGAGCAGACTGGTTGGCTCGGAATCAGGACAACATATTTATCCGCATACTGTAATTTCAATGAAAAGCACTATGCATTTGAATTTGTGGTGTTTAACGCCACTTTCAGCAATATTTCAGCTATATCATGGCCACCAGTTTTTAGTGGTAGAGGAAGCCGGAGTACCCGGAGAGAACCACCGACCCTGGGCAAGCAACTGGTAAGCTTTATCACTTACAGCTGCGAGTCGAGTGCACCCTTTTTTGTAATTTACAAAGTTGGGCGCAAACCTATGCCGTATTGGTGATAGGCTTGCATGAGTTGTTAGATCCAACGATCTAACTCATTGAGCCACCCGTGTCCCCGAAAAAAAGCACTAGTAGGAAAATCCAACTAAGCGCGTTGGTCTACATTGTAGTACAAAACGGATATGATTATCATCTCATTGAAAATTAACTTGCTCTTTCCATGATATTGCTGAAATATTCTCATTTGGCGTTAAACAACAATCATTCACTCAATCACTGACATGTATTCATCTTAAATATGCATTTTTGTAAATGCATCTAGTATCTACGTGTTTTACGTTAGAATAACTTACATATACATTTGTTGTCTCATTTCCATTCTGTCACATCTTCATGTTGTCAAATTCAAATCTGGTAATATCAAATCGAGGCTGTTAAAACAAAATTTTGAAGATCTAAGAAAAGTATGAAGATACTAAAGAAGTAATGAGGTTGCTTCATTTAGGTTATGTTTTTGTTGGTAATATATAATATATCGAGAACCTATAAGAGGCCAACATGGTCGTGATTGTACGGTAGTTGGATTTACAACTACCTGTGCAATCAATGCCTATCATTACTGTCACTACTAAAGCTGTGAAATCAAAAGCTGCTCATGGCGAGGTATACTTGATACAACATTATGTGGTAAAGTTTGTCAGTGATTTACGACAGGTAGGTGGTTTTCTCTGGGTACTCCGGTTTCCTCCACCAAAAAAAATGCCCGCCATGCCCTAGCTGAAATTGTTGGCATTAAACTCCATAAACCTAGCTCAAACCGATAACCAGTGGTATAGTTCCTAATTACCACTGGTCAAAACAGTATTCAAAAAAAAAATAACAGAACAGGTGCTGGTAATTATTGACCAGTATTGAGAAAAAACAGTATACGAGCAACTAGAATCATATTTGATTAAAAACAACTTACTGTATGAATTTCTGTCTGGATTTAGAAGCGCTTATTCCGCATATACTTGACTTTTTCACCTCTTTAATCATATAAAATATTACTCATCGAAAGGCCTGTTTACCGGCATGTTAATGGTTGATCTTCTAACGATATTCGATGTCGTTGACCAACCGATGAGAGTATCCAGAATTAAATTGTTTAACAGGACGAAAACAGTTGGTTAATGTTAATGGTACAGAATCAAATTTGGTAAGCATAAGCTGTGGAGTAACGTAGGGAAGTATCATAGGCCCTTTACTTTTTCTTTATTATGTCAATGATATGTCCATTAGCATCAACGCAGACTGAAAACTTGTTTGCAGATGACAGTACAATTTTAATGGGGTTCGTTACTCGATCTTTAATTAGCTTTATATGTATGTTCTGTAGATCGTTGCTTGTCCTTTTGTACTTTTTCTTTTGGCCATTGTGTTCTTCTTCGATATACGGATTCTGATTACCCCTTTGGTATCTTCAAATTCTTCTTACTTTTTCTGATAAAAATCTGGAATGTATCTCTCAAAAACTCGGTAAAGAACTGGAATTATATAGTGAGTGGCGTATCGACAACAAGCTTTCTCTACACCTTGATAAAACTGAATACATTCTTTTTGGGCCAAAGCGAAAATTAAAAACCATAACTGATTTTCAAAATTAATTGTAATAGTCATCTAATAAAACTGCAAAGGAGTATTAAATATTCAGGCACTGGTATAGACCAAAATTTGTCTGGCGAATGAACAGCCAACACCATTATTAAAGAGATTAATTCTCGTTTGAGATTTTTGTATAGAAAAGCAACTTGAGTATCTGCTGAATCAAGAAGAACTTTAAGTATGGGACTCATAAAATGCCATTTTTATTATTCAAGTTCCTCCTGGTATATATGCTGGTATATCTCAAACCTTGGAAAACAAATTACAAGACAAAACAGTTCGCTATATTAAAGGTATGGTCCCCAAAAAGGGCCCGGGTGGCTCAGTGAGTTAGGTAGCTGGATTACCTAACTCATACAAGTCTATCACCAATACGGCATGGGATCGCAAGTGATAAAGTTTACCAGTTGATTACCCATGGTCGGTGAATCTCCCGGGTACTCCGGCTTCTTCCACCACTGACTAAAACTGGTCGCCATGATATAGCTGAAATATTGCTGAAAGTGGCGTTAAAACACAAACAATAAAAATAAAATATCATAAAATGGTCCCAAAAAACAAGTGTAAAAGATAAATCAAACGAACTATCTAAAATGATGAAAAGTGAGTGAAACAGCATCGTCTTAATCATGCTCACAAGATCTTCAATAATACATTCCTCTCTTGTTTGAAATTTTTTTTTATACAAATTTACCAACATCACAACTACAATACAAGATCAAATAGTTTTAACTATGTAACGTCTACAAGTAAAGTAATCAAATAGTTTTAACTATGTAACGTCTACAAGTAAAAGAATCAAATAGTTTTAACTATGTAACGTCTACAAGTAAAAGAATCAAATAGTTTGAACTATGTAACGTCTACAAGTAAAGGAATCAAAACGTTTTAACTATGTAACGTCTACAAGTAAAGGAATCAAATCGTTTTAACTATGTAACGTCTAAAAGTAAAGGAATCAAATCGTTTTAACTATGTAACGTCTAAAAGTAAAGGAATCAAATAGTTTTAACTATGTAACGTCTAAAAGTAAAGGAATCAAATAGTTTTAACTATGTAACGTCTACAGGTAAAGGAATCAAATAGTTTTAACTATGTAACGTCTACAAGTAAAGGAATCGAATAGTTTTAACTATGTAACGTCTAAAAGTAAAGGAATCAAATAGTTTTAACTATGTAACGTCTACAAGTAAAGGAATCAAATCGCTTTAACTATGTAACGTCTAAAAGTAAAGGAATCAAATAGTTTTAACTATGTAACGTCTACAAGTAAAGGAATCAAATAGTTTTAACTATGTAACGTCTACAAGTAAAGGAATCAAATAGTTTTAACTATGTAACGTCTACAAGTAAAGGAATCAAATAGTTTTAACTATGTAACGTCTACAAGTAAAGGAATCAAATAGTTTTATCTATGTAACGTCTAAAAGTAAAGGAATCAAATAGTTTTAATTATTACTCTTCATGTAAGAAACTTTCATTATAATTGACATGATTTTATCGAAACACAATTTTACAAAGAATAAATAGCGTCGTTGTACTATGCACTCGCATAGTACTATTGTTGGAGTCATTACTATGCTGATGGGCGGAGCTTAGAACAATGTTACGTCATCTAAATAGGCGGGGTCTAAACCGGATCACCTGAACGCTTTTAACAGTGTACAATTTACAATGTATTATACGTTTTTCTTTAACGTTGATGCTGTCGTCTGTCAAAACAATGGCCAGTTCCAGGTTTGGGAATTAAATATTTGACAGTTCATTGTAATTGTTGAAATTAAGTATTTCTTGAATTTAAATGAATATGATTTTCCAATCTTTATACTATCAATACATTTTAGACAAATTTCATTTTTTTAAATCACCAAAGACATTCAGAGTATAAAATCACCAAAGACATTCAGAGTAATAATAACAATAATATTGTGTTTTCCATGTTATATACCGAAATATGTCCCAAGGTTAGAAGGCATAATACACTCCCCTTCCGGGTCGTGCATTATGCTTTCTAACCTTGGGACATATTTCGGCATATAACATGGACAACACAATATTATTGTATAACTATGTAACGTTTACAAGTAAAGGAATCAAATAGTTTTAACTATGTAACGTCTAAAAGTAAAGGAATCAAATCGTTTTAACTATGTAACGTCTACAAGTAAAAGAATCAAATAGTTTGAACTATGTAACGTCTACAAGTAAAACAATCAAATAGTTTGAACTATATAACGTCTACAAGTAAAGGAATCAAAACGTTTTAACTATGTAACGTCTACAAGTAAAGGAATCAAATAGTTTTAACTGTGTAACGTCTACAAGTAAAGGAATCAAATAGTTTTAACTATGTAACGTCTACAAGTAAAGGAATCAAATCGTTTTAACTATGTAACGTCTACAAGTAAAGGAATCAAATAGTTTTAACTATGTAACGTCTACAAGTAAAGGAATCAAATAGTTTTAACTATGTAGCGTCTACAAGTAATGGAATCAAATAGTTTTAACTATGTAACGTCTACAAGTAAAGGAATCAAATAGTTTTAACTATGTAACGTCTACAAGTAAAAGAATCAACTAGTTTTAACTATGTAACGTCTACAAGTAAAAGAATCAAATAGTTTGAACTATGTAACGTCTACAAGTAAAAGAATCAAATAGTTTGAACTATGTAACGTCTACAAGTAAAGGAATCAAAACGTTTTAACTATGTAACGTCTACAAGTAAAGAAATCAAATAGTTTTAACTATGTAACGTCTAAAAGTAAAGGAATCAAATAGTTTTAACTATGTAACGTCTACAAGTAAAGGAATCAAATCGTTTTAACTATGTAACGTCTACAAGTAAAGAAATCAAATAGTTTTAACTATGTAACGTCTACAAGTAAAGGAATCAAATAGTTTTAACTATGTAACGTCTACAAGTAAAGGAATCAAATCGTTTTAACTATGTAACGTCTACAAGTAAAGGAATCAAATCGTTTTAACTATGTAACGTCTACAAGTAAAGGAATCAAATCGTTTTAACTATGTAACGTCTACAAGTAAAGAAATCAAATAGTTTTAACTATGTAACGTCTAAAAGTAAAGCAATCAAATAGTTTTAACTATGTAACGTCTACAAGTAAAGGAATCAAATAGTTTTAACTATGTAACGTCTACAAGTAAAGGAATCAAATCGTTTTAACTATGTAACGTCTACAAGTAAAGGAATCAAATAGCTTTAACTATGTAACGTCTACAAGTAAAGGAATCAAATTGTTTTAACTATGTAATGTCTAAAAGTAAAGGAATCAAATAGTTTTAACTATGTAACGTCTACAAGTAAAGGAATCAAATAGTTTTAACTATGTAACGTCTACAAGTAAAGGAATCAAATAGTTTTAACTATGTAACGTCTACAAGTAAAGGAATCAAATAGTTTTAACTATGTAACGTCTACAAGTAAAGGAATCAAATAGTTTTAACTATGTAACGTCTACAAGTAAAGGAATCAAATAGTTTTAACTATGTAACGTCTACAAGTAAAGGAATCAAATAGTTTTAACTATGTAACGTCTACAAGTAAAGGAATCAAATAGTTTTAACTATTTAACGTCTACAAGTAAAGGAATCAAATAGTTTTAACTATGTAACGTCTACAAGTAAAAGAATCAAATAGTTTGAACTATGTAACGTCTACAAGTAAAAGAATCAAATAGTTTGAACTATGTAACGTCTACAAGTAAAGGAATCAAAACGTTTTAACTATGTAACGTCTACAAGTAAAGAAATCAAATAGTTTTAACTATGTAACGTCTACAAGTAAAGAAATCAAATAGTTTTAACTATGTAACGTCTAAAAGTAAAGGAATCAAATCGTTTTAACTATGTAACGTCTACAAGTAAAGGAATCAAATCGTTTTAACTATGTAACGTCTACAAGTAAAGAAATCAAATAGTTTTAACTATGTAACGTCTACAAGTAAAGGAATCAAATCGTTTTAACTATGTAACGTCTACAAGTAAAGAAATCAAATAGTTTTAACTATGTAACGTCTACAAGTAAAGGAATCAAATAGTTTTAACTGTGTAACGTCTACAAGTAAAGAAATCAAATAGTTTTAACTATGTAACGTCTACAAGTAAAAGAATCAAATAGTTTGAACTATGTAACGTCTACAAGTAAAGGAATCAAAACGTTTTAACTATGTAACGTCTACAAGTAAGGAAATCAAATAGTTTTAACTATGTAACGTCTACAAGTAAAGGAATCAAATAGTTTTAACTATGTAACGTCTACAAGTAAAGGAATCAAATAGTTTTAACTATGTAACGTCTACAAGTAAAGGAATCAAATAGTTTTAACTATGTAACGTCTACAAGTAAAGGAATCAAATAGTTTTAACTATGTAACGTCTACAAGTAAAGCAATCAAATCGTTTTAACTATGTAACGTCTACAAGTAAAGGAATCAAATAGTTTTAACTATGTAACGTCTACAAGTAAAGGAATCAAACAGTTTTAACTATGTAACGTCTAAAAGTAAAGGAATCAAATCGTTTTAACTATGTAACGTCTACAAGTAAAGGAATCAAATCGTTTTAACTATGTAACGTCTACAAGTAAAGAAATCAAATAGTTTTAACTATGTAGCGTCTACAAGTAAAGGAATCAAATAGTGTTAACTATGTAACGTCTACAAGTAAAGGAATCAAATAGCTTTAACTATGTAACGTCTACAAGTAAAGGAATCAAATAGCTTTAACTATGTAACGTCTACAAGTAAAGGAATCAAATCGTTTTAACTATGTAACGTCTACAAGTAAAGGAATCAAATCGTTTTAACTATGTAACGTCTACAAGTAAAGAAATCAAATAGTTTTAACTATGTAACGTCTAAAAGTAAAGCAATCAAATAGTTTTAACTATGTAACGTCTACAAGTAAAGGAATCAAATAGTTTTAACTATGTAACGTCTACAAGTAAAGGAATCAAATCGTTTTAACTATGTAACGTCTACAAGTAAAGGAATCAAATAGCTTTAACTATGTAACGTCTACAGGTAAAGGAATCAAATTGTTTTAACTATGTAATGTCTAAAAGTAAAGGAATCAAATAGTTTTAACTATGTAACGTCTAAAAGTAAAGGAATCAAATAGTTTTAACTATGTAACGTCTACAAGTAAAGGAATCAAATAGTTTTAACTATGTAACGTCTACAAGTAAAGGAATCAAATAGTTTTAACTATGTAACGTCTACAAGTAAAGGAATCAAATAGTTTTAACTATGTAACGTCTACAAGTAAAGGAATCAAATAGTTTTAACTATGTAACGTCTACAAGTAAAGGAATCAAATAGTTTTAACTATGTAACGTCTACAAGTAAAGGAATCAAATAGTTTTAACTATTTAACGTCTACAAGTAAAGGAATCAAATAGTTTTAACTATGTAACGTCTACAAGTAAAAGAATCAAATAGTTTGAACTATGTAACGTCTACAAGTAAAAGAATCAAATAGTTTGAACTATGTAACGTCTACAAGTAAAGGAATCAAAACGTTTTAACTATGTAACGTCTACAAGTAAAGAAATCAAATAGTTTTAACTATGTAACGTCTACAAGTAAAGAAATCAAATAGTTTTAACTATGTAACGTCTAAAAGTAAAGGAATCAAATCGTTTTAACTATGTAACGTCTACAAGTAAAGGAATCAAATCGTTTTAACTATGTAACGTCTACAAGTAAAGAAATCAAATAGTTTTAACTATGTAACGTCTACAAGTAAAGGAATCAAATCGTTTTAACTATGTAACGTCTACAAGTAAAGAAATCAAATAGTTTTAACTATGTAACGTCTACAAGTAAAGGAATCAAATAGTTTTAACTGTGTAACGTCTACAAGTAAAGAAATCAAATAGTTTTAACTATGTAACGTCTACAAGTAAAAGAATCAAATAGTTTGAACTATGTAACGTCTACAAGTAAAGGAATCAAAACGTTTTAACTATGTAACGTCTACAAGTAAGGAAATCAAATAGTTTTAACTATGTAACGTCTACAAGTAAAGGAATCAAATAGTTTTAACTATGTAACGTCTACAAGTAAAGGAATCAAATAGTTTTAACTATGTAACGTCTACAAGTAAAGGAATCAAATAGTTTTAACTATGTAACGTCTACAAGTAAAGGAATCAAATAGTTTTAACTATGTAACGTCTACAAGTAAAGGAATCAAATAGTTTTAACTATGTAACGTCTACAAGTAAAGCAATCAAATCGTTTTAACTATGTAACGTCTACAAGTAAAGGAATCAAATAGTTTTAACTATGTAACGTCTACAAGTAAAGGAATCAAATAGTTTTAACTATGTAACGTCTAAAAGTAAAGGAATCAAATCGTTTTAACTATGTAACGTCTACAAGTAAAGGAATCAAATCGTTTTAACTATGTAACGTCTACAAGTAAAGAAATCAAATAGTTTTAACTATGTAGCGTCTACAAGTAAAGGAATCAAATAGTGTTAACTATGTAACGTCTACAAGTAAAGGAATCAAATAGTTTTAACTATGTAACGTCTACAAGTAAAGGAATCAAATAGTTTTAACTATGTAACGTCTACAAGTAAAGGAATCAAATCGTTTTAACTATGTAACGTCTACAAGTAAAGGAATCAAATCGTTTTAACTATGTAACGTCTACAAGTAAAGGAATCAAATAGTTTTAACTATGTAACGTCTACAAGTAAAGGAATCAAATAGTTTTAACTATGTAGCGTCTACAAGTAAAGGAATCAAATAGTTTTAACTATGTAACGTCTACAAGTAAAGGAATCAAATAGTTTTAACTATGTAACGTCTACAAGTAAAGGAATCAACTAGTTTTAACTATGTAACGTCTACAAGTAAAAGAATCAAATAGTTTGAACTATGTAACGTCTACAAGTAAAAGAATCAAATAGTTTGAACTATGTAACGTCTACAAGTAAAGGAATCAAAACGTTTTAACTATGTAACGTCTACAAGTAAAGAAATCAAATAGTTTTAACTATGTAACGTCTAAAAGTAAAGGAATCAAATAGTTTTAACTATGTAACGTCTACAAGTAAAGGAATCAAATCGTTTTAACTATGTAACGTCTACAAGTAAAGAAATCAAATAGTTTTAACTATGTAACGTCTACAAGTAAAGGAATCAAATAGTTTTAACTATGTTACGTCTACAAGTAAAGGAATCAAATCGTTTTAACTATGTAACGTCTAAAAGTAAAAGAATCAAATAGTTTTAACTATGTAACGTCTACAAGTAAAGGAATCAAATAGTTTTAACTATGTAACGTCTACAAGTAAAGGAATCAAATAGTTTTAACTATGTAACGTCTACAAGTAAAGGAATCAAATCGTTTTAACTATGTAACGTCTACAAGTAAAGGAATCAAATAGTTTTAACTATGTAACGTCTACAAGTAAAGGAATCAAATAGTTTTAACTATGTAACGTCTACAAGTAAAGGAATCAAATAGTTTTAACTATGTAACGTCTACAAGTAAAGGAATCAAATAGTTTTAACTATGTAACGTCTACAAGTAAAAGAATCAAATAGTTTGAACTATGTAACGTCTACGAGTAAAAGAATCAAATAGTTTGAACTATGTAACGTCTACAAGTAAAGGAATCAAAACGTTTTAACTATGTAACGTCTACAAGTAAAGAAATCAAATAGTTTTAACTATGTAACGTCTACAAGTAAAGAAATCAAATAGTTTTAACTATGTAACGTCTAAAAGTAAAGGAATCAAATAGTTTTAACTATGTAACGTCTACAAGTAAAGGAATCAAATCGTTTTAACTATGTAACGTCTACAAGTAAAGAAATCAAATAGTTTTAACTATGTAACGTCTACAAGTAAAGGAATCAAATCGTTTTAACTATGTAACGTCTACAAGTAAAGAAATCAAATAGTTTTAACTATGTAACGTCTACAAGTAAAGGAATCAAATAGTTTTAACTGTGTAACGTCTACAAGTAAAGAAATCAAATAGTTTTAACTATGTAACGTCTACAAGTAAAAGAATCAAATAGTTTGAACTATGTAACGTCTACAAGTAAAGGAATCAAAACGTTTTAACTATGTAACGTCTACAAGTAAGGAAATCAAATAGTTTTAACTATGTAACGTCTACAAGTAAAGGAATCAAATAGTTTTAACTATGTAACGTCTACAAGTAAAGGAATCAAATAGTTTTAACTATGTAACGTCTACAAGTAAAGGAATCAAATAGTTTTAACTATGTAACGTCTACAAGTAAAGGAATCAAATAGTTTTAACTATGTAACGTCTACAAGTAAAGGAATCAAATAGTTTTAACTATGTAACGTCTACAAGTAAAGCAATCAAATCGTTTTAACTATGTAACGTCTACAAGTAAAGGAATCAAATAGTTTTAACTATGTAACGTCTACAAGTAAAGGAATCAAATAGTTTTAACTATGTAACGTCTAAAAGTAAAGGAATCAAATCGTTTTAACTATGTAACGTCTACAAGTAAAGGAATCAAATCGTTTTAACTATGTAACGTCTACAAGTAAAGAAATCAAATAGTTTTAACTATGTAACGTCTACAAGAAAAGGAATCAAATCGTTTTAACTATGTAACGTCTACAAGTAAAGGAATCAAATAGTTTTAACTATGTAACGTCTACAAGTAAAGGAATCAAATAGTTTTAACTATGTAGCGTCTACAAGTAAAGGAATCAAATAGTTTTAAATATGTAACGTCTACAAGTAAAGGAATCAAATAGTTTTAACTATGTAACGTCTACAAGTAAAGGAATCAACTAGTTTTAACTATGTAACGTCTACAAGTAAAAGAATCAAATGGTTTGAACTATGTAACGTCTACAAGTAAAAGAATCAAATAGTTTGAACTATGTAACGTCTACAAGTAAATGAATCAAAACGTTTTAACTATGTAACGTCTACAAGTAAAGAAATCAAATAGTTTTAACTATGTAACGTCTAAAAGTAAAGGAATCAAATAGTTTAACTATGTAACGTCTACAAGTAAAGGAATCAAATCGTTTTAACTATGTAACGTCTACAAGTAAAGAAATCAAATAGTTTTAACTATGTAACGTCTACAAGTAAAGGAATCAAATAGTTTTAACTATGTAACGTCTACAAGTAAAGGAATCAAATCGTTTTAACTATGTAACGTCTACAAGTAAAGGAATCAAATCGTTTTAACTATGTAACGTCTACAAGTAAAGGAATCAAATCGTTTTAACTATGTAACGTCTACAAGTAAAGAAATCAAATAGTTTTAACTATGTAACGTCTAAAAGTAAAGCAATAAAATAGTTTTAACTATGTAACGTCTACAAGTAAAGGAATCAAATAGTTTTAACTATGTAACGTCTACAAGTAAAGGAATCAAATCGTTTTAACTATGTAACGTCTACAAGTAAAGGAATCAAATAGCTTTAACTATGTAACGTCTACAAGTAAAGGAATCAAATAATTTTAACTATGTAATGTCTAAAAGTAAAGGAATCAAATAGTTTTAACTATGTAACGTCTACAAGTAAAGGAATCAAATAGTTTTAACTATGTAACGTCTACAAGTAAAGGAATCAAATAGTTTTAACTATGTAACGTCTACAAGTAAAGGAATCAAATAGTTTTAACTATGTAACGTCTACAAGTAAAGGAATCAAATAGTTTTAACTATGTAGCGTCTACAAGTAAAGGAATCAAATAGTTTTAACTATGTAACGTCTACAAGTAAAGGAATCAAATAGTTTTAACTATGTAACGTCTACAAGTAAAGGAATCAAATAGTTTTAACTATGTAACGTCTAAAAGTAAAGGAATCAAATAGTTTTAACTATGTAGCGTCTACAAGTAAAGGAATCAAATAGTTTTAACTATGTAACGTCTACAAGTAAAGGAATCAAATAGTTTTAACTATGTAACGTCTACAAGTAAAGGAATCAAATAGTTTTAACTATGTAACGGCTACAAGTAAAGGAATCAAATAGTTTTAACTATGTAACGTCTACAAGTAAAAGAATCAAATAGTTTGAACTATGTAACGTCTACAAGTAAAGGAATCAAAACGTTTTAACTATGTAACGTCTACAAATAAAGAAATCAAATAGTTTTAACTATGTAACGTCTACAAGTAAAGAAATCAAATAGTTTTAACTATGTAACGTCTAAAAGTAAAGGAATCAAATAGTTTTAACTATGTAACGTCTACAAGTAAAGGAATCAAATAGTTTTATCTATGTAACGTCTACAAGTAAAGAAATCAAATAGTTTTAACTATGTAACGTCTACAAGTAAAGGAATCAAATCGTTTTAACTATGTAACGTCTACAAGTAAAGAAATCAAATAGTTTTAACTATGTAACGTCTACAAGTAAAGGAATCAAATAGTTTTAACTGTGTAACGTCTACAAGTAAAGAAATCAAATAGTTTTAACTATGTAACGTCTACAAGTAAAAGAATCAAATAGTTTGAACTATGTAACGTCTACAAGTAAAGGAATCAAAACGTTTTAACTATGTAACGTCTACAAGTAAGGAAATCAAATAGTTTTAACTATGTAACGTCTACAAGTAAAGGAATCAAATAGTTTTAACTATGTAACGTCTACAAGTAAAGGAATCAAATCGTTTTAACTATGTAACGTCTACAAGTAAAGGAATCAAATAGTTTTAACTATGTAACGTCTACAAGTAAAGGAATCAAATAGTTTTAACTATGTAACGTCTAAAAGTAAAGGAATCAAATCGTTTGAACTATGTAACGTCTACAAGTAAAGGAATCAAATCGTTTTAACTATGTAACGTCTGCAAGTAAAGAATTCAAATAGTTTTAACTATGTAGCGTCTACAAGTAAAGGAATCAAATAGTTTTAACTATGTAACGTCTACAAGTAAAAGAATCAAATAGTTTGAACTATGTAACGTCTACAAGTAAAGGAATCAAAACGTTTTAACTATGTAACGTCTACAAGTAAAGAAATCAAATCGTTTTAACTATGTAACGTCTAAAAGTAAAGGAATCAAATAGTTTAACTATGTAACGTCTACAAGTAAAGGAATCAAATAGTTTTAACTATGTAACGTCTACAAGTAAAGGAATCAAATAGTTTTAACTATGTAACGTCTACAAGTAAAGGAATCAAATAGTTTTAACTATGTAACGTCTACAAGTAAAGGAATCAAATAGTTTTAACTATGTAACGTCTACAAGTAAAAGAATCAAATAGTTTGAACTATGTAACGTCTACAAGTAAAGGAATCAAAACGTTTTAACTATGTAACGTCTACAAGTAAAGAAATCAAAGAGTTTTAACTATGTAACGTCTACAAGTAAAGAAATCAAATAGTTTTAACTGTGTAACGTCTAAAAGTAAAGGAATCAAATAGTTTTAACTCTGTAACGTCTACAAGTAAAGGAATCAAATAGTTTTAACTATGTAACGTCTACAAGTAAAGAAATCAAATAGTTTTAACTATGTAACGTCTACAAGTAAAGGAATCAAATCGTTTTAACTATGTAACGTCTACAAGTAAAGAAATCAAATAGTTTTAACTATGTAACGTCTACAAGTAAAGGAATCAAATAGTTTTAACTGTGTAACGTCTACAACTATGTAACGTCTACAAGTAAAGGAATCAAAACGTTTTAACTATGTAACGTCTACAAGTAAGGAAATCAAATAGTTTTAACTATGTAACGTCTACAAGTAAAGGAATCAAATAGTTTTAACTATGTAACGTCTACAAGTAAAGGAATCAAATAGTTTTAACTATGTAACGTCTACAAGTAAAGGAATCAAATAGTTTTAACTATGTAACGTCTACAAGTAAAGGAATCAAATAGTTTTAACTATGTAACGTCTACAAGTAAAGGAATCAAATAGTTTTAACTATGTAACGTCTACAAGTAAAGCAATCAAATCGTTTTAACTATGTAACGTCTACAAGTAAAGGAATCAAATAGTTTTAACTATGTAACGTCTACAAGTAAAGGAATCAAATAGTTTTAACTATGTAACGTCTAAAAGTAAAGGAATCAAATCGTTTTAACTATGTAACGTCTACAAGTAAAGGAATCAAATCGTTTTAACTATGTAACGTCTACAAGTAAAGAAATCAAATAGTTTTAACTATGTAGCGTCTACAAGTAAAGGAATCAAATAGTTTTAACTATGTAACGTCTACAAGTAAAGGAATCAAATAGCTTTAACTATGTAACGTCTACAAGTAAAGGAATCAAATAGTTTTAACTATGTAATGTCTAAAAGTAAAGGAATCAAATAGTTTTAACTATGTAACGTCTAAAAGTAAAGGAATCAAATAGTTTTAACTATGTAACGTCTACAAGTAAAAGAATCAAATAGTTTTACCTATGCAACGTCTACAAGTAAAGGAATCAAATAGTTTTAACTATGTAACGTCTACAAGTAAAGGAATCAAATAGTTTTAACTATGTAACGTCTACAAGTAAAGGAATCAAATAGTTTTATCTATGTAACGTCTAAAAGTAAAGGAATCAAATAGTTTTAATTATTACTCTTCATGTAAGAAGCTTTTATTATAATTGACATGATTTAATCGAAACATAATTTTACAAAGAATAAATAGCGTCGTTGTACTATGCACTCGCATAGTACTATTGTTGGAGTCATTACTATGCTGATGGGCGGAGCTTAGAACAATGCTACGTCATCTAAATAGGCGGGGTCTAAACCGGATCACCTGAACGCTTTTAACAGTGTACAATTTACAATGTATTATACGTTTTTCTTTAACGTTGATGCTGTCGTCTGTCAAAACAATGGCCAGTTCCAGGTTTGGAAATTAAATATTTGACAGTTCATTGTAATTGTTGAAATTAAATATTTCTTGAATTTAAATGAATATGATTTTCCAATCTTTATACTATCAATACATTTTAGACAAATTTCATTTTTTTAAATCACCAAAGACATTCAGAGTATAAAATCACCAAAGACATTCAGAGTAATAATAACAATAATATTGTGTTTTCCATGTTATATGCCGAAATATGTCCCAAGGTTAGAAGGCATAATACACTCTCCTTCCGGGTCGTGCATTATGCCTTCTAACCTTGGGACATATTTCGGCATATAACATGGACAACACAATATTATTGTATAACTATGTAACGTTTACAAGTAAAGGAATCAAATAGTTTTAACTATGTAACGTCTACAAGTAAAGGAATCAAATAGTTTTAACTATGTAGCGTCTACAAGTAAAGCAATCAAATCGTTTTAACTATGTAACGTCTACAAGTAAAGGAATCAAATAGTTTTAACTATGTAACGCCTACAAGTAAAGGAATCAAATAGTTTGAATTATTACCTAATTGTATTTGTTTTCTTGTTTATTAGTAACTACATATTTTAAGATATTTTTGCGTTTTTTGCTTCCCTGTGATCTATTGACGCGTCAATAGTCTTCAAGAGGCTATTGAACTGACCTTTGAACCGTTTTTTCATTGGATAAGAGTATAATTAGATGCATGGTTTGTCAAATCAATTTATGTCACACAACGATGAATTGACATTACGTAAAACGCAACAGTGAATCAGACGCTTTATTTACAGACGACAACAAAAATGGCCAAACGATTTGCGTCCGTGGAGGACGAAGAGCTGGATAATATCCTAAATAACAGGGATTCCTCCAACACAAAGAACGTAATTCGCATTGCCACCAATGTTTTAAGGGAATATGCAAATGAAAATTCAATTTTAATGGAAGATTTAGAACAATTACCAAAGCAGGACCTGTGTGAAAAGCTCAGAACATTGTATGCTTCTCTACGAAATAAAAAGGGCGAATTCTACAGTAAAAAATCCATGATTAGTATCAAATATGGCATTCAGAGACACTTTCTAAAAGTTCGTAAGTTTGATGTGGTTAATGATACAGATTTTAAACCCGCCAACTTGATATTTAACGCCATGTTGGTAAAATTGAAACAGCTTGGCCTTGCAGTAACCGTTCATAAACCACCCATCGCTAAGGAAGACCTTGGGAAGTTGTACAATTCATTTGACTTGAATTCTCCTGTTGGACTGCAAAACAAAGTATTCATTGACTTTATGTTGTATTTGTGTAACCGGGGCAGAGAAAACCTAAGAACTCTAAAGAAGGAGGACTTTCAGTTTTTTGGAAGAAATGATGAACGATACGTACAACTGAGAGATCACTTCAGGAAAAACCACCGTGGAGATACTAATGATGATGAGAGTCAGGGGGGTCGATTGTACCCTGTACCGGGTCACAGACTTTGCCCAATTGCTACACTCTAGAAATACCTTGCAGTCTAGAATCCTGAAAATGAATGCTTTTGGCAAAGACCCAAGCTCGGAGTATCGGAAAATCAGATGGTCTGGTATGATAATATTGCAGTGGGACAAAACACACTAGGTGCAAAATTGAAGACTTTGTCACAGGAACTTGAACTATCAAAAATGTATACTAACCATTGCCTGAGAGCTACTACTATAACACTATTAGATGAAAATGGTTTTGAGGCAAGACACATCATGTCCATAAGTGGTCATAAATCTGAATCCAGTATTCGAAGTTATTCGAGGACTGACGATACCAAAAAGAGAAGGATGTCGAGTACGCTCAGCAACATAATTACAGAAAATACAGGTAATTAATAATTAATGAGATACGGTCATAAGCCAGAATAAAATAATTCCTAGATGTATCCATTTTTTTTAAAGTTTGGGGGATCCATCTTTTTTAAATATTTTTGTTGTAATTTTTATTACTACAGATACGGTACATTTACATGTACCTGTATGTAATTTTAAAGTGTTGACTCAAAAACCAAACATGGGATGGAATGACTCAATGAATATACTAGTTCATGTTTCTAGGAATTCAGTTTATTTGGCTTAATATCAAATAAAACGAAGAATCTCTGAATGTACTGTGTCGCTCCTGGCACTCACTGAAGCTGATGAAACCACAAAACAACATACTACATATTTTAATGTATTTGCATAGTCATCATGTACCCTGAATTCATACACACATTTACTATATACATGTACAAAAATGTAGATTGTATCTGTTGAATCATGTTTGTAACTGTTGAACATTACAGAAACTAGTCTTTATTGGGTGTATCGGTATGGTGATCGTAATTGTGTCATTTAAATTGTACTGAAATATTCTCGTTTTAATTTTATTTTTGTCAATATTTTTTAATATGTCTATAATTACATGTCTATGGTTTTTTAGATGGTAATGTCAGCACCTCATCTGAACCAGTAGACCTTGGTACTAATGACAAGATGGATACAAATGTGACTGATAAAACATGGAACCCACCTATGGCTATGGAAAAATCCTCCTTACCATTGCAACATGCAGGTAAATATCGACCACATGTACAATTGATAAACACCAATTTTATATTTTTCAAGCCACCACCAAGGGAGATAATTTGCCAAAGAATGATATTTAATTTTTCAATGACAACTGTTGATAAAGTCGGGAAATGGATGGTAGCTGGACAGTTTTTTTTTTATTCAAATGCGATTTTCAACATGTTTCCTGCAGTATTCCGGTCTTCCAATCATCTGGATTCTAGCATCACCGATGAAGAATCAATTTTTGAAACATGCATGTATGGTGCATCTAATTTTAATATGTTTAACATTGGTATATTAATACACATTAATTGCTGTATGCAATGTAAACATGATACATGTAGCAGACATTGTAGAATAAAGAACAAATGAATTCATTATCAGATCTTGGAAAATTTGACAATCTGACATTTTGCAATAGAAATCAGAACTTAGTTTTAACTTTTTATTGTAGGAATGAACATGACCAATGAGGAAAACATAGACCCACTCCTTGACATTGAGAATGCCGATTTATTGGAACTGAGTGCCTCACAGGAAGAGATCCTTGTAAAATCTCTGGAAATAGCCTCAACAGAGACACACACAGCTGTCGGAAATACCGGACAGACATGCAATGCAACTAAGACATACACACATTCTCGCAATTTAACTGTTCCCATGAAAATAATGAACAATTTTAACAGTGTTGGTGAAATTCACATTCACTATCACTGAAATCCAGTTTTGTTTTTGAAGTAGCTCAGAAGGACAGGATGAAAAAAAAAGTTAAACGTTTTCAATATTCTACTTGTTTATTGTTATCTAATTCAACAAATAAATCATTTTCATCAGTTTTTCTACAATATTTGCATGAATATATTTAAGTCATGTCCACTACCTTGCTTCTGTTTAATTAGGAAATAAAACAGTTATTTAATGGGTGTGGATGCAATAGACCAAACTATTTGTCCTTCGGTGTTGGGAATGACCAAGTGTTCTATTGCATTCGGCCGTTGGCCTCATGCAATAGAACACTTGGTCATTCCCAGCACCTCAGGACAAATAGTTTGGTCTATTGCATCCACACCCATTAAATAACTGTATACTATGTAACGTCTACAAGTAAAGGAATCAAATAGTTTTAACTATGTAACGTCTACAAGTAAAGGAATCAAATAGTTTTAACTATGTAACGTCTACAAGTAAAGGAATCAAATAGTTTTAACTATGTAACGTCTACAAGTAAAGGAATCAAATAGTTTTAACTATGTAACGTCTACAAGTAAAGGAATCAAATCGTTTTAACTATGTAACGTCTACAAGTAAAGGAATCAAATAGTTTTAACTATGTAACGTCTACAAGTAAAGGAATCAAATAGTTTTAACTATATAACGTCTACAAGTAAAGGAATCAAATCGTTTTAACTATGTAACGTCTACAAGTAAAGGAATCAAATAGTTTTAACTATGTAACGTCTACAAGTAAAGGAATCAAATAGTTTTAACTATGTAACGTCTACAAGTAAAGGAATCAAATAGTTTTAACTATGTAACGTCTACAAGTAAAGGAATCAAATAGTTTTAACTATGTAACGTCTACAAGTAAAGGAATCAAATCGTTTTAACTATGTAACGTCTACAAGTAAAGGAATCAAATAGTTTTAACTATGTAACGTCTACAAGTAAAGGAATCAAATAGTTTTAACTATATAACGTCTACAAGTAAAGGAATCAAATCGTTTTAACTATGTAACGTCTACAAGTAAAGGAATCAAATAGTTTTAACTATGCAACGTCTACAAGTAAAGGAATCAAATCGTTTTAACTATGTAACGTCTACAAGTAAAGGAATCAAATAGTTTTAACTATATAACGTCTACAAGTAAAGGAATCAAATCGTTTTAACTATGTAACGTCTACAAGTAAAGGAATCAAATAGTTTTAACTATGCAACGTCTACAAGTAAAGGAATCAAATCGTTTTAACTATGTAACGTCTACAAGTAAAGGAATCAAATAGTTTTAACTATGTAACGTCTACAAGTAAAGGAATCAAATAGTTTTAACTATGTAACGTCTACAAGTAAAGGAATCAAATAGTTTTAACTATGTAACGTCTACAAGTAAAGGAATCAAATAGTTTTAACTATATAACGTCTACAAGTAAAGGAATCAAATAGTTTTATCTATGTAACGTCTACAAGTAAAGGAATCAAATAGTTTTAACTATGTAACGTCTACAAGTAAAGGAATCAAATAGTTTTAACTATGTAACGTCTACAAGTAAAGGAATCAAATAGTTTTAACTATGTAACGTCTACAAGTAAAGGAATCAAATAGTTTTAACTATGTAACGTCTACAAGTAAAGGAATCAAATAGTTTTAACTATGTAACGTCTACAAGTAAAGGAATCAAATAGTTTTAACTATATAACGTCTACAAGTAAAGGAATCAAATAGTTTTATCTATGTAACGTCTACAAGTAAAGGAATCAAATAGTTTTAACTATGTAACGTCTACAAGTAAAGGAATCAAATAGTTTTAACTATGTAACGTCTACAAGTAAAGGAATCAAATAGTTTTAACTATGTAACGTCTACAAGTAAAGGAATCAAATAGTTTTAACTATATAACGTCTACAAGGAAAAGAATCAAATCAACAACATTATATTACAATACAATACATGCATATGATTGGAACTTTCTATCTGATTCCATCAAATCCATCACTGATCTACAAATAAGTTAAATGTATCTTGAAATGTAACAGCGAGTTGGTCTAGCACAAAGCGGACCTCATCATCATCTCATTGACAATTAACTTGTGCTGACCCTGATATACATGTAGCTGCAAAAATGATGAGTTGACGTTAAACAAGAATCACCCACTCGCTTAATACAGATTCAGTCCATTTGAACATTTCTGTCCATTTCCGCCTTTTAGCAACACTCCTTACTTTCATGGGGTTGACAATTATCTGATAAACATTTAATTAAGGGGCATGAACATTTTAATCAATAATTTAGATTGCAAGTTATATTTTAAGATCAATCACGTGTGTGGATTGTAAATATATTTTCAACCTATATATATTTTACCCTTACCTGGGAATATATATTTATAGACCAAAAATTCCAAATCCACTCGGTTGTTCCTATTTATATCGAATAAAAAAAACAATTCAAGTTACTAAAAATAGCCTCCTTTCAATTGTTGCTTTAATATAAAACAAAGACAATAAACATAAATATCGGTACCATTACGTCAACTTAAGCTTTAAATGTTTAACGTGAACTTTAGCATGAACCAGAACTGTTGTGTACATTGCAATGTCTATATATAGTAACTTTCATATAACATTAAAATGGCGACATTTTAAATTATCTTGCCTGATGAAGGTTATTCCAGTTACCTGTGTGCACATTAAATTTGACATCTACGTCTTTTTTAATACAATATCAAAATGAGGAAAAAATAAACTTACTTTTTACGGTGGTAAAGTGTCATTTTTAGAAAGTAGTGAATCTGAATGTTGCATGAAGTACTATAAACACAACCAAGTTCCTTCAAAGAATCGAAAATTTCCATCTGGGGGCTAACATAAGGGTTTTTCGTCTTTTTATTATGGAATTATTATTCCTAAAATAAAAAAAATTAAAAAAATTAAACTATTAAAATTTCACAATTATCTGATTTTACTTATTAAGATAATTAAACGCGTGAGTGATTGATTGTTGTTTAACGCCAAATGAGAAATTGTTCAGCTATATAACATGGCGAATTACATTTTGACGAGATAATGATTAAATCCGCTTTGTACTAGACCACCATGCTTAGTTGTATGTTAATAGTGCTAGCTCACAGAAATAACATACATGGCGCTCCATTCGGACACATTATCCTGATTCCGAGCCAACCAGTTTAAAATTCTTACTAAATACTGCGTGTTTAGCGGAGAAACAGCAAATACCAATTTTAGTCCTGGATTTGCTCTGACCAGTGCTCGAACCAATGATCTACCCTATTCGAGGCGAGCACTACTACGAAGAGTTTGAAGATACCAAAAGGGGTATTCAGAATCCGTATATCGAAGAAGAACAGACAACACTATTGCCAAAAGAAAACGTACAAAAGGACAAACAACGATCTGCAAAATATACATATAAAACTAAAGATCGAGTAACACGAAGCCCACTTAAAACCGGGGGTGAACTCAGGTACTCCGGAAGGGTTAGCAGTTCCTTCCCCCACAGATAAGGGTTATGGTGTTTAACGTCACTTTCAACAATATTTCAGTTGCATTGTGGATGTCGGTTTTATTGGTAGAGAAAGCCGGAGTACCCGAATAAACCACCGACAAGACAATTGTTTTCCGGTGTAATGTATGTTTATGGAGAGGCGCTGTAGATCATACATTAACCTGCTATCATATTGTGTCAGTTACATAGGTGACGGTTGTAGGGTTGTTCGTTGTTTCCAGTGATTGTTTCCATCTATATCGCGACTACCAGGCTTGCTGTGGGAGGAGAACCCGAATAGAGATGACGAACTGACCGATACAGTTTGTCAATTACTTGCGACAGGTAGGTGGTTTTCTCCGTTTCCCTCATCAATAAAACTGACCGCGATGATATAACGAAGATATTGCCCCACGGTTGAAAGTGGCATTAAGCACCATAACCCTAACCTTAACCCATGATGATATAATATATAAAGAGGGTCAATCTACATACCAAAATGTACCCCTAAGTAACCCCCTTGATAGTCTTGTTTGTGTATACTATACCCTTGTACACATATATAAAAATATCACATGTCAATAGTGTAACTTCCTTGTTATTTCAATAGACCATGCACATGACCTAGTGTATTGAAATATGAGGCCACTTACAACAATAATTATTTTTGCAAAATCATCATAAGGGGAGATAAATCTAAAAGATACAAATACTATTAACAAAAACTCTATTAAGGAACCGGTCATTTAACATGTAGAGGGAATGGCGCTATGGTTTCCCTCGGGCCAGATTTGTTTCAATCACAATCAGATTATTTATATATATATACTTTAGTCACTTTTCTTAATTTATTTTGCCAAACATGTCTCGTTGAAAAATGCAAGGACATACCAGTGGCGGATCCAGATGAGGGGGGGGGGGGGGGGGGGAGAGGGGACGTTCGCCCCCCCCCCCCCCAAAAGAGAGAGAGAGAGAGAGAGAGAGAGAGGATGGGAGTGGGCGGCGGTCTTCCGTCCCTCTATTAAGCATATCAGTATTCATTCATTCGCCTGTTAAATGTAATAAATCATTATATATTTTTACCAGTTGCATTGCCCTTTTAGTTTATCTAATTACTTTTGAACTTTTGAAGCAGTCGACGATTACTCAGAAAACAAAGTGATATTATAATCCCTTAGACATTAATTTTATCAAAATCCATCCATTCTACAAACACTTCAATACAAATTACCCCATTTTCAACAGATAAACATGAGAAAATTAGCTAATATAGCACGGCGGGTATTCGGAAACTCGGTGCAAGCTAGTTATTTTGAACGTTTTCATTGGTCAATTTTGAATTTGTGGACACTACAGACCGCGGAGCATGCTGTTCCGTGTTCCGTTGCCGTCATGCTCCACAGTCCTGTAGTGTCCAAAAATTCAAAATTGGCCAATGAAAACGTTCAAAATAACTAGCTTGCACCGAGTTCAAAGTGTCAGCACCTGTTCCGAGTATACGAATACCCGGCGTGATAAGGAAATCAGGGGAGTCACAGCTCCAGATAGATAATTTCAAGTGACATCTCCCTTTAATTTACACTCACTGCTTAGAAACCATTTGAAACTTTTTGGAGAAGATTCATGCGTTTTAATACACTTCATCACATTCACAAAATGCTTCAAAATTGTTGACGGAAAAGCTTCCTAAATACTCAAAACCCAAGAACTTCGGGGGGAGGGGGCTTCGACCCCGGGGACCCCTACCAGGGCTCTGCCCTGGACCCACTGGAGATCTTGAGCGGTTCCCAGACCCCTCGCCAACTTTTGTCTCCACCTAACACAAAATCCTGGATCTGCCCCTGCATACAGAGTATTTGCTTCTTGCATCTTGCAGGTCAAAATATTTTTTATCTATGGAATTTAAAATAATAGAGAAAAAAAATAAACAAACCAAAACAAACATAGAAAAGAATACAATTTTGATTACGACAAAGGGGAAATAACCCTGGTTTATTTACGACACATACATTCTGTAACGATTAACCAAGTCATAGTTACAGAATGATCTAAGTGTTGACTTCAACTTAACCATTAGGAACCCTTGGTTCCTTAGCATCATTGTTACAAGCCACCCTCTATCAAGGACATCTTAAAATTAAGAAACAATAGACTGTGCAATATCGTATCAACTGAGATATATGATATACTCCGTCTTTATATGTTGTTGGGATGTTGAGAGTGACGGTCAACACTAACAAATCTTATACATACCAGGGGCGGATCCAGGGGGCGCACGACATACCCCAACAATTTTCGCGCCTCCCCTAACTTTAAATCCTGGATCCGCCCCTGCATACTGTGATCCGGAAAATATTCGGGGCCATTTTATTTTCGCGGTTGAAAGTCATCCGGGAAAATAAAACTGTAGCGAATATTTACTGCGCGAAGTTAGAAAAAGTCGGCTTCCTCCAACAAACCCCGTTCCGGAGCACCTGAGCTCACCCCCGGTTTTTTAGTGGGATTTGTGTTATTTGATCTTTAGTTTTATGAGTATGTTTTGTAGATCGTTGTTTCTTATTTTGTACTTTTTCTTTTCGCCATTGTGTTGTTTGTCCTTCGATTTACGGATTCTGATTACCTCCCTTTGATATCTTCAAATTCATATAATAGTAGTATAGACTATTTCTATTTTAATACATATTTGTACAATAATAAAATAGTTGCGTGCAGACAAACAAACATAAAATGGAGTAAGCAAAATGGCACAAAACAACAACTTTGAATATTTTAACTGGCAGATGGATGACCAATGGCGTACCTGTTCCCAATATCTGACATTTCTAATCACTTCATGACATGATGACGGTGTAGATAAGAATCTCCGAACCAATTCCAGAAGGCGTGTAGGCTAAAACTGATAACAATATGTCACTTATACATGTCTTTGCTTACTATATAAACAATTATGAAATCAGGGCAGTATTGAATATCTCTTTTATTGTCAAGATAACAGTGTTTTGTTTTAGAGATGAGAATCTTAAATTTTTATTTTCATTTATACTGCATACTTATGTTGACTGCATTTTCACAGGTATGTAGATATATAAGACAACATAATCCAGGAGGGTGGGGGGGGGAGCTATGGTGTTTAACGACACTTAAAACAATATTTCAGCTATATCATGACAGTTAGTTTTATTTTTAGAGGAAACCGGAATACCCTGAGAAATCCACCGACCTACTTTAATTCACTGTTAAACTTTATGACACAATGTTCTATCGAGTACACCTCGCTTGAGCGGGATTCGAACTCACGACGCTGCAAATGGTCTATCAAGATTATATATTTGTTGTATCCTTTTTTCAAATTTATTTGTCTATGGTGATACATTTACATATATCTACATACTGTATGACGTCACGTAAGGGTTCATTTTTCAACCGACCAATACGCGATGACCCTACTATATCATTAGCTACCAAAAAACCGATTGCAGGTCAATAGTTATTTTTCGATTGGTCAATATATGTAGCATTCTTGAATATGATTGATTGATTTCATTTGATTTATTGTGTTCAACGCCACTTTCAGCAATATTTCATCTATATCATCATGGCGACCAGTCTTAGTGGTGGAAGAAGCCAGAATACCTGGAGAGAACCACCGACCATGGGCAATCACTGGTAAACTTTATCACTTGCGGCTTCCTGTCGAGTGCACCTTTTTTTGTAATTTATAAAGCCGCGCGCGAACCCACGATGTATTGGTGCTAGGCTTGTATGCGTTGGTTCCTAGGTAATCCAACTACCTAACTCATTGAGACACCAGGGCTCTTTGAATATGAATGAACTGTCAAATATAAATGAAAGGTTACATGACATGACCCCAATTATGATCGCTTTAGATGTTAGTGCATCGCCCAAGAATTATTAACCGCATCGGTGGTGTAATAGTGCGGTAGATCGTGAGTTCGAGTCACGATCGGGTCAAACCAAAGACTATAAAATAGGTATTTGTTGCTTAAGCTATGCACAAAGACGGGTTAGCTCCGAATCAGGATAATGTGTCAGAGTAGGGCGTGGTGTCTTTCCACGGACTGTTGTTTCAGTGAACTAGCACTATACAAATCCAACTAAACGTGTTGGTCTAGTACACAGGTGACGTCATCATCATCTCATTAAAAAAACTTGTTCTCGCCATGGTATAGCAAAAAATTGCAGAGTTGGCGTAAAACAACAATCACTCACTCACTCAAATTATGAATGTTGAAAAGGTCCATTAAATCAAAGCGATATTTGGCCATTGCATTATCTTTCCTTCGATTTACGATTAATGATTAACGCTTGGGTATCTTAAAATGTTTCTTGTTGTATTTAAAGTCTAAAACACTGTACAACAATTACAACTTTCGTCTTTATGTATATATAAAATTGCTTCATTCGTACTAAGTAATGAAGATATAGAAATTGACAAATAAACAAATAAATCTCGAGATCTGAGATGCCACAGGTACGTACGTGCACAATCAACATAACATGACAAATACGTATTTTGACCACAGGTCACAAGCAAGGTCGTAATAAACATACGTGCATTTCGTCGAGTAAAAGATATTACGAAAATGTATATGAATTTAACAAATTTCTACATTAAGCATATTGTTAACTAAATCAATAGACATTTTGCACATTCCCGATTTGATCCTAAAATTATACGTTTTTATACCTTTTTCATACGAGTTATTTCCCTTACGACGGAGAAAATGGTACCTGGTCTATCATGAGCAATGGATCGGACACCAAGTTTGAGTATGATTTTCTAAAATAAAATTGTCGATATTTGAACTCTACAAAAAAGAACTCAGAGGGTAACTTTATGCCATATAACTTACATTGTGTAGTCAGTGCTTCGGCACTGACATGGTTTATTAGATATATTTTTATTGAAATTTACAATTCCTGAATCATGTAATTATTATTAAAACTAAGGTACTCTTCCCTCATGCATAGGTGGTCTTAGCCGGTTTTGGTTGGTCTGTTTAGGTTCATTGGTTTTCTTGTTTCCAAAGATTGCTTAATGTTTCGGCATTCAAATATTTAGGCTTTGAATTTATCTGATGAAGGTTATTCCAGAAACGTGTCGTGTGCACTACATTTGACATCTACGTTTTTATTTGAACAGATTATGGCAAAAACATACGTTATTTTCATTGAGGGACCCTTTGCCCATGTTAAAGGGGAATAACTCCTGTAAAGCGTTTAATTTTCTAACTAAGGATGGAGGAAGAGTTTGAAGATAACATAGGGGTAATCAGAACATACCACACAATGGCCAAAAAAACAAATAACGATCTACAAAACATACACATAAAACTAAAGATCAAGTAACACGAACCCCACTAAAAACCAGGGGTGAGCTCAGGTTCTCTGGAAATATGCAAATGTCTATTGTCCTTGATAAATATTATCCCTGTTTAGCCCCCGTGTGTTCTTTGTATCTAATTATGCACAGGGGTCTTATAATGAAATTCAACAAACATATGTTCTAGGCCTCGTTAACAGATCTTCCGATAAACTATGATGGATGTCCTGACACGTCTGGTATTTATGGTATATGCATGATTGATGCAGCAAGAAATTGTTTCACACAGGAACAATGTCAGCAAGGTATGCTAATAGGAAGGATAGGGGTTACAGTTATTGTTTCACACAGGAACAATGTCAGCAAGGTATGCTAATAGGAAGGATAGGGGTTACAGTTATTGTTTCACACAGGAACAATGTCAGCAAGGTATGCTAATAGGAAGGATAGGGGTTACAGTTATTGTTTCACACAGGAACAATGTCAGCAAGGTATGCTAATAGGAAGGATAGGGGTTACAGTTATTGTTTCACACAGGAACAATGTCAGCAAGGTATGCTAATAGGAAGGATAGGGGTTACAGTTATTGTTTCACACAGGAACAATGTCAGCAAGGTATGCTAATAGGAAGGATAGGGGTTACAGTTATTGTTTCACACAGGAACAATGTCAGCAAGGTATGCTAATAGGAAGGATAGGGGTTACAGTTATTGTTTCACACAGGAACAATGTCAGCAAGGTATGCTAATAGGAAGGATAGGGGTTACAGTTATTGTTTCACACAGGAACAATGTCAGCAAGGTATGCTAATAGGAAGGATAGGGGTTACAGTTATTGTTTCACACAGGAACAATGTCAGCAAGGTATGCTAATAGGAAGGATAGGGGTTACAGTTATTGTTTCACACAGGAACAATGTCAGCAAGGTATGCTAATAGGAAGGATAGGGGTTACAGTTATTGTTTCACACAGGAACAATGTCAGCAAGGTATGCTAATAGGAAGGATAGGGGTTACAGTTATTGTTTCACACAGGAACAATGTCAGCAAGGTATGCTAATAGGAAGGATAGGGGTTACAGTTATTGTTTCACACAGGAACAATGTCAGCAAGGTATGCTAATAGGAAGGATAGGGGTTACAGTTATTGTTTCACACAGGAACAATGTCAGCAAGGTATGCTAATAGGAAGGATAGGGGTTACAGTTATTGTTTCACACAGGAACAATGTCAGCAAGGTATGCTAATAGGAAGGATAGGGGTTACAGTTATTGTTTCACACAGGAACAATGTCAGCAAGGTATGCTAATAGGAAGGATAGGGGTTACAGTTATTGTTTCACACAGGAACAATGTCAGCAAGGTATGCTAATAGGAAGGATAGGGGTTACATTTATTGTTTCACACAGGAACAATGTCAGCAAGGTATACTAATAGGAAGGATAGGGGTTACAGTTATTGTTTCACACAGGAACAATGTCAGCAAGGTATAGCTAATAGGAAGGATAGGGGTTACAGTTATTGTTTCACACAGGAACAATGTCAACAAGGTATGCTAATAGGAAGGATAGGGGTTACAGTTATTGTTTCACACAGGAACAATGTCACAAGGTATACTAATAGGAAGGATAGGGGTTACAGTTATTGTTTCACACAGGAACAATGTCAACAAGGTATAGCTAATAGGAAGGATAGGGGTTACAGTTATTGTTTCACACAGGAACAATGTCAACAAGGTATGCTAATAGGAAGGATAGGGGTTACAGTTATTGTTTCACACAGGAACAATGTCAACAAGGTATGCTAATAGGAAGGATAGGGGTTACAGTTATTGTTTCACACAGGAACAATGTCAGCAAGGTATACTAATAGGAAGGATAGGGGTTACAGTTATTGTTTCACACAGGAACAATGTCAGCAAGGTATGCTAATAGGAAGGATAGGGGTTACAGTTATTGTTTCACACAGGAACAATGTCAGCAAGGTATGCTAATAGGAAGGATAGGGGTTACAGTTATTGTTTCACACAGGAACAATGTCAGCAAGGTATGCTAATAGGAAGGGTAGGGGTTACAGTTATTGTTTCACACAGGAACAATGTCAGCAAGGTATGCTAATAGGAAGGATAGGGGTTACAGTTATTGTTTCACACAGGAACAATGTCAGCAAGGTATGCTAATAGGAAGGATAGGGGTTACAGTTATTGTTTCACACAGGAACAATGTCAGCAAGGTATGCTAATAGGAAGGATAGGGGTTACAGTTATTGTTTCACACAGGAACAATGTCAGCAAGGTATGCTAATAGGAAGTATAGGGGTTACAGTTATTGTTTCACACAGGAACAATGTCAGCAAGGTATGCTAATAGGAAGGATAGGGGTTACAATTATTGTTTCACACAGGAACAATGTCAGCAAGGTATGCTAATAGGAAGGATAGGGGTTACAGTTATTGTTTCACACAGGAACAATGTCAGCAATGGGTATTTAAATCAGAGAAATGCTCTTATCCGGACATCCAAGTGAGCGTATTGGTCTAGTACCTAGCGGACACCATCCTCCTCATCATCATCATCTCATCAAGATGTAACTTGTTCTAACCATGATAGATATAGCTGCAAAAACTGGCGTTAAATAACAATCACTCATACACTCCTTCAGGGTTCATGAATTAGGACGTCACGACATGTATTATGTACTACAAACGATGCTGGTCTTCCGAAACATGTTGTATTACTTTCAGATTCATTTTTGTAAGACGTTCGTGTTGACCTCATTTTATTCATATTGTTAGGGTTAGGGTTGTGGTTTTTAACGTCACTTTCTACAATATTTCAGTTATATCGTGGCGGTCAGTTTTATTCGGGGAGGAAATCGGAGTACCCGGAGAAAACCACCGACCTGCCACAAGTCACTGACAAACGTTATCACTTAATGGTGTATCGAGTACACCTCGCTTGAGCGGGATTCGAACTCATCGTTAGTGGTGATAGACACTGATTATATAGATACTACCATACGATCACTACCACGACGAATCCTCTCATTCAAAACATGTTGTGTTACGTTTTTCAGTTTCATTTCAGTGAGAAGTTCTTGCTAACCTCATGTTTATTCATATTGTTATCATGACCATTACGATATCTAAGTACACACGATTTTTGATTCGCTACTCCATTTAAGTGGCTTTCTTGTACTTCAAATTAACTTTGACCTTTTTATCTTCAGGGTATAAATGTTGTCCCTATGGCTGTGGATCAGAATGTTTAGCCGTCACTGTACACTCTCAACATCCAGGTATGACTATATATATATTGCATTAATAACAAAATAGCAACAATACTTCTGTTCAAAAGCACATGCCTTCAGATGTGGGGTTCCCTCAACACACCTACAATAAACAATATTATTTTATTTGTTATGGAACTAGATTTTATAGTAAAGATTTTTCACTTCATTTGCCTTATCCGATCTCTTAAAAAGTTTATATTCCGATACCAAGATCTTGTCGAAATATATTCCGTCTGGGCAGAGACGATAATAAACGATGGATTTTCAAATAGTGAAAATGTATAAAGATAAGGAAGTCAACAAAAATATTTGTTTATCAATGTGTGACGTAAGAGTGTTTTTGACATTTACTTCACTGAATTTGGTACTGCTTTGACAACTATTTTACCTATTTTGTTCCAGTATTGTTATAAATACTGTTATAGTGACAGCCGGAACCTTTGAGCCGTAATGAAAGCGGGAGGTTTGGCGCTTTAAAATCTGATTCAACCCACCATTTCTTTAGAAATGCCTGTACCAAGTCAGGGTTATTACGGTTTTCACAGTTTTCCGGTTGTTGACTGATTTTGTCCGCTATATACTTATGAGTTTTGACTTTCCCTTTGTAAGATTGTTCGGAGTTCGGTAATTTTGTTATTACCCTTATTGCTTAAATGAGCAAACAACATAAATATCAAACTAAGCGTGCTGGTCAAATACTAAACAGATATCATCTGCCTCTCATCGACATGTAATGAAAACGTATATATATAATTTTGTACGCAGGTCGGGTTTCTGGAATAATCTTCATCAAGTACAAGTACTCTCATGGTCAACAGATTAGAAAGTCTAATAATTTTAAAGTCTTTGAAGCAAGAAAACCAAACAGCATAAATAAGATAGCGAAAAACAGCTAAGACCACCTATGTCTGAGAGAGAGGGAGAGAGAAGAATAGTCTTAATAAAAATAAAGAAAACAGTTAGGGTCTGTAACAGCTAAGACCACCTATGTCTCAGAGAGAGAGAGAGAGAGAGAGAGAGAGAGAAGAATAGTCTTAATGATAATAAAAACATTGAGGGTCTGTAACAGCTAAGGCCGCCGATGTCTGAGAGAGAGAGAGAGAGAGAGAGAGAGAGAGAGAGAGAGAATAGTCTTAACAATAATAAAAACATTTAGGGTCTGTAACAGCTAAGACCACCGATGTCTGAGAGAGAGAGAGAGAGAGAGAGAGAGAGAGAGAGAGAGAGAGAGAGAGAGAGAGAGAAGAATAGTCTTGATAATAATACAAACATTTAGGGTCTGTAACAGCGCTAAGACCACCGATGTCTGAGAGAGAGAGAGAGAGAGAGAGAGAGAGAAGAATAGTCTTAATAATAATAAAAACATTTAGGGTCTGTAACAGCTAAGACCACCGATGTCTGAGAGAGAGAGAGAGAGAGAGAGGAATAGTCTTAATAATAATAAAAACATATTTAGGGTCTGTAAATTTCAATAGTAGATATATGGCATAAGGCCCTGATGCACTGCTTCCATTTGTCTCTGTGCTTGCCCTTGCCCAGCTGTTTATCCCTAGATTACCTCTTTCTGTCTCTACCGAGTTTTTTCCAAGTTGTTTTCGGTCGTCAAACTTTACGTTTTTCTTGACATGCCAACTCAGGTTTGTAGTAATATATTAACATTTAGATAATCTGTATTTTAGGTTCCTGTCCTACAGAGGACATTACCACCGGTAAAGCATGTCGCATGGATACAGTTTGTAAAACAAATGAGAAATGTTGCCATGGACATTGTGGTGCTGTCCGTAAATTTCGAGTACCGGTTTTATCCATAATCGGTTAAAACACGATATGGAGTGCGAGACAGAGGCCAACACATTATTCAAGGCATCGACAAAATATTGTTAATGATTTGACTTATTAGCAAAACATGATAATTCTATGCATGGTTTTTTTCTACAATGTCAATGAAATAAAATGTTTTTATTTAATTTAAATCTCTTATTAAATTGTACTAATTTAATTTCGTTTCAAACATGTGGTGATGTTTCTTAAGATATGCATGATTTTTGTAAGTTGTTTGTAAAAACATTTTCACAAAGGAATATACAAAGTGTACACAATGAAAGTGTTACTGTTACATATGGTGTGTGATTTGTATATCTCCAAGTGTAGTCTGATGATTTGTTTTATTAATAAAGAAAACTAGATCCTTAATGACTTACTTAACTCTTCACACGACGGAATCCACTAGTGGAGAAGGATCTGACCATTCTTCCTGGGAATGCGATTCTTGGCGGATCCCTTAATGTCACCAGTCGTTATATGGACAATGTCTTAACACTAAATAAACGTTAGAGAGTACAGAGGGGACATTCACGATTGATCACAGGGTTTGTAAAAAAAGGCATAACGATGGGTGCCGCTATTGGAACAGGAACAGCTTAGCTTTCCAGAAAACGGTGTCGTCTGACGTTTAAACAAGTCTCTAAGGTGCATCTCCTTCGAGCATATGCGACCTTAGCCGATTTTCGTCTATCCTGTTTAGGTTCTTTTATTTTTGTATGTGTTTTGTTTTTGTTTGTTTGTTTGCTTGTTTTTTCTTTTACTTTTTTTCTGACGCACTTATTTTAGTCAGCTTTACAATTTTTTGACATCGAAGGTATCTTCTGATTTAGTCAACTTTACAATCTTTTGACATTGAAGGTATCTTCTGATTTAGTCAGCTTTACAATCTTTTGACATTTAAGGTATCTTCTGATTTAGTCAGCTTTACAATCTTTTGACAATGAAGGTATCTTCTGATTTAGTCAGCTTTACAATCTTTTGACATTTAAGGTATCTTCTGATTTAGTCAGCTTTACAATCTTTTGACATTGAAAGTATCTTCTGATTTAGTCAGCTATACAATCTTTTGACATTGAAGGTATCTTCTGATTTAGTCAACTTTACAATCTTTTGACATTGAAGGTATCTTCTGATTTAGTCAGCTTTACAATCTTTTGACATTTAAGGTATCTTCTGATTTAGTCAGCTTTACAATCTTTTGACAATGAAGGTATCTTCTGATTTAGTCAGCTTTACAATCTTTTGACATTTAAGGTATCTTCTGATTTAGTCAGCTTTACAATCTTTTGACATTGAAAGTATCTTCTGATTTAGTCAGCTATACAATCTTTTGACAGTGAAGGTATCTTCTGATTTAGTCAGCTTTACAATCTTTTGGCATTGAAGGTATCTTCTGATTTAGTCAGCTTTACAATCTTTTGACAGTGAAGGTATCTTCTGAATTTCGTCAGCTTTACAATCTTTTGACATTGAAGGTATCTTCTGATTTAGTCAGCTTTACAATCTTTTGACATTGAAGGTATCTTCTGATTTAGTCAGCTTTACAATCTTTTGACATTGAAGGTATCTTCTGATTTAGTCAGCTTTACAATCTTTTGGCATTGAAGGTATCTTCTGATTTAGTCAGCTTTACAATCTTTTGACATTGAAGGTATCTTCTGATTTAGTCAGCTTTACAATCTTTTGACATTGAAGGTATCTTCTGATTTAGTCAGCTTTACAATCTTTTGACAGTGAAGGTATCTTCTGAATTTCGTCAGCTTTACAATCTTTTGACATTGAAGGTATCTTCTGATTTAGTCAGCTTTACAATCTTTTGACATTGAAGGTATCTTCTGATTTAGTCAGCTTTACAATCTTTTGACATTGAAGGTATCTTCTGATTTAGTCAGCTTTACAATCTTTTGGCATTGAAGGTATCTTCTGATTTAGTCAGCTTTACAATCTTTTGACATTGAAGGTATCTTCTGATTTAGTCAGCTTTACAATCTTTTGACATTGAAGGTATCTTCTGATTTAGTCAGCTTTACAATCTTTTGGCATTGAAGGTATCTTCTGATTTAGTCAGCTTTACAATCTTTTGACAGTGAAGGTATCTTCTGAATTTCGTCAGCTTTACAATCTTTTGACATTGAAGGTATCTTCTGATTTAGTCAGCTTTACAATCTTTTGACATTGAAGGTATCTTCTGATTTAGTCAGCTTTACAATCTTTTGACATTGAAGGTATCTTCTGATTTAGTCAGCTTTACAATCTTTTGGCATTGAAGGTATCTTCTGATTTAGTCAGCTTTACAATCTTTTGACAGTGAAGGTATCTTCTGAATTTCGTCAGCTTTACAATCTTTTGACATTGAAGGTATCTTCTGATTTAGTCAGCTTTACAATCTTTTGACATTGAAGGTATCTTCTGATTTAGTCAGCTTTACAATCTTTTGACATTGAAGGTATCTTCTGATTTAGTCAGCTTTACAATCTTTTGACATTGAAGGTATCTTCTGATTTAGTCAGCTTTACAATCTTTTGACCTTGAAGGTATCTTCTGATTTAGTCAGCTTTGTAATCTTTTGACATTGAAGGTATCTTCTGATTTAGTCAGCTTTACAATCTTTTGACATCGAAGGTATCTTCTGATTTAGTCAACTTTACAATCTTTTGACATTGAAGGTATCTTCTGAATTTCGTCAGCTTTACAATCTTTTGACAGTGAAGGTATCTTCTGATTTAGTCAGCTTTACAATCTTTTGACATTGAAGGTACCTTCTGAATTTAGTCAGCTTTGCAATCTTTTAACATTGAAGGTATCTTCTGATTTAGTCAGCTTTACAATCTTTTGACATTGAAGGTATCTTCTGATTTAGTCAGCTTTACAATCTTTTGACATTGAAGGTACCTTCTGAATTTCGTCAGCTTTACAATCTTTTGACATTGAAGGTACCTTCTGAATTTCGTCAGCTTTACAATCTTCTGAACTTAGTCAGCTTTACAATCTTTTGACATTGAAGGTATCTTCTGATTTAGTCAGCTTTACAATCTTTTGACATTGAAGGTATCTTCTGAATTTCGTCAGCTTTACAATCTTTTGACATTGAAGGTATCTTCTGAATTTAGTCAGCTTTACAATCTTTTGACATTGAAGGTACCTTCTGAATTTAGTCAGCTTTGCAATCTTTTAACATTGAAGGTATCTTCTGATTTAGTCAGCTTTACAATCTTTTGACATTGAAGGTATCTTCTGATTTAGTCAGCTTTACAATCTTTTGACATTGAAGGTACCTTCTGAATTTAGTCAGCTTTACAATCTTTTGACATTGAAGGTACCTTCTGAATTTCGTCAGCTTTACAATCTTCTGAACTTAGTCAGCGTTACAATCTTTTGGCATTGAAGGTATCTTCTGATTTAGTCAGCTTTACAATCTTTTGACATTGAAGGTATCTTCTGAATTTCGTCAGCTTTACAATCTTTTGACATTGAAGGTATCTTCTGAATTTAGTCAGCTTTACAATCTTTTGACATTGAAGGTACCTTCTCAATTTAGTCAGCTTTGCAATCTTTTAACATTGAAGGTATCTTCTGATTTAGTCAGCTTTACAATCTTTTGGCATTGAAGGTATCTTCTGATTTAGTCAGCTTTACAATCTTTTGACATTGAAGGTATCTTCTGATTTAGTCAGCTTTACAATCTTTTGACATTGAAAGTATCTTCTGATTTAGTCAGCTTTACAATCTTTTGACATTGAAGGTATCTTCTGATTTAGTCAGCTTTACAATCTTTTGACATTGAAGGTATCTTCTGATTTAGTCAACTTTACAATCTTTTGACATTGAAGGTATCTTCTGATTTAGTCAGCTTTGCAATCTTTTGACATTGAAGGTATCTTCTGATTTAGTCAGCTTTACAATCTTTTGACATCGAAGGTATCTTCTGATTTAGTCAACTTTACAATCTTTTGACATTG
Source organism: Bathymodiolus septemdierum (assembly GCA_963383655.1). NCBI lineage: Eukaryota > Metazoa > Mollusca > Bivalvia > Mytilida > Modiolidae > Bathymodiolus > Bathymodiolus septemdierum. The sequence continues at coordinate 8,800,978 of OY726527.1, forward strand.
AAGGTATCTTCTGAATTTCGTCAGCTTTACAATCTTTTGACAGTGAAGGTATCTTCTGATTTAGTCAGCTTTACAATCTTTTGACATTGAAGGTATCTTCTGATTTAGTCAGCTTTACAATCTTTTGACATTGAAGGTATCTTCTGATTTAGTCAGCTTTACAATCTTTTGACATTGAAGGTATCTTCTGATTTAGTCAGCTTTACAATCTTTTGACATTGAAGGTATCTTCTGATTTAGTCAGCTTTACAATCTTTTGACATTGAAGGTATCTTCTGATTTAGTCAGCTTTACAATCTTTTGGCATTGAAGGTATCTTCTGAATTTCGTCAGCTTTACAATCTTTTGAAATTGAAGGTATCTTCTGAATTTCGTCAGCTTTACAATCTTTTGACATTGAAGGTATCTTCTGATTTAGTCAGCTTTACAATCTTTTGACATTGAAGGTATCTTCTGATTTAGTCAGCTTTACAATCTTTTGACAGTGAAGGTATCTTCTGATTTAGTCAGCTTTACAATCTTTTGACATTGAAGGTATCTTCTGATTTAGTCAGCTTTACAATCTTTTGACATCGAAGGTATCTTCTGATTTAGTCAACTTTACAATCTTTTGACATTGAAGGTATCTTCTGAATTTCGTCAGCTTTACAATCTTTTGACAGTGAAGGTATCTTCTGATTTAGTCAGCTTTACAATCTTTTGACATTGAAGGTACCTTCTGAATTTAGTCAGCTTTGCAATCTTTTAACATTGAAGGTATCTTCTGATTTAGTCAGCTTTACAATCTTTTGACATTGAAGGTATCTTCTGATTTAGTCAGCTTTACAATCTTTTGACATTGAAGGTATCTTCTGATTTAGTCAGCTTTACAATCTTTTGACATTGAAGGTATCTTCTGATTTAGTCAGCTTTACAATCTTTTGACATTGAAGGTATCTTCTGATTTAGTCAGCTTTGCATCTTTTGACATTGAAGGTATCTTCTGATTTAGTCAGCTTTACAATCTTTTTACATTGAAGGTATCTTCTGATTTAGTCAGCTTTACAATCTTTTGACATTGAAAGTATCTTCTGATTTAGTCAGCTTTACAATCTTTTTACATTGAAGGTATCTTCTGATTTAGTCAGCTTTACAATCTTTTGACATTGAAGGTATCTTCTGAATTTCGTCCGTACTAAAGGAGATATCTACGTCTTTATTATTTTTATTCAAAACGGAAATCACACATTTACAGAACAAAACAGAGTTTTTATTGGTGTAAAATCCATATGGAATATGCAACATATGTAAAGTTTCACACTGGATCCGAGATATAGGGGACAAACCAGAACATGATCCACTAAATAATAATAATTATATTTATATTTCTAGAAATATAGAAACCTTAAACTATGTCCTTTTTCTTTCGTATGTATGTCTCATTTATCAATCATGAATGTTTGTATTGTTAATGATGCCTTATGTGGGCCTTATGATTAGGCAATAAAATATATTCTATTCTATTCTATTCTATATACAGGATTGTTACCAAAACAACACATTAAATACATGACTGCTGACTTTCTTTGCTTGCTAACGACATTTCATTAAAATGTGGCGGGGTTCAAATAGTTTTGAGAACCCCAAAAATCTATTCTTTATGAAATGTTGCTGCCATGCAAGTGTTTTCCACGTGAGTAATATGCCAACCGTCACAAGTACTTGTCTGAACAGCGTTATGGTAAAGAACGTCGAGTTCTATTCTTGAATTTTATACATAATATATTAATGTTCACGACACCGAATTCATCTCTATAATGATAGTTCTATAAATGAGATTCGATGGTCTTTTAAAACTATCATTTAAATCTCCGTTTGTACTTTGTCCGGATTTGTTTTATGTATTATATGTCTCTTTAATAAATGTAAGAAATGGCAGCAGACGTGGTTGTTGTTGTTAATATAGGATATGATTGTTGCAGGGTACGCGTTGTATCATTACATAAGTTTTTGGCTTAGAACAAGCACAAAATAATGGCGGAGATAAATCGGTCAAATATATCGCGACTGCCAAACGTCAGGTTCCAACTTGTACTTTGAAGAACAGAGTCAGTGCACATGTACTGACGTGTAGACCAACACTCCAGTTAGAACAAACAATGTAATACATAAAATATTACATTCAAAAACAGACCGCAACTTTAAAGATTTTGACTGGCAGGTGGTTTGGCTATCTACGTAGATTTTATCATTTTAATAAATGTGCAATCCCAATATTTGTCGGTCATTATTTACAAAACAATTTAAGCAGGTGCGTACATACTACATCGATAACAATATGTGAGTCACACATTTAAATACTATATATAAATAATTATACATTCAGTGCATTATTTAGGTTCGTGGATAGTTGTCAAGGCAGTAGATTTTTAAAGATGACGTATTTTAATTTTCAAATTTTTGGTATCCTCATTTTAGCTGTGTTTTCACAGGTATGTATGTGTCTATACAACCAAAGCAGGGGCGGATCCAGGATTTAAAGTTAGGGGGGGGGGGCGCACTTAAAAAAATCATATTTTTTCCAATTGTGGAGGGAGGCGCGGCAATTTTTGGGGTATTTCGTGTGAAAAATCACGATTTTACGCTATAAAATCGTTTTTTTTTTATTTTAGGGAGGGGGGGGGGGCTGCAAAGTAAAAAACGTAAAATTGAAAATCTGAATTTTTGTTAGAAACTACGTTTTGTAAATATAATATTTTCATCTGATCGTACAGATTCATGGGTACTTGTTATGTCGTATGTATGTATCATGCTTTAAAAAGCATAGATATTCACTATTTTTATTATCTTAAATACTAATAGCTGTATATTACATCTTTTTGTCACTTTTAACTTATGTTAACGAGACCGGGATAATGTACTGGTCGGTATTCAATGTTTTTAACTAACAAATGTAAAAATGTCAATACAAATATTATGAATTAAAAAATCTAATTTCCCTTCACAGTGCATTTCATTCTAATTAAATCTGTATTTAGGGACCACCTGTCTTATGTGACTCTATTTCATCTTACGTGACCCTATTTCATCTTACGTGACTCTATTTCATCTTACGTGACTCTATTTCATCTTACGTGACCCTATTTCATCTTACGTGACTCTATTTCATCTTACGTGACTCTATTTCATCTTACGTGACCCTATTTCATCTTACGTGACCTTATTTCATCTTACGTGACTCTATTTCATCTTACGTGACTCTATTTCATCTTACGTGACCCTATTTCAATGTTCCCTTGGAAGGTCACTTAAAAGAGGTTTAACTGTAAATATAGATAAAAAATAATTTAGTCCATCATGTGCCTAAGGTGTGAAACCACTAATTCACGAAAGTAGTCCCTTTTCAAGAAAAAAAGTTCCTTTCGCTTTGGAGTATTGTGGAAACTACTGAATGGAATGGACTAATTAAAATTGATAATTGAAGTTAAATATATAGGGATTATTTTGAGCCCAAAAATGGACTTAGTTGTATTTTAATACCTCTATGAAGGATTTGATGCATGACCTATAAATACTGAATTTCTTGGAAGGTCACCACAGACAAGTTTGACCGTAGTTCCATTAGTTAACTGAAATACCGATAAAGTTGGCGATAAACACCAACCATTCAATACAAATATTTTATAGGCCTCATTAAGAGATCTTCTGAGAAAGGCTGACGGATGTCCTGACACATCTGATATTAGTGGTATTTGTCTTTATGATCCATCAAGAAACTGTTTTAGACAATCACAATGTCCAGAAGGTAAAGTAATATTTTGTATTTTACTGGTGTACGAAAAGTTTGAAGATACCAAAGGGGTAATCAGAGGCCATAAATGGAAAAAGGAAAAACAACACAACAGAAACAGGACGAAAGGACGGACAAACAATGATCTACGTGTTTGTTAATAGGACTGTGTCGATACCTCTTGTTGGAGGACTATTAATCCAGAGGGTATCATCCGCCCAAGAGTCAGTGCTTCGACACTCACATGGTGTATTATATATACTTATTACTGAAATTTACTGTTCCTAAATAATGTAATTATTAATGAAAAATAAGGTTCTCCTCCCCCAGGCATAAGTGGCCTTGGTCGATAAGGCTCGTTGGTGTTTTTGCTCCCAAACCTTTAAGTTATTTGACTTTCCAATCTTTGGATTTTGTGCGTACCTGATGATGGTTATGCCAGAAACGCATCGTGCTCGCTAAATCTAATATCTACGTTTTAGTTTACTACAAAAACACTACACAGGAACTTACAGATCGAGCAACACGAACACCACTAAAAACCTGGAGTAAGCCTTAGTTATAAATTTGAATCGATGTCTAATTATTTTCTTTTTTAGCAGTATATTGTTAGAAAAAATTAACTATACACCTATTTATTGTAATAATCCACATCGCGGCAAGTCGTAGTTATATACGGATGATCACAGCAGCTTCGATACAAATCGCAACCTTCAAAACTGCCGTTATTATACATTTAAGGAATATGTTCAATTTTTGAACAGGTTATACGATATAACCTGGTTTGGGTCAGTTTATGCTTAATAAACAGAGAAGAGGTTTATGACAAGCGTAAACTGACCCAAACCAGGTTATAAAAGTATAACCTGTTAAAAAATCGAACATCTTCCTTATAATTAAATTTGTACAACAAAATTTAATGATACCTCGATTTTAATTACGATTATTTCATGAGACTTTTTGAATTTGTCTTGGCGAATGAATATGTTGGCTCCAGACAGATCATCCAATCAAATTGCAGTATTCACATCAAATTAAATTATTTATCAATACTATGACATTTGATGATGTACTATGGCCATTGTTGATGAAGCAGCATTTCAACATAAGACACGGATATAAATAATAAGATTCTACCAAAAACTATTTAGCCCCAGTTACTACCATTGTATTTTACAGGCTGAAGTTCCTTGTATTATTTAAAAATAAGAAAAAAAAATTTCGCTCGATGTGTTGCTAAAGTAAATTGTATCCACTTTTGATACAGGTTATAAATGTTGTCCCTATGGCTGTGGATCAGAATGCTTAGCTGTCACTGTCCACTCTCAACACCCAGGTATGATTATATATTTAAAACTAATAGAATTTTACTATAAGGCGAGACCGAATTCGGAACCGAAACCGCAAAGAAAATAACATTATCAAGAATGAAGCTAAAGTGTTTAGCCATTCTAACACAGTTGGACACAAGACACAGAACGAAGACGAGCAAAACAAAACCAAAGCGAAACTTGAAAGATGAGCAACACAGACCCCACCAAAATTCAAGGCGTGAGCCCAGAGCAGCAGGTTTTGCTTCACAAAAATGTTCTTTATTTTAAATATTTACACAACGTAACTGATTTCTTTCCATTACTTACAACAGGTTGTTTTTGATGGTATATATTCGTCATATTAGTGTTTCAGAGTGAGAGAGTGAGTGATAGGTGTTTAACACCAACTCAGCAAATTATTAGCTATATCATGGCGAGAACAAGTTAAATTGTAATGAGATGATATTGAGGTCCGCTTTGTACTAGACCAACACACTTAGTATTTTTATAGTGCTACCTCACTGAAACAATAGTCCGTTCGGACACATTATTTGAGGAGGTGTGGTATGATCGTATATATGGTACTTGGATTTACAACTACTTATGCAATCAGTGCCTATCACCACTAAAGCTGTGAGTTCGAACCACGTTCATGACAATGGGTACTCGATACAACATTATGTGATAAAGTTTGTCAGTTATTTGCTGACAGATCGGTGGTTTTCTCCCGGTACTCCGGTTTCCTACACCAATAAAACTGACAGCAACGATATAACTGAAAGGATGGTTAAAGTAGCGTTAAACATCATAAACGAAACCAACCAAAACCAACAGTACACATTATCCTGATTCAGAACCAACCAGTTTTCTCATGGTATATATTCGTCAGTATTTTTTCAACTAACTCAAAGATAACAATAATCTGTTTACAAGTAGTAAAAATATGTTAATTTTTTTAGGTACCTGCCCGATAACGACGGTTTCTTACGGTAAACAGTGCCACCTAGATGCAATGTGTAAAGCAAATGAGAAGTGTTGTAACGGGTTTTGTGCTGCAGTCCGTGCATACGCAGTACCAGTTACGTCCATAATGCATAATTATTAAAATATTTCAAATCGCTATAATTTATATATAATAAACAAAAATTCATAAAAACTTTTACTTAATAGCACAACATGTTGGTGCTACGCCTGTCCGGGTTTTAGCCAGATCAGTCATAAAGACGTTTGTATTCAGTTTAAAAGTATAATACCGTTTAAAACGTTTTGTGGATGCTGATCTATGTAACCATGGTTTTTATAAGTATAATGATAGTTATAACTGTGTCTTATTTGTTGAATCTTTGACATAGTTCTAATAAAAAAGACATAAGAGGTGGCTGTACATGTTGTTGATAGTGGCGGACTTGTTGACCGGCGGACTTGTTGACCGCCACTGTTTAAACTTTCATTCCATAATCAAAACGTAGATATCAAATTTAGTACACACGACGTGTTTCTGGAGTGACCCTCATCAGATACGATCAACACCGAGAGACTGGAAAGACAAATAACTTAAAACTATTTGAGACCAATAAAATCAAAGGGACTAAAGAGATTAACTAAAACCGGATAAGGTCACTAATGTCTGAGGGAGGAGAATCTTAGTTTTATTAATACTGTATCAAATATTCCTTGGGCGTGACAGAAGAGTTTGAAGATACCAAAGGGGTAATCAGAATCCGTATATCGAAGAAGAACAGACAACACAATGGCCAAAAGAAAAAAGTACACAAGGCCAAACAACGATCTACAAAACATACATATAAAACTAAAGATCGAAAAACACGAACTCCACTAATACAGGGGGTGAACTCAGGTTATCCGGAAGGGTAGGCAGTTCCTGCTCCACTGCTCAACTAACAGTGAACTCTCGGAACTAGACGACCATTTCCGACAACCCCTGTTCGCTGAAAGTCAACCAATCAACCTAATCATATCATTTCCTTCTTATCTAGGAAGTCGTGAAAACGGGGGAGTTAAACATTATTTTAAACATATCCGATTGATTAATGGTAAAGTGTTTAGCGCCTATTTTCAACAATCATGGCGGTCAGTTTTATTGGTGGAAGAAACCGCGTATCAAGGGAAAACAACTGACACACTTTATCACATAAAGTTGTATCGAGTACACCTCATGATGAACGGGATTCAAACTCGCAACGTTAGTGATGATATGCACTGATTGCATAGGTAGTTGTAAATCCAACTGCCATACGATCACATCCATGACGGTCCCCTATCTTATTGTTCAAAAAACCAAAAGAATAAGACACAAGTTAAACATCTGAGACAGTTGTCTCCCTTAGTTAACCAGTAGACGGTTTCATCCACTGCTGTAGGACTTAATTGCGCTATGATATAGATGAAAACCTATTAATTAGGTGTAGCACAACAATCACGCACTCGTTCGATGATTTAAGCAGTTAACAGAAAAGTCATAATGGCGTCCGTGTCTTGTATGTTTGCTTAGTAAAATACTGTGAAAAGAGATATAACTCCAAAAGAGGTTTAACTTTCTAAAATAGCCAAATTAATGTTAATACTTTATATCTTTATTTTCCCAATAAATAAACGTTAGAGAAAACCGAAGGGACAATCAAGAATGAACAATCCAGAGAGACTGGCAACATTGGTCACACAAGACACAGGACGAAGACAACACGGTCCCCACAAAAAAACAGGGGTGAACTCAGGTGATCGCGAAGGATAAGAAGTCCCTTCTTCTTATAAGACACCCTCCATGTATATGTGATTCTTTGAATTCAATAATTATGAAAAAAAAGTTTACGCAGTGATGGGTATCAAATCCACCAATATCAACAAAATGGACCATCACCTCCCATCTCAACACACAAAACACAAAAAAATAATATTTAATATTTTATTGCAAATCATATTAAAAAATATACATAAGATATTTGGACAAATACAACAAACTAATAATACAATAGCGTATTGACAATAAAAGCAACTAATAATAATTGTATTAAGAGAAGAATTTTTGTAGTAAAAATGATCAATACTTAAAAAACACAGTCATCAATCACGAACTTATCACATTATAAATGTTAAATGTCCAATACATCAAACATTTATGTAACCATGGCAATGCATTCCATTTACATTCTACATGACTGGGTTGGGAGCGACCTGAAATATAAAAATAACCCATGTTTAATACTAATTTTGATAATTATGCTGGAATTACTTGAAGGTGTCAATATGACGGAGTTGTCCATCATGAAATCTAGACAGGAAAGAGTGCGTGTATTTAACTGTCATAATCAATCAGATCGAAATACCAGAAAAATCATTTTTGTGTAATAGGGTTAGGATTAAGATGTTTAATCCTACTTCAACAATATTTCAGTTATAACGTGGCGGTCAGTTTTATTGGTGAATGAAACCGGAGTATACGGAGAAAACCACCGACATGCCGCAAGTCACTGACAAACTTTATCACATAATGTTGTATTGAGTGCACTTCGCCTGATCGGGATTCGAACCCACAAAATTAGCAGTTAGAGGTAATAGATACTAATTGCATTGTTAGTTGTAAATCCAACTACCATACGATCACGACCACGACGGCACTGTTTTGCCTAATACATAATTTGTCCATTCCGGATTTGATTCTAAAATTATTTTGACAAATTTTTCATATGAGTTATTTCCCTTTTGGAGAACAAAATGGAAGGACAAAGAATTTGAGGATATGTTTTAGAAATATATATAGCTATTTCAACCTTGTAAAAGAGGTTAATTTTAGGGGAAATTAAAAAAAATCACAAGTTGTTACAACATTAAACTTTAAGCAAAGTATTATTTTTATTGAAATATGCATGAAATGCACACTTTTATCCAAATTGAAGGGAAGCAACTCCTAAAAAAATATTGAGAAAATCTGTTTATTTTAGAATCGGGATGGAAATGTGAAAATGGTCTATTGGAGAGTGTTGCGTCTGTCACATTGTTAACCTGTGGCGTATCATTGCAATGCTATGTAATCAGTGCATTTCACCACTTAAGTTGTGAGTTCGAATCCTGCTCATAAAGATGTCTACTCGATATAACATTATGTGATAAAGCTTGTTAGTGACTTGTGGCAGGTCGGTGGTTTTCTGCGAGTACTCCAATTTCCTCCACCAATAAAACACGACCTCCACGAGATAATTAAAGTGGTGTTGAAAGTGGCGTTTAACATCATAATCCCTAACCCCAAATGAGGTATCCATTTACATGAGGACGAGTGATGTACTTGAATAGTCTCACAACACCAGTGGACGGTTTGAACTCTAAGCAGATACCAGGTCGAACAAAAATCGTCTGATAATATTCACAGTCATCATACATGTATACATGTAGTTATTGCATTACTGGGAACTTACAATAAACTCACCGATTGCCTTTGTGTTCGTGATTCTGATTTTGTCTGAAAAAGCAAAAGGTTAATTTACTGTAAGATGTCACAAGTTATAGAACCAACACTTTTACAATGTTTCGTAAAGCGTTCAATGCACAACATTATATGGAGTTTCATGATTTACATGGCAAATAATAAACACAATCTAGATAAGGTTAGGTTATTAAAGGCATATGTAGCTAGAGATGGTTTGAGAAAATATAGAAACCGCCAATTCAGATGTCATCGAATAACTAGCTATCTGTTTATCCACGGAACTTTTTTTGTTGTTGTAATTTTCATTTTTTACAGACACTACAGATAAATTATAAAATATCCACGGAACTTGATAATAACGAGTTTAAAAGAAACCTCAACATACATTTGTATCAATAAAACTTTTCATCAATTCTATGCAGGGACCTTCGTGGTCGTAATCGCATGGTAGTTGGATTTACATCTACCTATGCAATCAGTGCATATCATAGCTAACGTTGTGAATTCGAATCCCACTAATGGTGAGGTGTACTCGATACAAGACTATGTGATAAAGTTTGTCAGTCACTTGCGCAGGTCAGTGGTTTTCTCCGGGTATTCCGGTTCTTCCACCAATAAAACTGACCACCACGATATAACTGATATATTGTTGAAAATAGCGTTAAACACTAACCCGCAACCCTATTACATGCATGTTGTATTTTGTTTTTCATTTCGAACTCAAAATATCATCATCGTGATATTTTAATGGTCTTGCAGGTGTCTAAATCATAATAAAATTTGTTCACGTCACGATATAGCTGTATATTACAAAAGTTGGCGTTAAACACCAATCAATCAATCCATCACCATCTTGATTATATACGTTACATACATACCTGGCATTAGGTCCTACATTCAATGGATTGTGTACTTTTTGAGGAATTCTTTTATGTTCATAAAAATTAGGAATTCTGTCTGGGAGGGTTCTATCTTCTGATGGATGAGACAGAGATGCCAAAGATCTGCAATAAACATTAGAAGGCATTGACAACAAATTAACAAAACTTTGAAAATGTCCAACCCAAAATACACGTCTACACATCCCAATGATCATTCCTGTTATTTTCAATTACAATCAGACCAATATATTGTTTTCCTGATGAAAAACAGTTTCCCCGTATGATTCTATAGTAAACCCCAACACAAATACGGTATATGTTTAATTCTCCATTTACTACTATATTCTTCAACCCATAAGGACAGCCCATTATCTTTTAGGGCGAGAGGAGTGGGCTATGTTTTCCACCAAGCCCATTTTTGTCACCATAAACAAATATCAGATTGCTTTTTCTTCATAGGAATAATAGGCATCTTTTCTAATTTTGGAAAAATTCACGTGGAAAAGTTCGCCGTTTTTTTTTGGGGGGGGGGGTGGCATCTTTCATGTCAACTCATTTGTTTCTGTAAGCTTGTGGAGACTACATGGTGGACGGTACTCTTTAGGATTAAAAGTCCACGAGCAGAGGTATCGATTCCAGTGGCAGATCCAGGGGGCCGCACCCGGGGTGCGCCCCCCTAAAATTGGAAAAAATATGATTTTTTGGCGAAAAATCGTGATTTTTCACACGAAATACCCCAAAAATGTTCGCCTCCCTCTGCTCGGCGCAATTTTTTTTAAGTGCGCCCCCCCCCCCCCTAACTTGAAATCCTGGATCCGCCCCTGGATTCAATGATAGTCAGATTGTGAACTGCCAAAATAAAGCAATGATCTTCAAGAATCTTTAGTGATATCATTTATCAGATGGTGGTTTCCATCTGTGATTACCAACAATTATAAGGAAACATTCTTGAGAATGAAGATGCAAAACCCTAACCCATCATAAAAACTCATTGACACCATCCAATGTTAAATATCTTACCCCGATGGTGTAACCTGGAGGGGGTCAAATTCTTCATCCCATCTACTTCTATAGGCGTCATCTAAGGTTAATGTATCAAGGCTGTAAAAATAGATCTCAATAAACCTTCTTGACAGCATGGTCATATTAAGTATTCATGTAACACTTATATATAGTGTGGTTCGTGTTGCTTAATAGATAGTTTTCTGTGTAGTGTTTTGTATATCATTTGCTCTTGTTTCTGTTGGCCATTGTATTGTCTGTCCTTCTTCGATTTACAGCTTCTGACTACCCCCCTCTGAAATCTTCCTACTTCTCTTATGCGTCTTAGGAATACACATGCTGGTATAGAGGAGGAAAATAGACCATTTGTGTTGTCTGTTCTTCTTAGATATACGGATTCTGATTACCCCTGTGGCATCTTCAAACTCTTCTTACGATAACATTGATTGTGCGACTGTGAATAGAACATAAACTGTGACGTTATAAAAACGGCGTCGTTATATATGATCCTTTAGTGACGTCAGGAATGTATATGACTGTGTAAGAACATATAACAGATGACATTTTCTACTTCATCCGATTTGATATCAGTCGGTTGTGTGTTTTGATTTAGACAGATGCATCCAGATGTAATAAATTTACTGACATATTCCAATTTGATGACCGTTTGATTGCAGCGACTTCGATAGATTGAACATGTAAAAAACGAACATCCTTGTGTGCAACACGGTCCTGTATAAATGTATATAATAAATCACACAGGAATGATGGTCATTATTAGTGCGGCAATGCGCTTGTGCGATGTAAAATATATCAGTAATTTTAAGACGGCTTTGTTTGTATTGACAATGAATAACATGATATCAGAATCCTACTTTTACCCATGTAATATTTAATTACTTACGATTTTTTGTTTAATATGTACACTGGATCTTCATTGATATATTTTAAGAAAGAAGAGGCATTACTTCTATTAGATCTGCAACAGAAAAAAATATATTGAGTCAATGTCAAGGTTAGTGTTCATAAAGATCAGCAGATGTCAATTAAACTTAGACCAACGGTGAAGGTTCAAGGTCAGATATACGCGAAAATCGTCATTGTAATTTTAAAAACTATGAATGCATACTATAAGTATAAATATTTGAATTGTGATGCTTAAACAATGCTATTTTGACCTCATGGCATTTGTCTCAATTATAAAAAAGAAAACCCAAAAGATCAATGCAATTATTTAAACCGGTTAAACAATCGAACCATGGTATACATGATTTGTAACATGAAACCATGCAATATCACATCTAGGATGTTGATCATTGCACGACACTCAGAGAGTAGTAAAAACTACATTCCAGATTTAACGTATGCAATATCTGCGTGTATTATTTCATAATTCGTAGTTATTGCTTACATTTTGTTATATAAACCATAGAAAGATCAAAGGTGAAAATGCATTCATGTTACAAAAATTATTTACAACTTAATTAGCAAACAAATGATCTGCTACACGAACATTGTTTGGATATTAACCTGTCATCTGTTAATGATAGAGGGAGGGATGAAGTCGAGCCACTAAAGACCGGGGTTGAACTCAAAAAGGATAAGTAGTTCCTGCTCCACTAGTGGCACAAAACTACTGATTGATTGCGTGAGTAACGTACCTGTACTCTGTAAATGATAGTGGGAGTGATGAGGTCGAGCCATCAAAGTTTGAGTTAGATGAAGGTAATGACATGTGTCTCAATGAATAAACAGTAAAGTTAGAAATGTTTGCCGATAACAAAAGGATAATCAGAATCCGTAGCTCGAAGGACAGACAATACAATGATCAAGACAAAAAAGGCAATCGGGCAAACAATTATAAATAAAACACTACACAAAAAATTGAAAACCGAGCAACACGAATCACACTGAAACTGGGACTGAACTCTCCAGAAGGATAAGTAGTTACTGCTTCCCTAGTGACACAACACTACTAATTGATTGCATATTTAACATACTTGTCATCTGTACATGATAGAGGGAGGGATGAGGTTAAACCACTATAGATCTGGGTTAAACTCAAGAAGAGTACGTAGTTCCTGCTTCCCTAATGACACAAAACTACTGATTGATTGCATATTTAACATACCTGTCATCTGTAAATGATAGAGGGAGGGATGAGGTCGAGCCACGAAAGTTTGAGTACGATGATGGTAATGACGACATGTTTTTACTCTCTGACGTGTAGTAAGTACTTCTGGTTTTGTTGCTTGAAGAATCTGACCAATCTAACTGACTGTTTGATGACCATGAGGAGGACTGTGATGACGCATTCGACGATGATGAAACCTTGTATGGAAGTTGTCTGAAAACAAAAGAATAATTTATAAAGTAAATGTATAAAGGATTACCGTTAAGATTGTTGGTGTACAAACAGCACTTCAATAATAAATTATGTGGTAAATTTAATTTGTCGGAAATTCCATCGGATCGACCTTCCTTTTCTGCGTTGTAATTGTTCGCTTTGTTTGTCTTCGCTCTGTATCTTGTGTCCAGTTTTACCTGTGTCTATGGATTGTCCATTCTTGACTTGCCTTCCTTGGTCTCTATCGAAAGTAACCAACAAACTACCACAATATACACTAACTACTATAACTTCTATAACTACTATAACTACTATAACCTGGTACAATATTCCTTTATAAACCAATCTCCGGTGTAGGGGGCCGTCATGGTCGTGATCGTACGGCAATTGGATTTATGACTACCGATGCAATCAGTGCCTATCACCACTAAAGTTGTGAGTTCGAATCCCGCTTATGGCGAGGTGTACATTTGTGATAATGTTTGCCAGTGACTTGCGACAGGTCGGTAGTTTTCTCTAGGTATTCCTGTTGCCTTCACCAATAAAACTGACCGCCACAATATAATTGAAATATTGTTGAAAGTGGTGTTAAACACCATAACTCTAACCCCCCCTCCCGATCACCGTGCCATCTGTTCACCTTCATGATTTGTTATTTCATTACTGTGGCTGTAATAAATTCCCATTGACGTTTAACTACAGTCGAATCTCGTTATCTCGAGATTCACAGGTCAGTCGAAAAAATGTCGAGTTACACGAAGTTCGACTAACAAGGAACAAAGGATTAAGTAGGATAAGCAACTCTATATCGAATACTAGTAAACCGATTTTGTTATAACAAGATTCAACCGTATAGCAATTTATTAGTCAATGTTGGATAATCGTATCCAAAAATTACTAAAAGGTTAAAAAGCAAGAAAGAAGATATAGATAAGATGGAATCATCAGTGGCTGTATATCACAGAAGTGAGTGAGTGATTGTTGTTTAAAGCAAACTCTGCAATTTTTCAGCGTATATCAAAGAAGGCCAAAAGACTAAAGGACAAACAACAATCTCCAAAACACCACACAGAAATCTAAAAATTGTGCAACGTATGAACAAAACGTAATAAGAAATTGTATTAAACCAATATTGAAACATTGCCCAGCTTTTTTAGGTGACTCTGTTAAAAGCCAGAATTTTCTTTCAAGTCAGTGTCTTAGACTTGATGTATATATAGCCAACATAACACAAGGGACTCTAAATACATGTTCAAAAACACAGCAATTTGATTGCCTTCATGACCTACACGTACACGTAAATGAATAATAAATTTAAGATTTACAG
This sequence comes from Bathymodiolus septemdierum, assembly GCA_963383655.1. Lineage (NCBI taxonomy): Eukaryota > Metazoa > Mollusca > Bivalvia > Mytilida > Modiolidae > Bathymodiolus > Bathymodiolus septemdierum. The sequence continues at coordinate 8,816,058 of OY726527.1, forward strand.
AAACTCATGTTTTAGTAGTTGTGACATGCATTTCTTGTCGTACATTATCAGACAAGTGCATACTTTGACATACTGTGTGTTGTACCTTGATGCAATAACATATGTTTTTATTTTTCAGTGATATTTTGATGTTTGAGAAATATGAATTATTTAAATTTACAGTTCCAAAATAATGTGTTTTTAACAACATAATAATTTTATTTATTCTGAATTCTTGCTAAATAATGTTAATTATTATTAAGCGTCACATTCTCCACCATCAGTCATAGGCATAATGTCTCAATTAAAATGTACGCGAGAGCTGCACTTACAAATGTTGTTCCGGACGGACAGAACGAACAGGCAATTCAATGTCCAAAAGAAAAAAAGACGCAACCCCCCCCCCTCAAAACACTATATATAAACTTAAATATAGGGTGTGAACTAGGTGCTCTGGAAGGGTAAGGAGTTCCTTCACCACTAGTGGCACCCATCATGTTGCTATTGGTAAGTCATGAATTAATAAAACAACTTTGTTCAGACCAATACAGAAAACTAAAGCGATGAGCAACACAGACCCCACTACAAAAACAGAGGATGAACCCAAGTTTTCGTGAAGGGTGAACTGGTCCAGTACCTTGTAAGACACGTCGTATTTATCCTACATTTATATTCAGGTCCAGTAAAAGTCTCGAAGGTAATGGAGGTAAGAAAAATATCTAGAAAACTTTAAATATTTCTCTAAGACTCTTAGATCTAAAAAAAAAAAAAACATTCTCTTTTGAGAAATATATATTTCTTAATGGTCCACCAGTTAGTAATCACGACCGTAGCATTTTTGTATTAATGAATTCAACATTAGATAAATAAAAACTTGTATATCAAATGTAGTGCACACGACACGTTTCTGGAATTACCTTCATCAGGTACGCTCAAAATCTAAAGATTAGAAAGCCAATTAATTTAAAGTTTTGGGAGAAATAAAACTAAAGGACCCAAACAGGATAGCCAAAGTCAACTAAGGTTACATATGCCGGAGGAGGAAGAACCTTAGCTTTATTAATAATTACATTATTTAGAAACTGTAAATTTCAGTAACAAATATATCTAATACACCATATCACTGCCGAAGCACTGACTACTGGGCGGATGATACCATCGGGGACTAATAGTCCACCAACAGAGGTATAATTATGGAACAGTATAAATATATTTACCTTATAGAAAACACAGAACTTAATGTATACGGCATACTCCTGTATCATATGTTACGCTGCTGTATATACAGTGTATGTATATTTGTGTTATACACTATGCTGTTGTATAGGACGTGTAGGTATATTTGTTTTTCTTTGTTTATATGCTAAGAAATATGCTTAGAGACGTAAAGAATCTAATTCCATTTAATAAAGATATTTTTTCATACGGAATATTCCCCTGAAGCTATCACACAATAAACTAATTGAATTATTTTTTTTATCCCTGGAGTGGGGTTTGCGCTTGACTGAAATGTTTGTAAACAACTATTTTAGTGCATTTACATTATAATATTAAGAACACCTTCAAGAAAATATTTAATCATAGTATTTAACAAAGAACGCATCTTTTATTGTTTTTCTCTTTTCTGTTATGATTCACCCGTGATATTTTGTTAGTACACACACATACATACATATACAGATTTGTGTTACATTAATCGGTTATAAATAGTTAAGATGTCGTTCCTTTATATTGTGCAGACTGTAAAAACAAGACGGTATAGTTGCCATGACATTTATTTCATACTATTTAACCAACATTCATAGTTTTTGGACATATTTAAGTATTGTAAATGCAACCCCTGTCATTAGTATTGAATTTAAAAGAGTGCCTACTCGACGTAAGTGCATGATAAAAACGAGTGCCTCGCGTTTTACCCCGTCAAATATCCCTTTCAAGTAACAGTTGTGGTCCTATATAGCTCGGTACAAGGCGCTATTTCCGACGAATATACATTGTATCTGCTCCCTGGAAGTCAATCGATCAATCTAGTCATTTCATGTCCGTTGTATATTTCTAGAACATGGTGAAAAAGGGTTAAAAGTTAAACAGTAGTTGACGGTAGACGAAATCCTCCACCCCTGTATGTATTGATTATAATAATTCATTAGGAACGACTATTTAACTTTTTAGGATGGAGGGCTATGGGTTTTTTTTTTATTTCTTGGTGCCAAAATTTACAGAAAAAATAGTTGACCTTAATGTACTAAAAATAAATAATCTGACCCTGAAGTTTTCAACGAGAAAATTTGGTAAAATTTGATCAAAATGCTGATTTTTTATGTAAAAAAAGAATCTGAATTTTCGTGAAAAACTGAAGTTAAACAGTGGTTGACGGTAGACCGCTTAACTCACCACTGCATGTACTAGTTATATGCATCACCATTCATTAAAAATCAGGTAGTATCGAGTCATCAATTTTTTTTTGTATTGTACGATCTTGACACTAATATCTCTGATCCAATCAATTTACTATTTATGACATTTTCTGCAATTAATTTATGAAATTGATTACTTTCGGAAATATTATGATTAAATATTAAGTAATGATTAAATTGTGCATTATTCATGGCGTCCTCAAACGTCATTTTGCAATATTTGAAATGCATTTTGATATTAACAGTGTAATATGCATTACCCTTGTCAATCAATGTCAATCAAACGCTTGTAATATGAATTAGTGAAATAATCGATTTCATTAAAGATCATTAAAACGTTTGTCAATCATGTACATTACAATGATTAAATAAAATAATCTCAATGAGATAGACAGCAAAGATGGTGTCTAGTCTGGAATCTAGTTACAAGCATGAAACCTACCGAGTCTCTTACTCAGAATATTTTGTATGGTTTGGCATGGAGGGCACATAAGTTATGTTTTGTCTCAGTGTTAGACAATATACAAACAAAGAAACAAATCAATATTACGCTTCATAAAATATCCGACAAATAACTAAAATGATACCCCCTTAAAATGATCGTTTGGGTTAGGGCTATGGTGTTTAACTCCACTTTCAACAATATTTCAGCTATATCATGGTGGTCAGTTTTATTGGTGAAGGAAACCAGAGTACCCGTAGAAACCCACCGACCTGTCGCAAGTCACTGACAAACTTTATCACATAACGTTGTATCGAGCACACCTCGCCATGAACGGGATTCGAACTCACAACTTTAGTAGTGATAAGCACTGATTAGTTGTAAACCCAAGTACCATACGATCACGACGACCCCACCCACAGTTTTATAGAAGTATCTGTACCTAGCCGGATAAGTGAGCGAATGTGTATTAGGGGTATCTATTTTATGTATAAGTTTTGTAGATCGTTGTTCGTCCTTTATTACTTTTTCTTTTGACCATTGTGTTGTCTGTTCTTCTTCGATTTACGGATTCTGATTACCTCCCTTTGGTATTTTCAAGCTCTTTTTGACTGTTTCTACATTTTTACGACGGGATTTTCGAACTGTTCCGACAGTGTGATATTTTGCTTTCATTTTATTTATATATCGATCGGTCTGTGTTTTTTCTTTAATTTCTAATGTATGGAATTTCTATAATGGCATGAATTATGTGTAACTTGATCGGGATCACAAGTATGTTTGAATGTCATATCTATAGGAATGTTGGGAGGGCGTAGTCTGGGTCGTATTAATTCTTTATTATGTGATTGACAATATACCACAATTTCCAATTACTTATGTAGAAATTGACATTTAGTTGTAATTCATGTAGTATATGATTCATAAAATTATGAAAAATGAATATTTACAAAGTGACAGTTACAAAACATACGATATGAGAAATATAACATAAACTCATTTTTGTACTTTAATAGAACCATAACGTACAACGTACGGGAAATGAAATCTAAAGTGAAAAACAAAATATGCCACACTGTCGGAACAGTTCCAAAATAAATTTAAAAAAGCGTAGTGACAATGAACATCGCTACCCCATACACACAATCCTGACTTGGCACAGGCACTTCAATAAAACATGGGGTGGAGGAGTTGGGGTTTAACCAATGAATAGCGTGCGGTATGTGAAATCCAAAATATACGTATTCTATCATTGGTGTAATCAAATGAATACCAAGAATACCACACTATCAGTACAGTTCCTACACCATATCGATAAATAGTAAACAGACAAATCAATATCAATAACATACATGTACATGAATGATCACTTTCTATGCTTGGTACATAAACTTCAATCACAATTAGTTAAACTAGTTTTATGGGTATAATCCACACCTTTTATTGAATTCAATTATTATATTTTATGATTTGAACGTCTTTTTTATTTGCAGAGACGAGTATTCAAAAGTCAGATTATTTGTTATTTTCCGTTATGATCATATCTAGTTACTAAATAGGGTACTAGATAAGTTTGAAATTACCTATGTGGTAATAAGACGCTGTTAATCGAAGAACAGGTAATCTAATGGCAAAAGAAACAGGACAAGATCGAAACCAATAACCGACAAGACATTACACAGAAAAAGAATGCTTGAGCATTACGAATCTCACGAAAAGCATGGGCTGAATTGAAATGTTCCAGAAGGGTAGGCAGTTTATGCCCCACTAGTGGCAACCGTTCTTTTACTCACGTAAAAAATCTACTTGGTATATTCGGAGATATATAGCTACGCGGTGTGCTTGATTTGTTTCAAAGAAAATGTTTATTAAGTACCGACGTATGCCACCATAAAATAAAGCCACGATGCAGCTGCACATTATTGAGTAATGCAAATCATTGAGCATAAAGTACCATGACATATGACATTGGAAATCTAGGTCCTAGCTTGGAACAGGCACAAACATGTGGCGAGATAAACACTTTCTGGGATCCCAACCCCCTCTTGAACGTTTTTTTTTTTCATACCCGTCCGTAATCAAAAGACGCACTTATAGAAATGGGCATACCTCATGTGTATTTGGTCGAATATATATAATACTAGACTCTCGTTGACATAAGAAAAGTGTGAAGATATTAAAGGGGTAATCAGAAACTGTAAGTCGAAGAAGCATAATTGTTGACTGATTTTGTCTGTTTATATACTTATGAGTTTTGACTTTCCCTTTGTAAGATTTTTCGGAGTTCGGTAATTTTGTTATTACCCTTATTTACGACTCCGAATAACTTAAAATAACTAAAGGCTAATACAGTATTTCAAATTGTGATTAGATCGATACATGATGACGATGGGTGAGACCTAATTGTTATATTGATTATGTAAGTGCATTCTTTCACAATCATGGGTTTTATTGTACAATCTTCAATGTCATAGTGAGAGAGTAGAAAATCCGGGAAAAAATAATAGAAAATGCAGCCTATCCTGTATATAGAAGAGTTTCATCTTGGACAAAACTTGAATCTTGACACCATATTCCAACAAACGAAAAAAACGACCAGAGTGCATTTTTCTCAGTTGAATACTTATCATACAAACATTTTGATTATTTCAATGTGGTTAGTGTTTATCAAATTAAACGAAATTTTGTTTTATTCACGAAATATGCGTCTTTCCTTAAGAACATCATTGAATTTTTAAAAATCAAAAATAATGCGGTACGGTTTTCCAAGAAACGTTTCAACTTTTAAACAATCCCTTCCTTATCATATGACATATGTAATATTTGTTTTGATATCTTACAGAGGTTTTACTTGTCAAACATTTAAATTTTAACAATCCTGTTTCGCTGAGAAGTGACGACAACAAGGTGTGTAATCCAGTAGGTTGGGTCTGATTTGACTTTTCTTGTTTCGTGGTTTGAGGAAAATTTATTGATTCCTGGATTTCTAAATTCGTGGTCTCATACTAGGCACAACCGAATCCAAAGAAAATGTTGTAGCTCGTTACGTATTATATTTCGTGGTATTGATGAACCAGGAAATCCACGAAAATTGGTACTCCAAGAAAAACAACACTACCACGAAATATAACACACAACGAAATACAAAAATACTTATAGTATAATTATATGGCCAAGTATGAAACCACGAATTTAAGAACTCACAAACCAATGAAGATTCTGTGAATCACGAATATTGGTACGCCACGAATAATACTACCACATTACTAACCACGAAATATAATACACAACGAAGCACAAAAATATCAGAGCATAAATATATGCTAAGTTATGAAGTCACGAATTTAAGAACCCACAAACCAATGAAGATTCTTTGAATCACGAAAATTGATACTCACGAAAAATAATATTCTTCTTCTTCTTCCCGTCAGGAGAATACTCTATATTGAGTATTGACTCTTACCACAATAGTAACGACGAAATATAATACACAACGAAATACTGATATGTCGGAGTATAATTATATCCCAACTTTGAAACCACGAATTAAAGACCCAACTAACCAATGAAAATACCTTTAAGTCACGAAAATTTACATCCACGAATAAAACTGAAAAATCCACAAACCATGAATGAAAAATTATTTGAACCACGAATATTGGCATCCATGGAAAAAAGGTACTTAAACATAATACTCTACTCACCCATATCGTTTCTCCTTGCATATTACTTGTTCTGTGTATTTACATTCAGTTTGTATAACATTATGTTTCGTCCGTCGAAACATTGGCATACACACTCTTAAAACAATGGCGAAAAGTGATAGGAAAGCTACAGTTACTAAAGCTCCAATAACGACTTGTTCTTGTATGGTCAACTCAGAATTAAGTAATAAATCATCCTCGCTAGTCAGTGTTGTGTTTACATTTCCAGTATTAAAACTTGATTCATTCAAGCGTTGAAATGATGGCGAATCTTTTAACGAAATATAAATTTTGTCTGTCCCCATTTTGATCTTTATCTTGTAAATGTTTATATATATCAGTATTCACTAATCATTCATGCGTGAAATACCAGAGAGAGAGAGTGACCTTAAAGAAAAAGAAAAAACATGATCATTATTATAGAACATACTAGTAATGATAAATACATCACACATTTACCAAGTCAGGGTCATTACGGTTTTCACAGTTTTCCGGTTGTTGACTGATTTTGTCTGTTTATATACTTATGAGTTTTGACTTTCCCTTTGTAAGATTGTTCGGAGTTCGGTAATTTTGTTATTACCCTTATATTATATAAAAAAAAAACATTACAAGATTAGTACAGTGAAAAAACGTTAGAGAATACCGAAGGAGCAATTAAAATTGACAATCCAGGGAAACTGGCAACGTAGGGTACACAAGACGTAGAAAGAAAAAAACAAGGACACAACACAATATGGGTTGGATACTACTATACGCAAACAAACTCAAATAACGTAAATAAGACATGAGCTCTCCTACAAACAACCGGATGAGCTTCAAATAGTTTTTTAGACTACATTTGACATTCTTCTTAAAATATTATTGTTGGATATTCAAATATAAAAAAGAGAGTTGAGGTCTAATTAACCGGTTTAAGATTTCTATTTCTTTCGGCCATGACATGCATTTCAATCAGAATATGTCGTTGTTTTTATTGTATGTTCAATGATTTGAGGGGGTTAAGGCTATGGTGTTTATATTTCAACAATATTTCAGTTGTATGGTGGCGGTCAGTTGTATCGTGGCGGTCAGTTATATCGTGGCGGTCAGTTATATCGTGGCGGTCAGTTGTATTGGTGAAGGAAACCCAAGAGAGCCAGTGACCCGCCACAAGTCATTGACAAAGATTATCACTTAAGGTTGTACCGAGTGCACCTCACCATGAGTTAGATTCGAACTCACAACTTTAGTGGTTATAAGCACTGATTGTATAGGTAGGTGTAAATCTAATTACCATACGATAATGATTTAAGGTTACTCTTTGTTTTCTTGTTATTAAATAGTTCATCATCATCATGTAAAACTCGTCTCATTCGCAAGAATTGATGGAAAATGTGAATTCAGATTCCTAATATTTTTTTAGAATAGATTCCTTGAACTATATGTACTACATGTATTATAAAACGTACAAATTGAAATTTATCAATAACAATTCAAATATTTTCCCCGGGATATACATGTGATTGACAAGAGATAAAGGTAGTAATTATATCACAATCAAAAAAATAAAACTTTTACAAAATTTGCCAATGGGTGAAGATGGAATTATTGATAGAATATTATCAATATTTCAAGGTCAAATTCATTAAAGAAAAAAAACAGGTGTCTTATCCATTTCGTGTTGTGAACAATAACATATGTTTAAACAAAAACAGGTAAATAAACTCTGAAATGTACTCAAAACATGACTGTTTTATTAATAATTGATCAGAACAAAGAAATAATTTTCATGGCGATATTTCACTCACACGTGGAAAACAATAGCAGCACACACTCCGTAAATAAACCGGGGGTGAACCAAGATACTCCGGAAGGGTGAGTAGTTCCTGTTTCCTATGAAACACACGCCATGTTATTCATATTCAGGTCTAAGTGTTTTGCACAAAATGATTGATTTTGAGATTAGATATCTGAAATAGTTACATCATATAGGAACATCACAAACATATAGAGGTAGAGTCATTATGTCGACAACAAGTGACCAGCGTAGTAAAACGTGCAGCTCCTAATATGAGTGAGTGATGTTTGAAGCCAAGAGATGATAACTCCCGCCATATTATGGCGAGAACAAGTTTTTCGAGATGTCCATGATTCCTGTCTGGTTCTACACCAACACGTTCACTAGGAATTAAGCACTTCTCGGTCCTTTCCTCGTTCATGACATATCACTGGGTTTGTAACTAGATTAACACGACGGGTGCCACTAGTGGAGCAGGAACTGCCCACCCTTCCAGAACACATGAGTTCACCCCCAGTTATTAGTGGGGTTCGTGTTACTCGATCTTTAGTTTTATGTGTAGTGTTTTGTAGATCGTTGTTTGTCCTTTTGACGTTTTTCTTTTGGCCATTGTGTTGTCTGTTCTTCCTCGGATTCTGATTACCCCTTTGGTATCTTCAAACTCTTCACTGAAATAGCAGTCTCCAGGTAGACTTGAGGCTTCATCCAGAAGATCCCTCACCACATCAGGGGAAAACAAAATGCGGTCAATCATCTCCTAATTATCTCAAAAATTCTACACATTTCCTTCACTAACTATGTGAATTACCATAAGAAATATGTGAATACGACAAAACAATAGGAGATATATAATAGAAAATACTGGTTCATTGACCGTGGTTATATTGTTGGCATTTCTATACACGAACTCAAAACAACAGGAAATTAGCCGAATATATGAATAATATATAGATTACCATTTACATGATGGTATAATACATATTATTCTGCTTGGTAAACGTTTGTCTAAATATTAAAAGTATATTGTGGCGATCTGTTCTATTGTGACAGGAAACCAGTATGCCTAATGATAACAGTCAACTTACCGGAAGTCTCATAAACAGTTGTATCGAGTACACCTCACCAACGAATAGATGAATGAAATATAGACTATGGTTTCCATGACATTAATATTGCATACATGTATATTGGCCTGAATATCTTACTTAGTTTGGTTAATGCACGTTCAAAATTTTCCAGGCATATCGTGGCGATCTGATATATGTGGTCACAGGAAACCAGAGTACCTAGAAATACATACCGCATCCTATCGAGTACACCTCACCATCGACTTAACGGATATCGAACTCATGACTAAAGTGATTACATAGGTATATGTAATCCAACTACTATACGGTCGCGGCCACGATACTTTCATCAACATTTGAAGAACACCTCCACATTAGATAATAAAGTAGACATCCAACTTTAGTTTTAGTGCGCAAGACGCTTTTCTGGAATAACCTTCATCACGCTCCATGTCAAAAGATTGAACCCCCCCCCCCCCCCCCCCCCCAAGAAACCTAATGGACAGAACCAAACAGAATAGCCAAAACCCGATAAGGTTACATATGAATGAGACAGATAATCCACAGTTTAAATAATAAAACAGTAAAATTCGATTTTGTCTGTTCTAACCCATATTTACAAAATTGATAAACAGAATACGAAATGAGAAAAAAAGGGGGAAAAAAACCCCCAAAAAACAAACAGAATACTTTCTGGCACTTTGTAATGTCAAAAACAATCCGAAATTATTGTACAACACTGATTGATTACAATTTTGCCTGTGTGTAAGCTAGCGTGCTTTAATCATGTGCAATGTTAGAGTTTAATGTAATTCTGTGTTGATATGTCACGTTTCATTATAATATTATAGCATACATTATATGGTATTCGTGTAATAACATGTTATGCAACAAAACACCTCTATCCAGGACCGGCCTGAAGACAATTGGATCAACAATTGGATCAGTTGCTCCCTATTGAGCCCCGTGTTTAGCTAGAGCTATCTACGTTCGGCTGTTCATGGACACACAACAACACATTGCAGGCTATACAGACAACATTTGGGCCCCACACCTTCTAAGGCCGCACATGTAGCTATCCACACATTTATGTAAGGTACGTAAAATGGCACGACCAAATTGTTCTTTCTTTCTCTCTCTCCGCATGTCACTGCATCTGGGGATCCTGGTGACATTTCTAGAGCACCGTGGTTCACCCCCATCACCCATATATAGTACGAGTTATTCTGATTATCCCCTTCAAATTGGAGATATATCTACCTATGCAGAGTGTCTATTACCAAAACATATAGATTTTGAGTTTTTTTCCCGTTCGTTATAAATTGTACTCGATACAACTTTGGTGCATTAATTGTTCAAGTCACTTGCATCTTCCTCCACCAATAAAACAGACCACGTACTTCAAAACGGGGGATGGGAACCATAGTCCCATTATACAGTCATTATTTTACTGAAATATAGACAATAGTAAGCGGGCCCGTCGTAGTCGTGATCGTATGGTGGTTGGATTTGCAACTGTGTTAACCAGTGCCTATCACCATTAAAGTTGTGAGTTCGAACCCCGTTCATGGCGAGGTGTACTCGATACAACATTATGTGATAAGTTAATCAGTGATTTGCGACAGGTTGGCAGTTTTTCTGGGTACTCCGGTTTCCGCCACCAATAAAGCTGACCTGCACAAAATAACTGAGATATTGTTGAAAATGGCGTTAAACACCATAAACGATCCTCCACCCATAAAACAGACTACTACTTCAAAGCAGGAGGGTGAGTTAGCGGTCAGTTCGATATATTCGTCCGGGCATTCCTCTACCAATAAGACTGGTAGTCATGACAATCACGATAAGCACCAAAAACTCTAGAACCACTATACAGTGATTATCTTATTGAAATATACTAAAGCAGGTCTAATAAAAACTTGTCTTACCTGTTTTCTTGTTAAATGCCAATTATACAATTAATACTCGTTCGCATGTCAAATGCCTTTTTTTTGCTTGTTTCAATCATCCATCAATATATATTATGAGAATAATTATAACAGTAAAGGGCGGAACTAATATATAAAGATGTTCCGAATTATTTTTTTTTTCGTTCGTGAGACGTGATGATTTTAATTGAATGTAAACTCTAATAAATTGTAATATGATTATTATTATGACACATTACTTACTATATAGATATGTGGTTAATAACCAGTCTATAAACAAAGGTATTCACTATCATACAGAGAACGCCTTTAATGTCAACAATATCTTCTTCTATACGAAGGGTTTGTGTTATTTTTGGTATGGGTCAAAATTGTTGTTGACCATCATTGTTTAAACTTTCGTTTCATCATTCATTATTAATTGACACTTTAAGACACTTGCAACAATATACCACTTGTATCATGGTGGTCAGTATTCTTAGTGGACTAAGCCCTGGAGAAAATCACCTATCTGCTACAAGGCATTGATAGTAAATATTAAATAGAACACAGCTAGCCAATGGCGGAAACGGACTATCAACTCTGAATTCTCAGCGATGAAACGAACTTGATTAAGGTTATGTTGTTTAGAGCCACTTTTAATAATACTAGATCTTTAGTTTTATGTTCTGTAGATCGTTGTTTGTCCTTTTGTACTTTTTCTTTTGGCCATTGTGTTGTCTGTTTTTCTTCGATATACGGTTTCTGATTACCCCTTTGCTATCTTCAAACTCTTCTTATCACTTGAATGGTGGGGGTCAGTATTCGTAGTGGAGAAAATCACCTATCTGTTGCAAATAAACGTTAGGGAAAACTGAAGGGGCAATCAAGAATGGATAATCCAGAGAGACGGGCAACATTGGGTACACAAGACACAAGACAACCAACAAAAAGTAAAACACAACACAAAATATGTTGATGAACATTATCTAGTAAAATGTAATCGAGCACAGCTCGTCAATGGCGGAATCGAACCCTCAACTCTTAATTCTCAGTGGTGATAAACACTGATTGCAAAGGTCAAAGGTCAATTGATATATGCTACGATGGCGGTAACAACTACACCCTGAGTAATGTCGTTATCATCGACGTATTTAATATAATAGTGCTTCAATGGTTCAATATTATAAGGAGGTAGTGGTTATGGTGTTTATCGTCACTTTCAACAATATTTCAGCCATATCATGGCGGTCAGTCAAAATTGTGACTTTGGCACTGAACATTTAGTTAACGAATCAAAAAAAGCATTCATCATTCAACGTTTATGATTGTGACACATATTATTATCAGTCAAGGTGCTGTTCCTTAGCAAACAAAATATTGCTTTTATTGATTGATTGATGCTTAACGCCAACTTTACGACTATTCCAGCTATATCATGACGTAGCTAAAATCTAATCTTCAAGATTAACATGGATTTCGTGGTTTAATTTTATCATTATTTCATCGCTATAAAAATCTTCAATAATTCTATTAATAAGTGAATTAGTGTGGTTTAATAGGTTAGCTGAAGGTATATTACAGGAAAGACGAGAACACATGGAAAAGGAGCAATGGTCTTTTACTTTGGATTTTTTTTTAATTTAGTTGTTAATGAACATAATGTGTCTGTGATCAAACCTATTATCTTCGTAATACCAATGTAGATATCAAATTTAATGCGCACGACGTATTTCTGAAATAACCAGGTTACGCTCAATCTCGAAATATTGGAAAGCTAACTAATTTAAATGTGCTTGGGAGGGAACAACGAACCAAAGGGCTTAAATAGGATAGCCAAATTCGGCTACGGTCATCTAAGCCTATGGGAAGAGAACCTTAATTTTGATAATAATTACATTATTCAGTAACCATAGGTAACCTTAGTTGATTTTGGCTCTCGTGTTTAATCACTTTTGGTTACTTGCTCCTCAAGATATGTGAATAATTTGACTTTCCAATGTATTGACTTTTAATAATGTACCTGTAGAAGATTTTATCGCTATTTTGTTTATTTTCACTTTGATGTTTAAAACCGATATATTTCATATCATGTGGGCGCATGAGATGATTCCAATTTTGGCTAATCGCTAAGCGTTGTCAAGGACGCACATAGTATTATATTGTTTTCTAATATGATGTTATAATGACGTCACATTACCAAATTCTTGATAATTAAGTGATTAACGATATAAAATATTAATTGTGTTTAAAAAATGTCAGTATCTCAACAAAAATTATTTAATTATGAATACAAAATAGCGATAAAATAATTAAAGATGCTTTTTAAAACTCGAGGACGTTTCTCTGTCATCTCTCATCTCAGGGCTTCGCTCTTCGATGAGAGATGACTGAGAAAAGTCGTTTCGTTTTAAAAAAAACATCGTTAATCACTTAATATTTCACACACTCGTCCTGCCCACTACATTTGAAATATATGTTTTTCTTGTATTTTAAAAACATATGTTAAACATGTTAAAAAATAAATTACTGCACAAATTATGTAAATTGATGTAGTTTTCATTAACTAAATAATACGTCATCTACAATTTATGACGCAGAGCGTGGGTGTGTACAGTTGTCATCAACGATTTCAAAAACAAACTGTGACGTTTTGTTTAAAAAGAAAATAGTTCAATACTGATCATAAACATTAACCAATGAAATTATGTTGTAATCATCTTTGCCTACATACATATATATCAGCTTCCTTATAATAAAAATAATAAAAACGTAGATATCAAATTTAGTGCGCACGGCGAGTTTCTGAAATAACCTTCATCAGGTGGCACTTAAAATCGAACGATTGGAAAGTCAAATTATTGAGAGTATTGAAATTGATCCCAATTATTGTTTATCATAGATTAAGGGACCGACCATTTAACTTGCAGGGGTGGGGGTGCTATGAGGTTGGTTTTTTTTCGGTCATCACGAGAGTTATATTTTTTTTTCTCCAGAATTTAACATTAGGTTATATGACAAAAACTCTGAATCAGATTATTTTTTCTTCCTCTACCAAAATCAGAATATTTTTTCAGCAAAATTGGGAATTCGAATATTTTTTAGAAAAAAAACATAGCCCCCCCCCTCTCCCTGGAAGTTAAATGGTCCGTCCCTAATTACAGTTGTTTATGACTTTCTGTTTGTTGTTGATTTGCGTTGTGAGTTGATTTCCAGCTTTCTTTTTGTTATTGTTTGTTAGTCTAATACTGTCCACCTAAATTTCTTATCACCTCCTCCACCTAACACGGGAGGTTTTCTCCTCCACCTAACAAGGGAGGTTTTCTCCTCCACCTAACACGGGAGGTTTTCTTCTCCTCCACCTAACACGGGAGGTTTTCTCCTCCACCTAACACGGGAGGTTTTCTTCTCCTCCACCTAACACGGGAGGTTTTCTCCTCCACCTAACACGGGAGGTTTTCTTCTCCTCCACCTAACACGGGAGGTTTTCTCCTCCACCTAACACGGGAGGTTTTCTCCTCCACCTAACACGGGAGGTTTTCTTCTCCACCTAACACGGGGGGTTTTCTCCTCCACCTAACACGGGAGGTTTTCTTCTCCTCCACCAAACACGGGAGATCACCTCCTCCACCTAACACGGGAGGTTTTCATCTCCTCCACCTAACACGGGAGGTTTTCTCCTCCACCTAACACGGGAGGTTTTCTCCTCCACCTAACATGGGAGGCTTTCTCCTCCACCTAACACGGGAGGTTTTCTTCTCCACCTAACACGGGAGGTTTTCTCCTCCACCTAACACGGGAAGTTTTCTTTAAGAAGACTTTAAAGATACATAATTGGTAATCAGAATCCGTAGAAGGACAGAAAACACAATGACCAAAAGAAAAAAAGACAAAAGGACAAACAACTATCTACAAAACATCACACATAAAACTAAAGATCGAGTAACACGAACCCTACTAAAATCCGGAAGTGGACCCAGGTGTTCCGGAAGAGTGGGCAGTTCTTGCTCCACTAGTGGCCCCCATCGTGTTAATCTAGTTACAAACTCGGTAATATGTCATGAACGAGGAAAGGACCGGGAAGTGTTTAATTCGTAGTGAACGTGTTGGTGTAGAACCAGACAGGAATCATTTACATCTCGAAAAAGTTGTTCTCGCCATAATATGGCGGGAGTTATCATCTCATGGCTTTACACATCACTCACTCATATTCATGCTCCACTAGTGGCACCCATCGTGTTAATCTAGTTACAAACCCGGTGATTATTTTTAATTATTGTTTTCAAGGAAGTGAATTTATTTTCTGTCGTGTTTATATCGTTTTTGTTTTCTGAGATAATTCTTCTTCATTAAATTTGTTTTCTTATGCTTTCATTTCATTCATGAAACAGGAACTTTAAATCTCAAAGCCTATCACAATCGTTTACAAGAATAAGGCGAATCAGAAGCGATTTTCTACTCAAGATAAGATAGAAATAATGCAACATTATAAACACAAAGTATGCAGCTCCGGAATTTTTATTTTAGATGCTCAAATAGGGTCAGGGTTAGGGTTGAGGTGTTTAACGCCACTTTCAACAATATTTCAGATATATCGTGGCGGTCAGTTTTATTGGTGGAAGAAACCGGAGTACCCGAAAGAACCACCGATCTGACGCAAGTCAGTGCAAAGCTTTATCACATAATGTTGTATCGAGTACACCTCGCCTAACCGGGGTTCGAACTCACAACGTTAGTGGTGATAGGCACTGATTTCATAAGAATATGGTCTGTTCATATTAATTGCTAAATAAATTTTGCTGTCATAGCCTATTGTAGATTTCGAATTAATAGACATCACAGCTACGGAATACATTTCGTCTAAACAATTAGAGTTGAAACTCGTCTATATAAATAACCCATCATTAAGTTAACAACTTGGGAACAACAAAAAGAGAAAAAAAAGGAAAATGAGAAATTAATATTATTTTATAAGAATGACTAAAATGCAAAAACTGTTTATATCGTAAGGTGTCAAAAATGGCGGGAAAATGTCATATATATGTTCGTGTATTACATATATCTATATTAGTATATCAAGTCGTTGTTGTTAACATACAAACATTGTTTTGTCACCTCGTTAAGTATGTTATATATATTATCTCTCCTATAAACAAATTACGTGTCTCGTCTCGTTGTCACAGAAGTTAAATAGACATTTGTGAGGATTCTACTCCATCTTCTCGTCTTTTATTTGTGTAAATATTCGACATTCAGATAATTTAATTGGTCATCGATGTTTTAAACGAACGATAGAATGAAAAATAAAAAACAAAAACATACCACACTGTTGGTTTGGTTTGACTTGTGGTGTTTAACGCCACTTTCAACACTATTTCAGTTAAATCGTAGCAGTCAGTTTTATTGGTGGAGGAAATCAAATTACCCGGAGAAAGCTCCCCCTCCCCGCTTTTTGGTCTACATCAAAATATTGCTCCCCCTCCCCCGTCCCCCAATTTTCGGTCCACTCCTACTTCTCTAGTTACATAATGAAAGCCATACAGAATCATATTACTGATATATAACTCAACGTGTAATCTACATAAAAACGAACTTACTATTTACAAAGACATTTTCTGATAATTCTTATTAACGTTTTATTTCTTCAATTTACTAAAAACTAATGTTCATATGTAACCTTAGTCCCTATTTATCCATCCTGTGGTTAGACCATTTAGTTTACCATTATACAATGTATGTGTAATATGTAGTTGATACTATTCACATGTTATATATATTGTACAATCCTATAAGCTGTATTTGCTTTCTGAATAAAGTATTATTATTATTACCTTTTTTCCAAAAAACTTTTAAATTAATTGTCTTTCCCATATTTTGACTTTGAGCGTACCTGATGAAGTTTATTACGTGCACACAAAACAAGATATCTACGTTTTGTTATGCCTTAGTATATGCAAGGACTATCTATATATAACTCAACTTACATCTTGACAAGATCACAAACCTCAAATCACTACTGCTTATTTTTGTGAGCTTACTTTTTATAAGGATGACTGTTATTCCGGGACAATAAATCAATAAATGTTGGAAAAAAGAAGAGGAAATGGTCTGTGTTACAGCGACAGATTTATCGTTACGCTATCTAACAATAAAACAATTGTGTGGCTCAACATAATATGTCTGTATATAGTACAGTCCGTTACCCGGATGTAGAATTAATTATTTCATCAAACTTGTCACAGGTAACATAGAACGGAAGTTTTTACATTCCTGACTTAAACAATACATATACTATACTTACTAAAACAGGTGAAAATAGGTATAATATGTAATATCAAATATTAGTAGCCTTTTTTCCTTTATTAATTAAAAAACTATATATTTTAAGGGACCGATCATTTAACTTTTATTTGAGGGGGTGTATGTTTCTCGCCTGAGCAACACCATGCTTTTACAATTTTACAAGAGAGACAAAAATTAACTATTTCTTTAAAAGGGTTATTTTTCTTCATATTTTATATATAAACAAAATATCCTTGACAATGACAAGATCTAATTACTAGTTTCTTTTGCCAACTTTCAAGCCAACATTGTTCTCAATGGGAGTGACCATTTAACTTTTAGTGAGGAAGGAGGGGGTATATGTTTCCCCGATCAAGAACTTTCTTCTCATGCGAGACGAAAATCAAAATTATTTTTTTAAATCTGTTATTTTTCTTCAATTTTTACTCAAATTCCTCCCTGACAATGGCAGGATATTATTATTTTCTTTTGTCGTCTTTCAGGAGAATTTTTTTTTAAAGAAAAAAAATAACATACCCCAACCCCAAGATAAATGATCGCTCCTATGAAAATCTTTGTCGATGGTAATTCATTGTTTGTATATTTTTTTTCAAATAACCTTCTTAGATAAAACTAGTTTAACCAGTTTAATGTTTGAAGATAACATACATGTCGGTCCATTCGGACACATTATCCTGATTCCGAACAAACCAGTCTAAAATTCTTACTCCGTAATACTGCTCGTTTAGCGGAGAAGCAGCAAATACCAATGTTATAGTCTTGGATTTGCTCTGACCAGTGCTCGAACCCATGATCTACCCTATTCGAGGCGAGCACTCCCAAGGAGAGTTTGCATATACCAAAGGGGTAATCAGAATCCGTAAGTCGAAGGACAGACAACACAATGGCCAAAAGGAAAAGTACAAAAGGACAAACAACGATCTACAAATACAAAACATACAAATAAAACCAAAGATCGGGTAACATGAACCCTACTATAAACCGGGGGTGAACCCATGTGCTCCAGAAGGGTAAGCAGATCCTGCTCCACTAGTGGCACCCTGAACCAAGCCAGGAAAGGTAGTGGTCATGTATGTGTGTAATAGGTTTATCTATTTTGCCTCTTACTACGATGTTTTTTTAATGCTCCGACAGTGTGGTATTTTGTGTTTTTTATTTTCTTATGACATATTGTCGGTTTGGTCTGGTTTATGCTGCTTAACGCCACAGTAAGCAATAGTTCAGTTACATCGTGGCGGTCAGTTTTATTGGTGGAGGAAACCGACCCCTACATTTTGTCGGATTGATTGATTTTTGATGTTTTAACGCCACTTTCAGCAATATTTCAGCTATATCATGGCGACAGTTTTAGTGGTGGAAGAAGCCGGAGTGCCCGGAGAGAACCACCGACCATGAGCAAGCAACTAGTAAACTTTATCACTTGCGGCTGCGAGTCGAGTGCACCCTTTTTGTAATTTACAAAGCCGGGCACGAACCCACACCGTATTGGTGATAGGCTTGTACGAGTTGTTAGGTAATCCAACTACCTAACTCATTGAGCCCCCCAGCCCCTTACACATTTTGCTGGTCTAATGCTAATATTACCAATATTTACTTTAAGCATCTCTTTATTAGTCATTTGTCAAAATTATGTCATATTGGTCCTTTATTTCTGCCATGTAATCAACTAATTTCATTGCATTCCTTGTTCATCAAAATTACATTATATACACTTTTATCATCATAACAAATAACATACAAAACAACCACATTTAAATGACATAGACAATTACTTAGTTTAGTTGTTTACTTCTTATTTTATCTTTAAAAAGTAATTTGTTGTGAAAGTCTTTTGTTAAATTTTGTTTATTGCCACCCTGTAGGGAACAGCTATTAAACTTTTGTTTTGCAGGGGGAGGGGGATTGTATATTATGTTATTGAAAACCAAATTGCCGCTGAAATTTATTGAAAAAAATATCTCGAGCTGATGAATGCCAAAAAAAAAGGTAATCTGTCAATGCAGTTTTCCACCAGGAATTTTGGTAAAAGTTAAAGAAAATTTATCGATTTGTCATGTTTCGAAGAATCATAATTGGATTTTCACTTCGTGAAAAAATAATGTCCGTTCGTGATCGTGATCGTATGGTAGTTGGATTTATAACTACCTGTGCAACCATTAACGTTGTGAGTTCGAATCCCGCTCAGAGGGGGGTGGGGGTGGGGGTGGAGGTGTACTGGATACACAGTATGTGATCAAGTCTGTCAGTGACTTGCGACAGGTCGGTGGTTTTTCTCCGGGTACTCCGGTTTCTTCCACCAATAAAATTGACTGCCACGATATAGCAAAACATATTGTTGAAAGTAATGTTAAAGACCATAGACCAACCAACCAACCATTGGTTCAGCCAGATCTATCACTGAACTACAAATGTTTTGAAATAGAAGGAAGCTGTCATTTGAAACGTACTAGTGGTGAACAGTTACGAAGAAGGTCAACTTAGTGATCGTGCTATCTTGTTCATGCCCTAAGGTCAACTTAGTGATCGTGCTATCTTGTTCATGCCCTAAGGTCAACTTAGTGATCGTGCTATCTTGTTCATGCTCTAAAGTCAACTTAGTGATCGTGCTATCTTGTTCATGCCCTTCGGTGTTCTTGCTTCCAAAAGACTTAAATTATTTGACTTTAAAATAATTTAAATTTGAGAGTATCCGATGAAGTTTATGCTAGAAACGCATCATGCATATTAAATTAAATATCTACGTTTTTATTTATGCTCTTTGTTTCTTAATCACAAATCCCCGCTCATGTTAAACAACCCACCGACCTGTCGCAAGTCACTGACTAACTTTATCATATAATGTTGTATAGAGTACATCTCGCCATGAACGGGGTTCAAACTCACAACTTTATTGGTGATAGGCACTGATTGCAAAGGTAGTTGTAAATACAGCTACCATACGATCACAACTACGACAGTGATATTGAAATTTCAATAATTACCAAAAGTATTAAATTTACTTTTAACTAAATTAGAAATTTTTAATATATATCTTGAAGTTTTTTAACCTAAATATATATTTACCTTTCCATTGTCATCACTTCTTCCATTACATTTTTAACTGTAACTATATGCACTTATTATAAATTTGCAATATAAGTAATTATTTACCTTTGATTAGAACTACATAATATACATTTTTCTCTATATATGCACTTATTATAAATTTGCAATTAAAATAATTAATTACCTGTGATTAGAAATATATATTATATAACATATCCATCACAATACACAACACATACAATACTAATTGTCAATTAATAAGATCGGCATTGTAATTTAAATTATAGCAACAAATGACATCATTATAGGGTTAAAGATCCACCATAAACCACAATTACAGAGAATTACGCCCTACAATGTCGTAGAATGTCGTGGGAGGTTATTTATCCCAATAATAACATCAATATGCGGAAATATATGTTAATATAAATAACTGACTGTAATTAATGCTGTCTATATTAGTATTGACGATTTGTTGTCGTCGTGTCAGAGGTGAAGGATAAAAATAGAAACCACAACGGTGGTGGCGGTGGACATTTCTACAACAGCCATGTGTACCATCTTGTCTGGACGTTACATGTTGATTCACTGGACTAGGGCTCATATCGACAGAGCTGCTTAGTGCATCACCGGATGGCGGATAGGGGGAGGCCCACTCTATCATCGATGGGAGGTTGTTATGTTATGATATGGAGGGTTGCGTTGGGTTATGATGTTTAACGTCACTTGCAACAATATTTAAGTTATATCGTGGCGGTAAGTTTTATTGGTGGAGGAAACCGGAGTACCCAGGGAAAACCATCGACTTGTCCCAAGTCACTGACAAACTTTATCACATAATTTTGCATCGAGTACACCTCGCCACCATGAATATTCTGTGTATGATCTTGTCTAGACGTTACATGTTGACTGAGAGCAATGGTGTAGGTATCCAGGACTCAAACCCACAGAGTTACTCAGCGCGTTCCCACGTGGTGAATAGGGGGAGCCCTCTCTATGGGAGGTTTTTGGGTTATGCATGTAAATGGACATTTCTACAACAATTCTTGGGTATGATCTTGTCTGGACGTTACGTGTTAACTGGGGGCAATACAAAAGGTTTCCAGGGTTCAAGCCCACAGAGTTGCTCAGCACGTCCCCACGTGGCGGATAAAAGGGGGTGGGAGGCTGTTATGGTATACTATGGAAAGCCTGACAATGGATCATATTGTGTAACGTGTTCGGAGAGTGGCACGCTCACTGCATGCTAAAGACCTCTTTTGGTAGATTTTGAAAAAGAGTATGCGCATTGCAGCCGCTAAAAAAGACGACATGTTATGTCCCTACCCGAATGATCTTGTCTGGACGTTACATGTTGATTCACTGAAAGGTTAGAGGAGTGAGTGAGAATTTCAATGAGGTGATGATGGAGTCTGCTTTGTACTAGACCAACACGCCTAATTGGATTTTCACAGTGCTAGCTCACTGAACAACAGTCCACATGTACATTCATAGGCTCCACTCTGGTACATTATCTTGATTCTGAGCCAACTAATCTTTGTTCTTGCTCAGTAATGCTGCGTGTTTAGCGAAGCAACACATACTAATTTCATCGTCTTTCATTTGACCCACCATCTACCGCAATCGAGGCGAGCACACTAACCATTACACCACCGATGCAGGGAAATGTTAAAAGATACCAAAGGGGTATCGGTAATTAGAAGCTGTAATTAGAAGGACAGACAATAATGAAATGAAATGGCAGGGGCGTAGCTTACTATGTTATTCTACCGAGGCAGGGGTCCTGGGGGCTGCCTAAAGCCCCTGGTGGGGTACAGTGGCAAAGCCCCGTGGGGGCCTAGCCCCCCCCCCCCCCCCCCCCATAAGCGATTTTGAGCAATTTAGAGTATATTTGGGACCAGTTTTGCTTCAAAATAGTCATAAAAATATGTCACACCTATACACAATTGTACATTCATAATGGTCATCTAACATGTACAACTTAGTCCAGAAAACTTTGTTAATTGTCGATTCAAAAATATTATGGATTGCATTAGAAAAAATCACACATAAACTTGAACATACTATGTTCGTGATTGCTATACAGGAACAGCACCTTATAATTGCTGTTCTTCATCTTGAAGTTGCAATGAGGCCTAAACCCTTCAACTAGGTGCCATTTCCGTCAGTAACTGAGTCTTAGTCTGTTAACTTATTTATTGTCCCTTTATTGAGAACATGGAAATACAATTTAATTGTCTTTATATATTTTTTTGCATATATTTTTTACCGAGGCAGCTGCCTCGGTTGCCTCAACGTAAGCTACGCCCTTGAATGGTCAAATGAAAATATGACGAACAAATTAATAATGCAAAGAAAACTACAGATAGAGCATCAAGAACCCAACAAAAACTGCAAGCAGTCCCCGCACCACTAACGTTGTCCGTCGGGTTACACATGTTAATAATCTAGTTTGATAATAAAAAAGGTGTTTGTGAAATAACCTTCATCAGGTAAGAAGAGTTTGAAGATACCAAAGGGAGGTAATCAGAATCCGTATATCGAAGAAGAACAAACAACACAATGACCAAAAGCTTGAAAATACCAAAGGGGTAATCAGAATCCGTATATCGAAGAAGAACAGACAACACAATGGCCAAAAGCTTGAAAATACCAAAGGGGTAATCAGAATCTGTATATCGAAGAAGAACAGACAACACAATGGCCAAAAGCTTGAAAATACCAAAGGTGTAATCAGAATCCGTATATCGAAGAAGAACAGACAACATAATGGTCAAAAGCTTGAAAATACCAAAGGGGTAATCAGAATCCGTATATCGAAGAAGAACAAACAACACAATGGCCAAAAGAAAAAGTACAAAAGGACAAACAAGGTAATGTAAGCTCATAGCCACAATATTAAAAAATGATATCCAACCAAAGCTATCTATGACTTCTGGATATTGATCTTAGTTTGAATAAATTAATAAATTACATTCTTTAGGAACTCTAAATCTCAAACATAAATATATTTGATAAACCAAGACAATGCCGAAGAAGCACTGACTACGTGGCGGATGATACACATAGAGACTAATAGTCCACCAGCAGATGTATCAACCCAGTGGTAATAATAACAACGTAGATATTTAATATAGTGCAAACAACACGTTTCTGGTATAACTATATAATGTACGCTCATAGTTTAATGATTACAAAGTCAAATAATTTAAAAGTTTTTGGGGGCAAGTAAACGAAAGGGCCACATTGTCTAAGGTTACCTATGCCTGAGGGGGATTAACAATTACGTTTTATAAATAGATTTTTTTAGGAAATATCAATAAAATTCAAACATATTTAGATAATTTTTTTGAGTACGGTAAAAATTTCAGGAAAATCTCTTTAGTCAGATAATATGGGCCATATTAAGAAATTGTAAATTGCAAACATAAAAGTGTCTAATAAACCATGGCTCTGGCAAGGCACTAGCTACTAGGTGGATGACCGACCAATACTACGTGCAAAGAAGACCACTGTATATGCATATAGAAGAAATCGAATGTCAATCATGATGGTGAATATATGAATATTTGATTTATGATAATATTGCGCCAAATATTGATATGTTTTAATAGATAAATAGATAAACTATGTTCTATGAAGGGTTATTGAAGGCATTCACCTTATCAGTAAATGGGAACGGAATACATGTAAGTGAAATGTGTGATCTTAATCAGATTGGAGAAAACAAAAGGTGCAATCCAGTATGGACAATCCAGGGATGCATGTAACACAAGACACAGGACGGTAATAAAACAGAATTACACAATACTGAAAACTTAAAGACGACTTCCTGCTTCTGGGGTAGGGTTCCCGTTTATAGGGTGGAGTGAATTACCCCCACTCCCCCCACAGACACATAAACCAAAAAGTTGGACGGATTCTAAGTACGCATTGCGTATTTATATATATGTTCTTCACGTACTTCGGTAGTTTGGAAAGCCAAATAATTCAAGTCTTTGTGCCCAATCTCACCTAAACAGGATAGTCAAAATCTGCTAAAATTGCCAAGTCTGAGGGAGTTTATTTCTTTTATCTCGATTTCTGATAAGGCGAGGTCGATTTCAAAGATGACCCGAAGTGGTATTTGTTGTGTTTAAATTTGTTATTGTAGTTCTTGTTTTTGTTAATAAAACATTCGGAAAACCTCCCACACAATACGACAACCTCCCACACAATACGATAACCTCCCACACAATACGACAACCTCCCACACAATACGAAAACCTCCCACACAATACGACAACCTCCCACACAGTACGACAACCTCCCACACAATACGACAACCTCCCACACAATACGAAAACCTCCCACACAATACGACAACCTCCCACACAGTACGACAACCTCCCACACAATAAGACCAACTGACTCCTTTTACTCCATTTTGTATCTATTACCTTATATAGGTAAAAAGTACTAAAAAATGAATGACATTGATACCTCTTATATATGTAGAAAACAAATAAATATCTAGTGTTGAATTTTTTCAATTTTACGCAATATCAATTAATATATGTAAGTTGTTAATGTCAATCAATGCTCCTACAAATCATATAATTTTTTTCCATGTCTGATTGCCGCCCAATAATATAGTCTAATTTAAAATTTATGTCCAATGATTTCCGATTTTTGTTTTTTTTTAATGTTTTACGTTGTGTCGTCTTGACTTTATTGCTTTACTCTTATAAAAAAAAGCAATATTAGTCGTGGGTGCGATCGCACGAAAGTTTGATTCACACATACCAACGAATTGCACGCCTTTCATCAGAGAAATGGTTGGTTCGATTACTTAGCGAGGTGTACTGGACATAATTGTATGTGATGCATTTTGTCAGTTACATGTGGAAGGTTGGTGGTTATCTCCGAGTACTCCGGTTTCGTTTTATAAAAATCCGGATGGACAGAAAACACATTAAATACAAATCATAGGACAAACATAAACATAAATCAGAGATAGTGAGTGAGCGTTGTCTTACTCCAAGTGAACACATTTTCAGTTATATCATGGCAAGAACAAGTTACATTTCAATGAGATGATTATGAGATCCGCTTTGTACTAGACCAACACGCTGAGTTTGATCTTTATAGTGCTAGCTCACAGAAACAACGGTTCGCTGGTAGGTATGTCGTTCCACATTATCCTGATTCCGAGCTAACCAGATCTAACTCCTTAATGCTGTGTGCTTAGCGGAGAATCAACAAATACCAATTGTATAGTGTTTGCATTGCTTCAACCAGCACTCGAACCAACGATCCACCGCACTCGAGGCGAGCAAGCAAACCATTACAAAATGTTTTGTTTTATATCAATCATATGTCCTTTATCCATCCCGTGAACGAAATTCGTCTGATATATTTATTAATAAATGACAACTGTCGTTTTTATTATATTAGTACATGCATTTGTGAGTTATGAGGACAACGGTATATTGACCAGACGTAACCCCGGAAAACAACTACTATCAGAAGGGTCACTGTTGGTTGTCCGTGATGTACACAGCAGGGGCGGATCCAGACTCTGTTGACGGGGGGGGGGGGGGCTCAGTTATGGAGCAATATTTTCAATAATTGATGGAACCAACTGTAATCCCAGAGCGGTTCTGGCGTGTAGGTCGGTAAACCTTGTTTTCATTTCATTTAGCGTACAGTAGAGAAAAGGTACAGTTATTGACTTCCTAAAGTAGTCTTCCGAACTCTGCTTCAACATTATCTCTCATTATTTGTCTCCCGCATATTATAGGTTTTTTAACCTCTATGTCTAGCGGTTCACATATTTTAGCACTCCTCTCAATTGAATTGTTCAACATTTGCTCTGCAGTTTAGTGAGCTCCCTAAAATTGGAAAAAAATAAGATTTTTTGGCGTAAAATCGTGATTTTTCACACGAAATACCCCAATTGCCCCCCCCCCCCCCCCCCCTAACTTGAAATCCTGGATCCGCCCCTGTTAAGGGTTTGAAAAATAGCAGGGGGAAAATATAATTTAAGTCTATCTTATTTCTAATTAATTTTAATTATTTTATATCTATTTATATTTTCATTTAGAATTTAAAATATGATGTATTCATATATTTTCAAAACAGAAACTCGTGTATTTTTTTGTTGTTTTTTTTTTTGTAATACAGCAACATTTGCCTTTAATTTTTTGGTAAAAATAAATAATATTTAAAAAAGAATTTCTTTGAAAGAGCCTCAATTTACAGGTGTTGATGGTTATACCTATATGAAATTGTGACACTAGACATGTTTATATAACGGTTTAAGACAATACCTGATTAATTGGCATTTTGACAATACATTCATAAAAACTTCAAATAAACTTGAAAATTTGATTTAGCATATATACTTATAATTGCCTCTTTGAAGATTAATTCAATACAAAGAAATTAATTTCTATTTTCTTTTACTTTCATCACACAGATCGAAACCATTCGACTAAGCCATATCGTGACGTTAACTAGCCTTGAAAAGCGTATGTTAATATATGTGCTTGACTTATTCGACGGGGGGGCTGAAGCCCCCAAAGCCCCCCTCCCCCCCCCCCCCCCCCCCCCCTGAATCCGCCACTGACACAGCAAGATATAAATATGTGTCACGTGGTTCTATAAATACATCACCAAGGTGCACCTACGGAGCATGCTAAAAAATAAGTACTACTGCATTAGCAATTTAGCATGCACGGGATCCACCATTCTATTTATATTACAGGACTAAGTACCTATTCCAAAAGGTTTGAGGGGCCGTCGTGGTCGTGATCATATGGTAGTTGGATTTACAACTATCACCACTAACGTTGTGAGTTCGAATCCAGCTTAGGCGAGGTGTACTCGATACAAAATTATGTGATAAAATTTGTCCGTGACTTGCGGCAGGTCGGTGCTTTTCTCCGGGTACTAAGGTTTCCTCCACCAAAAAAACTGACTGCCACGACATAGCTGAAATATTATTGAAAGTGGTGTTAAACACCATAAACCTAAGCAAAAACCGAAAACTTAGAAGCCCAAAAGACACATTTTTCTAGTTTTTGTATTTTAGACAATTGCATATAAAAAGATTCAATGCTAATAAAGTGGTTATCTTCAATAATAATCGTCAATAGTTTGGGTTGTTTGTTGGGAGTGGTCATAGCTTACCTATTTTCTTTTCTACTTCCG
Organism: Bathymodiolus septemdierum; assembly: GCA_963383655.1. NCBI lineage: Eukaryota > Metazoa > Mollusca > Bivalvia > Mytilida > Modiolidae > Bathymodiolus > Bathymodiolus septemdierum. The sequence continues at coordinate 8,843,896 of OY726527.1, forward strand.
GCCACCAACAAAAATTCGCCAGTGTTTTACATATATGCTGATAATTTGTCAGTTACCCTGTTCTTGTAATAAATATAGTGCAAAATAAGGGACTGGTCTGTTGACGTTAAACAACAACCAATCAATCAATATTTCTTGGTATATGCTTTCACGACATGCAACTTTATGAGAGGGGCCATGTTTTCTGGACATGAAATAGATAGTTTATTCAAATTTTATCAACATTTCTAGTTATAAACTGCACGGGTCAGATTATTTTATTGCATATTCCAGGTCAATTTACTGTTTTTCTATACAATTTGGCGCCATAATTGCATTGTTAAATCATAACACAGGCCCCTCCCCCTTAAAAGTTAAATGGACGTTCCCTAAATGGTAGAGCAAGGTGCATTTGTTTTTCAGTTGTCTAGTTAATATCGTAGGTTAATGCCTCCATTATATCCAATGACATCATTCACACTCCTACGTCACAGCGCATGCATAAATCAATTATTTTTTTGCTAAATGTAAACGATAAATCACTCCCATGTCATCTAAAAACACAACTCATTAAAATTTTAATCTTAATTTAAATACGCTACGCTCCAATAGCACCTGGTACAAATTTGTTTAACTAACCAAACGTACAGCTGAACCAGATTAACCAATGAAATACCAGAAGCAAAATATTATCAGACAAGGGAACGGCAATTTAATTTTCATTGAGGGAGGGGTGAAATCTGTCATCTCAAATTTTATTGAAAGAAAACAAAATATTATCAGGGGAGGAAACGACTATTTAACTTTCATTTCATTTGTCATCAAATTTTATAGAAAGTAAACAAATTGACCGGTAAGATGCAAACAATAGATTAACTGACTTTGCAACTGGTGCAATTTGAAGAAAAATACCGGTTTGTTTATGATCATTGATGAACGATCTATTCCTTTTCTTTAACGACAATCAGAATCGGTCAAGGATTTGCGCAGAAATAGCGACAGATTAGAGTTGACAAAACATGATGAAGTTCCAGACTAGGTCAGGGAATAATTTCTATTCTTTGTTTTTCCTGTGTTGATATTTCAATTATGAGTGTACCTGATGAAGGTTATTCCAGAAACACGTCGTGCGCTTTAAATATGATATCTACGTTTTTATTGATAACGATTCCAGAGCATGGATGGTAACAAATGTGTTGGTGTAGGAAGATAATGCCATAATGACAATTTTTTTCAGGAAAGTTGATATTTGTACGACAAAGCATAACAAACATCTTTGCCATAAGTGGATTAAACTATCCAATGTGAGTGAGTGAGTGAGTGAGTGAGTGAGTGAGTGGGTGATTGTTGTTAAACTCCAAGCAAGTTTTCAGCTATATATCATGGCGAGAACAAGCTAATTTTCAAGCAGATGCTAATGAGCTCCGCTTTGCTGGATTTTTATAGCGCTAACTCACTGAAATAACAGTCCGCGGATAGACATGTCGCCACACTCGGACATATTATCCTGATTGCGAGTCAACCAGTATTTGCTCTTTCTCCTTAATGCTGCGTGCTTAGCGGAGAAGCAACAAATACCAATTTTATTGTTCTTGGTTTGCCCCGATCGGGGCTCGAACCCGCGATCTGCCGCACTTGAGGCGAGTGTCCAACGTGTGGCGGTTAAAAAGATTAATAATAGTAATAAGTAAACGTAGATATCAAACTTACTACGTTTCAGAAATAGTCAAAATAATTGGGAAGCGACTAAGCGAAATGGCATAATGGGAGCATGATCGTGTGGTAGTTGGATTTACAACTACCTAAGCAATAAGTGCCTATCACCATTAAAGTTGTGAGTTCGAACCCTGTTCATGGCAAGGTGTACTCGGTACAACATGATGTGATAAAATTTGTCAGTGAATTGCGGTAGGTCGGTGGTTTTTTCCGAGTCCTCCTGTTTCCTCCGCCAATAAAACTGACGGCCACAATATAGCTGAAATATTGTTGAAAGTGACGTTAAACACCATAACCCCCCCCCCCCCCCCAAGTAAAAGGGTATAATGTCCTAGGAATTGCTATGGTTTCATATTGTTTCACTTTTGGTGAATAAGCGGATAGCTAGATGTTCGTCTATCTGGAATTCATGGTTTCCATTCTTACTTCAAATTTCTTTTGTTACATATGCCTTCAGTTCTGCACTAAATGTCGTGGTTTGACGATATCAGCCATAATCACGAAAATTGGTATTCAATGAATACATTTGAATGTACAGTAAAAAATCTTTTTGGCTGTAGTTGGCAAAGTTATTTTGAATCTAGTTATATGTACTTACATATTGTAATACTATTTTAGTTTTTGAACATCACATTTTAATATGAATATTTCTAGAAAGTACATTATAGAAAGAAGAAAAAGTAGAAAAAGGAAATTGGGCGGGTGCGACAAACTGACACCAGTTTACCTAACTCCTTTGGATAGAAATGTGCAGTGAATTTTAAATAAACCCTCCCACGAAAATACTTGTGTAAATTAAAAATTTATGACAAAATATCATAATAACTGATTATTTGTAGTTTTTTGTTGGATCATTTGCAGACATTTAAAAAAAAACCAGAACGACTACATTCTGATTGATGGACATCAGTGGTGAATATAAAATACAAATTCATACATAGGGCACAACAAGAGAGTCCTGCGTGGTAGCAATACGACGTACTGTCAAGATATGCTTAGCTTCCGAAGGGGTCGTCGTGATCATGATCGTATGGTAGTTGGATTTATTACTACATATGCAATCAATGCCTATCACCACTAAAGTTGTGTGTTAAAATCCCAGCTGATGGTGAGGTTTACTCGATACAACATTATGTGATAAAGTTTGTCAGTGAATTACAGGAGGTCTGTAGTTTGTCAGTGAATTGCAGGAGGTCTGTAGTTTTGCAGGAGGTCTGTAGTTTTGCAGGAGGTCTGTAGTTTGTCAGTGACTTACAGGAGGTCTGTAGTTTTTCCAGGTACCCCGGTTTCTTCTAAGAAAACTGATCATCACGATATAACTGAAATATTGTTGAAAGTGGCGTTAAACACCATAACCCTAGGCGGACTTATAGATTAATGTTTTTATTGTAAGAACAAATGACAGAGATCAACTTTACAGTCAAAACATTTTACCTTGCAAAGGTCGATCAACGACCATCCCTAGCAAAGGTCGACCAACGACCACCCCTAGCAATCTATCGACCATTAGTACTTATTTTCTTTTTCGTGCAGAGAGCTTGACACCCTCGAAACAAGAGACATTTTATTTTGTCAGATCCCTTTTTTGTGTATGTTGTGCATTTTATTTGTCCCACGCAAACAGCGGAGAGGCTCTACCCTGTAGCATAGAAACTAGTCTATAGTTCATTGCCCCGGGTTTATCTCGGGGTGTCAGTGTATCAGTCGATAGGTCAGAACACAACGATGTATGCATATATCCAGCCTATATGATTCGCTCTACATGTACAGTTTCAACGGACAAACAATTAAATTATAAATAAACGTTAGAGAATACCGAAGAGGCCATCAAAAATGGACAATCCAGAGAAACTAGCAACATAGGGTACACAATACGAATGAAAACAAAGCGAAAACACAACACAATATGTGTTGGACACCACTATACGCAAACAAACACAAATAACGTACATAAGACATGAGCTCTCCTACAAACATATGCAGACAAAGACGAACTGAACATCGTTTTTACGCGGATATTGTAACGGACATCACAGTGCGCTCAACCATTCACTGGAATAACCTTCATCAAGTACTCTCAAAGTCAAGGATTGGAATTCCAAATAATAAACAAATGTTGTTTTGATTTTATTCATCGTTTGTTACTTCTCATGTCTAAACCATATTATGAATGAAAGATAGATAACAGTATGTATTTTCGTCATGATTTTTTAACGAGATGTATACATATTTTAGTTTTTTTTTTTCTCCTCATCAAATTGTTTTAATTGTCACTGATCGTATTTGTCTAGTAATGCTTCCATATTTTAACATATTTTTTGTAAATCCTGTGAATGTCTAGTTTTGATTATATTATATAATAATTATATATATAGAACCAACTATGATGGATATACAAGCTGCAGTGTGCATTTTACAAAGTGCATTAAAACCTAATTTGTAATTATGATCACGAGAAAATTTTATTTTTTGTAGAATTGTAAGTGGATTGTCAAAATGATTATTGAATATTAAGCGAACCACATCGGTGGTGTGATGGTTAGCGTGCTTCCGCGAGTGTGGTAGATCGTGGGTTCTAGTCCCTGTCGGATCAATCCAAAGACAATAATAAACGTTAGAGAAAACCGAAGGTGCAATCACAAATGAACAATCGAGAGATTGGCAACATTGGGTACACAAGACACAAGACAAACAAAGCAAAAAAACACACAACACAGAAAACTAAACAGATGAGCAATACGGACCATTAAATTTCTATTTGTTTTTGTCTCTGCCAAGCTCGTACAATTAAGGACAAAGACTTGTTGGTTCGGAATCAGAGTAACATGTCCTCGTGGATAGTTGTATCAGTGAGCTATAAAATTTAAATAAGGGTGATGATATAGTAAAAAGCGGATATCATGATCATCACATTGAAGTATAGCTTGTTCTCGCAATGATAAAGATGTAAAATTGCTCATTTATCGTTAATGAAAATTCATCAAAACTTGACATTCTTGCTTATTACCATATGAAGATCTGCAAATCAGTAAGACAGTTCGATCGGACCATTTGTAAGGAATTGTTGCCCTTTTTTACTTATATGAATATTTGGTCAAAAATAATTCGGGAGTGGGGGGTCTAAAAATACGAGCAACACTGATCCCATCAATAAACCCAAGGTGAATCCATGTGCTCGCGAAGATTAATACTTTCCTGTTTCTTATTATGCACCCGATGCGTTACTCACAATCCGGTAAGAGTATTGTCAGTGATAGAGGAAAGAAAACAAATACGAAAAAAGGGAAAAGATTCATTGCCGTTTGAGAAATTGATATTTCGTTGAGGGTGATGACGACCGTAGTAGTTTCGAAGCGATAACTTCAACCTAGGAGCAAGGTAGCCTTGTTATAATCGCTTTTTCATCAACAGCTGAGCTTTCTCCAGAAAGTCACTGTACTGAGCATAATCCCTAGAACATCATACGAGTTGGAAAATGTAAATGTTGCTGGAATATTGCTACAGCAGTAGATGACTGGGAAGTTATTTCTCAATAATATAGTGCTAATAAGTATTTGCCCGCCACTATTTAACTGAAATATTGTTGAAAGTGGCGTTAAACACCACAAACCACAACCTGATAAATATATGTATTATTGACCATCTATGTTTGTTTTTCATGACATTTCAGATAAAAACAAATAGTTATGTCGACATATTGTCATGGTTATATTTAGAATTTTGATATTATTATTCATATCTCGTCTTTTTTTAGTTTTAACGTTGACGCCTTACGTTACCAGTGTTTTTGTAACACTATAATACATTCCCGCTATTAGTAATGATCACAAGACCCGCCAAGTCAATACACAAAAATGTATACAAGTTATGAATCATTATTAATTGACATTTAATGTAAGATCATTAATTTAAAATACTAACAAAAATAAAATTACATCAATATTAGATAACAATGTGTAAAATGAATTACATTACATTGTGTTTTTACATCTCCCATAAAAGTCCGAAATATTAAAAAGCGTGGGATCATTCATAGCTGAAGCAAATTTAATATGTTGTGAACACGTGTGTTTGTTTATAGTTTTGTTTTTACATCTCCCATAAAAGTCCGAACTATTAAAAGGAGTGAGATCATTCATAGCTGGAGCAATTTAATATGTTGTGAACACACGTGTTTGTTTATAGTTTTGTTTTTGATCTTTACTAGTATTTGAGTATTTAATTTGAGTAATCTGTTAAGTTTAATTATCATAAAATGGCGTTGTTTTCCACCAACCACACATTTTTATATTATCCAATTACGTAATAAATATTGATATTTAACGGAAACCAATCTCATTGAAACGGTATTGAGCTCTTGATTTATATTTCCCGCCTAAATTTTGAATTCCATACTTCTTCATGTAGGTCGTCGTCTGTAACCCACAGCTGATCATCTTTGCTCTTATTCCTTACACGTTCATAGCGGGAAAGCGACACGTACTAATTTCATACTCTTTAGATTGACCCGACCGTGGCTCGAACCTACGATCTACCGCTCTCAAGGTGACAGTCGGATGGGTCGATAATCCGACAGCATACCAAAGAAAACATTTATTTTAAAATTGTTACGGTCCTTTTGATTGTGTGAACCTACATATTTAGCAGCAGGCCCATCACGGTGCTTGTATTGTCATCATAAATGTTGATTTCCAACCATTGCCTTGTATTTTGTCAACATAGATATCCAGTGATAGGCCTTTTTTTTAAAGCCTTCTGATTATGGCAACCTACTTATCCAGTCACAGATCCATCACACTGCCTGATTAATGCTGACTTGCATATATACATATATATGCAGCCGTATGTCTGATACACTGCCTTTTATTGTATCAATCTAAATCTAGATATTCAACCGATCCTTTTGAGTTACATTCTGACATTTAGTCTTTGTTCATTTCGTCATGGTATGAGCATGACTGACATACCGATCGATTGACGTTAAACAGCAAAATTATCCAAATTATCAGTAAATCAGAAACATGAAAATACCGGTAACGTACACAATGAACACCTAGTCTTTTATTCAAATCCAGAAGTTCCCCCAATAGTGTCCGCGCAAGTAATGCGGTTAGTGGTTAGATTTTCTGTAATATAAACGTTTAGACATGTTATAGATATATACTATATTTAGATTTTTATTGCAGTTCAGATACCTCAAACCTTTATGTGATAAAGTTTGTCAGTGACTTGTGGCAGGTCGGTGTTTTTTTCCAGGTCCTCCGGTTTCCTCAACCAATAAAATTGACCGCCACGATATAACTGAAATATTGTTGAAAGTGGCGTTAAACACCATATAACAAAACCATCAAACGTCACGTGTTAAAGTTAAAAAAAACAGAAATCGATTTCATGCCATGGTATAATAATGAAATAATGATTGACGTGATATTTCACGATATAACAACTATTACTGTCAATGTACTAAATGACCACGATATTTACATGTCCATTTATGAATATTAATCCGCTATGTCGTCTGCCGTATATCCTCGATTAAATAAAAAAATTCAATATGTATTTCAAACTTGAATGTGCACGCGACCCCGAGTCGATAGCATAATTGAAATAAAACATGTTCCTACATTTTTTTTCTTTCTTTTTTTTTGTCTTCAGCTGCTTGACCGAATTAACACATACACACTATGGTAACTAAGCATTGTACGGGCCCTGTCTATATTGAAGCATAACACACCTGACTAGACAGCTGCGAAATAATAGGGGGTGTATCTACCCCCCCCCCCCCCCCCTCAATTTATTGTAATGATTGTAATTCCTTACACCCTCATCCGGAGCTTCCACGGCGGATAGGGCCATCACGGTGCATTTAGTGTCCTCCTACTGTTAGATATCCAGCCACATGTCGCATCGTGCCTTGTGTTGTGTCAATCTAGATATCTAAGCATAGGCCTTTCACAGAGCATTTACAGTCCCATTCTGATTCTTAGTATGTGTACACTTCTTCCTTGTGTGAGCATGATATACCGCTCGCTTTACAATATGTTTGGGGTTTGTTTATAATGTTTATCTCCACTTTCAACCATATTTAAGTTATATCGCGGCAGTCAGTTTGATTGTTGGAGTAAGCCGGAGTACCCGAAGAAAACCACTCACCTGTCAAAAGTCACTGACAAACTTTATCACATAATGTTGTATCGAGTACAACTCGCCCTGAACTGGGTTTGAACTCACAACTTTAGTGATGATAGGCACCGATTGCATAGATAGTTGTAAATCCAACTATCATACGAACACGACCACGGCAGTCCTTCTTCCTGGTATGAGCATGACTGAAATACCACTCTCTTGACATTAAACACCAGATTATAAATTGATCACAATCATGAAAATCCCGCCTCTGTAAGTAAATTACACACTGAACACGTCGTCTTTGATTAAATTCCAGAAGTTCCCCCAATATTGTCCGCACTAGTAATGCGGTTAGTGGTCAGTTTATTGTATTGTATACTTTTAAGAAATGCTATATTTAGATTTTGTATAACAGTTCAGATACCTCACACGTTTATGTGATAAAGTTTGTCAGTGACTTGCGGCAGATCGATGGTTTTCTCCGGGTACTCCGGTATCCTCCACTAATAAAACTGACCACCACGATATAACTGAAATATTGTTGAAAGTGGCGTTAAACACCATATATTAAACCAAACAATCAAACCTCACATGTAAAAAAAAAAAAAAAACGGAAATCAATTTCATGCCATGGTATAATAATGAAATTATGATTGACATGATATTTCACAACAATCACTGTCAATGTATGAGTGACCACGATATTTACATGTCCATTTATGAATATTAATGAGTTGTGTCGTCTGTCGTATATCCTCGATTTAAAAAAAGACTTCACTATGCATTCCAAACTTGAATGTGCACCCACGTGACCCTAGATCGATTGTTTAGTTTAAATAAAACATGTTTCTATTATATATCTTGCGTTGTTTCTTAATAATATGCTATGGAAAACACAGATTTTAAGAATATTTTTGACTACGAAAAAAAAAAATTCATTTTAGACCGATCAGCACCAAGACAAGTAGAAAAACTATCTTCCTTTATAAAACAGTCATTAGAACTCAAGACAGGGGACTTATGTTTCTTACTTATAATATATATACATGTATAAACAATGTAATATTTTATTTAGTATAATTATACTTGCCATGTTATTGTTATTTTTTATTTGTTTGTTTGTCACTAACTTATATTAGTTTACGCCATGATATAGCTGAAATATTACTAATTAAGAACCAATCAATCAATCAATCAATCAATCAATGATGTAATCGTTTTAAAAAGACAATATTTGAGTTTGAATTTGAATAATGTATTTTTTTTTTTTTATTGCTTAGCCACTTCGGATTTCGTAAAAAAAAATGCCTTTTTATATACGCTTCTTGGAGATGATAATCTAGAAACCACAGTAGTCGTAAGGTAGATGAGTGTAGTAAGATAAACACCAACAAAGAAATATTTTATTCTATATCACCTGTGTGAGAAAGATAATGAAGATATGCTGGCCGAACAAAATCTTCAACAAAGACCTGAATGACATCACAAACACCAAGGACATGGAAACTTTGTTGATTCAAAAGAGATGGAGATGGCTTGGTCATGTTCTACGTAAACCATCAGAAGACATGACAAAGGTAGCCCTAAGATGGACAGCAGAAGGGAAAAGAAAGAGAGGAAGACCAAACACAACTTGGAGACGCACCATCGAAAATGAAATAAAGGATACACCTGGGGCACAATAGAAAGAAAAGCCAACAACAGAGAAGAGTGGAGGAAGCTTGTCCTTGCCCAATGTGCCATGAACTATTTTGGACTGGATTAATGGGAAAGTAAACAGCCTTTCTCTCAATATTAATGTTGTCAGTTACACTTGCATTATTTGAAATCAAATTAAACCGACTTTTACATCACCAGCTGTCGTTTTCTCTTAGATTCACCGGTATATTCGTTTATACGTTATGAAGCAAGGGCTTCTCAAGCTAGTCGGTCTAGTTTTAATGGGACAGGATTCATTATATAGTTGATGTCCTTTCACTAAATGATTCCAAGTTTGGTAGCTGTGTTGATCGTATAGACTCTGAAAATATGACACCATGGATACAGCCTATAGGTCGCTCCATGCATTGACCTGCACATAGACATTGACAGCGAGAGCAGTTAACAACGAAACTTTACGACAAGAAATACTTTCAATTTTTGCATTGTGAACTTTCCATACCATTCTAGCAGCGCCTGCATATGGGGTATATATCTCTCAGTTGATGCCATAATTCAGAGGTTGTTTTTTTCTTCTTTTACTGATTGCATAGTCTGCCCTTCTCCGATTTACGGATCTTTTAAATCTTAAAATGTTATTAGATAGTAAACATAATCTTATTACTATTTGGTATCTTTAGAAGTTTCTTTAGTTTTATGTGCAATGTTTTGTAGATCTTTGTTTGTCCATTTGTCCTTGTTCTTTTGGCCATTGTGTGGTCTGTTTTTCGTCAATATACGTATTCTGATTACCTCCCTTTGGTATCTTCAAACTCTTCTTAGATAGTTGTTAATGTTTTTGAAAGATGTAGTATAATTATATAATAGTTACTGATATGGAGGGCAATATCAGGATATACAGACTGCCCAAGGGTCGTGGTACGGACCAGTGGAAATGATATTGCCCTCGCCCCCAGCTGTTTATCCTGATATTGCACTCCATATCAGTAAATATTGTGTTTATTGCATTGAAGACCAGAATCTGACAAATACAATATAAATGCATAGAAATTGTTAATCAGGATCATTGAAGGTTTCCCTAGGCATTATCACCTTCGTTATTACCTAATTTGAATTGACTGCAGCAATTGTTTGAATGGTGTTCAACTTATAATGAGAAATAAAACGAGAATATAAGAAACATTGTAATTTATTAAAACGTAAACAAACAAATATCCGTGTATAGACCCCAGTCTATTCACGGTTTTTGCATCGGTCTATATCAGCATTCCAGTCTATATCGCGGTATAGTGAAGGTGACGTGGAGAGTGCTCAGCCAATTAAATGTATGATTTTTATTCTGATATGCAATAAAGAATAATAATATGGTAAAAAGAGTTATCTTCCTTTGAATATCAAATGACTTATTAACTGTATTACAGTTTATATCTGGTATACGATACTCGACACAAGTAGATGTAAATACTACATGTAGATGTTTATATAATTAGCTTAAGCATACTTTATTTGCCAAATATTGAATAAAATGGAGTAGACACAAGTTAATCTAACTTATGAAGTCTTCTCTTCTCCAAAAGAAAGTATTATAAATAATAATTTAGATAGGCGTGCATTATATAATTATATAATATGTATATGTATTCCAAATACATAGTTGAAAATGTCAGCATGTAGATGTAATATTCACCAGCCAGAAGAAAAGACAGCCACTCCAGTAATTGCATAAGTAATTAATAGCAGTTATTGTTTAACTGCAAATTTGTCAGCAGCATAACGGCGAGAACAAGTTACATTCGATGCAATGATGATGATGTCTGCTTTGTACTACACCAACAAGCTTAGTTGGATTTATATAGTGCTAGCTCATCGAAACAACAGTCCGTGGTGAGACATATCTCTCCACTCCGCTCGGACACATCATTCTGATTCCGATCCAATCCATCTTATCTCTTGCTCCTTAATTATGTGTATTTAACGGAGAAGCAACATATACCAATATTAATCACCCGACCAGGGCTCGAACCCACAATCTGCTACACTCGAGGCAAGCACACTAACTATTGCGGTTGACAGCCACTCCATTACATCTAGGGGAAGAATTACATTTGAGCCAAATCACAAGCGTGACCATAGTATCATTTGGACCGCAAAAAAGTTACGTGTGGGCCAAGCATATTGTTTACATTTTACCTGATCCATCCCTACCTATAATTACAGGTAAATAAAGGTATAATTTATGTTTTATGCTATGATGCTTTCAATCTCAACTATTATAAATAAAAAAGTGTTTGCTCAAGTATAGGCATTAAGGTAAATAATGTTAATTAGCGAGTTTTAATTTTCAACATCGAAGGATTGAAAGGAACAAGTAAAATACCAACAGCCTATGGGTAGTTTCATATGCGTCTTAATATAACACAATTGTGTTTCTTCTCTGTCAACATGTTTTAATGAGAAGGTATGACATGCAGTAGTTTAAGTATTCTGAAATGCTCTACTTTATATACTATTGCTATATTCATAAAGAATAATCAGTAAGACTATCTGCAAATATTGCATTTTTATTTATTAAGGGATTCTACATAGGATATTTCCTACAATATAATAAAATATTATGCATATGCACCCCCCGATATAGCACTTATATTACCCTCGATCACTAAATGAAACGCTCTAATTCTACGTCTACGATAATTACGATACATATACATACATGCATACTTAATCCGCAAAAATACGCGTGGATTCTCCTGGTAACGTCACTGAGACACGTGGTTTATTTTACGGAATTTGAACCGTTGTACTTTGTACTTCCACAAGTTCCGGTCGAAGTCTATCGTTCTTGTGCCGCCATGTATCAGCATCAGGTCTATACGATTCTACATGGGAGATAACTCCGGAAAGCTTAGAAGGTTGAGTCGACACCCGTGTTTGTGTTTGCCACGTAACTCGTCTTTGTGGTAGTTGGTTGTTGTTCATATCGTCACATCTGATTCTAATGTCAGTATTTAATTCGTCGGGTCTGTTTGACACGTCATAAGAATATGTCCGCTTTGAGAATGCATTACCAGTGTATACGCGTACGTCATCCATATTATCACGTGTTTCATTTACGTATGTACTTTTAACGGGGATTTCATATTTATCGTAGTGTAGATAGCTCCTAGGAATCTCCAGTATCACCGAACCATCGTTTGAATGCCTTCGAGTATGATGAGGTTGAGTTGATTTGCGCTTCGAGTTTAACATATCTGTTTTTGAAAAGCCTGTGTCAGTACGCTTGCGCCGTGCATACTCGTTTGTTTTCTTTCTGTCTTTATTTGAAGTTTTCCTTACCCCCTTTACTTTAGAAGAAACATCCTTTTTGTTAGCCCTTTTTACTGAGGCCTTTCTTCGATTTTTAGACCTGGTCGATGTACTCGAAAAGGAAGACAAACTACCTGATGAATACATGTCATCGAAATATGGGTCATAGTAATAACGACCCATTTCAACTTCTTCTACAACTTGTAAATCGTCAATTGGAGGCATGTAGGGAACCATGTCATACGGATAAGGCACTTCCCCCTGTAATATATTCATTGGATACGGATACGGTGTTGGTTCGAATTGTTCAACCATTTGTGTTTGGTGTTCGAAAGGCACAATCATATTGGATGAAGGATCAACTTCCTGACTTGCGTAGTACTCAAAGTTATTTTGATAGGCGGATGCATACATATCAGGTGACATAGACATGTGATATGGATTGGAATTCTCGTGTATATCACTGCCACCTGGCGATGAGACGAAATACGGCGTTTTAGAGTACGCTTGAACTGCAGCAGCAGACTGGTTTGCTGTTATAATTTGAGTAGTTGACAAAGTTTTAACGTTGGTGCGAGTAGATGATGTGGGTGGAATAACTGGTGGATACGCTTGTGTTTTCATAGCAATTGCTTCCCTTTTCACGAAATTTACTTCCGGTGTTTGTTGAAGTTGCCTCGTTTTGACATCAGTTAAATACAGCTGTTTCGGAAACCTTTTTCCAGTTATAAATGGATACTTCCTGAAAGAAAAATTAATTTGAATTGAACGAAATATGAATTACAAATGTATCTGGTATAATGGGACATTTTATATAAATATATTAGTGTTTAGCGCTACTTTCAGCTATATTTCAGCTTCATTGTGAATATTGCTTTGGTCGAGAAAACCTGGGTACCTCGAGAAAATACAATATTTACATAGCAAGTAGATATAAAATCAACTATATCATTGCGTCCTACTATGCTATATAATATTTGATATACATATTACGAAGTAATGCAATATATAATTCAATGAAGGGTCCATTTACAATTATATCTTCTGCTATTTGTCTAGAAAACTGGTTGAATACAAAATTTACAAAGATGAGTGGTGATGGTTAGTTTTGTTGATTTTGTTGTGATTTTTCACCATCACTGTTTAAACGTCCTTCTTTATTTATTATGTGGCAGGACAGGACATAATTTCACATAGTGAAATGTAAATTATGTACACCATTCGTGAAGCCTACCTCATTCGGATAAACGAAAAATCGAGAAATAATGAAGCACAATTAGTACCAATAGGAATTCCAGTTGTATGTTGCAAAACACGTCCAACAACATAGCAAATATATTCTCAATCAAAAACACAACTGAAGCATTTTGATTGTGTCATTTTCAGATAACTTTCTGCAAGTTACGTTGGTATACATGTACTCACCATGATTCCTTCTTCGATACCTCTCTTCTTCTGCGTCGAACACGTCTATAACACACCACCGTTACTATAATCACAACTGCAGTCAGTATGATGAAACACACAACACTACTTATTATAATTTTCGTTTCATCTGCTAGTCCTAATAATGAAGAAGAAAAACATATGAAAATAAAACACTTCTACTACATATTATTTTTGAAATTTTATATTACTTTGAATTCATTAATATCCATGGTATGCCAGTATAAACGTTAAAGAAAACTGAAGGCGCAATCCAGAATGTACAATCCTGAGAAACTGGCAACATTGGGCACACAAGGCATATAACAGACAAACAAAACGCTTAAACACAACACACCACCAAAAACTAAAAGATGCCCAACACGGACCCCACCAAAAACAACCGGAGGTGAACAGATGTGGTACAAAAACCTACTCAGAACCCCAGAAGACATCTATAAAACTATAGGACTAGGTTTCTCCTCTGTTAAGGTGCATCAACTCGAAAAAAGGAGGGGGGGTCCTTTAATTGTTCAGAATCATATACACAATTTCTTCTTATGACCGGTATGAGTGCCTCTTGTATAACGAATGTGACATATTCACTTGCAGAAGCTCAATGGAAGTCCATTAAATGATATTTTCTTCAAAACCCACCCGTCATACCCTCTTTTCCTTAGGCAATTCATGCCTTTCGCTCGAGGGATTTATTGTTTTGCATACTTGTTCTCGGCATAATTATAACTGACATATTGGTCACTTGATGTTAAACAACCATTAATCAACTGGTGATTGTTTGTCTAATTGTTATTTATTCTTCATCATACCACAATTAGTGGAGCAGGCACTATCTACCATTCCGGAGAACCTGAGATCACCCTGTTTACCTGCTGGGTTCGTGTTTCTCAAACTTTAGTTTTATATGTAGTGCTATGTAAATCATTCTTTGTTATTTTTTTTATATTGGCCATTGTAGTGTTGATCCGTATAAATGGCATAATGGTTAGCGTGATCGCTTCGAGTGTGGTAGATCGTGGGTTCAAACCCCGATCAGTTCAAACCAAAAACTATAAAATTGGTATTTGTTTCTTCTCCGCTAAGCACGTAGCATCAAGAAAAAAGAGCAAAGACTGGTTGGCTCGGAATCAGTATAATGTTTCTGAGTGGGACGGCATGTCTATCCGAGTACTGTTGTAAGCATGTTGATGTAGTACAAAGTAGGTCTCATCATCATCTCATTGAAAATTAACTTGTTCTCGCCATGATATAGCTGAAAGGGTTCTGAGGTGGCGTTAAACAACATTCACTCACTCCACTCCACTCCACTCCACTCCACTCACTCACTCACTCATTGTATGGTTATCTGCACTATAATATACGGCTTCTGATTACCCCTTCAGACTTTCCTAAATATGATTTCAGTTATATGTTCGCCATTCAATATGCCATCTCTTAATCAATATATTATTACGAAGCATTTCCCATGCATATTAAGAAAATATAGATATCCAGATTAGTGCACACGATGCGTTGTTTGAATAGCCTTCAGTGTCAAAAGATTGGTCAGCCCAACAATTTAAGGTGGTACCATACACTACAGGGAGATAACTCTTTAAAATCAGTTGAACGTTTTGATCATATGATGTTTGTATGCAGATTTCAAGCATCTCGGTGATAAAAAACCACAGAGAGAAAAGCTGCTTTGTAACTAGTGAATTTATAGCTCTGAATCTGTTGGTTGGAATTTGTTAAAATTTTGATATTTATTACAGTGGATATATTCAAACACACTGCCAAAAAATGAGAAAATTAAACGAGCAGATCAAATTTTACCTGAAGTGTATGGTACCACCTTAAATCTTTGGAAGCAAGTACAACACAGGGCTTAAACAGTATAGACACACACTCATAAGGTTACCTATGCCTGAGCGTAGTTTTAATAAATAACATTATTTAGGAACGGTACATTTTCTAATAAACCATGTCAGTGCAGAAGTACTGACTATTGGGCGGAATATACCCTGGGGACTAATAATACCTGTATGTCTAATTAATGCGTGGACATGGGTAAGAAAAGTTAAAACAAATAAAAAAACACACCATCTATTCAATAACTTACCGGACATTTTCAAGCGAAAGTTGTGTAGCTGTTCTCATCAAATAACCATGTCCTTAAAATAATTTAATACAATGATATATGCGTTATTTTAGTGAGATAGACTGTAAGAAGTAATGTTAAATAGAAAATATGTGTTGCGTATCAGGGCGGACATGTATCAATGCAACATTTAAATTGCATCGTGGGTTTTTGGATACATTAGTAAGTTTTAGGCAAAATGTAAAAGGCGGATATGTATCGATGCACAATTTAAATTGCACCTTTTTGTGCATTTTGTGGATAAAAATTGGGAAATCATAAGGAAAATCTATTACCAAAAAATAAAATATTACCTAATGATTTTCTAGCTTGGTGCAATATATATATATTTAAAGAAAGAAAATAATAAGTACTATATAACCGCATTAAGCGGGTATGATTCATATGCTGGAGGTGCTGTGATATATATTTGATCATATAAATTTACATATGTTTGATGTGTTGTAGTTAAATATTAACGTTATTTGTTTTTAAAAATCCCACAGTACATGAACTTAATGAATGGCGTTTTCTTGTTCTTTATATGATAAATAATTGATATTCTTATCTTTCGTCTTATCATAATGTTATGGGTAAATTGCGAAAATTTATAATACTACAAATACTATATATTATTGTAGCTGTCGGTTTTATTGGTACTGTTATATAGAGCACGCTGAGAAAACCGTGGGCCCGTCGCGAGTCATTAACAAATATTATGGAGTGGCAACATTCAGTGGTTGCGTAGCAACATGTAAATTACATTCTCATAAGACATCCCCGTTCTCTAAGTAACCCCGGAAACTATATTGTTTTTGGGGGGAAGGGGTTTGTGGACATACATTTTTCAATTGTCATTACTCCAACACGGTAATTTAAGGCATTTTTTTATTTTTTTTTATCAAAATCGAATATGCTTCTGCGAATTTCTTTTCAGGACGTATAAAAATAATGTAGGTAAAGGCAACAGGGAGATAGGCCTAAGGGGTCTGGGTAACAAATATCAACAGTAGAGTTTAGTGATACGGAACCAGTTATGTTCTCTCGCGAAGAGAATGACAAAAGGGGATATACTAAATAGGTTCGAAGTATTTTCCCTTGCAACTGGTCATCAATAATTGTTCCTGTCAAACAATTTCGTGTTAGCATTTTTTGTTTGTTTTGCGTTTAAGTACTAGGAACTCTGCATTCTCCAGTCAAAAACGGATATATTACAGACGTACGTGAGCCTCTCTTGGTTTAGTTAAAATAGCCAAAAGTAAACAGTATCGAAATGATTTTAGTTTTGCTCGTTTAAGCGTTACTGAGTACTTCTGTTGATCTATAATGTATAAGGCGTTTTATTCACGAACCATTGAAGTATAAAACAGTTAAAAATATGTCATCTGAAACGATGACAGATTCACTTCTATTTTTTTTATGTTGGGAGCGATACAATGAAAACATAGATATTAAATGTAGTGCGCATGACGAGTTTCTGCAATAACTTTCATCAGGTGACTCTCAAAATCGAAAGATTGGGAAACCAAATAATTTAGAGTTTTGGGAGCAATAAAACCAAAGGATTTAAACAGGATAGTCATAATTGACTAATATCAAAATTGTACAGGATTTATAATATATATTTTTGTTAGAGCAGCCGGTCAATATAACGTTATATGGACCGGGACTGGACTGCCTCGTTTTCGATTCGGTTCCGGAACGGTACCTGCATTATTATTTTAGATAAAAAGTATACTATAGCAAATAGTTCATGACCCTCATTGCCATGAACTATTTGCTATTTAACAGAATGAATACGACAAACTTGGACAGAAACAAGACTTATCTATAGGATTATAATATATCAATCAGCTCAGCAGGATGATGATAAAATATGACAAATAGATAAATGATCTTAAAATAAGTATCACACGGGGATGTTCAATAGATTTACAAAAATTCAAAAACTGAAATTAAGTGTTTGCATGATTGATTGTTTTACCTTGATGTGTTTTAAATGATATAAGAATGACTGAATATAATATATTTATCAATTAGTATGTAGGTATATATATTTGTTGCTTAACGCCATGAGAACAAACACCGCACGGATGGTGTAATGGTTAGCGTGCTCGCCTCACGGTAGATCGTGGTTCGAGTCCCAGTTGGGTCAAACCAAAGACTGTAAAATTGATATTTATTGCTTCTCCGCTCAGCACGCAGCGCTAAGGAGAAAAAGCAAAGCCTGGTTGACTCGGAATCAGGATAACGTGTCCGAGTGGAGCGACATGTGTATCCGTGGACTATTGTTTCAGTGAGCCAGCACTATAAAAATTCAATGAAGCGTGTTTGTCTGGTACAAAGCGGGCATTATCAATTTGCGTTAAAAAACTCATATTCCATCTTGTGAACTAACTATTTGCGACACAATTATCATCTGATTATTACAAGGCTCCAATATTTACAAATTATACTCAAATACGTTGTCCATTCCATTGCTCTTCCTAGACCTGGTACCATTTTCCCGCCGTAGGGGAAATAACTCGTATAAAATTGGCATACAACCCAAAAAAAATCTGTAACTTTTTAAGAATCAAATCGGGAGTGAGCAAAATATCTATTAATACATTCTGTATTTGTTGTTTCATCAGTCCAATGTTTTTCCTATTCGGAATGTTTCTTTTTTCTGGCTCGAATTGCTACTTCATAATTTGATCACAGTTGCTACCCCTCTTCGGATTGTGATTAATCATACCTCTTATTTTTATTTTTAAAACTAAAATGAAATACAACATTTAATGTTCATATTTTTTAAGTTTAAGATACATGTAATTCTGTACATCATGCTCTATTAAGTGCTTCATCTAACTCTCGTTGATCTCTACTTACACACCCGATTGGCATAAATGGTTCATATCATCAATCATGTCCCGTTTTTCTTTTCTTTTAAAATTGACGTTATGTTATTATGTATCAATACTTGGTGGGGGAGTATATGAGTGCAAAAAGCTGTTTATGAACATTAATTTGATATTAGATTTGAAATTGTTTGTAAACAATTGTAAACAGTCTACCCTTGTCATTCGTTTCTTGATATTTATGACATTCATATACTAACGTTGCAGTTCTAATTTCCTTAGGCAAGTGTTAGTTGTAAGTCTTTTAAAATCATACCACTGTAAGAAAAGTTGGAAGATGACGAAGGGGTAATCAGAAGACGTAAATCTAAGATACCACAGGGGTAATCAGAAGACGTAAATCGAATAAAACAATGTGCAAAAGAAAATGAAAAAGACAAAAGATAAACTATGGTAAACATGGCACAGAAAATTAAAAGTTCATTGACAGTTGGAAATGCTCATATATCAGTCGAGGGGCCGTCGTGGTCATGATCGTATGGTAGGTGGATTTACAACTACTTGTGCAATCAGTGCTTATCACCTCTAAAGTTATGAGTTCGAACCCCGTTCATGGCGAGGTGTACTCGATACAACCTTATGTTATAAAGTTTGTCGGTGACTTGCGACAGGTCGGTGGTTTTCTCCGAGTGCTCCGGTGTCCTCCACTAATAAAACTTCCCGCCACGATGTAACTGAAATATTGTTGAAAGTGGCGTTAAACACCAGTCGAGTTATGCTACGAAATAAATTCCAATATCTACATCACTACTTATAACTGTATTGTTATCAAGAGTAACATGACGGGTGCCACTAGTGAAACAGGAACTTTATTGTCTTCCAGATGATGTGAGTTCATCGCGGTTTTAAAAGGAGTTCATGTAGTTCAATATTTATTTTCCCGTGTAGTGTTTTGTAGAACATCGGTTGTTTTTTTTTTCCTTTTCTTTCATCAAAATTTAGTTCTCATTGAGCAATTGGTTTCCGACAAGAAGATTTTCATGGGAATTTCCCATAGGGTCCTATGTTAAATTAAGTTCGGCTGTGGCGGCCATCTTGGTCGGAGGTCTGAAATGCCGGACACAATTTTAGAAGTAGACCACCCAAGGATCATTTCAGCAAAGCTTGGTTGAGATTGTCACAGTAGTTTCAGAGGAGAAGATATTTTTAAATTTCATCCCCTTTTTTTCTATTTTTAGCTTGGCGGCCATCTTGGTTAGAAGTCGGGATCACCGGACACAATTTTGGAAGGGGCCATCCAAAGACCATTCCACCAAAGATTGGTTGCAATTGGCCCAGTGGTTTCTGAGGAGAATATTAAAATGTGAAATGTTGACGGACGGACGACGGACGAAAAGTGATGGCAATAGCTCACATGACCTAAAGGCCAGGTGAGCTAAAAACTAAGGTACTCCTCCCTGAGGCACATGTGACTATATCGATTTTGTATGTTTTATTTTTCATTTATTCATAATATGAAAACGTTTGTTAAATGCAATGCCACATGTAATACAATAAATGTGTGAAAGGCTTATAAACTGTCACTAACCAGAATACAAATATTTAGAAATTGTCATGTGACATCAAAAATCAAAAACATATCAGATATAAATTATAGCCGTAGCGAGTACGATGCTCATATTCCTTTAAATGAAATTATTCTTATAACGAGTGCATCGGTGGTGTAATGGTTAGCGTGATCGCCTCGAGTGCGGTAGATCGTGAGTTCGAGCACCGATCGGGTCAAATCAAAGACTATAAAATGTGTATTTGTTGCGTCTCGGATAATCATGCAGCAATAAGGAGAACTAGAAGACTGGTCGGAATCAAGATAATGTGTAGACATATATATCAGCTGAGCTAGCACTATAGAAATCCAACTGTTGGTCTAGTACAAAGCGGATCTCATCATGGCATTGTAAATTAACTTGTTCTTGCCATTATATAGCTGAAAACTTGCTGAGTTGGCGTTAAACAATAATCACTCATTCATTCACTCTATTCTGATGCAAGGGAATATGAATTGGTGAGAATTATTATAATCAACCATTTAGAAACATATCGACATTTATTTCCCTTTAACACTGTTAAGATTACAAAGAGTGTGTGATTGTTTTTTAACGCTAAGTAGGCATTTTTTTTCTTCAGCTATACCATGGCGATCACGAAAAAATGAATGAATTATCTCCCTTTACCTAGCGAATTTGGACGAAGAGCTAGTAGATTAGCTCCCCTTCTTCATTATGTTAACATATGTATTTTAATGATATTGTTTATTACGTGCTGGCGTATCAAAATGTTCAATATAAATTATTAAAGTTTATTTAAGATCCATTTTAAATTTAAATATAACTTTCATTAACTGATAAAATCTTATTTCTTAGTAAAGTATTTTGGGTGATGAAATAAAGAACCGGTGATGGCGGTGTCCACACTTAAAAATGCGGTGGCATGAAGGATGAGAAATGTGACTGAAAATTCAACGAAATACTCTTAATTCCTGGACAAAAACATCTCAAATACTATATGTTTACGAACTATAAGTAATATAAGAACCACAACGTCTTTTTTTCTAGTAATGGTTAGCAGTTCAACCCGGTCCCACACGCTGGATAATAATCAGCATACGATTAAATTAGATAAAGATTCTGTACTAGTATGGAGACGTGTCTTACTCATGAAGTACTATAAAATATTAGGTGATGAAAGCAACACAAACGTTAAATGGAAAGATTTTGACATTAAATCGAGAGTAATGACCATAAGTGACGAAAAGAAAACTTTCGTATGGAGACTTCCGGAAAAAGATTTAATGAAGTCAACCACAGATATCACGATTGATGTTTAATTAACCTGTTCTATACAACAAACACCATGTTAATACACGGTAAAAACTCAAAAAATGGGTCGATTATGAATATGACATTTTAAACAAACACCGTGACAAAAATAGTGTGTGCTAAGGGAAATAACTCTGGTGCAGAAATTGGCACAATAATCCATTCATTGAAAATTCCATCTGAGATTTGTGATAAGTTTACTGAAAGTTGTGATGAGTCATTAAGTGATACATACTAAGTACAAGCTGCAGACCTGATAGAAACTCAGGAGTCAAAACAAATAAACTCAACTCCCAAAAGATCAAGAAAATATCAAATCTGATAAAAATGATCAATCAAGTAAAGTTGTTACAGAAAGTAAGAAAGATAAGATGCAAAATGCATGCATATGTGAAGCTTCAATAAATGAAATAGTGAATGAACTTAAAGCAATTAAAGAAACTATGCATTCTGTGGAACTAAAACTACCAGAAAAAGATGAAAATATTGGAAATCTAGTAAATATATGTGAAAAACTTGATAAAAAATGCAATATAATACCTGATTTACAAAAAAGAGGTCAAGGAAATGAGGGACATTATCAACAAGATAAAGGTTCCAGAAAATGTTCATGCAGCAGAGATTTTGAAAGAAACTAAAAATATTCGAACACAAATAGCAGAGGTAAGACAAGATATAATGTCTGTGAAAAGTAAACAAACAGCAGATAATTCATCAAGGGAGCAAACTCAAGCCCCTACTAAAACTGACAAGGAATATAATTTTGAAACACCACGAGATAACAAAGGCACGAGAAATGAAAGAAGTGACAAACAAGAAACAGAAAATGTGGGTCAAAGTTCAAAAATATGGATAATGGGAACATTCAGTCAAAGATCTGGATGGTAGAAAAATCTATAGAAACAGAAATACAAGAATAACAACCCTCAGAGACAAAACCGTACATGGTGGAAAAGAATTCATCAAAGAAATAAGAATTCACAAGGACACTTCAGTGATTATGGTACAAGTAGGATCAAATGATCTCGGTGACAAAGATGCAGGAGAAGTAATAGATCAGTACGAAGAGCTCATAGATCAAATTAGGCAATCGTATCCAGATTCAGAAGTAGTATTAGGACAGATTATTCCACATTTTTATAACGACCATTACAAAACACAACTTTTTGAGACGAAAAGATATCAATTTAACATTTTATTGAAATATTTATGTACCGATAAAAATCTTAACTTGGTCACCTTCGAAAACATGCGTAAAACAGATTATTATGATGGAATCCATCTAAATAGTGAAGGTATTTAAAATTATGTGAGAAACTTGAAGACAGTTGTAAATCTTATAGTAAATGTCAAAACCCAAGATACAACAAGTACTCGTCAAAGTTACAGACAAGTTCCACAACCACTTGCTCAAAACTTCACTCAACCAACACAACATAGGAGCTATGCTCAACCGACGCAAAACAGGAGCTATACTCAACCGACACAAAACAGGAGCTATACTAAACCGACACAAAACAGGAGCTATACTCATCCGACACAAAACAGGAACTATACTCAACCGACGCAAAACAGGAGCTATACTCAACCGACACAAAACAGGAGCTATACTCAACCGACACAAAACAGGAGCTATACTCATCCGACACAAAACAGGAACTATACTCAACCGACGCAAAACAGGAGCTATACTCAACCAACACAAAACAGGAGCTATACTCAACCGACACAAAACAGGAGCTATACTCAACCGACACAAAACAGGAGCTATACTCAATCGACACAAAACCGGAGCTATGCTCAACCGACACAAAACAGGAGCTATACTCAACCGACACAAAACAGGAGCTATACTCAACCGACACAAAACAGGAGCTATACTCAATCGACACAAAACAGGAGCTATACTCAACCGACACAAAACAGGAGCTATACTCAACCAACACAAAACAGGAGCTATACTCAACTGACACAAAACAGGAACTTTAGTACAAGAAATATAGAAAATAACTCATTTAATCGTCATAGCGGGAACGGTCAAAATAAAAGCTTTCAGGACAGAGGTGATCGACATTTTTACCAAAATCAACCATTTCAAAATTATAGGTGAAGTGATGCAATCAATAACACATGTCCCACTTGGGGAAACGATAACAATGTATGTCATTTTAAATCAAATATGAGTAGTATGACTCTTTATGTAGACATATTCATTTACATAAGTGCATAAATGTACTTCTGAAACTTTAGGAGAATTGAAAACATATTATGATGTAGTTAATAATGTACACATAAACAGAATTAAGCTTGTTTTGTTCCAATTTCAATTATTTCATATACCAAAGAAAGGCGTAAACGTTGAATATGTAATCATTGAAATAGTATTAAAATGGGAAAACTTTACAAAAGGTTTGTCTCTCATAGGCACCTAGAGTTATCCCTCTTTTTATTGAACATACCAAAACAAAAACAAAAAATACAAAAACAAAAACAAAAACCAAGTACAATTAACAAGCAATATTTCTTGTAAACAAATGGGCTGTTCTAGGTATTGGGTGAATGAAAATACTATTGAAAAGATTAGACATCATTATTTCTATTATTAATACTATTATTAATTTTTAACTATAAATGTTCTCAAGTCATGAACTTCTTTAAATTGGTGAAAGCAGAAATTATGCTTGAATTGTTTAAGAATAACATCTACTTCTCAGTTAAACTTAAATATTTTTCCATTTCAATGCTATAAAAAATGTTTGTATATAATGTATAAATGTTGAACATTTCAGTCATATTGATTCATTGTTTATGTTATCATTGTATCTTTATTATGGTATTGAATACAAAAGTGAAAATTAATAATTACATATACTCCGACAAAAGTTAAGCACCACCCTATATTTTTATCGATATATTATTTTACATCAATACTATTAAAACAATAAAATAGATATCACCATTTTTCTTACACTTCTTAAAAAAATACACCAAGGACTCTAAAATTACCAATCTACGAAGTATTTATCATCCTGAAAGACGTGACTATGACGTGGAAAAAATGGGGTTCAAAACAGGCGCTGGAAAAACGTAAAACCAGTTTGTCTTTGATGGAGGTTTTTAACATTGCATTAAAATGCAGAGTCTTCAGATTTTAAGAACTTTTAAATGCATCTGTTGTGCGTATTGTAAGGCATAACAATGAATAACGAGTATATCCACCGCGTTTATTGTGAAGTTCTGTAACACGCCTCGTCATGCTTCGCACAAGACGCCTAAGCCGTTCTTGGGGGAACTGTTGCACCTCCTGTAAGATAGCAGTTCTTAATTCGTCAATATTTTGACATTTTGGATTGCGTTGGTTAATTTTTCGGCCAATAAAGTCCCATACATGCTCTATAGGGTTCATGTCTGGCGACATCGCAGGCCATGGAATTGTCTGAACAGCCTCTTGCTGTAAAACATGTTGTACAATTCGGGCTCTATGTGGCCTAGCGTTGTCGTCCATGAACATTGGCCTGTCAGCCAACGCATGATTGTCGAAATGGGGGACTACGCGTGGAGCGAGCACACTGTCACGGTATTTTTGGCCTGTCAGATTACCATCAAGAACGTACAAGTCCAACTTACAGTCACAGGAAAAACAACCCCAGACAGTTACACCCCCACCCCGAAAAGCAGTTGTGCCCAAAATGTGGTTATCCTGAAATGAAGTGTTTCGCTGGCGCCAGACTCTTGCACGACCGTCGGTAGGGCGTAACAAAAAAAAAACGACTTTCATCAGACCAATGGAACCGTCTCCATGTGCGAATATTCCACTCCAAATGATCATGTGACCAGTCAAATCGAGCATGGCGATGACGCAATGTCAACTGTGGACGTTTTATGTGTCGTCGCCCTCGCATTCCCTGATGGTGGAGACGTCTGATTACAGTGCGTGTGCTAATATGGCCTCCGAACGCTAAATTACCATGAAGTGCACCAGCTGTACTGAACGGCCGTTGCCGCGCCCGTCTGGATATCAGCCGGTCCTCTCTCGGCGTCGTTTTGCGAGGTCTATCCGCACGTGGACGGTCAGTAACATTCCCCGTTTGACGAAAACGCTGCATCAGCCGTACAATGATGGAATGGTTAACCCTGAAGTGGTCTGCCACCCTTCGATGGCTAAAACCACCGTTATGCATGCCAACAGCTTGCCACCTTTCTGGTATGGTTAATTTTCGCCGCACCATACCAAATCAATAGAAAATGAAACTTAAAACTCTACACAAAAAAAAAATCAGCTTTCGTTCGCAAACACAAATGTTGAAACGTACACGTGGCACTTTACACACCCTGTCATATACACATAAATAAAAATCGATCAATAATCTGTTTCACAGGTAAGTAAGTATGTGTGTACAGGTAACGAAAACAGCAACCCGATTTGAAATAAATTCATTATTAGAAAAGATATTACTGAAACAAGTCAGGTGGTGCTTAACTTTTGTCGGACTGTATATATATTTGTGCGGTGTATATGGTGTATATTCCACCAGTCAGTTCTACTCATTTTGATGATATTGTAAAATTATATAATGAGATAAGTATTTTTGCTAACAAAGGAATAATTCTCCTCGTTGGGGATTTTAATTGTCGCACTGGTCATAACGCAGATTATATAATTAATGATTCTACAGATCTAAATGACTGCAAAACATTATTACCACATAATTATTCTATAGATGAAATTCCGAAAAGAAGAAACAACTAAGACAATATATGTAATGCTCAAGGTTTGAATTTATTAGATTTGTGTATATCGTCACAGCTTAGGATACTTAATGGCAGATATGTTGTCGACTCGTTATGGTATTTCACATGTCTTACTGTGAATGATTTAAGTAGTGTTGATTATGCTATTGCTAGTGAAAGCCTTCTGTCCTCAGTTCTATATTTTTCTACACAAGAAATGAATTACCTGTCAGATCATGTGCAGATCAAATTACTTTTAAAATGTAAATTGCAAAAGAATGCTACATCAGAATCCATTTTTTCAAGTTGGTCAGATACTGTTAATTATAGATGGACAGAAGGATCAACAAAGGAAATAGTAGATGTTCTCTGTAGATTTCTTTTTTTCATATATTGATATATCGGACCACTTTTGTCTAAACAGTTTCTTTTTTTCTTTCTTTTTCTCACCTTTTTGCATGATTTATCTGCAATCTTACCAAGTACTGAATTATGCTCCTCAGTAGCTAAGTTTAAATAATTAATTTTGAAACAAAAACTTTTTCAGAAAACCAAAATGCTATAAACTTAGCTACTGAGGAGCATAATTTGTTTCAAAATTAATTATTTCATTCAAAATAGTTTCGTAATGAAACTATTTTGAATGAAATAATTAATCTTGAAACAAAAACTTTTTCAGAAGACCAAAATGGTATAAACTTAGCTACTGAGGAGCTTAATTTAGTACTTGGTAAGATTGCAGATAAGAATAATATAGTCAATACAAGTTAGAGAGTAACGAAGGGGCAATCAACAATTGACAATCCAGAGAATCTGGCAACATAGAGTACACAAGACGAAGAAAAACAGAACAAAAATACAACACAATATGTGCTGGACACCACTCTACGCAAACAAACACAAATAACGTAAATAAGACATGGGCCCTCCTATAAACAACTAGTGGTAAAGATGAACCGAACGTTGTTCCCATGCGGAACCACAACGGACATCACAATACGGAACTCAGAACATAAAGACACCTAATAGGACAACACACACAAAACAACACAAATAAAAAGATAAGCAACACGAACCACAACAAAGCAATTAATTCCACCACCCAAAATAATAAAAATGTAAGAATTTATATTGAACATTTTGATACGATAGAAGTATACTGTATCCTATGTATTTTGATGTGGTTGTATATTATATTGTGCTTCCCTGTTTTATAGAATCAAAGCTTTAAAACAATAATGTCTGACTGAAATAAAGGGGAAAACCCACAAAAATACGACACCGTGGAAACATCTCTAAATCTAATCACATTGTTGCATTGTCCTTCCTTTCCTCATAGAATCAGAGGTTGAAAAAACAATAATGTCTGAGTAAAATATAAAAAAAATATATACTAGGTTATAATATTATTCTAGTAGGTAGTAAATTACTTATACCGTATGTAACATTATTCCTCATTGTAATATTCTATAATAAACACATAAGTTCAGATAGGTTAAAGGACTGTAAGCATTGATGAAAAAAACTATATAAATAAAATAAACTGGTAATTTGTGGAGTTTGTAAAGATACACACGTTCTAGTTTGAATAACCTTAATAAGTCGATTCGTCTATTTTCTGTATAATATAAACGGGTGTGTCTATAATTGTAAACACTTATATAATTAGCGGATATGTGGAGATGCAGAGAGCGTGGAATTAAATTTTACACCTTCTTTACATTTTAAATTGGGAGGAAATAGTATGCATTGATACACATGTACATGACAGAAATGTACTTTAAGATGCATATTTTAAATTGTATGACATATTTTAATAGGTCAACCACAACATTTATAAAAAATATATGTGATACTATGTCTGTGAAGTATCCACTAGAATTTAAATTAGTTTCTAATACTATGAATATTTCATAATTCTAATCAAGAGATAAAAGAAAAAAAAATGAAAACTGCATCGATGGCGTAATCATTAGCGTGTTCGAATACAGTGCGGCAGATCGTGGGTTCCAGACCCGGTCGAGT
The DNA here is from genome assembly GCA_963383655.1 of Bathymodiolus septemdierum. Classification (NCBI taxonomy): domain Eukaryota; kingdom Metazoa; phylum Mollusca; class Bivalvia; order Mytilida; family Modiolidae; genus Bathymodiolus; species Bathymodiolus septemdierum. The sequence goes on from OY726527.1 coordinate 8,872,722, forward strand.
CAAACCAAAGACTATATTGGTATTTGTTACTTCTTCAAAAAGCACGCAGCATTCAGGAGAAACAACAAAGACTGGTTATAGTGGAGTTTTGTTTCAGTGAGCTAGCAGTTAGGCGTGTTGGTCTTGCACAAAGAGAACCTCATCATCATGGTATTGAAAATAACTTGTTCTCGCCATGATATAGCTGAAAAATTGTTCATTTTGGCGTCTAACAAGAATCACTCACTCAAGTTAATTTCAGTTAGAACAGTTTTCACATCTTCACTTTTGTAAATGCAACAAATTATTATCACATTAATTTGACAAATATATGCATCTGACTATTTTTTAATTGTTACAACCGAAATCATACATTGCTCCAATAAAATTGATAGGTCCCTTTTGTACTTTGATCTTTTGGTCATGGTGTTGTCTGTTACACTTTGATATACGGATTCTGATTACCTCCCTTTGGTATCTTCAAACTCTTCTTGTAATCAGTATGGAGTATCGTCGTTGCCACAATTGTAAGGCATACGAGTTTACCTATGCAAACTATATGCTTATCGCGTTTAGAGGTTTATTAAATACAACGTTGTGTGATATTTTTAGCATTGCCTTGCGGAGGATCGGTGGTTTTCACTAGTAATTCAATGAAAAATGACAGACAACACAAATTATCCTTCCCTTTCGATTTAACCCCTTCTTTCATACATCTATTTTGTACACAAATATTTTTCCCACAACATATTTCATAAATGACAAAAGTATTTAAAAAAATATCTAATAAACAGTTTAAAATTTTCTAATTAAAGTTACATACGTTATTCTTAAAGCGTGTGAAATATTTTAAAAGTCAATTTTTACGATCGATTTTAAAATAATGGCCATCTCTATACAAATATCTTAATATAAAATGGTTAACATTTCATCTCTGGTAATACATCATAGCCTTTATATATTATATTATATGGATTATATATTAAATGTATTTACAAAATGTTTATTTTGATAAATTTTCTAGTCCAATGACAGTTTTAATCGTTCTTCAAAGTGGTTTAATTGAAAAACTGGAGTCTGATTCCATAAATTATGAAAGCAATTTTTTCCATGCATGATATAATTTTAATTTGATAAATGACTTAAAAAATATTCAATGATAATTACAAGGTGTTAAAAACCAATAGCTCTCCGGGAAATTTTAACTGCAGTACTAATATGCGCCAATTTTATTCCTTTACTCCGGGCCATTTCCCCAATTGTATTCCTTTACTCCGGGACATTTCCATTCCAATTTAACTACAATACTCTGAACCACATTTATTGTAGTATCATTGGCCGGTTGTTGCTCATGTACTCAGATGGCGAGTTTATCGTACACTTATTTACATGGACCGAAGAATCTAAGGCTCCCGAATGCTTATGAGATCTCAAATATGACCACTACTGTTGTATAAAGGAATAAGAAAATGTGAAGTGGTTGTTTAATGTTAAGTGAGAAGTATTTCCACACTGTTCGTGACAAGGAAATGTGTAGAACAATAATGCTTGCTAAGATGGCACTGAGAAGGGTATATGTGCGGATATGTTGAAAGCAATAAGTAAATTGGACACTTTCAACCAACCACCCCGGACCACTTGTAGTAAACTCTTCTACCTTGAACACTGCAGCAAGTTGTCATTTAAGTCCCAGTAGCAAGATGGTCTCCAAATATTGGGTAATCATTTAAGTCCGATTCTTCAGACGAGTTGTGTGCTTTAACGGGCTCGCAGAACCAACCACCGCTTCTTATCGAGAAGTTGCACCCACAGCAAAGAAAGTAGTTCATACTTCTATATCACAGAGCTTCGTTTGAGAGAAATGGAAAAATATTATCTCGGAAATACAGTCCAATTTGATCACGGATAGTATTCTTTTGTCGTAGTTACCAGCCCGTCTTTCTTTCCACTTTCGTGAATTATCACCGAATTTCTAACAATGATAGCATCATAGCACGATGGGTGCCTTTAGTGGAGCAGGAGATAATCTCTATTTTATTGAGGATCGCGTTGCTGAGTCATTAAGTATTTGGGGGGGGGGGGGGGGGGGGGGTAGTACTTAATTTGTTGACCACAGTTTGTATTTTGTCCCTTTGTAACCATCCTATAGTCTTTCCTTCGATTTACGGTTTCTGATTATCCCTTCGATGTCTGGAATTTTTTCGTAGCTCACATTATACATAAATTGTCGTTAGAAAATAAACGTATCATTCTAAAAACAGGTCAGGCGTACAGGCTCATGTAAGTTTATGCATTACATAATTTGTCAATATTTGTAAACAGGATGAATGAAAGTGTAAAATATTTATTATTTATTAAATACACCCCGTGTTCTGTGTTGTATACATTTATTGCATAATATCTTGAATACTATTATTAACATTGACTCGACATAAATAAAAATAGAATTGAAATGTACAAAGAGTTGCATAATAGATTGGCGAGTGGTAAAGTATCGCATTATTTGTTAAATATACGTCGTTATTCAGAGCAGTTTGATGATAACAAAGGAGTAATCGACGCCATAAATCGAGGACAGACAATACAATGACCAAAAGAAAAAAGGCTGTAAATCGCAAGGACAGACAATACAATGGCCAAAAGAAAAAAGGCTGTAAATCGAAGGACAGATAAAATACAATGGTCAAAAGAAAAAGGGCTGTAAATCGAAGGACAGACAATACAATGGTCAAAAGAAAAAGGGCTGCAAATAGAAGGACAGATAAAATACAATGGGCAAAGGAAAAAGGGCTGTAGATCGAAGGACAGATAAAATACAATGGTCAAAAGAAAAAGGGCTGTAAATCGAAGGACAGATAAAATACAATAGTCAAAAGAAAAAGGGCTGTAAATCGAAGGACAGATAAAATGCAATGGTAAAAAGAAAAAGGGCTGTAAATCGAAGGACAGACAATACAATGGTTAAAAGAAAAGGGGCTGTAGATCGAAGGACAGACAATACAATGGTCAAAAGAAAAAGGGCTGTAAATCGAAGGACAGACAATACAATGGTCAAAAGAAAAGGGGCTGTAGATCGAAGGACAGACAATACAATGGTCAAAAGAAAAAGGGCTGTAAATCGAAGGACAGACAATACAATGGTCAAAAGAAAAAGGGCTGTAGATCGAAGGACAGACAGTACAATGGTCAAAAGAAAAGGGGCTGTAGATCGAAGGACAGACAATACAATGGTCAAAAGAAAAAGGGCTGTAGATCGAAGGACAGACAATACAATGGTCAAATGAAAAAGGGCTGTAGATCGAAGGACAGACAATACAATGGTCAAAAGAAAAAGGACAAAAAGACAAACAATGGATAAAATAATACACAGAACACCACACATCGAATGAGCAACACGAACCCTACTGAAAAAAACAGGGTTGAACACATTTTCTCTGGGGGCGGTAATCGTTCACATATTTAAACATAGCAAAAAGAAAACAACTACCGACCATGTGGTTTTTTTTACAATTTATTATTCTTTATTCGTGTATACCTGATATATACATAACATTATACATATCAATAAGAAAAGTTTGAAGATATTTAAGGAGTAATCAGAATCCGTGAATCGAAGGACATATATTTTAAAGATCAAAAGAAAAAGTACAAACAATGATCTACAAAACTCTACTAAAAAACCAAAAGATTGAGCAACACGAACCCCATAACAAACCGTGGGTGAACTCATGTTCTCTTGAAGGGTTAGTAGTTTCTACTTCACATAGTGGCATCCGGTATGTTTTTCTTGTTACAAACCCGGTAATAAGTCATATTGATATGCCATAACGGTTAACTAAGTGATATTGGTGACCGTACAAATTTCGAAGTGATGACTTCAACTTCAACTTTAAATTAAAGTTACATACGTTATTCTTAAAGCCTGTAAAATATTTTAAAAGTCAATTTTTACGATCGATTTTAAAATATTGGGCCTCTGTATACAAATATCTTAATATAAAATAGCTAACATTTCATCTTTAGCTATAATTCATCGCCTTTACTGCTGGATTATATATTAAAGGTCTTTGCCAAATGTTTATTTTGATAAATGTTCTAGTCCAATGACAGTCTTAATCTGTTGAAAGTGGCTAAATGAAAAACTGGAGTTTGATTTTTATAAATTATGAAAGTAATATATATACATACCGTGATACATGTTAATAAGAAGAGTTTGAAGATATTTAAGGAGTAATCAGAATATGTAAATGGAAAGACATACATTTTAAAGACCAAAAGAAAAAGGACAAACAATGATCTACAAAACTCTACTAAAAAACTAAAAGATTGAGCAACACGAACCCCATAACAAACCGTGGGTGAACTCATGTTCTCTTGAACGGTTAGTAGTTTCTACTTCACATAGTAGCATCCGGTATGTTTTTCTTGTTACAAACCAGGTAATAAGTCATACTGATATGCCATAACGGTAAACATTTCGACTTAACCACTAGTTAGCTTTCTTGTCAGCAACAACAATCTATCAAGTAATTCATAATAGGAACCACAAGCTCTTGCATGTCAAATGTTTACTTCATGAGCAGGTTTATAACATATACTATTTCATAATCTTGAAGCTATAATATAACAACGAATGGGTTCTTGTTAGGATATAGTGGAATGTCATGGCACTGTATTCTATAAACATATGTTGATAAATATATGTAGATTACAACTCGTATCTGATTTTTGGGTTCTTTAAAATTTCGCATCATGCCATACATCAAATCCAAAATTGGTATCTCTGAAAAAGAGTTAAAATAAATATTTTAAATATTCTGTTGTTTTTTTCCAAGATGCAACGTATTGGATGATAATAATAATAATAATTTTTTTTTTTTGTATAGCATGTTTAGAAAATTTGATAATCTGAACTGGATTGCACAAACCTCAATTAAATTTAAATGTCAAATAAAACTTAATATTAAATTTACTTGTACATGATTGAGACTTAAATTTAATTGAGGTTTGTGCAATCGAGTTCTGTCTGTTAAAGTGTTGAATGTGGGGCTTATGCATACCGTATTATGTATATATTATGACACCCATTGCATGCATTAGAAAAAGGGGTCGTCGTGGTCGTGATCGTATGGTAGTTTGATTTACAACTACCTGTGCAATCAGTCCCTATCACCACTAAAGTTGTGAGTTCGAACCCCTTTAATGACGAGGTGTACTCGATAAAACATTATATGATCAAGTTTGTCAGTGACTTGCGGTTACCACCACCAATAAAACTGACCGCCATGATATAACTGAAATATTGTTGAAAGTGGCGCTAAGCACCATAAACCAAACTAAACCATTAGCAGAAATATATAGCAAATTGCGCATAGAGGCAAAATTTAGCTATAAAATCTGGCATTTTAGTGGTAAACACACTCCATCCCATTCCGAGGTCGAAAAGACCTTCGTTTCCATGACAAATGTGGAAAATGTCGATTAGTATCATGAAGAGACATTCCTTGTATCATCTCATTTCGATTTAATTTTACTTTTATTAAAAATGTCATAGCGACATTTCAAATCGCTAGTTTTTTGAATCTGTGTTCCTTTCCTTCCGATAAATGTAATAATTTTTTTTTAAAGTGTACAATTTGTCAATTCTGTAATGGCTCTGAATGTATGTCGATCTCATTCACCTCAGTTTCGACTGTTCTAAAGTTGTTTCATAATTTCATATTTTCGGTCTATGAAATTATATATACTTACACAGGTCTCCAAAGAAATGGATCTCTGTTATGAAGAAGAGCTCTCCTACAGATAACAAAAAACAACACTAATTTAATTGTTGTACAATGACTTGAATAGGATTACATTTGACGGGTAAAAGCGTGTGTGTATTGGGGAGATGACCACACACTATCTAAATAGGATCAATTCATTTTACTATTAGTTGGCATTTTAAGCTTAAATAATTTCCACAAAGCTGAACAATTCATGAAAGAAAATAAAGACAGACAATTTATGTAAAATCATCTTTTTATGGTTATTTCGGTAATTCGAGAAATTTTTAACAATACTCTGCTTTATATTCAATTATTGCAGGGGCCAACGTGTTTGTGAGTTCGATAGGCACCAGAGGTTTGGTGTACTGGATACAACTTAATGTGACAACGTATATCAGCCCATTTAGGGTGGTTTTCTTTGATGATGTTTGTTTCCTCAATGACAAAAATGTCAGAATAAATCTGATTTAGTGTTGAACATGCTATTATTTGTGTTTTTTTTATACAATATGCCTTCAATCCCTATAGGAGAATAAATTGTGCTTAATAAATAAACATTAAACACATATAGTCATAATCATGTACATTAATTGAACAATTTAAAAGTTTAAACATATTATACATGCAATAAAATAAACATTTGAAAAGTGTATTGCACAATTACACTATTCCTATTCATATTACATTATTTTAGAATACTATAGTGCAGTATACTGTTTTATGATACAGTGCTTGTATTTTTACATTTTAATGGAGACAATATTTCTTAAGTAGTGCTTGTTACATGAATTGTTTTAATACAGTGGACAGTAACTCTTATTCACTATTATTGTACTTATTAATGTATCAATTATATTTTTTACATTGCATTGTACATAGCTGTAAGGACGCAACCACGGTTACCCCGACAGTGGTTGCCCCCGTTGTAAAGGGGTAGTATTCAAATAAAAAAAATAAATATACTAACCAGTTTGTTAATTTTTGTATTTTTTAAATTTTTTGTACGAAATAATGTCTTGCTTTCAAATAACTCCTCATTTTATGACAGAAACAACAACAAACTAATCAACATATACACAGAATATCCAGAATCACTTACTTATTAAATTCAGTTAGGTTTGTTATTTCGTTCCTCATTGGCCAGTCTCCTTGAAATCTGTAATGTACAGTCAATATTTAATGTAATACATGCATTCAAACAAGTCATTAATTCAACTGTCTTCAGATGTAGCGTTTATCGACAAAAGTTAAGAGTATCGCTCAATTGAAATACACAAATTAATGAGAGAAAACAAACAATACAATATACATTATAAAACATGCATAGGATAAACGGCAGAGAGGGTGTTATATTACTTAGACATTATTTCTATTTTTTTCTGCCAGACACAACAATTTGCCAAGGTTATTTAATTCTTTGACATTATAAACAGACAATAGTTGTACAAGTTTAAATGAAGATGGTCTTCTCCAATAATATGGTTTAATGTCAATCTTTCTAATATTGTCATATTTTTTACAAACTAAAATATAAGAGAGGCTGTTTGATGTAGTGATAGTACCATGTACTTGTACTAATAAATAATTGACGTTCTTAGGAAATGATAGCACATGAATTACACTGCTTATTTCAAATGCTTATTAGATTTCATAACAACGTAGATATCAAAGTTAACGTGCATCATGAACGCTAAATGTCAAAAGACTAGTAAGCTAAAAATAAATATTAATTATTAGTATTTTTGTTCGCAAGACAAGGATTATCAGGGCCATATCAGATGAGCTCGAAGAGCGAATCTGATATGAACCTGATAATCCTTGTCGAGCGAAAAAAAATACTAATAATTTGTATCGGTAATTTCACAGCTTTGTGATTTTTTTGTTGTGTTTTGACCTTTTTTTATTAATGAAAGCTTTAGTGACGTCACGTTAGATCGTACATGACAAATGACCAACAGCTCATAATTTCTAGTATCACGTGTCGGTGGTCAACTGAACGTGGTTACTACATTTATCGGGTAGTAAAGATCAAAGGAAACTGTAACAAATTACAGATAAATAAAAGTCGTTGGAAGTAAACCAAAGCCCTAAACAAGACAGCAATATATATGTAAAAGTCGTTGGAAGTAAACCAAAGCCCTAAACAAGACAGAACAATATATATAAAAGTCGTTGGAAGTAAACCAAAGCCCTCAACAAGACAGCAAAAAGCGGAAGGAGAGTTTTGGTTTTAATAATAATAAAATTATCTAGGAAATGTAAATCTATATATATCTAATAATATAGTATTAATAAATGTGTGTTTTCATAATGGACCGGTTATATATATGTCCAAGGTTAGTCATAATGACCCAAGGAAGGTTGTATTGGCCCGAGGCAATACAGAGGGTCAATACAACCTTCCGAGGGTCATTATAACTTAACCGAGGACATATAACCGTCCATTATGAAAATACCCATTTCTTAATACTTTTATTAACCAGTTAATTTCAATTTTAGGTAATCTTCATTCTTTTTTAAGAAGGCCATAGTATTGACCGAAATAGTAGGCTATAATTGTTTTATCATTTTTCAATATTATTATTTAAATATTAAAATTTTGAAATTTTTGAAATATTGAATTTTTTTGAAAATTTTTAACTTTAAATTTTTTATTGACTTTAGAATTTTGAAATTTTATGAAATTTTTGAAATTTTTAGGTAATCTTCATTCTTTTTGAAGAGAGCCATAATGGACCGGTCCATTAAAAGCCATAATAGATCGGCAAAGCATTTTGGAGCAAAATAATGTTCTTGCTGTATAAATACAAATCAGTCTGTAGTATTCATAATATAGCCTACTGGTTAATAAACCATGTTAATGCCGAACCACTGAATATTGGATGGATGACACCCTCGGGTACTAAAAGACCACGAGCAGAGGTATCGACCCAGTACTATCACTAAAAACATAGATACTTAATATTGTGATTATTACGCAGTATAGAGCATGTTAATTATTTAGACTCTAAAATGGATTGCTATATCTCTTATAACTACAAACTTACACGTCTTTCGGAATATCATCTGGCTTTTTCATAGGTTGCTTTACTTCTGGTTGACTGCTTGGGATATTCTGGTTTGTCTCCCTTGGTGGACGTTGATTATATGGTTTGTTGATTCTGGTAGGTACGTGTGGTAGAACCTTGGTATACTCGTGACGATCCGTTCGTGGGTTATATCTGCTAGGAGGTACATTTGTTACTTCTTTTGGTTTTAAATATCTTGACGGAATTCTAACTTCTACGATCATATCATCTTCCATTTGTCGACGACTGACTTCCGGTTCCGATGGCTGTACCCAGCGGTCACTTTCAACATAATTATTGTCAAATTTAAGTGATATTTCTCTTTGAAAAGAGTTTCGATTTGGATATTGGCGCGAATAACGTTGAGGCATATAATCGACGACATCGTCAGTTAAAGATCTTCGTCGATAATCCTGCTTTACTTGTGGCTGCGCAAAGGCAATGTTGTCGTTACTATATCGTCGTAAGATTGATGTATTCGAAACGTAATTATCTCCCCTGGTTGCGGATGGTATGTCCGCCTTACCAAAGAAATAATCGTTATTATCCCATGTAGATTTTCCTGTATGTAGACTATTTCTACTCGTTTCTGAGTCAGGATGTCTGAATGGGTACTCTCTTTTTCCAATCATACTGGAATGTGTGAGTGCAGGCCACGCTGAGGCATATGACGGAGGTCTATACTGTGTTTCATGTAGCATCTCACCAGGTTTACTACACGTAATAAAAACAGATGGGAGAAAATGTCAATAATACGTTTGTTAATATCGAGATAAATATTTCTATATTAGGAAAAGTTTGAAGATACAAATGGGGTAATCAGAAGCCGTCAATTGAAGACAGACAATGCAATCGCCCAAAGAAAAAGGACAAAAGGCAAACATGGCAGAGAAAACATTATACAAAGAATTAAAGATTGAGAAACATGAACTCCACAACAGTACCGGTGAGTGAGTTCAGGTGCTTCGTAAGTGAAAGCAGTTCCTACTTCACTTTTGACACCCACCATGATGCATTTTAGCTGTGGTTGCGAAAAAAAGTAGAGTAATTTTAATGTCGTTAATAAAGTATGTGTGATTTCACATTTAGCAATAACCCTCTCATCACGGAAGGTGATTGCCATATTTGCCATCGTCAGTAATTATGTTTGCACCCATCAATCGCAATCAGTGCCTGTGATGATATTTTTCAGTGAATTTTTCCTCATGGGACTCCAGTTTTCACCATCAATAAGAAGAGTTTGAAGATACCAAAGAGGCAATCAGAATCCGTATAGCGAAAAAGAACAGACAACACAATGGCCAAAAGAAAAAGTACAAAAGGACAAACCGCGATCTACAAAACATACATATAAAACTAAAAATCGATTGTGGATCTACCATCACTCTACTGAATTCCTAACTTACACAAGTGTCCTTTCAAACAGCGTTATATTGCTGAGTCTGCCAAATGCTGCACGAAACCTCTTTCCAAATTATTAACATGTATTCTATCGGCGGTCAAAACCGGGCTTCAGAGCTACTATGACACTAGCTACTCGAGAGGTGGTGTGAATCAGATGTGGATTCTGAAGAACTGGAAAGATCTTTGGTTGAAATTCCAAAGGAACATAAAACAGATCTATGATTGTCCAGGATTTCCTCTTTCGTAAGTGTCGTCGGGGTATATGTAGGGTTGCCAAGTGAATCGTTAATACCTAATTCCTTTATCAAGCAGTCTATTCAATGTGATTTACACACAAAAACAATATTGTTAGGAGTCTTGTCGACGGAGACAATAACATATTTGTCATGAAGGAGAGACAGATGTTTAGCAACAATTGGGTCTTTAAAGATTGACGTAGAGCGAGTGCTCATAGACCCACTGAGTTGTTTAATTCTAATCTGTATTAGCGACCTCACACTCCTCACCCGTTCGGAAAGAGTATCTAAGTCCTCCTTTTCACGTTTTGCCCATTGTGTGTCATAATCCTCGACGGAATCCATAAGTATGTTAAAGTTGTGTTTCCAGTTTATGGATTTAGGCTCACGATATTTAGGCCCTTGGGCGAAGTAGAGAGGTGTTGTTGATAATTTTAAGGTCACCAGTTATAACGTGGCCAGTCGGGTTATATATGAATAGGGAACTTGCACAGGTGCAATCAGTGGGCTTAGATTTGAAATCGTCAATATTGAGATCACGCAACACATGTTTGTAATTAATTTTTTTTGACGCTATTGGTTTGGTATAAACATACGAAATTATAGGCACAGATTGATCCTTAATATATGGTGGAATATTAGATTTGAGGGATTGGTGATGAAGGATATTGCCTAAGTTAATGCCATCAAGACCTTTGTTGGCAAACGACAGTTTCATCTTTCTTAATACCAACAGGTTTGAAAAGTCTGTGACCGGCAATATGCAAGACGATTGCTGTAAGTTTGTATTCATTTGAATTCGGATTTGTAACATTGCTTACCAAACATGAGTTGTACAAGGCATGTAGTTTTGAAAGTGGTAGTGAAAAAAGTGTCGAGCGAATGTGATGCATACCCAACGGTTTCTGCATGAATGGTAGAAGGTCATTTAGTTAAAGATCATGAAATATAGGGGATGTATAATGACGATGACCATGGCTTCGCTTACGAGTGGAGTTGAAAATATCCATCACATTCACCGATCTACAGGTAGGGCTAGATAGGATGCCTATACCATCAATTTTGTCATTACAAGCATAGGGTGTAGCAGTCCCTAATTCTCGTATCCAGTAGTCTTCCTTTTGTCTACTCGATACAACATTATGCGATAAAATTTCCCAGTGACTTGCGGCAGGTGGGTGGTTTTCTCCGGGAACTTCGGTGTCCTCCACCAATAAAACTGACCGTCACGATATAATTGACATATTATTGACACCATAACCATGACCAGAATTACTTTTGTTTATACTAAGACCTATTTGCCCAGATCAAACTTACTGTCCCTTCGGCATTGCCTCGTCCTGTAGATGTCTATAATACTTCTCCCTAGAATGCAATTAATATTATAGGGTTATTGCATGAATATTGTCCCGAGCAGTATATCATATTGCACAAGCTTACGAGTGCAATATGATATATTGCGAGGGACAATATTCACCAATATTCATGCAATAACCCTTTTATTATATACTAATAAATATTTTATGCCTGAAGCATTTTTTATATAAATATTGTGTATTTTATTATATTTAAGTGGAATATTGAACTTCTTCAAATATTCATATTTGAACTAGTGCAATATACATATACAACTTGTTTGCTCGGAATAAAGATCATGTTGTGCCGAATAGAAAGACATATGTATCCTCGGACTGTTGTATTAGTGAGCTAGCACTATGCAAATTCAACTCACCGTGTTAGTCTAGTACAAAGCGGATATCATTAGCATCTCATTGAAATGTTACATATTCTCGCCATGATATAGTTGACATATTTCTGACTTGACGTTAAACAACAATCATTCACTGTTTATTAATGGGGTGAAATGCAGGGTAATTGCCATTAAATATTTAAGAGGGAAAGTTTGGTGCTCAATAAACTAGATTAGTCCTGCCGTATGTTAATCAAGTCCCTATACCAAGACAGGAAAGTGAGCGATCATGTATTTGTGTGTTAGGGGTATCGATTTTGTCTCTACTATGATTTTTCTATCGGATATTGGAAAAGGACTGTGTGGTATATTTATTTTTCTTCATTTTACTAATATAATTACGCTTTCAAAATCAAAATACCTACTGTTCGGATGATTTCTTCTTTTTACGCCTGAAAAGACACGCTATCAAAATGACGACTAGAACAAACAATAGCACACCACCAACCAAAGCACCAATCAAAATCTTCATTGAATCGGAGAGTCCATCGCTCCAACTGGCGTCCGCCTCTAGAATATTTGGAGAGAAAAAACAACACATACTATGAATAAAAACATAGATATCAAATTTAGTGCGCACGACGCGTTTGTGGAATAACCTACATTAGGTACACTCAATCCCGAAAGATTGGAAAACCATATGATTTATAAGTCTTTGAGAGCAATAAACCAAAGGACCTAAATATGATAGCTAAAATCGGCTATGGTCACCTATGTCTGAATTCATCATTATTCGTGGTTTACCAATTTTCGTAGATTTCATGGATATGGTAAAACAACGAAATTAAGAATTGAACGTATATTCCTTACCGTATATGATGTACTGACTATAACAGTCGATCTGCGAATTTACGTATTCACGAAAATTGGTATCCTCGAAATTAAACATTCACAACCTGACGGTATTTAGAAAATAAATATGGTTATATATTGATTTCACATGACAAAAGAGAACAAAATGACAATGTTTTAATTGAAACACAATATTCAGCAATACACTTTTTTCTTCTCCAGATGTCGGGAATCAAGACAACCTTTACGTGGTGATAGTAAGTGATTAAATTATACAATCATTCGATCGCGACCTTGACGGTCCCTTCTTTGACGTTCCATTCTACGATGAAGTAATGGCCGAGTTAGCTTGACATCGTCTTTTAAAAATGTGTCATTCCGTTATTTTAAATGAGCGCTGTATGTGCTATTAATTAAAACGTATGAAGCACATCATCTTTTGTCAGTAAGATTGATTCCCATTTTCCTTCTAATTATTTACTATAGAGAACATTCATAATTCATTACACGAGAACACATGCACTAACTCTTAGCAATAAGGAAAGAAAGAACAAACATGTTTCAAATGTTCCTAACCACCGGATATGCTACAAACACATATTTATTATTGCTGGCACCGATTAAAAGTAAATTTTCGTCACTGAATTTTGAAATTAAATAAAAGCATTTCACTAAGAGGGGAGATTTTGGGTCCATAAAATTAATTCAACCCCGCCACTTTTTAGAAGTGCCTGTACCAAGTGAGGAAAAGTAGCGGTCATGTACATGTACTTTGATGTTAGAGGTAGCGATTGTGCCTCTTTCTGCGTTGTTTCGAGTGGCTTTTGGAATTGTTCTGACAGTGGTATTTTTTCTTAATTTTATTAGACAATTAACTGCCGTGTAGTTTTTAATTAATCATGTATTTCTCTCTGCAGCAGTAACAAACATCAAAAATCATGTTATACATGCTAAGAATATATAATCTGTCTACCAAATGAGCACCGTCAGTTTTCCCGCTTCGCGAATGAAAAGGGTCTACAGATTTTCGCCATGGTATCCCCCCCCCCCCCCCCCCCACCCCCTTACCCCCATGTATCATGATTGTCGACCAAGACTTTGACTACTTACGACAACTCGGCTTTGTAAAATAGTCCCATGTAAGACCCGTTCGGCATATGACCTTGGTTTGACCAACAAGTGTATATCCCTCCAAACAGGAGAGTTCCACTTCCGTTCCAACTGTCCTGGTGTATGTTGATATACGAAGCTGACTTGCATTTTCAGTTGTTACTACATCAATATTTGAATCGAGTGTATTCAGTTTTGGACATTCTGCATAATAAATGAAAATATTTGACATTGATTGCAAGATTACAATGAAATGCCGAAACTATTTTTCTAGTATGTTATTGACAGTATCTTTGAAGATTTACACGGACAGCGCATGTCAAGAGATAATCAGATCTGTTAAATATAAACATAACCTATAGGTCAGGACTTTCTACTTAAGTTAGGGGTCGTCGTGGTGGTGATCGTGTGCCTATCACCACTAAAAGTTGTGAGTTTGAATCCTGCTCATGGCGATGTATACTCGATACAACATTAATGATGACAGGTACTAATTGTACAGGTAGTTGTAAATCCAACTACCATACGATCACGACCACGACGGACCCAGTTATGAGAGTGTATCGTGTTGTTCAATATACATACAATTAAGTATTGTTTTGATAGATCGATTGTTGTTGAACTCAAAAGTCAGAAATGTTTCAACCATATCGAGAAAGGTCTTTAATGGGGGTAATCATAGTGTATGTTTTGTTCTAGACTAACACGTTCAGCTGGACCCATATAATGCTGTATCACTAACAAGAACAGTCCCCATGTAGACATGTCACTTCAGTGACACCGAGTCCTCTGGTTTTGTTCGTACTCTCTAAAACTAGCGAGGAGGAAATAAAAAAAAACAATTACATTTTTTTTGGTTTGCCTCAACAGTGTATCAAACCAACCTGAGTTCTTCCAAAAACGTGTCGTGTGCAGCAAGTTAATTCAGAACATAAATCTCTGTACATTGTATTATTAAGTCTGGTCAGAAGCAAGTTAGAGAAAAACTTGCATTTCCGTATTACTCGATCTTGATAAAATCTAGTCAGATTACCAGTGTATATGCTTACCTTGTCTGTGCTATATGTGTGATTTAACTTGTTTGCGGTTTTGCTATTTGAGTGCTTTTTGAACTGATTAATTTGCATACATGTATTTGTTGTTTTTAAACTGCTATTTATTTTTGTGCAGTGTATGTCGGTCAAAAGCTTACTAGAGCTTTTGTTGTATTTGTTGTTTTGAAATGCATGCCGACTTTAAATAAACCTTGTCTTAAAATATACATGGTTATACCACGTATTCTCAATAGACACAATTAAACAGGTTTTCCTCTCTGAGACATGGATACCCTCAAAATGTCGCGGTGTTAAAGTCACGTGATCAAAACGCTAATCGCAGGAAATCAGTGTAGTCTGGCCATGGGCGTCCAAAATGAGAGGTTGGGATAAATCCGACATTTTGTTTGCGGCAGACGAAATAGACGATTTAACATTATCACAGGCATGTGAAACAACAGAAAATGAGAATTACGCGTGTAAAACGTATAAAAGAGGAATGGCCCAAAGAGAGATGAATAATAAGACAATTCGCCATTATTGTCAACCTGGAAAGTTGATTTATTATATATTTAACTTCCAGAGAAGGAGCCCGGAGGGATACTCACAAACATTTTTTTTGGGTACTCGAAATATTGGTACTTTTATGGAGTAACTTTGATAAAAATGCATATTTTGACAAATTTTTGCTTATCTAAAACCAAAATTTCATATTTTTTTGTATGTGTTTGTTTTTTTTTGTATCTTTCAGTAAACAAAGAGTGTAAATTCAGAAATTAATGCGATATCTTTATTAAAGAGAATAATTTTACTCTTGGATTTTTTTTTCTTAGTGGGCTTTCTGATGGTTTGGTGTCTGTTTAGTGTTACTTCGAGACGTTTAAATGTGCGAAATTTGCACTGTGTACTTTTTTGTTGGTATCTTGTTATTTTAGAAATAATTAGGAAGTTGTTGTACATTTTGACCGTGCTACAACATCTCAGTCTGGAAATTGTAGCACAGTTAAGCCCCGCCTCTGTGTGGGTATCAGGAGTTATTGTACACCTAACATCAAAGGGAATTCACACACACCATAATACAAATTTCAATACATATTTACCTAATAAACTATGTCAGTGCCGTAACACTGACTACTGGGCGGATGATAGATAGTCGCAGGGACTAATAGTCCACCGGCACAGATATTGACCCTGTGATAGTATGTTGATTATAACAACACCGAGCAAATTTGCAAAAATAATAATATTTGCAATAAAAGAGCATTGTATCATATAAAATAAGATCAACCTATCATTTCGGAGCATCTGTGTTCATTTCCGGTTTTCAGTGTTGGTAGTGGTGTTCAATATACATCTATTTACATATTTTTTGATTGATCGATTGTTGTTGAACTCAAAGTAAGGAATATTTCTACCATTAAGAGGGTTATGAATATTGTGCTTACCGCCACTTTCAACAATATTTCAGTTATATCGTGGCGGTCAATTCAAATTCATTAGTACCCGGAGAAAACCACCGAACTTATTTAAATAATCAACAGGGTTAGGGTATGGTGTTTAGTGCCACTTTCAACAAAATTTCACTCATATCGTGACGGCCAGCTTTAATGGTACCCTCGCGGACAAACAGTCCGCCAGCAGAGAAAAGAAACATTATGTTTATAACGACATTGAGAAAATTGGCAAAAATAATAATGTATGTAAAAAGACTTTGAAGATACTAAAGGGAGGTAATCAGAATTCGTATATCGAAGAAGAACAGACAACACAATGGCCAAAAGAAAAAGGACCAAAGGACAAACAACGATCTACAAAACACACACATAAAACTATAAATCGAGTAATACAGAGAATTGTATCATTTAAAATAATCTCAACTTACCAGTCATCTTGTTGTTAAGTTTAAATCTCCCGACATCAATAAATTCTCACACTATAAATAACATAAAAACCAGAGCTGGTTCACTAAGCTTTCATTCAATAAAATTCTAATTTTGCAATCTATCACTTGCAAAGTCAAATTATGAAAATGGGTGTGAAAAGAAAATTAAAGGTGCGTGTCGTGATATGTTGCAAAAATGTATGTAATTGGTAATTTATTTCACTGTGGTAAGTGACCCAACGCCCAGATAACTGTGTTTACATAATAGTATGCTGTCATAGCGGCGAATAAACATGTTATTTGATGATTTTAAGTGCAATATTGTACTTTTATATATCGATTTATCTAAACTACTAAATTGATGTTAAATTTTTTCAGGATACTGTGAATTCCTTAAAATTCGTATGTACCAATTTTCGTGGTTATGGTGTTTAACGCCACTTTCAACAATATTTCAGTTATATCGTGGCGGTCAGTTTCATTGGTGGAGGAAACCAGAGTACCCGGAGAAAACCACCGACCTGTCACAAGCCACTGACAAACTTTATCACATAATGTTGTATCGAGTACAACTCATATGAGTCGGATTCGATCTCACAACGTTAGTGGTGATAAGCATTGATTGCTTAGGTCGTTGTATTCGTGGTTTGAAGAAAAATGTAATTTCGTAAGTACGTAAATTCGTGGGTCCCTAGCTATTGTCAGAACATATATATATTTGTGAAATTCTTTTTTTTTTGGGGGGGGAGGGGGAATTCTTAATGTCGTGGTTTGATACTACTATCCACGAAAATTGGTAAACCACGAATAAAAATGAATTCACAGTAATATCTATTTCAATACAGTTAAAATATTGATCATTAACAAACAAACAAAAAACAGTATAAATAGAGGACTAGACATCCATATTGTTGTTTTAGTGAGCTAGTATTATTGTAATCCAACTAAGCGTGGTGGTCTAGGACAAAGCGGACATCATCATCATCTCATCAAAATACAACTAGTTCTCGCCATGGTATAGCTGAAAAGTTTAACGATAATCACTCACTCACTCATTCAGACGATACAATATGCATGCAGGGTTTTCCAAAAATAATATTATACTGCTGTGATACCATAATCTAACAGAACGAATTGTCGTAATTCATGCATTTTGAACCTATTCAATATATATGAATTCATAAATATTTAAATCAACATTATCATGTACAGTGTTGATAATTGACGAAAATAGTTTCCAATCGCAATACATTTATCTGTTAATATATATGTGCTCTTCCAAATACTAAACGCTAAGCTGATATTAGACTCCAGATCATAATAATACAGTATCAGTTCTGCGTTTTGTTGTCAAAAGAATAATTGTCTTTAATCAACGGATTTCAGGGGCGGATCCAGGATTTCAAGTTAGGGAGGGGGGGGGGGGCGCACTTAAAAAAATTGGGCCGAGCGGAGGGGCGCGAAAATTTTTGGGGTATTTCGTGTGAAAAATCACGATTTTACGTTCCCCCCCCCTGGATTTTATCTTCCTAGCTTGTAGTCAAATAATTACGAGCATTCATTGACACTTTAACTGTACTGTCCATGTTTATGTTGTCATAATTTTTGTGATAGGGTGTAGTCTTTTGGAATGATAGCGAAGATTTTTTATCGGTTGTTTATATATGTGTTACCGTTGGAGGTCCAGTTATCAAGGGGTGAGGGTGGGGGTCTCATTAAACGGTTTAACCTGGTCCAAAGCCAGGACCTGGATTTCCAACGTCATATGTCGTGGTCTTTTTTGAGTTCAAGGAGTCGATATGAGATGTGATTGTTCATTTTGTTGATATTGGTGAAATTGATTTGATTTTGATTTATTTTTTGGTGTTTTCAGCAATATTTCAGCTATATCATGGCGACCAGTTGTAGTGGTGGAAGAAGCCGGAGTACCCGGAGAGAACCACCAACCATGGGCAAGCAACTGGTAAACTTGATCACTTGCGGCTGCGAGTCGAGTGCACCTTTTTTTGTAATTTACAAAGACGGGCGCGAACCCACGTCGCAAAATGAAATTGATGACCATCACTGTTGAAACTGTGTTTTCATGAAATGTAATGAGAAAACAGAAAAATTCAGAACAATTTCATTTTGCAGCACTTTATTTCCTATCACATTAGGTGAAAGTATACTTTATGTGTATACAAATCAATATTGTCACACAATCGCTAAAGGGTATATTTCTTTACATGATAAAAAAAAAACCTGCATCTTGGGGAGGGGAGGGGGTAATCCATCGGTGGGATCATGTAATAAAAGGGCGATAATTCAGTGCGCGCGACTCGTTTCTGTATTAACCTTGTTAGAATATAGTTATTTTATTTGATCTATGATACAAGGAAGATTAGATAAATAACACTACCTTAACCAAGTACGAATAAACTCATAAAAATTGGAAACACAATGTGGGTTTGTTCGTGTGGTCAATTTACACGTGTGGGAATGTGTTTTTGATTAAAAAAAATCCTAAGTGATCATATATTATCGGTAGCTAATATTGCATTCTGGTTGATATTGTAGTTGAAATATCCATCTTGAAAGTTATGTACGTTCTGGAAATGTTCCGACATTTGACGTAAGCAGCAAGAAGAGGAGAAAATAAAAGATGTCTGAGCAGGACATTGCGTTCTTGTTACAGGATCAAAGCTGCAGGAATTCGACTTAAATATGTAGTACTATATTACAAAATTAAATTGTTATTACGCAAATATTTAGAAATTAATTCAATAACGCTATATTATTAACATGCATTTGAACGCAAATACGACATGGCAAAAAATGGGGAAATAGTTAATAAGTAGATACAAGATGTAGTGCTTTGACTACATTTACATGTCATTCGGGTTAATAAATCTGATACTAAATAATCATGAAATTCATGTAATAAAGAAACAATTTGATAAACATTATTTTTAGTACTTTCACTTTCAACTCCGAATCTAAATTTAGCTTTTTGGAATTCTTTAAAACAGACATACACAGTAGTTACATACAATGAAAAATAAATGACGTAAATAAAACATTATATAATATTTAAAAAAAAACGTAATTTAAAGCATAAATAAAAATGTTTTTTTGTGTCATAGAAGCTATCTGTCAGTAGCATGGGTGCTCAAAATGATGTCTGGTTAGAGTCGTCCCCCTTTATTCTCTGGTAGGTATAATAGATCCGTTTGAAAATGTCACGATCGGCTCCGTTGTTATCTCTGAAATTATAAATACATGATGTTTGAAAGTAAAAGTCATAAATAATTTAATCATCTTGTTAAAAAATTGGTATTTAGGGCCACTTAAATGGTCATATACATGCGTGTTAGGAGTATGGATTTTGCTAATTTCTACGATTTTCACATTAGATTGTGAAACTGTTCTGATGGGTGTGGCGATTTTTGTTTTTCATTCTATTTCAAATAATGGTATATTTTATTACCGGGGAAAACAGAAATACCCGGGACAAATCTTTGACAATTGGTAAGCCACTGACATGTATTTTTACAAAGTTGAGGAGACAACACATTTTCATAATTGGGGTAAAACTCGCAAACAGCAATTGTGATAAGGGATGACAGCGCTTGTAGATGGAAAACTAACATATGATCTCAACCACTTGCTGTTGAAGTGTCTTCTGTGTTTGAAATGTTCACGTCACATTATTATAATTCATTTATAGTTCCTTGTGTATATAACAACTTCAAATATGATTAAAATCAGATACCACACTTGATCAAGTTTACAAACTCTTCTCGCCAACTTGTTCCTTTATTCGTATGAGGCATACTTCAGACAGGGGCTTCTCAAGAAAAACCAAAAGAAGCTAACCCGATCCTTCAATTTCACGTCCGCTATATAGATGATGTCCTTTCACTAAATAATTCTAGATTTGGTGATTTCGTTGATCGCTTCTATCCCAGCTTGAAATAAAAGATACCACAGATATAGATAGGTCTGCTTCATACCTTCACCTACACCTCTCAATTGACAGTGAGGAGCGGTTAAGAACGAAACTTTACGACAACAGAGATGATTTCAATTTTCCCATTGTGAACTTTCCATTCATATGTAGCAACATTCCAGAAGCACCTGTATATGGAGCATATATCTCTTAGTTGATACGATATTTCAGAGCTTGTGGTTCCTATCAGGCCAATTTCCTTGAAAGAGGGTTGCTGCTAACAAGGACGCTACTGATCCAAGGGTTCCTCTTAGTTAAGTTGAAGTCATGACTTAGTTGACCGATATGGAATATCTGTGTCACAAATGACCACGGATATGTTCCACTTGTCGTAAACACTTCCCCGTCCTTTCGTCCTTTCTTCGTTCCTGACTTGTCACCGGTTTTGTAAATAGATTAACACGACGGATGTCACTAGTGGAGCAGGAACTGCTTATCCTTCCGGTTTTTAGTGGGGTTCGTGTTACTCCATCTTTAGTTTTATATGTGTGTTTTGTAGATCGTTGTTTGTCCTTTTGTACTTTTTCTTTTGGTCATTGTGTTGTCTGTTCTTCTTTGATATACGGATTCTGATTACCACTTTTCTTACTGGTATGTCGGACGCGGGAGATCTAAGGTAACCTCCATTAAGGGTCACATGTGAGTGACCTCATGTCATGAATATATAAAGATGCGATTAATACTATTTTGTTTCTTTTTCGGCCAATTGGATTTCTCTCAGCATACAAACCAGTTTAGTAACATCGTTACTGTCTCGCAAACGCTCATTATTTTGGATTCTACATGATAGGTGATCCGTGATTGGTTTCCCCCCAGATATCCCACGCGATATATCAGTACATGGAAGCAATGACTGGTTATCATTGTTCACTTGTCTACAGACAATTTTATTTTATCATTCGTAGATGTAATGGCATGGTAATTATACAATACCTACTTATATACTACCTATACAATCACTGCCTATCACCACTAAAGTTGTGAGTTAGGATCGGGTTCATGGCAAGGTGTGATACAACATTATGTGATACAATTTGTCAGTGACATGCAGCAAGCCGGTGGTTTTCTCCGGTTTAAGATTTTTCTTTACATGAATAAAAGCAATTTTTTTCCAAATTTTACAAATAAAAAAAATATCCGTGAAAACTGCAGAATCCGATTATTTATTCTTTGCATCCTCTCTCTTTTTTTTTTTTTTTAAAGTTGATAATGAGACTGATTCACCCTCATAATTGACTTAGCCATGTTATTTTTGCTTTTGCATCTTGCAGGTCAATTTGGTTTTCATTTTTATAAAAAAATTGGCGACAGAAATTTTCAGCAAAATAAAACCTTCTCACTCAAACATTGAATGGGCGAGACTGTTGTTTAGACTTACGCTCGAATATCTCTTTCATAAACATATTCTGTCTGTGGAAGCGTCATTCGTGTCGTATCCATGGTGATATGGCGGGAAATTTCATACTCAGCGACGAGTTCACCCTCTCCTCCACCTGATTGGTCCATTCTGTGTGTAGTGGCATATCTATTACCATCTCCACCGGAACCAGATTCTTCATACATTTCCCGCCTCATTTCCATTTCTGACATCTGTTTGATGTCATTACCTTCCCAGCCTCCATCTCTAGAGAGTTCACGCAGTTTACTTTCAATTTCATCATCCGGCACGCTATAAAACATAATGAAACTTCAGATATACTCGGGGTTTTACGATAGATACTGCACAAGTGAAAATGTTCGGATTTCGGAAATGCTTACTTAATTTGCGTTTCGCTAAAACGCACAACACAAAAACAGTCAAATGTTTTAAACTACATTTTCATCTGGAAAAGATAGCATTATCGCAAAATTAACAACACGCGACTGATTCGCAAAATTTACCCTTTTCGCAATTAATAGTTTTTTCTTTTTTTTAAAACAGCATATTTTCGCATGCCGATAAACATCTTTTTTCTCCATTACAAACATTTATATTTTTAAGATTTCACTATGAATTCTTTTTGCCAAATTGGTGTGAATAAATATGCGTAGCAGCAGTTGATGTAGATATAAACTTTAAAATGAAAACGATTACAAATCGAAAGTAAGCAATATTTAAGTGTACTTTTTTAACTGTTTACCTGTAAGCATCTTCTAATTAAAAAATCACAATCTGTAAACGTAAAAAATATAAAAAATATAATATTTTCACTCACCCTCGTAGTGTTTCCAGCCAGGCTCTTGGTAGCTTCATGTCCCTAAAACGATACGTAAAAACTTATCGAAATATACTATATTTAATATTTGCACTAATATTATTTTCGTAAATATTTTATGCAACGAAAAGAATGTTACCCGTGTTGAAATGCTATGCAAACTATGGGTTTCGTTAATTATTTCGCTTTTCAAATAGGAAAAAAAAATCTACGTGTAACAGTTTTTTGAAGAGGAATGCAGTATCGTAATATATGTATATGACAATTACGTCCTGAAGTTTGCCCTATATTTTATTAACATTATTTTCGTAAATATTTTATGCAACACAAATAAGTGGAAGGCAGTGTCGTAATATATGGCAAATACATCTCATAAGAAAATCAATTGACTTGTTATCTGTATACCTATATAGACAAATTATCACACTGTATACCTATATAGACAAATTATCACACTGTATACCTATATAGACAAATTATCACACATTTTCCCAAGATGATAGCATTTTGATTCAGTACATGAAACAAATAAAATAGTCCATAAATCGTAAATTATTTCTGTAGCCAGGTATCAATGTCACCAGAAGACGACCAATTACAAAATTCGATACATGGTTCCGGAATAAACGAATATGTAAAGATACTCCGAGCCAACCAATTTTTGCTAATGAAAATGAAATGAAAATTACAAAAAAAAAAAAAAACCAGTCTTTGCTGTTACTCCTTAATGCTGAGTGCTTAGCACAGAAGCAGAAAATACCAATAGCTTTGATTTGATTGGTCACGTGTTTTGAACCATGATATACCACACGAGCATGTTTAAGCTTGCCATTAAATCGCTATTGCGATTCTTGAAAATTTAAGTTTTGATTAGAGAATAATGTTTCAGTCAAAGGGTAGTAATCACAAAGAATATTATTCACTTATTTCCCAGCTACATATACTTACACCTCGTATAAGTTGTCATTGTCAAAACGATCCAATTTATCCCAGTTCTTGTCCCAAGAACGATAACTCCCAATAGATTCGACATCTGTGCTTCTTCCACTGAAATATAAAACCTCGTTTCTTATTATACAAGACCAAAGATCGATGTCTGGTGGAGGTTTAAAAAGCATAAGGGGTTATGGTTATGGTGATTAACGCCACTTTCACAAATATTTCAGTTACTTAGTGGCAGTCAGTTTTATTGATGGAGGAAACCAGAGTACCTGGAGAAAATGACCGACCTGACGCAAGTCACTGACAAACTTAATAACATAATGTTGTATAGATCGAGTACACATCGCAAAGAGCAGGATTCGAACTCACAACTTTAGTGGTGATAGACACTGGCTGCTTAGTAATTGAAAATCCAACTAACATACGATCACGACCACCCCTTTAAGGGTACATGCACAGGAGCGGATCCAGGATTTCGAGTTAAGGGGGGGAGCACTGAAAAAAAATTGCGCCGAGCGGAGGGAGGCGCGAAAATTGTTCGGATATTTCGTGTGAAAAATCACGATTTTACGCCAAAAAATCATATTTTTTCCAATTTTAGGGGGGCGCGCGCCGGGTGCGCCTCCCCTGGATCCGCCCCTGATGCACATATTTTGAATACGAAGGCTGCTATTCTACTGTGAATATTACCTAATTTATACAATATTGTATATAATTGTTTCTGGAATAATATGTTTGTCTCCATGGCATAGTACATTTTTCATAGTATTATTGTCCTGGTTTTTGTTTCAATGGACGTTGAAAATATGACTCTTTCCTTCTATGTAGTTGGTGGGTTTACGGTTCTTGCAGTTATAATGATGAAAAATTCAATAACACACATGTCATGGCGGCATTTCAAAATGTCAAAAGGAAAAAATACCTTGAAAATTCGTGAATATTCTTCCTCTTCTGGGCACCTGTTCCTGCCCCAGCGGCGGCAGCCTTTTTACCTGCACCACCACCACCACAGCAAGCAAACGGAAGTGGACAAAGACAGCATAGGATAGGGAGAGCCAGGAACAGAAAAGTGGCCAAACCAGCCAAGATGCCAGCAAGGACTGCTGTGTCGTCATGGCTCATGCCACCAACAGCAGCAAGGTTCTCACCACCGACGGAAATTTTCTCAACATATCCTAAAACGATAAATATCTTCAATGTAAAAAAGAATCTGTTTTATTTAAGTCAAACTTCTTTCTGGTAAAAATCGTATTAATGGTGTAATGGTTAGCGTGCTCGTCTCGATATATCGTGGGTTCGAGCTCCGGTCGGGTCGAACATAGGACTATGAAATTGGTATTTGCAGCTTCACCGCTAATCACGCAGCTCTATGGAGTAAGAGTAGACTGATCATTGTCTCAGATTCAGGTTAATGTGTCAGCATGGAGTGACATGTCTACCCGCGGACGTTTGTTTCAGTGAGCTAGCACTATAAAAATCCAACTAAATGTGTTGGTCGAATACAGATCGGACATCATTATCATATCATCGAAAATAACTTGTTCTCGCCGTGAGATAGCCGAGGAATTACTGAACTGACGTTAACAACAATTAATCACTGAATATAGCTGTTAACGTTTCACCCACCAAAACGCAATTAATCGATACACTACATGCAAAAAACAAAAATAAAAATATGTTCCAGTGGCATAGAAAGGGAAACTACTGTGTCACAACTGGAGGTCAACTTATCAGAAATGGTTTGGTTTAGGCTTAGGTTTATGGTACCGGAGTACACGGGAAAAAAAACACTGACCTGTCGCAAGTCACTGACAAACATGCGACAGTTCGGCCGTTTTCTCTGGGTACTCCGGATTCCACCACCTATAAAACTGACCGCCACGATATAACTGAAATATTGTTGACAGTGGCGTTAAACACCTAGACCTCAACCTAACAATTTCTGATAAGTTGACCCCCAGTTATGGAACAGTAGTTCCCTTTCTTTACCACTGGAACATATTTCTATTTGTGTGTGTGTGTGTGTCAATGATCGAAATGGTATTCGCAGGATGTGTCCGACGGATTCAATACGAATTTACTCTTTAACGGACGTACTTGGCTTGCTCAAAGAACACAACTCGCAGCAGCTTCTTAAGCGGAAGATTGTGTAAGGTGTGGGCCACATTTTATTGAATAGTCTGTATCAAGCACAGTAAAGTGAGCGGTCATGTATATATGTGTGTTAGGAGGTCATGTATATATGTGTGTTAGGGGGTCATGTATATGTGTGTTAGGGGGTCATGTATATGTGTGTTAGGAGGTCATGTATATGTGTGTTAGGGGGTCATGTATATGTGTGTTAGGGGGTCATGTATATGTGTGTTAGGAGGTCATGTATATATGTGTGTTAGGGGGTCATGTATATATGTGTGTTAGGGGGGTCATGCATATATGTGTGTTAGGTGGTCATGTATATATGTGTGTTAGGGGGTCATGTATATGTGTGTTAGGTGTTAGGGGGTCATGTATATATGTGTGTTAGGGGGTCATGTATATATGTGTGTTAGGGGGGTCATGTATATATGTGTGTTAGGAGGTCATGTATATATGTGTGTTAGGAGGTCATGTATATATGTGTGTTAGGGGGTCATGTATATATGTGTGTTAGGTGGGTCATGTATATATGTGTGTTAGGGGGTCATGTATATATGTGTGTTAGGGGGTCATGTATATATGTGTGTTAGGGGGGTCATGCATATATGTGTGTTAGGTGGTCATGTATATATGTGTGTTAGGGGGTCATGTATATGTGTGTTAGGGGGTCATGTATATATGTGTGTTAGGGGGTCATGTATATGTGTGTTAGGAGGTCATGTATATATGTGTGTTAGGGGGGTCATGTATATATGTGTGTTAGGAGTTCATGTATATATGTGTGTTAGGAGGTCAGATTTTAACCTCTGTGTCTGCCATATTTCTATTAACTTTGGTGAAAATTTCATGTGTGTAATTTTGAAATAGGCGATGCATTTCATTACATAGTTTCTTGTCAAAAATTAATACTAGATAGAAATATGTACATTTAGAAAAGTTTAACAAGACTACCAAATATTTTATCTTTTAAGGAAATGATGTCCTCAAAATATAAACAAAATTTAATTAAGTTATGTAGATTTATACGCATTGTAAACAAAAGTTAAACTAATTTATGGACTGGATATTGAAAGAATTACTAGAATGTAACAACAATTTGCATTCATCTACTTACCAAACGCTGATTTACACGTGCATGACCCAAAACTATCTGCTATCGACACTGTTCCTGGAAATAAATAACATTTTTGATTTCTTTATATGTTCAATATATTTACGTTTTTATTGTAAGAGAGACCGTGGTCGTGATCGTATGGTAGTTGGATTACAACTATCTGTGCAATCAGTGCCTAGGCTATCATCACTAAAGCGAGCTCGAATCCCACTCATGGTGTGGTGTACTCAATATAAAATTATGTGATAAAGTTTATCAGTGATTTGTGGCAGGTCGGTGGTTTTCTCTGGGTTCTCCGGTTTCCTCCACCAATAAAACTGACCGCCACGCTATAACTGAAATATTGTTGAAAGTGGCGTTAAAAACCAAACCCTAAAACCGTTTTTATTGTAAAGATCAGTAATAGTAAGAGCAAAATTGTGTAAATGTAGACGACGAACAGGATGTGGTTATACAAAGTTGATTTATCGATTGATTGTTGTTTAACGCTAAGTGAACAGTATTTCAATTTAATTATGTATTTATTTTATGAGGATTACATACAGCCAGATGCTACTAGTAACTCTCCTCGAGATATGGTATATCTCCACATGTATGCTCACGACGGAATCAAGGTCATGTGGGTAGACACGTGGCAGTGGAATGGACATTTAGAGAACCAGAGGGAAAAAAGGATACAGTTGTTAGGATATGACAAAATTGCCTGGCAACGGCCATCCAACGACCATTGATTTGATTTAAGCAATATTTCAGCTATATCATGGCGACCAGTTTTAGTGGTTGAAGAAGCAGAAGTACCCGGAGAGAACCACCGACCATGGGCAAACAACTGGTAAACTTGATCACTTGCGAGTCGAGTGCACTCTATTTTGTAATTTACAAAGCCAGGCGCGAACCCACGCCGTATTGGTGATAGGCTTGTATGAGTTGTTAGGTAACTAACGACCACTCATTGCAAACTTTAATATTAAAGAGATATGGAAAGTTGTCTATTAGGTGTAGGGAACGTGATATTTATCATCTATTGTAGAACAATAATAGGTAAATGTACATACTTTCGTGTTTTTAAGTTCGAGTAAATTTAATATTTGAAATCATAGATATACAATGTTTCTTTTGGACAGTCTATTATAATAAAAACGTAAATATCTAATTTAGTGCGCACGAGGCGTTTCTCTAATAATTTTCACCAGCTACGCCCAAATTCGAAATATTGGAAACCCTAATAATTTAACAGTCTTTCGGAGCAAATAAACCAAAGGGGCTAAACATAATAATTAAAATAGGCTAAAGCTACCTATGCCTGAGGGAGGAGAATCTTAGTTTTAATATAAAAACAAATGTAAAAGTCCCTGGGAACAAGAAAACCAAAGGTGCTAAAACAGGAACCTTGATATGATTATAGTATTATTACGTGATGTTTTTCATATTGGCCTAGTAATAGGTCCGAGGCCTGCTGTATTGACCTGAGGCGCAGCCGAACGCCAATACAGCAGATCGAGGACCTATAACTAGGCCAATATGAAAAATATCACGTAATGATACCTATATTAATTAACCAGTCCAGAATCTCTTGGGACTTTTCCTTGCGATTGTCGAAACGTCTAGAGGATTCCGATCTAGCTGTTATTGGACTGACTGGAATCGGGCCAATACGGAAAATATCCGTATTGGACTGGTTTTTGCCGTATTGGCCAAATGAAAGTTTTTATATTGTATTGACAGATTTGATCATATAAAGGCTAATAAATAAAAGTGAATTAATAATATGTTTTATTTACTAGATTTACAATGATGACGTATGCACACTGAATCGAACCCGCTACTAAATTGTACAAGCATGGTTAAATGTCTAAATCCACTTACATGTTCAATTTATATTTTGAACGACATTTAACATGTGTTTGTTAAAGGTAAGAACATGTGACAAGCAACAACAGATATATCAAGACGTCGGTTAATGAATCCGCCAATTTTCTTCATAAAAAGACAAGAAATTTAATAAAAAAAAATTTTTAATGTAAATGCATACAGACTTTATAATTGCCGAAGGCCGTTTGAACTCAACGTGTATTCCCCCGGTACAGTTATAAATGACTTCATGTTTAGGATGGTGGCTGAACAATCAAAAATCTAACTCCCGGGGCTCAACAAACAAAAATAACATTATCTGACGATCAGTAACGCGTTTATGAGTAAGCTAATATGTATACATATACAAAGATATGTACCATATTGTTCTGAGGGAAAATGTATATTGAATCTACTTAATTGTCGATTTTATCGTTATTTTATGCGACTTTCTTTACTTACATGTATATATAATGTTAAACAATTCCAGGTAAAAAGCTTGTTATAAAACTCTATGGTATAAAGCTTGTTATATAAGTCTATATGTACAAAAATGTATACAGTCTATTTTCTTTGTGTTATAATCATTTCTTGTATTTGCATTGTATTGCTTGTGTGATGGTGTTTAACGCCACTTTCAACAATAGTCAGTTATATCGTAGCGGTCAGTTTTACTGGTAGAGAAAACTGGAGTACCCGGAGAAAAACACAGTCCTGTCACAAGTCACTGACAAACTTTATCACATAATGTTGTACACCTCGCCCTCATCATAAATCCAACTACCATACGATCACGGCCACGACGGCCCTATTTGCATTATATCATGATCTGATGAATTATTTATTGTATATATATGCCTATATGTTGTATGACATTGGTAAACACAGATAAAAACTCTGCCTATGTGGTAACCTCTATTAAGCAGTCGCCTATATTGAAATGTCATATTTTTCTTTTCCTGTCGAAGAAAATTTTACATGAATTGAACCTCTTTTAAGAGGTCACCTGTCTTTAAAAAAACTTTTCTTTGTCACAAAGGTCACCTTCTGATACAGGTTTGACTGTGTATAGAAAATGTCGTCTGAAATGAACCTCTTTTAAGAGGTCACCTGTCTTAAAATACCACTTTTCTTTGTCCCAAAGGGGACCTCTTAATACAGGCTTGACTGTGTTAACATTAAAAAATACATTTCTTTTAAAACACAATCTGTCTTCACGATATTTATTGAAATATTGTTGAAAGTGGCGGTAAACACCATAACTCTAACCCTAAAACTCAATTTGTATTAAAAAAATGGAAGGAAAGTTAAAAATTGACAAAGGAATCTAACACATTATTAAGCTTTTTATTTCATCTTTTACAGATCAAAGAATTTGTTCATCAGTGTTAATACTCTTCAGGACATGCGACTAACTGTGTCTTATAAGACACATGACACATTCTAAACGTGTAGTTGTCTGGTTTTGCTGATATACAAAAAAAATTATAACAAACAAAAACTAAAAAAACAAACAAATACAGTTAAATAATGGGTTGGTTTATGGTGTTTAACGCCACTTTCAACAATATTTCAGCTATATAATAAAATCAATATTATATATATACAATTAAAAAAATGGAATTTAAAAAATATATTTTCATGTAGTGGCGCGTCTTTATTTTATTAATAGTGTTAGTCTGAATAAAATTTGCCCTCCTCAGATTTTGTGAATATTATTCGATCCTCCAAAAATGTGTTTTGAAAATTTCTTTTTCTTTTTAAAGTCTTATATATATTATTTGTACTCAGTTCGGAGGTTGAATATAATTTAAATTCATAAAATAAAATGGACATAAATTATTTTAATTTTATACGAGAAAAGTAGGCTTCGCACCGAACACGATATAACTGAAATATTGTTGAAAGTGGCATTAAACACCATCAAACAAACAATCACACCGAACAGTTAGCGAGATATCTATAAAGTAAGCCAATAATTGAAAAAAAATGTACTCCAGAAAACGACGTAAAAATCCTGAAGTTAACAAGATTCAGAGACAAAAAAATCAGTTATTCACGTAGACGTTTTTACCAACGAATTTAGTGAGTTGGAATCCCGCTCATGGCGAAGTCTACTCGATACACTATTATGCAATAAATTGTTGTCAGCGACTTCCGACAGGTCGGTGGTTTTATCTGGGTTGCCTCCAATAAAACTGATCGCCACGATATCACTGAAATATGGTTGAAAGTGGCTTTAAACGCCAAAACCCTACACATTTTGTGTTTCTAAATTTATTTCATGTCACGACTATGGTAGAAATACGGGGCACTTGCATTGTAATACTAAATGAGTAAAATTAGCTGAAATTATAAAATTCAAGATTAAGACAAATATTTTATTTAAAAAAAATGGCGATGGCTTGATCTCAAAATATAATACAGTCATTATTACACGATAAGATGACAATTACGCGAATACATGAACTATTGTTTGAGAAAAAGGTTTAATAGTAAAATAAAATCGCAAAATGCATGTACATTGTTAAAAATTACATTGTCTAAATCTATTTAAATATCATTTTCAATTATTGAATGTAAATACACAAAGAAAAAGTCTACATAACATTCTTTAAAAAGCTTACCGACAGACATCTTGTTTTAATTTTCCTTTCTACGAAAAAATGATTTTTGTCGAAAAGTGATGTTTGTTTGTTCAAAACCACTTACAAAATCTTAATTTGCTTTGTGAATGAAGAACCCTGAGGCCATTCGAATGTTGTCTGTCATTCGTGACTTATAATTCAAATGAATACACCTTAGCCATGGGGAAATACATTTATAATTTTTACACTTGAATGCATTATACATACACATTTATCTACATGTATTTCACCGAGTTATAAGGAAAGGGATACATTGTTTTAAAATGTGTAAATACATTTTCATGATGGTTTTTTGTAATTCGAGATCTGAGACTCGGTGGAATTGCAATTTTTGTAATTTTACATCCTTGTCTTTGTTTGTTTGGGGGGCCGTCGTGGGCGTGATCGTATGGTATTTGGATTTATGACTACCTGTGCAATCAGTGCCTATCTCCACTAACGTTTAGAGTTCGAACACCCTTCTGAAGGCGAGGTATACTCGATACAACATTAAGTGATAAAGTTTGTAAGTGACTTGCGACAGGTCAGTGGTTTTCTCCGGGTACTCCTCCACCAATAAAACTGACCGTCATGATATAATTGAAATATTGTTGAAAGTGGCGTTAAAAACTAAACCATAAACCAGTTGTGAGTGAGAGGGTGATTGTTGTTTTAACGCCAATTCATTAATTTTTCAGATATACCATGGCGAGAACAAGTTATTTTTTAATGACATGAAGATGAGGTCCGCTTTGTTCTAGACCAACACGCTGGATTTTGGATTGTTATAGCGCTAGCTCACTGAAATAACAGTCCGCGTGTAGACATGTCCCTCCACTTGGACACATCATTCTAATTCCGAGCCAACCAGTCTTTGATCTTTCTCCTTAATGCTGCCTGCTTAGCGGAGAAACAACAAATACAGATTTTAAAGTCTTTCTTTTTGACCCGAACGGGGCTCGAACCCACGATCTACCGCACTCGATTAAACCAGTTGTGAAGAACAACAAGTAGTCGACATGTATGATAAGAAATGGGAAATATTTGATATTTTATTGAGATATAATCGAATATGTATATATTTGTGTACACTCCACATGGTCATCATA
This sequence comes from Bathymodiolus septemdierum, assembly GCA_963383655.1. NCBI lineage: Eukaryota > Metazoa > Mollusca > Bivalvia > Mytilida > Modiolidae > Bathymodiolus > Bathymodiolus septemdierum. The sequence continues at coordinate 8,905,707 of OY726527.1, forward strand.
ATTTATTGTTAATATATATATACATGTACATGTAACACATGAATTATAGGTGATATATACATACTTACATTAGTAGCCTTGTTTACCCAGGTCAATGTGAATTATTTATTTTCTGCTCGAGTTCTTCCATACGTAAACATAACGTTAAATTTCTTTCCTCCATCACCGACAAGACTTTTATCAGATTTAACTATATATACAAGTAACACGGCGGATGTCTTATAAGAATTAAGAACTACTTGCCTTTCACGAACACCTGTTTTTAGTGGAGTTTGTTTTGCTAATCTATTGAGTTTTCTGTGTTGTTTTGTGTTTCATTATTCTTTGTTCTGTGTCTTGTGTGGCTAATGTTGCCAGTGTCTCCAGATTGTTCATTCTCTATTATCCCTTCGGTGTTCTCTAACGTTTATTAACAGTGTCTCTGGATTGTTCATTCTCTATTGTCCCTTCGGTGTTCTCTAATGTTTATTAACAGTGTCTCCAGATTGTTCATTCTCTATTGCCCCTTCGGTGTTCTCTAACGTTTATTGACAGTGTCTCTGGATTGTTCATTCTCTATTGTCCCTTCGGTGTCCTCTAACGTTTATTAACAGTGTCTCCAGATTGTTCATTCTCTATTGCCCCTTCGGTGTTCTCTAACGTTTATTAACAGTGTCTCTGGATTGTTCATTCTCTATTGTCCCTTCGGTGTTCTATAACGTTTATTAACAGTGTCTGGATTGTTTATTCTCTATTGCCCCTTCGGTGTTCTCTAACGTTTATTAACAGTCTCTGGATTGTTCATTCTCTGTTGCCCCTTCGGTGTTCTCTAACGTTTATTGACAGTGTCTGGATTGTTAATTCTCTATTGTCCCTTCGGTGTTCTCTAACGTTTATTTATGACGTTTAATATTAGACATTAAAACAAATCTCATCTTGAACGTGATAAATTAGCATCAACAACATTGATTGATTGATTGATTGATTGGCGTTTAACGCCAACCTTAGCAATATTTCAGTTGAAATCACAAACAACAATTATTCGTTGATCATTCAGTCAACTTTATTAATGATAATGTCAATTTTGGGAGAGATTGAACACACACAGTGTTCTAAGTGTAGAATTAGTTATAATGCGGCAACCGCGAGTATTGACGGTGGGGGAATAAAACAATGAAGTCTATTCGTTTTTTGTTCATATGCAGCGTTTTACTAGAAACATCCTATATCATGCTCATGTGGTTTATTTCTTGTATAATAAGTAACTATATAAAGATGTATTTGTTTGATCAATATTACTAATATTGTATTTACGATTAGGACACGGCGTACTTTACAACAACTCTTCTCACACAGTTCATATGTGAGGGTTACTGGAATCGACATTAACTTCTGAACCAACTTGTCTCCTTCTTCGATTTACGGATTCTGATTACCCCTTCGGTATCTTCAAGCTCTTCTTAGAAATATTACTTCTATATAATGCCATTACTGATCATTAATTGAATAGTTTTGCGGTTGAGTGATGTAGATCTAAAACGGACAATGCCTCTGTGTGAAAGGATTCCGATGGCGCATTGGTGGATAATGGTTGATTTACAATGGGAACTAGTTTCCATGGACACATATCAAGCTTCAATTGTATGCCACAAGGGAGAAATTAGGTCATATTTATATACCGCGATGTTTCCTTGGGGAGGTATGCAAATTGACGTAGAACATAATACAGTAATGGTCGACAATACAACCCAACCAGGCGAATATGATCCACCATTCCTTCAAAGCTCAAACAGTACTGATGGATACATTAATCCAAACACACCTCTGACGGATCCCCTGGATATAGAAATAAGACATAGTTTCACTTCTTAAAAAGGGGGCTTCCGCTAGATGTGAGGACTAACCAAATACACAACTCGCCCTTAGGGCTGGAGACAAACGAGTACATGGAATATTGAGAATGCCACGCATCTTCCACATAAAAAATCTTGCAGCAACTCTATCAGTGCAACACTTTATTGGTGTCTCGTCAAAAATCAATAGATAAATAACAAATGATGAATTCCAACAATTCCAAAATATAATGGAAAAATAGTAGCAACATACACCTCTTACACACACACACGTGTATACAAGACCACCAATGTTCATTGCTTGGGGCACTGGCGGGGAATAGACTAGTTCTATAGGACCAAACCCGCCCTCTTGATAAAATGATGAGGCCATGTAAGGGTTTTCCACATATGAGTTGAATGTCATCCCTGACATATAACTGACTGCACATGGTTGTTGTAAAGACCACCAAGACCTAATGTTGATTTACATCATTTATTGGTCAAGTTTTTACAAGCAAATACATACTGAACATAACATAATTATATCGTACAGTATCTAGTCAGACACAACACTATTAATCTATTATATTAAGATAGAAATCAGCAAAGACATAGTCATATATATTGGAAGCGTTGCACTGTAGAACCATCATGTCACTCTTCTTTAAGTTTACAACAGTTATTTCATTGTCATTTATCTTCGTAAATCTGTCTCCAAAATGTGAAAGATCATGGGAATCTGTAGAGAAAAAATCTAAATATAGCATAGCACATTATATCCTAGATAACAGACGATTGGTTATTGCTTAACGTTCAGTGAATATTATTACAGCAGCTACATTCAGGGCGAGAAAAGAGAAGAGTTTCTTGTTCGGTAAGGCTGTAGAAACAAAATAATTATACTGCAGTATATCCTAGAGAACAGACAATTGATTGATTGAGTATTGCTGAGCGTTCCGTGAGTAGTATTACATCTATATTCATGGAGAAAAACAAGAAGAGTTTGTTGTTCATGTTAATGTCAATACCTTCGTTGGAGACTTTTTTACAGAAACACGAAAGAATTATGACCTAGACGTGTAGTTGTATTCAACAGACTGTTACACAGGTTGTAAGAATTTCCATAGTCTTTGGAATTAATTGTAAAATTCGTCTTTTGTATATTATTTTCTCGTCAAGAATATTACTGAAATACTGCATATTTGACGTTAAACAACAACCAAATTGTATCAATCTATCAAATCCAGAAATGCATCGTGCGGGCACTAGATATCTGCATATGCATTACTCATTAGGGGCTGTTGTAAGTTGTATCTTATGAGGAAATCGTTAACGCCTCTTTCTTAAAGGCAAATAACCAGCGGACACCGCTGGCGGATGAGTTGCTCATAGTTTCTCCGTTACGAAAGGCACCGGTTTCCGTTACATTGTATTTGTGCAAGAAGAATCAATTTCATCCTTAGGAAATGACATAAATGAGTGTCTCGTGTCACGCCCCTTCCGCATGAAATAGCAAGACTATAATAGTATCTCATTATGTTCAAAAGTTCCTTACGAATTGCCGTTTTATGACAAACTTGTCCGAACCGAATCTTTAAATTATTTATCTGTTGCAATCTAGAACTGAACATATAGAAGTGCCTCGTGTATGGAAACAAAACGACGCTCCTTGCTGTAAAGTAAAACTCGTAGTAGTTTCTACTGAGCAACGGTTTGCTAGTGGCCTGGTGCATGACAAAATGTTCAGCCCTTATATATCAGCTGTCATTTTATTGGTTGAAAGGCACAATGTCCTGCAACTTATCTATCAACTCTCGTTTTATTGGTGCAAGAAAAAATATCCCGACCTATCTATCATTTTGTTGGTGCAATGCACAATTTCCCGGCCTTATCTATCAACTCTCATTTTATTTGCGACAAAAGGAAACCTCTGTACATTACAATTGCCAATGCCAATTCACAACTTAGCCGGCGTAATCACTGGTTGCATACGATCACGGCACGTAGTATATAGCTGTCAAGATAAAATTGCACCTACATTGTAATTTGACGCCATTTATAAACCATTGATGACTAGGACTCGGTGTTCCTCCAGCTCTACATTTAAACGTTGCAGAAGCTCCAACACTAGACTCTATGTCACGTGGCTCATCTATCCAATAAGGTTTGGCTACAAGTAAAAAATAACTAGCTCATAGATGAACTATTCCACTGTATAAGATTTATCTCCAATAAATGTTAGATAGAGGCTATCCTGGTTAACCTCTTTGATTTACGTGCTATCAAAAAGTTTTATATTATTTGGCTTCCAATCTTTTGACTATTAGCGTACCTGACGAAAAGGTTATTCTAGGAACGTGCCGTGTGCACTAAATAGGATTAACTACAAGTAAATGAGTAGTTCGCTATGGATATGTTACTAGTCCACGAGGGAATCCGAAAATCAGATTAATGCGAAATTTTAGATTACTCTCACGAAAACTTGGAGTTTTGTGGGTAAAACTTGGTATATCGAACGAAGACATCAGGTTTTCTATCGGAATTGAAAATAAAAAAATAAAAAATAAATCATTACTAAATTAGTTATCAGAAATTGATTCTCGTCAAGCGAAAATTAATCTTCGTGTAATTTTCAGCCAAGTAAAATCGGCAAACGCAATTTGATAGTGAAAGACGTCAATCATTGTTTAAGGTCTGCCAATAAAAAACCTAGACCATAATACAAAATTTGTTTTACCTTGCTAGAAACGAAAATGCAGATTTGAAACATCAAATAATAACTACCTTTAATTACAACATTTATGTTTCTGTGTTGTCTAGAACCATTTGTACTCATTATATAACACGTGTAGCTGCCCGAGTCACTCTCAGCTAGCTCTGCTATAAATAACTCCTGTCCACCTGATGACACGTGTCGACGGTTGTCGGGAATCGATCCACTAGTTGAACTTTCCCAGTGAACCTCAGATGTTGGGCTGTAATAATATTATCCAAAATATACAAGACGTAGACGATTGACTGATTATTGCTTAGCTCACACCAACATTGTGTCAGCTATATTCTGGACTAAAACCAGTTCAACTGGACAAATATGGAAAGTTGGGTAGGAAGAACAAATCTCTTTTAAATATATATATATAACGTACAGTGGGCATGTCACTATAGACATAGGGGGTTAGGGTTATGGCGTTTAACGCCACATTCAACAATATATCAGTTATATCGTGGCGGTCAGTTTCATTGGTAGAGGAAAGTGGTGTAGTCGTAGAAAACCACCGCCCTGTCGCTGATAAACTTTATCACATAATGTTGTATCGAGAACATCTAGATTTGTAACATTTGTTCACACCACGATATAGCTGAAATACTGCTAATGTTGGCGTTAAATACCAATCAATAAATCTTATCAATTTGCAGTCGCTCAGTGGGGACATGCTTGAGTTTTATTGTGTACTCACTATAATAACAAACCTTTTTTTTCTTTTTTTTTCTTTTTTTTGTCAAATTATATTTATACTAATACGGTGACATTATCAATGATTGTTTTGCTATTTGTATTGTGATGTATGCATAATTGATCAGAATAAAATATATATTACAAAAAAAATAATAACAAACTTACTTTCCACCATAAATACATTTAAGCTTAAGAGATTCTCCCAGCATTCCAAGTACTTGATTTGGCGAGGACCATAGGAGGTAAGGTGGTACACTCTTATCTAAAATATAAAACGCGGTCGATTACGTTATATCGTAATGCTAAAGTTCAAATAAAATACTATCTGATATCTCACAGGAACCGTCGTGGTAAATATCGTATGTACTGCAGTTGGATGTTGGAGATTTACAACTACCTATGCCATCATTGCGTATCACCACTAAAGTTGTGAGTTCGAACACCGTTCATGGAGAGATGTACTCGATACAACATTATGTGACAAAGTTTGTTAGTGACTTGCGACAGGTCGGTTGTTTTCTCTGGGTACTCCTGTTTCCTCCACCAATAAAACTGACCACCACTATATAGCTGAAATATTGTTGAAAGTGGCGTTAAACACCATTAATCAAACCTAAACCGATATATCTCATATTATACTGTTGACATATTAACTGCATGATATTTCCCTTTGGTTTTCCTGTTTCAAACACCTTTATATTATGTGGTTTTCCAATCTTTGGACTATGAGCGTACCTGATGAAGGTTATTCCAGAAACGGGTCGTGCCACACTTTTACGTCAATAATTTATTGTTTCTAAATGTTTTCATCATTAAGATAGCTGGAATCAATTGCCGGTTACCAACAATTAACTACGAGTGTTAACTGAACCTCCAATTTCTGTGACACTATATGGACTCTGTTGAGATGAATAATCTGTGAATTGTGTTTATTGTTATGCTGAAATATGTCGTTACATACCCGGTGATAAGTCATAAGTGGCTTAGTTTAATACTTCCAGATGGTATGATCACAGTTCCTGCTCCACCAGTGACACCCGTCGTATTACTCTAGATACACACTCGGTGATAAGTCATTAGTAGTTTAATTTAATACTTACCGGTACTTCCGGCTGGTATAATCACAGTTCCTGCTCCGCCAGTGACACCCGTCGTGTTACTCTAGTTACAAACCCGGTGATAAGTCATTAGTAGTTTAATTTAATACTTACCGGTACTTCCGGCTGGTATGATCACAGTTCCTGGTCCTATTTGCATCTCTCTCATAATATTGTTCATTGCCATACAAGCATAGTAGTTCCCTTCTTGAAAGTCTTCTTCTTTAACATTGGTGATGTACAGACGACCTACGAGGTTTAATTTTTAAATATTATACAATTACAGACTTTTGTAGAAGTGAATATGAGTTTTTATTGACCTGTAAAATAATATTGACCGAAGCCGAAGGCTGAGCTCAATACGTTATATGGTTTTGTCAATGACGTCATTCAGTGAATATTACTTCCAGAAGGTGAATACCATAATTTGTTGACCTCTAGACGTTACTTAGCTATTTCTAGTCATTATGTAATAATATGTATTATTCCACTCTATAATATTTATTCTACTTATATAGGAATTCGATTGGTCGAAACAATCCCACGACATTTATAGCATCGTATTTCCCTCTCAACAATATCGTATTTCCCTTATTCGAAATTCTCAAGATTTAATGATTTGGTCATATAACGGTATAACTCCAGAGATGTTCCGAAATAATAATTGTGTAAACAAAGATGGCCAAAATATTTCATTTGGCAGAATTCACCAAAACGTTGGCCTAGTGGAATAAAACATTCATTTCCCTTAGGAAATATGACTTTTCTCGGGTGAACAAATATTCATATCTCCCCTATGCACGGGAAATAAGTGTATATTGTTTTCCAAGTTTTATATCGAGACGCATAAACCTATCTCTTTAAAGGTATAAGGGCGTTGATTTTGACAATTTTTTCGCCCAGATATTTTTTACAAGGAGTACATTAATAACTTAAATTAACACTAATTATCGAGTTTTAAAGTAAAAAATGTCATCCATTCTCTTTTATTTTCATGAAAAATATTTCGAACATAAATTCCTGCCGATGGAAAACTCGCATGCGATCGTACGAGTATTTTAACTGATTCTGCTTAAAAAAAAGTAATAAGAAAGAAGTTTTGGAGAATTATAATAAAACGATAATTAACACAGGCCACCTACATGACCGTTGAATGGAATTGAAGGAAGCATCAGTGCCATTGTGCAAGTAGTTCGTAAAGTAGGACATGCATAATTTATAATGCAGTGAGACAAGGTGCACACACAAAAACAAGGTAAATACTTTTTATTCTCGTGTTTTGAAGGTAAATACTTTTTATACTCGTGTTTTGAAGGTAAATATTAACTTTGAATGCAAAAAAACCTTTCAAAAGAATTACAAACTCAACGACATTATAACTTTAATAAGCAAATGTTTAGTATGGCACATATAATCATAAACAGGATAAATGACTTTCATGTAAATGGACCTTTTCCACATTCCAAATTTAATTCTAAAATTATATGTTTTATACTAGTTATGTCCCCTACGATGAGCAAAATTGCATCCGTTCTGTCCCAGAACGGATGCAATTTTGCTCATCGTAGCAATTGAACGAATTTGAGTAGAATTTTCCATAATTTGTAGATATTGGAACCTGGTTAAAAAGCAGAAGATAAGTTTATAATATATTCACAAGTTGCTAAAACATTAAAAAAGATCATGGGAGACGATATATGTCATTCGCATTGAACTTTACATGAAAGGGAAGTAATTGTGTCTGCATTAATAGGAAATGACTCATGTAAATGGTCTATTGGGATGGATTTATGATATACAGTTGTTATCACTGTCAGTAGAAAAGTTTCAAGATACCAAAGTGTTAATCAGAATACCGTAAATCAAAGAAAGACAGACAAGACAATGACCAGATTGATTTTGAATTTTGGTGTTTTAACGCCACTTTCAGCAATATTTCAGCTATATCATGGCGACCAGTTTTAGTGGTGGAAGAAGCCGGAGTACCCGGAGAGAACCACCGACCATGGGCAAGCAACTGGTAAACTTTATCACTTGCGACTGCTAGTCGAGTGCACCCTTTTTTGTAATTTACAAAGCCTTTCGCGAACCAACGCCGTATTGATGACCAGAAGAAAAAGGACAAACAGTGATCCACAAAACACTACACAGAAAACTAAAGATCGAGCAGCACTAACCCCACTTGAAACAGCAGGTGAGCACATGGGCTCCGGAAGGCTGAGTAGTTCCTGCTCGACGTGTAATGTATCACAACTTAGATGGGATGGGAAACACGGACACCTATAACAACCAGAACGAGTCACACAGGCACCTCATTAATATGGTTGCATTTGTTCATCATTTTAATTTTAAATATTACTATTTTCATATTACAATTTAACTGTGAAATTACTTAACATGTAACGTGTTACTGTAAGTAAAAGTTAGAGAATACCGAAAGGCCAATAAAAAAAAATCCAGAGAAAATGGCAACATGGTTACACAAGACGAAGAAAAACACAATACAATGCTTAGACACTACTATACCCAAACAGACGCATATAACGTCAATAAGATATGAGCCCTCCTACAAACAACTGGAGGTAAAGACGACCCGAACATAGTTTTATTCGGACATCAGAACACGGAACTCTGGATCTAAAATGAAGAACCGAACATCGTTTTATGCGGAAATTATAGCGGACCTCACAACACGGAACTCAGAACATAAAGACACCTACCTTCTAAATCACTTGTTATTCTGTTATCCAACTTAACAGGTTCAAATTTTCCAGTTTCTTGTTTCAGAATCCAGTAGATTTTAGCAGCAGGGACACTTCTTGGTGGAGTGCACGGCAATGTGATGGAAGTCCCCTTATCTACGAGTAATTGACGATTTTCACTCGAAGGGAAAACATCGATCATTCCTTCGATTAAATTAACCTTGATCGATATTGATGTTCCAAATTCATTAACTGCGCTACATTGATATAGTCCCTCATCTGTCGATTCTGAACAATGGATGACAATGGTTCCTTTACCTTGTATTTGTACAATACGGCCATTATCAGTATCATCGGGTTTAAATTCTATGCTGTTTTTGGTCCATCGATATCTGCAGTGAAAAGTGAACTATTTTATAATAAAATACAGTGGTGTCTATTACGATTCTACTCATCAGATGAGGTTCGTGTCGTTTAACAGTAGCACTAATAGGAGGCAATAGTGCAGTAGGAACATCTTATCCTTCCGGCGCACCTAAGTGGAGAAGAAATATTTTCCGGAGCGCCTAAGTGGAGAAGGAACATCTTATCCTTCCGGAGCACCTAAGTGGAGAAGGAACATCTTATCCTTACGGTGCACCTAAGTGGAGAAGGAACATATTATCCTTCCAGAGCGCCTAAGTGGAGAAGGAACACATTATCCTTCCAGTGCACCTAAGTGGAGAAGGAATATATTATCCTTCCGGTGCACCTAAGTGGAGAAGGAACATATTATCCTTCCAGAGCGCCTAAGTGGAGAAGGAACACATTATCCTTCCAGTGCACCTAAGTGGAGAAGGAATATATTATCCTTCCGGTGCACCTAAGTGGAGAAGGAACATCTTATTTTTCCCGTGCATCTAAGTGGAGAAGGATCATCTAGCCCTTCAGGAGCACCTAAGTGGAGAAGGAACATCCTATCCTTCCGGTGCACCTAAGTGGAGAAGGAACATATTATCATTCAAGAGCACCTCAGTGGAGAAGGAACATCTTATCCTTCAGCAGCACCAAAGTTGAGAAGGAACAAATTATCCTTCAGGAGCACCTAAGTGGAGAAGGAACATCTTATCCTTCGGTGCACCGAAGTGGAGAAGGAACATATTATTCTTCCGGTGCACCTAAGTGGAGAAGGACCATCTTATCCTTCAGGAGCACCTAAGTGGAGAAGGAACATCTTATCCATCCGGTGCACCTAAGTGGAGAAGGAACATCTTATCCTTCCGGTGCACTTAAGTGGAGAAGGAACATCTTATCCTTCAGGAGCACCTAAGTGGAGAAGGAACATCTTATCCTTCCGGTGCACATAAGTGGAGAAGGAACATCGTATCCTTCAGGTGCACCTAAGTGGAGAAGGAACATCTTATCCTTTCGGTGCACCTAATTGGAGAAGGAACATCTTATTCTTCCCGTGCATCTAAGTGGAGAAGGATCATCTTATCCTTCAGGAGCACCTAAGTGGAGAAGGAACATCTTATCCTTCTGGTGCACCTAAGTGGAGAAGGAACATATTATCATTCAAGAGCACCTAAGTGGAGAAGGAACATATTATGCTTCAGGAGCACCTAAGTGGAGAAGGAACATATTATCCTTCTGGTGCACCGAATTGGAGAAGGAACATATTATCCTTCCGGTGCACCTAATTGGAGAAGGACCATCTTATCCTTCAGGAGCACCTAAGTGGAGAATGAACATCTTATCCTTCCAGTGCACATAAGGGCAGAAGGAACATCTTATCCTTCAGGAGAACCTAAGTGGAGAAGGAACATCTGATCCTTCAGGAGCACCTAAGTGGATAAGGAACATCTTATCCTTCAGGTCCACCTAAGTGGAGAAGGAACATCTTTTCCTTCAGGAGCACCTAACTGGAGAAGGAACATCTTATCCTTCCAGTGCACCTAAGTGGAGAAGGAACATATTATCCTTCCGGTGCACCTAAGTGCAGAAGGACCATCTTATCCTTCAGGAGCACCTAAGTGGAGAAGGAACATCGTATCCTTCAGGTACACCTATGTGGAGAAGGAACATCTTATCCTTCCGGTGCACCTAATTGGAGAAGGAACATCTTATTCTTCCCGTGCATCTAAGTGGAGAAGGATCATCTTACCCTTCAGGAGCACCTAAGTGGAGAAGGAACATCTTATCCTTCCGGTGCATCTAAGTGGAGAAGGAACATATTATTATTCAAGAGCACCTAAGTGGAGAAGGAATATCTTATCCTTCAGGAGCACCAAAGTGGAGAAGGAACATATTATCCTTCAAGAGCACCTAAGCGGATAAGGAACATATTATACTTCCGGTGCACCGAAGTGGAGAAGGAACATATTATCCTTCCGGTGCACCTACGTGGAGATGGAACATCTTATCCTTCCGGTCCACCTAAGTGGGGAAGGTACATCTTATCCTTCAGGAGCACTTAAGTGGAGAAGGAACATCGTATCCTTCCGGTGGACATAAGTGGAGAAGGAACATCGTATCCTTCAGGTGCACCTAAGTGGAGAAGGAACATATTATCCATCCGTTGCACCTAAGTGGAGAAGGAACATCTTATCCTTCAGGAGCACATAAGTGGAGAAGGAACATCTGATTCTTCAGGAGCACCTAAGTGGAGAAGGAACATCTTATCCTTCTGGTGCACCTAAGTGGAGAAGGAACATCGTATCCTTCAGGAGCACCTAAGTGGGGAAGGAACATATTATCCTTCAGGAGCACATAAGTGGAGAAGGAACATCTTATCCTTCAGGAGCACCAAAGTGAAGAAGAAATATTTTCCGGAGCGCCTAAGTGGAGAAGGAACATCTTATCCTTCCGGAGCACCTAAGTGGAGAAGAAATATTTTCCGGAGCGCCTAAGTGGAGAAGGAACATCTTATCCTTCCGAAGCACCTAAGTGGAGAAGGAACATATTATCCTTCCAGAGTGCCTAAGTGGAGAAGGAACACATTATCCTTCCAGTGCACCTAAGTGGAGAAGGAATATATTATCCTTCCGGTGCACCTAAGTGGAGAAGGAACATCTTATTTTTCCCTTGCATCTAAGTGGAGAAGGATCATCTAGCCCTTCAGGAGCACATAAGTGGAGAAGGAACATCTTATCCTTCCGGTGCACCTAAGTGGAGAAGGAACATATTAGCATTCAAGAGCACCTCAGTAGAGAAGGAACATCTTATCATTCAGCAGCACCAAAGTTGAGAAGGAACAAATTATCCTTCAGGAGCACCTAAGTGGAGAAGGAACATCTTATCCTTCCGGTACACCGAAGTGGAGAAGGAACATATTATCCTGCCGGTGCACCTAAGTGGAGAAGGACCATCTTATCCTTCAGGAGCACCTAAGTGGAGAAGGAACATCTTATCCATCCGGTGCACCTAAGTGGAAAAGCAACATCTTATCCTTCCGGTGCACTTAAGTGGAGAAGGAACATCTTATCCTTCAGGAGCACCTAAGTGGAGAAGGAACATATTATCCTTCAGGAGCACCTAGGTGGAGAAGGAACATCTTATCCTTCCGGTGCACATAAGTGGAGAAGGAACATCTTATCCTTCAGGAGCACCTAAGTGGAGAAGGAACATCTTATCCTTCAGGAGCACATAAGTGGGGAAGGAACATCTTATCCTTCAGGTGCACCTAACTGGAGAAGGAACATTTTATCCTTCCGGTGGACCTAAGTGGAGAAGGAACATATTATCCTTCTGGAGCATCTAAGTGGAGAAGGAACATCTGATCCTTCAGGTGCACCTAAGTGGAGAAGGAACATCTTATCCTTCAGGAGCACCTAAGTGGAAAAGGAACATCTTATCCTTCCGGTGCACCTAAGTGGAGAAGGAACATCTTATCATTCCGGTGCACCTAAGTGGAGAAGGAACATCTTATCCTTCTGGTTCACCGAAGTGGAGAAGGAACATATTATCCTTCCGGTGCACCTAAGTGGAGAAGAAACATCTGATCCTTCAGGAGCACTTAAGTGGAGAAGGAACATCTTATCCTTCCGGTGCACCTAAGTGGAGAAGGAACATCTTATCCTTCAGGAGCACCTAAGTGGAGAAGGAACATATTATTCTTCCGGTGCACCTAAGTGGAGAAGGAACATCTGATCCTTCAGGAGCACCTAAGTGGAGAAGGAACATCGTATCCTTCCGGTACACCTAAGTGGAGAAGGATCATCTTATCCTTCAGGAGCACCTAAGTGGAGAAGGAACATATTATCCTTCCGGTGCATCTAGGTGGAGATGGACCATCTTATCCTTCAGGAGCACCTAAGTGGAGAAGGAACATCTTATAAATCCGGTGCACCTAAGTGGAGAAGAAACATCTGATCCTTCAGGAGCACCTAAATGGAGAAGGAACATCTTATCCTTCAGGTGCACCTAAGTGCAGAAGGAACATCTTATCCTTCAGGAGCACCTAAGTGGAGAAGGAACATTTTATCCTTCAGGAGCACCTAAGTGGAGAAGGAACATCTTATCCTTCAGGTGCACCTAAGTGGAGAAGGAACATCTTATCCTTCCGGTGCACCTAAGTGGAGAAGGAACATCTTATCCTTAATGAAAACCGAAATGGAGAAAGAAGATATTATCCTTCCGTTGCTCCTAAGTGGAGAAGGAACATCTTGTCCTTCAGGAGCACCTAAGTGGAGAAGGAACATCGTATCCTTCCGGTACACCTAAGTGGAGAAGGAACATCTTATCCTTCAGGAGCACCTAAGTGGAGAAGGAACATATTATCCTTTCGGTGCACCTAAGTGGAGAAGAACCATCTTATCCTTCAGGAGCACCTAAGTGGAGAAGGAACATCTTATCCATCCGGTGCACTTAAGTGGAGAAGAAACATCTGATCCTTCAGGTGCACCTAAATGGAGAAGGAACATCTTATCCATCCGGTGCACCTAAGTGCAGAAGGGACATCTTATCCTTCAGGAGCACCTAAGTGGAGAAGGAACATCTGACCCTTCAGGAGCACCTAAGTGGAGATGGAACATCTTATCCTTCAGGTGCGCCTAAGTGGAGAAGGAACATCTTATCCTTCAGGAGCACCTAAGTAGAGAAGGAACATATTATCCTTCCGGTGCACCTAAGTGGAGAAGGACCATCTTATCCTTCAGGAGCACCTAAGTGGAGAAGGAACATCTTATCCTTCAGGTGCACCGAACTGGAGAAGGAACATCCTATCCTTCCGGTGCACCTAAGTGGAGATGGAACATCTTATCCTTCCGGTGCACCTAAGTGGAGAAGAAACATCTTATCCTTCCGGTGCACCGAAGTGGAGAAGGAACATATTATCCTTCAGGAGCACCTAAGTGGAGAAGGACCATCTTTTCCTTCAGGAGCACCTAAATGGAGAAGGAACATCTTTTCCATCCGGTGCACTTAAGTGGAGAAGGAACATCTGATCCTTCAGGAGCACCTAAGTGGAGAAGGAACATCTGATCCTTCCGATGCACCTAAGTGCAGAAGGAACATCTTATCCTTCAGGATCACCTAAGTGGAGAAGAAACATCTGATCCTTCAGGAGTACCTAAGTGGAGAAGGAACATCTTATCCTTCCGGTGGACCTAAGTGGAGAAGGAACATCTTATCCTTCATGAACACCTAAATGGAGAAGGAAGATATTATCCTTCCGTTGCTCCTAAGTGGAGAAGGAAAATCTTGTCCTTCAGGAGCACCTAACTGGATAAGGAACATATTATCCTTCCGGTGCACCTAAGTGGAGAAGGACCATCTTATCCTTCAGGAGGACTTAAGTGGAGAAGGAACATCGTATCCTTCAGGAGCACCTAATTGGAGAAGGAACATCTTATTCCTCCCGTGCATCTAAGTGGAGAAGGATCATCTTACCTTCAGGAGCACCTAAGTGGAGAAGTAACATCTTATCCTTCATGAACACCTAAGTGGAGAAGGACGATATTATCCTTCCGGTGCACCTAAGTGGAGAAGGACCATATTATCCTTCCGGTCCACCTAAGTGGAGAAGGAACATCTTATCCTTCCGGTGCACCTAAGTGGAGAAGGAACATCTTATCCTTCAGGAGCACCTAAGTGGAGAAGGAACATATTATTCTTCCGGTGCACCTAAGTGGAGAAGGAACATCTGATCCTTCAGGAGCACCTAAGTGGAGAAGGAACATCGTATCCTTCCGGTACACCTAACTGGAGAAGGAACATCGTATCCTTCAGGAGCACCTAAGTGGGGAAGGAACATATTATCCTTCAGGAGCACATAAGTGGAGAAGGAACATCTTATCCTTCAGGAGTACCTAAGTGGAGAAGGAACATCTTATCCTTCAGGAGCACCAAAGTGAAGAAGAAATATTTTCCGGAGCGCCTAAGTGGAGAAGGAACATCTTATCCTTCTGGAGCACCTAAGTGGAGAAGAAATATTTTCCGGAGCGCCTAAGTGGAGAAGGAACATCTTATCCTTCCGAAGCACCTAAGTGGAGAAGGAACATATTATCCTTACAGAGTGCCTAAGTGGAGAAGGAACACATTATCCTTCCAGTGCACCTAAGTGGAGAAGGAATATATTATCCTTCCGGTGCACCTAAGTGGAGAAGGAACATCTTATCCTTCCGGTGCACCTAAGTGGAGAAGGAACATATTATCATTCAAGAGCACCTAAGTGGAGAAGGAACATCTTATTTTTCCCTTGCATCTAAGTGGAGAAGGATCATCTAGCCCTTCAGCAGCACCAAAGTTGAGAAGGAACAAATTATCCTTCAGGAGCACCTAAGTGGAGAAGGAACATCTTATCCTTCCGGTACACCGAAGTGGAGAAGGAACATATTATCCTGCCGGTGCACCTAAGTGGAGAAGGACCATCTTATCCTTCAGGAGCACCTAAGTGGAGAAGGAACATCTTATCCATCCGGTGCACCTAAGTGGAGAAGCAACATCTTATCCTTCCGGTGCACTTAAGTGGAGAAGGAACATCTTTTCCTTCAGGAGCACCTAACTGGAGAAGGAACATCTTATCCTTCCAGTGCACCTAAGTGGAGAAGGAACATATTATCCTTCCGGTGCACCTAAGTGCAGAAGGACCATCTTATCCTTCAGGAGCACCTAAGTGGAGAAGGAACATCGTATCCTTCAGGTACACCTATGTGGAGAAGGAACATCTTATCCTTCCGGTGCACCTAATTGGAGAAGGAACATCTTATTCTTCCCGTGCATCTAAGTGGAGAAGGATCATCTTACCCTTCAGGAGCACCTAAGTGGAGAAGGAACATCTTATCCTTCCGGTGCATCTAAGTGGAGAAGGAACATATTATTATTCAAGAGCACCTAAGTGGAGAAGGAATATCTTATCCTTCAGGAGCACCAAAGTGGAGAAGGAACATATTATCCTTCAAGAGCACCTAAGCGGATAAGGAACATATTATACTTCCGGTGCACCGAAGTGGAGAAGGAACATATTATCCTTCCGGTGCACCTACGTGGAGATGGAACATCTTATCCTTCCGGTCCACCTAAGTGGGGAAGGTACATCTTATCATTCAGGAGCACTTAAGTGGAGAAGGAACATCGTATCCTTCCGGTGGACATAAGTGGAGAAGGAACATCGTATCCTTCAGGTGCACCTAAGTGGAGAAGGAACATATTATCCATCCGTTGCACCTAAGTGGAGAAGGAACATCTTATCCTTCAGGAGCACATAAGTGGAGAAGGAACATCTGATTCTTCAGGAGCACCTAAGTGGAGAAGGAACATCTTATCCTTCTGGTGCACCTAAGTGGAGAAGGAACATCGTATCCTTCAGGAGCACCTAAGTGGGGAAGGAACATATTATCCTTCAGGAGCACATAAGTGGAGAAGGAACATCTTATCCTTCAGGAGCACCAAAGTGAAGAAGAAATATTTTCCGGAGCGCCTAAGTGGAGAAGGAACATCTTATCCTTCCGGAGCACCTAAGTGGAGAAGAAATATTTTCCGGAGCGCCTAAGTGGAGAAGGAACATCTTATCCTTCCGAAGCACCTAAGTGGAGAAGGAACATATTATCCTTCCAGAGTGCCTAAGTGGAGAAGGAACACATTATCCTTCCAGTGCACCTAAGTGGAGAAGGAATATATTATCCTTCCGGTGCACCTAAGTGGAGAAGGAACATCTTATTTTTCCCTTGCATCTAAGTGGAGAAGGATCATCTAGCCCTTCAGGAGCACATAAGTGGAGAAGGAACATCTTATCCTTCCGGTGCACCTAAGTGGAGAAGGAACATATTATCATTCAAGAGCACCTCAGTAGAGAAGGAACATCTTATCATTCAGCAGCACCAAAGTTGAGAAGGAACAAATTATCCTTCAGGAGCACCTAAGTGGAGAAGGAACATCTTATCCTTCCGGTACACCGAAGTGGAGAAGGAACATATTATCCTGCCGGTGTACCTAAGTGGAGAAGGACCATCTTATCCTTCAGGAGCACCTAAGTGGAGAAGGAACATCTTATCCATCCGGTGCACCTAAGTGGAGAAGCAACATCTTATCCTTCCGGTGCACTTAAGTGGAGAAGGAACATCTTATCCTTCAGGAGCACCTAAGTGGAGAAGGAACATATTATCCTTCAGGAGCACCTAGGTGGAGAAGGAACATCTTATCCTTCCGGTCCACCTAAGTGGAGAAGGAACATCTTATCCTTCAGGAGCGCCTAAATGGAGAAGGAACATCTTATCCTTCCGGTGCACATAAGTGGAGAAGGAACATCTTATCCTTCAGGAGCACCTAAGTGGAGAAGGAACATCTTATCCTTCAGGAGCACATAAGTGGGGAAGGAACATCTTATACTTCAGGTGCACCTAACTGGAGAAGGAACATTTTATCCTTCCGGTGGACCTAAGTGGAGAAGGAACATATTATCCTTCTGGAGCATCTAAGTGGAGAAGGAACATCTGATCCTTCAGGTGCACCTAAGTGGAGAAGGAACATCTTATCCTTCAGGAGCACCTAAGTGGAAACGGAACATCTTATCCTTCCGGTGCACCTAAGTGGAGAAGGAACATCTTATCATTCCGGTGCACCTAAGTGGAGAAGGAACATCTTATCCTTCTGGTTCACCGAAGTGGAGAAGGAACATATTATCCTTCCGGTGCACCTAAGTGGAGAAGAAACATCTGATCCTTCAGGAGCACCTAAGTGGAGAAGGAACATCTTATCGTTCCGGTGCACCTAAGTGGAGAAGGAACATCTTATCCTTCAGGAGCACCTAAGTGGAGAAGGAACATATTATTCTTCCGGTGCACCTAAGTGGAGAAGGAACATCTGATCCTTCAGGAGCACCTAAGTGGAGAAGGAACATCGTATCCTTCCGGTACACCTAAGTGGAGAAGGATCATCTTATCCTTCAGGAGCACCTAAGTGGAGAAGGAACATATTATCCTTCCGGTGCACCTAGGTGGAGAAGGACCATCTTATCCTTCAGGAGCACCTAAGTGGAGAAGGAACATCTTATAAATCCGGTGCACCTAAGTGGAGAAGAAACATCTGATCCTTCAGGAGCACCTAAATGGAGAAGGAACATCTTATCCTTCAGGTGCACCTAAGTGCAGAAGGAACATCTTATCCTTCAGGAGCACCTAAGTGGAGAAGGAACATTTTATCCTTCAGGAGCACCTAAGTGGAGAAGGAACATCTTATCCTTCAGGTGCACCTAAGTGGAGAAGGAACATCTTATCCTTCCGGTGCACCTAAGTGGAGAAGGAACATCTTATCCTTAATGAAAACCGAAATGGAGAAAGAAGATATTATCCTTCCGTTGCTCCTAAGTGGAGAAGGAACATCTTGTCCTTCAGGAGCACCTAAGTGGAGAAGGAACATCGTATCCTTCCGGTACACCTAAGTGGAGAAGGAACATCTTATCCTTCAGGAGCACCTAAGTGGAGAAGGAACATATTATCCTTTCGGTGCACCTAAGTGGAGAAGAACCATCTTATCCTTCAGGAGCACCTAAGTGGAGAAGGAACATCTTATCCATCCGGTGCACTTAAGTGGAGAAGAAACATCTGATCCTTCAGGTGCACCTAAATGGAGAAGGAACATCTTATCCATCCGGTGCACCTAAGTGCAGAAGGGACATCTTATCCTTCAGGAGCACCTAAGTGGAGAAGGAACATCTGACCCTTCAGGAGCACCTAAGTGGAGATGGAACATCTTATCCTTCAGGTGCGCCTAAGTGGAGAAGGAACATCTTATCCTTCAGGAGCACCTAAGTAGAGAAGGAACATATTATCCTTCCGGTGCACCTAAGTGGAGAAGGACCATCTTATCCTTCAGGAGCACCTAAGTGGAGAAGGAACATCTTATCCTTCAGGTGCACCGAACTGGAGAAGGAACATCCTATCCTTCCGGTGCACCTAAGTGGAGATGGAACATCTTATCCTTCCGGTGCACCTAAGTGGAGAAGAAACATCTTATCCTTCCGGTGCACCGAAGTGGAGAAGGAACATATTATCCTTCAGGAGCACCTAAGTGGAGAAGGACCATCTTTTCCTTCAGGAGCACCTAAATGGAGAAGGAACATCTTTTCCATCCGGTGCACTTAAGTGGAGAAGGAACATCTGATCCTTCAGGAGCACCTAAGTGGAGAAGGAACATCTGATCCTTCCGATGCACCTAAGTGCAGAAGGAACATCTTATCCTTCAGGATCACCTAAGTGGAGAAGAAACATCTGATCCTTCAGGAGTACCTAAGTGGAGAAGGAACATCTTATCCTTCCGGTGGACCTAAGTGGAGAAGGAACATCTTATCCTTCATGAACACCTAAATGGAGAAGGAAGATATTATCCTTCCGTTGCTCCTAAGTGGAGAAGGAAAATCTTGTCCTTCAGGAGCACCTAACTGGATAAGGAACATCTTATCCTTCCGGTGCACCTAAGTGGAGAAGGACCATCTTATCCTTCAGGAGGACTTAAGTGGAGAAGGAACATCGTATCCTTCAGGAGCACCTAATTGGAGAAGGAACATCTTATTCTTCCCGTGCATCTAAGTGGAGAAGGATCATCTTACCTTCAGGAGCACCTAAGTGGAGAAGTAACATCTTATCCTTCATGAACACCTAAGTGGAGAAGGACGATATTATCCTTCCGGTGCACCTAAGTGGAGAAGGACCATATTATCCTTCCGGTCCACCTAAGTGGAGAAGGAACATCTTATCCTTCCGGTGCACCTAAGTGGAGAAGGAACATCTTATCCTTCAGAGCACCTAAGTGGAGAAGGAACATATTATTCTTCCGGTGCACCTAAGTGGAGAAGGAACATCTGATCCTTCAGGAGCACCTAAGTGGAGAAGGAACATCGTATCCTTCCGGTACACCTAACTGGAGAAGGAACATCGTATCCTTCAGGAGCACCTAAGTGGGGAAGGAACATATTATCCTTCAGGAGCACATAAGTGGAGAAGGAACATCTTATCCTTCAGGAGTACCTAAGTGGAGAAGGAACATCTTATCCTTCAGGAGCACCAAAGTGAAGAAGAAATATTTTCCGGAGCGCCTAAGTGGAGAAGGAACATCTTATCCTTCAGGAGCACCTAAGTGGAGAAGAAATATTTTCCGGAGCGCCTAAGTGGAGAAGGAACATCTTATCCTTCCGAAGCACCTAAGTGGAGAAGGAACATATTATCCTTACAGAGTGCCTAAGTGGAGAAGGAACACATTATCCTTCCAGTGCACCTAAGTGGAGAAGGAATATATTATCCTTCCGGTGCACCTAAGTGGAGAAGGAACATCTTATCCTTCCGGTGCACCTAAGTGGAGAAGGAACATATTATCATTCAAGAGCACCTAAGTGGAGAAGGAACATCTTATTTTTCCCTTGCATCTAAGTGGAGAAGGATCATCTAGCCCTTCAGCAGCACCAAAGTTGAGAAGGAACAAATTATCCTTCAGGAGCACCTAAGTGGAGAAGGAACATCTTATCCTTCCGGTACACCGAAGTGGAGAAGGAACATATTATCCTGCCGGTGCACCTAAGTGGAGAAGGACCATCTTATCCTTCAGGAGCACCTAAGTGGAGAAGGAACATCTTATCCATCCGGTGCACCTAAGTGGAGAAGCAACATCTTATCCTTCCGGTGCACTTAAGTGGAGAAGGAACATCTTATCCTTCAGGAGCACCTAAGTGGAAAAGGAACATATTATCCTTCAGGAGCACCTAGGTGGAGAAGGAACATCTTATCCTTCCGGTCCACCTAAGTGGAGAAGGAACATCTTATCTTTCAGGAGCGCCTAAATGGAGAAGGAACATCTTATCCTTCCGGTGCACATAAGTGGAGAAGGAACATCTTATCCTTCAGGAGCACCTAAGTGGAGAAGGAACATCTTATCCTTCAGGAGCACATAAGTGGGGAAGGAACATCTTATCCTTCAGGTGCACCTAACTGGAGAAGGAACATTTTATCCTTCCGGTGGACCTAAGTGGAGAAGGAACATATTATCCTTCTGGAGCATCTAAGTGGAGAAGGAACATCTGATCCTTCAGGTGCACCTAAGTGGAGAAGGAACATATTATCGTTCAGGAGCACCTAAGTGGAAAAGGAACATCTTATCCTTCCGGTGCACCTAAGTGGAGAAGGAACATCTTATCCTTCCGGTGCACCTAAGTTGAGAAGGAACATCTTATCCTTCCGGTTCACCGAAGTGGAGAAGGAACATATTATTCTTCCGGTGCACCTAAGTGGAGAAGGAACATCTGATCCTTCAGGAGCACCTAAGTGGAGAAGGAACATCGTATCCTTCCGGTACACCTAAGTGGAGAAGGAACATATTATCCTTCCGGTGCACCTAGGTGGAGAAGGACCATCTTATCCTTCAGGAGCACCTAAGTGGAGAAGGAACATCTTATAAATCCGGTGCACCTAAGTGGAGAAGAAACATCTGATCCTTCAGGAGCACCTAAATGGAGAAGGAACATCTTATCCTTCAGGTGCACCTAAGTGCAGAAGGAACATCTTATCCTTCAGGAGCACCTAAGTGGAGAAGGAACATTTTATCCTTCAGGAGCACCTAAGTGGAGAAGGAACATCTTATCCTTCAGGTGCACCTAAGTGGAGAAGGAACATCTTATCCTTCCGGTGCACCTAAGTGGAGAAGGAACATCTTATCCTTAATGAAAACCGAAATGGAGAAGGAAGATATTATCCTTCCGTTGCTCCTAAGTGGAGAAGGAACATCTTGTCCTTCACGAGCACCTAAGTGGAGAAGGAACATCGTATCCTTCCGGTACACCTAAGTGGAGAAGGAACATCTTATCCTTCAGGAGCACCTAAGTGGAGAAGGAACATATTATCCTTTCGGTGCACCTAAGTGGAGAAGAACCATCTTATCCTTCAGGAGCACCTAAGTGGAGAAGGAACATCTTATCCATCCGGTGCACTTAAGTGGAGAAGAAACATCTGATCCTTCAGGAGCACCTAAATGGAGAAGGAACATCTTATCCTTCCGGTGCACCTAAGTGCAGAAGGGGCATCTTATCCTTCAGGAGCACCTAAGTGGAGAAGGAACATCTGACCCTTCAGGAGCACCTAAGTGGAGATGGAACATCTTATCCTTCAGGTGCACCTAAGTGGAGAAGGAACATCTTATCCTTCAGGAGCACCTAAGTAGAGAAGGAACATATTATCCTTCCGGTGCACCTAAGTGGAGAAGGACCATCTTATCCTTCAGGAGAACCTAAGTGGAGAAGGAACATCTTATCCTTCAGGTGCACCGAACTGGAGAAGGAACATCCTATCCTTCCGGTGCACCT
Source organism: Bathymodiolus septemdierum (assembly GCA_963383655.1). Taxonomy (NCBI): domain Eukaryota; kingdom Metazoa; phylum Mollusca; class Bivalvia; order Mytilida; family Modiolidae; genus Bathymodiolus; species Bathymodiolus septemdierum. The sequence continues at coordinate 8,928,539 of OY726527.1, forward strand.
AAGTGGAGATGGAACATCTTATCCTTCCGGTGCACCTAAGTGGAGAAGAAACATCTTATCCTTCCGGTGCACCGAAGTGAGGAAGGAACATATTATCCTTCAGGAGCACCTAAGTGGAGAAGGACCATCTTTTCCTTCATGAACACCTAAATGGAGAAGGAAGATATTATCCTTCCGTTGCTCCTAAGTGAAGAAGGAAAATCTTGTCCTTCAGGAGCACCTAACTGGATAAGGAACATCTTATCCTTCCGGTGCACCTAAGTGGAGAAGGACCATCTTATCCTTCAGGAGGACTTAAGTGGAGAAGGAACATCGTATCCTTCAGGAGCACCTAATTGGAGAAGGAACATCTTATTCTTCCCGTGCATCTAAGTGGAGAAGGATCATCTTACCTTCAGGAGCACCTAAGTGGAGAAGTAACATCTTATCCTTCATGAACACCTAAGTGGAGAAGGACGATATTATCCTTCCGGTGCACCTAAGTGGAGAAGGACCATATTATCCTTCCGGTCCACCTAAGTGGAGAAGGAACATCTTATCCTTCAGGAGCACCTAAGTGGAGAAGGAACATCTTATCCTTCAGGAGCACCTAAGTAGAGAAGGAACATATTATCCTTCGGGTGCACCTAAGTGGAGAAGGAACATCTTATCCTTCAGGAGCACCTAAGTGGAGAAGGAACATCTTATCCTTCAGGTGCACCTAAGTGGAGAAGGAACATCTTATCCTTCCGGTGCACCTAAGTGGAGAAGGAACATATTATCCTTCAGGTGCACCGAACTGGAGAAGGAACATCGTATCCTTCCGGTACACTTAAGTGGAGAAGGAACATATTATCCTTCCGGTGCACCTAAGTGGAGAAGGACCATTTTATCCTTCAGGAGCACCTAAGTGGAGAAGGAACATCTTATCCATCCGGTGCACCTAAGTGGAGAAGCAACATCTTATCCTTCAGGTGCACCTAAGTGGAGAAGGAACATCTTATCCTTCAGGTGCACCGAACTGGAGAAGGAACATCTTATCCTTCCGGTGCACCTAAGTGGAGATGGAACATCTTATCCTTCCGGTGCACCTAAGTGGAGAAGAAACATCTTATCCTTCCGGTGCACCGAAGTGGAGAAGGAACATATTATCCTTCAGGAGCACCTAAGTGGAGAAGGACGATCTTTTCCTTCAGGAGCACCTAAGTGGAGAAGGAACATCTTATCCTTCAGGAGCACCTAACTGGAGAAGGAACATCCTTCCAGTGCACCTAAGTGGAGAAGGAACATCTTATCCTTCAGCAGCACCTAAGTGGAGAAGGAACATCTTATCCTTCAGGTGCACATAAGTGGTGAAGAAACATCTTATCCTTCCGGTGCATCTAAGTGGAGATGGAACATCTAATCCTTCCGGTGCACCTAAGTGAAGAAGAAACATCTTATCCTTCCGGTGCACCGAAGTGGAGAAGGAACATATTATCCTTCAGGAGCCCCTAAGTGGAGAAGGACCATCTTTTCCTTCAGGAGCACCTAAGTGGAGAAGGAACATCTTATCCTTCCGATGCACCTACGTGCAGAAGGAACATCTTATCCTTCAGGATCACCTAAGTGGAGAAGAAACATCTGATCCTTCAGGAGTACCTAAGCGGAGAAGGAACATCTTATCCTTCCGGCGCACCTAAGTGGAGAAGGAACATCTTATCCTTCATGAACACCTAAATGGAGAAGGAAGATATTATCCTTCCGTTGCTCCTAAGTGGAGAAGGAAAATCTTGTCCTTCAGGAGCACCTAACTGGATAAGGAACATATTATCCTTCCGGCGCACCTAAGTGGAGAAGGAACATATTATCCTTCCGGTGCACCTAAGTGGAGAAGGACCATCTTATCCTTCAGGAGGACTTAAGTGGAGAAGGAACATCATATCCTTCAGGAGCACCTAATTGGAGAAGGAACATCTTATCCTTTCGGTGCACCTAATTGGAGAAGGAACATCTTATTCTTCCCGTGCATCTAAGTGGAGAAGGATCATCTTACTTTCAGCAGCACCTAAGTGGAGAAGTAACATCTTATCCTTCATGAACACCTAAGTGGAGAAGGACGATATTATCCTTCCGTTGCACCTAAGTGGAGAAGGACCATATTATCCTTCCGGTCCACCTAAGTGGAGAAGAAACATCTTATCCTTCAGGAGCACCTAAGTAGAGAAGGAACATCTTATCCTTCAGGAGCACCTAAGTGGAGAAGGAACATATTATCCTTCGGGTGCACCTAAGTGGAGAAGGAACATCTTATCCTTCAGGAGCACCTAAGTGGAGAAGGAACATCTTATCCTTCAGGTGCACATAAGTGGTGAAGTAACATCTTATGTTTCCGGTGCACCTAAGTGGAGAAGGAACATCTTATCCTTCCGGTGCACCTAAGTGGAGAAGGAACATCTTATCCTTCAGGAGCACCTAAGTGGAGAAGGAACATCTGGTCCTTCGGGAGCACCTAAGTGGAGAAGAAACATCTTATACTTCAGGAGCATCTAAGTGGAGAAGAAACATCTTATCCTTCAGGATCACCTAAGTGGAGAAGAAGGAACATCTTATCCTTCAGGAGCAGCTAAGTAGAGAAGGAACATCTTATCCTTCCGGAGTACCTAAGTGGAGAAGGAACATCTTATCCTTCAGGAGCACCTAAGTCGAGAAGGAACATCTTATCCTTCAGGAGCACCTAAGTGGAGAAGGAACATACTATCCTTCCGGTGCACCTAAGTGGAGAAGGAACATCTTATCCATCCGGTGCACTTAAGTGTAGAAGGAAAATCTGATCCTTCAGGAGCACTTAAGTGGAGAAGGAACATCTGACTCTTCGGGAGCACCTAAGTGGAGAAGGAACATCTTATCCTTCAGGTGCACCTAAGTGGAGAAGGACCATCTTATTCTTGAGGAGCACCTAAGTGGAGAAGGAACATCTTATCCTTCAGGAGCACCTAAGTGGAGAAGAAGGAACATCTTATCCTTCAGGAGCACCTAAGAAGAGAAGGAACATCTTATCCTTCAAGAGCACCTAAGTGGAGAAGGAACATCTTATCCATCCGGTGCACCTAAGTGGAGAAGGAACATATTATCATTCCGGTGCACCTAAGTGGAGAAGTAACATCTGATCCTTCAGGAGCACCTAAGTGGAGAAGGAACATCGTATCCTTCCGGTACACCTAAGTAGAGAAGGAACATCTCATCCTTCAGGAGCATCTCAGTGGAGAAGGAACATATCCTTCCGGTGCACCTAGGTGGAGAAGGACCATCTTATCCTTCAGGAACACCTAAGTGGAGAAGGAACATCTTATCCTTCAGGAGCACCTAAGTGGGGAAGGAACATCTTATCCTTCCGGTGCACCTAAGTGGAGATGGAACATCTTATCCTTTCGGTGCACCTAAGTGGAGAAGGAATATCTTATACTTCCGGTGCACCGAAGTGGAGAAGGAACATATTATCCTTCCGGTGCACCTAAGTGGAGAAGGAACATCTGATGCTTCAGGAGCACCTAAGTGGGGAAGGAACATCTTATCCTTCCGGTGCACCTAAGTGGAGAAGGAACATATTATCCTTCCGGTGCACCTAAGTGGAGAAGGAACATCTGATCCTTCAGCAACACCTAAGTGGAGAAGGAACATCGTATCCTACCGATACACCTAAGTGGAGAAGGAACATCTTATCCTTCAGGACCACCTAAGTGGAGAAGTAACATCTGATCCTTCAGGAGCACCTAAGTGGAGAAGGAACATCTGGTCCTTCGGGAGCACCTAAGTGGAGAAGAAACATCTTATACTTCAGGAGCATCTAAGTGGAGAAGAAACATCTTATCCTTCAGGAGCACCTAAGTGGAGAAGAAGGAACATCTTATCCTTCAGGAGCAGCTAAGTAGAGAAGGAACATCTTATCCTTCCGGAGTACCTAAGTGGAGAAGGAACATCTCATCCTTCAGGAGCATCTCAGTGGAGAAGGAACATATCCTTCCGGTGCACCTAGGTGGAGAAGGACCATCTTATCCTTCAGGAACACCTAAGTGGAGAAGGAACATCTTATCCTTCAGGAGCACCTAAGTGGGGAAGGAACATCTTATCCTTCCGGTGCACCTAAGTGGAGATGGAACATCTTATCCTTTCGGTGCACCTAAGTGGAGAAGGAATATCTTATACTTCCGGTGCACCGAAGTGGAGAAGGAACATATTATCCTTCCGGTGCACCTAAGTGGAGAAGGAACATCTGATGCTTCAGGAGCACCTAAGTGGGGAAGGAACATCTTATCCTTCCGGTGCACCTAAGTGGAGAAGGAACATATTATCCTTCCGGTGCACCTAAGTGGAGAAGGAACATCTGATCCTTCAGCAACACCTAAGTGGAGAAGGAACATCGTATCCTACCGATACACCTAAGTGGAGAAGGAACATCTTATCCTTCAGGACCACCTAAGTGGAGAAGTAACATCTGATCCTTCAGGAGCACCTAAGTGGAGAAGGAACATCTGGTCCTTCGGGAGCACCTAAGTGGAGAAGAAACATCTTATACTTCAGGAGCATCTAAGTGGAGAAGAAACATCTTATCCTTCAGGAGCACCTAAGTGGAGAAGAAGGAACATCTTATCCTTCAGGAGCAGCTAAGTAGAGAAGGAACATCTTATCCTTCCGGAGTACCTAAGTGGAGAAGGAACATCTTATCCTTCAGGAGCACCTAAGTCGAGAAGGAACATCTTATCCTTCAGGAGCACCTAAGTGGAGAAGGAACATACTATCCTTCCGGTGCACCTAAGTGTAGAAGGAAAATCTGATCCTTCAGGAGCACTTAAGTGGAGAAGGAACATCTGACTCTTCGGGAGCACCTAAGTGGAGAAGGAACATCTTATCCTTCAGGTGCACCTAAGTGGAGAAGGACCATCTTATTCTTGAGGAGCACCTAAGTGGAGAAGGAACATCTTATCCTTCAGGAGCACCTAAGTGGAGAAGAAGGAACATCTTATCCTTCAGGAGCACCTAAGAAGAGAAGGAACATCTTATCCTTCAAGAGCACCTAAGTGGAGAAGGAACATCTTATCCATCCGGTGCACCTAAGTGGAGAAGGAACATCGTATCCTTCCGGTACACCTAAGTGGAGAAGGAACATCTCATCCTTCAGGAGCATCTCAGTGGAGAAGGAACATATCCTTCCGGTGCACCTAGGTGGAGAAGGAACATCTTATCCTTCATGAACACCTAAATGGAGAAGGAAGATATTATCCTTCCGTTGCTCCTAAGTGGAGAAGGAAAATCTTGTCCTTCAGGAGCACCTAACTGGATAAGGAACATCTTATCCTTCCGGCGCACCTAAGTGGAGAAGGAATATCTTATACTTCCGGTGCACCGAAGTGGAGAAGGAACATATTATCCTTCCGGTGCACCTAAGTGGAGAAGGAACATCTGATGCTTCAGGAGCACCTAAGTGGGGAAGGAACATCTTATCCTTCCGGTGCACCTAAGTGGAGAAGGAACATATTATCCTTCCGGTGCACCTAAGTGGAGAAGGAACATCTGATCCTTCAGGAACACCTAAGTGGAGAAGGAACATCGTATCCTACCGATACACCTAAGTGGAGAAGGAACATCTTACCCTTCAGGACCACCTAAGTCGAGAAGGAACATATTATCCTTGCGGTACACCTAAGTGGAGAAGGACCATCTTTTCCTTCAGGAGCACCTAAGTGGAGAAGGGACATCTTATCCATCCGGTGCACTTAAGTGGAGAAGGAACATCTGATCCTTCAGGAGCACCTAAGTGGAGAAGGACCATCTTATCCTTCAGGAGCACCTAAGTGGCGAAGGAACATCGAATCCTTCAAGTGCACCTATGTGGAGAAGGAACATCTTATCCTTCCGGTGCACCTAATTGGAGAAGGAACATCTTATTCTTCCCGTGCATCTAAGTGGAGAAGGATCATCTTACCCTTCATGAACACCTAAGTGGAGAAGGACGATATTATCGTTCCGTTGCACCTAAGTGGAGAAGGACCATGTTATCCTTCCGGTCCACCTTACTGGAGAAGGAACATCTTATCCTTCAGGAGCATCTAAGTGGAGAAGGAACATCTTATCCTTCAGGAGCACCTAACTGGAGAAGGAACATCCTTCCGGTGCACCTAAGTGGAGAAGGAACATCTTATCCTTAAGGAGCACCTAAGTGGAGAAGGAACATCTTATCCTTCAGGTGCACATAAGTGGTGAAGTAACATCTTATCTTTCCGGTGCACCTAAGTGGAGAAGGAACATCTTATCCTTCCGGTGCACCTAAGTGGAGAAGGAACATCTTATCCTTCAGGAGCACCTAAGTGGAGAAGGAACATCTGGTCCTTCGGGAGCACCTAAGTGGAGAAGAAACATCTTATACTTCAGGAGCATCTAAGTGGAGAAGAAACATCTTATCCTTCAGGAGCACGTAAGTGGAGAAGAAGGAACATCTTATCCTTTAGGAGCAACTAAGTAGAGAAGGAACATCTTATCCTTCCGGTGCACCTAAGTGGAGACGGAACATCTTATCCTTCAGGAGCACCTAAGTGGAGAAGCAACATCTTATCCTTCAGGAGCACCTAAGTGGAGAAGGAACATACTATCCTTCCGGTGCACCTAAGTGGAGAAGGAACATCTTATCCATCAGGAGCACCTAAGTGGAGAAGGAACATATTATCCTTCGGTGCACCTAAGTGGAGAAGGACCATCTTATCCTTCAGGAGCACCTACGTGGAGAAGGAACATCTTATTCTTCCCGTGCATCTAAGTGGAGAAGGATCATCTTACCCTTCATGAACACCTAAGTGGAGAAGGACGATATTATCCTTCCGTTGCACCTAAGTGGAGAAGGACCATATTATCCTTCCGGTCCACCTTACTGGAGAAGGAACATCTTATCCTTCAGGAGCATCTAAGTGGAGAAGGAACATCTTATCCTTCAGGAGCACCTAACTGGAGAAGGAACATCCTTCCGGTGCACCTAAGTGGAGAAGGAACATCTTATCCTTCAGCAGCACCTAAGTGGAGAAGGAACATCTTATCCTTCAGGTGCACATAAGTGGTGAAGTAACATCTTATCCTTCCGGTGCACCTAAGTGGAGAAGGAACATCTTATCCTTCCGGTGCACCTAAGTGGAGATGGAACATCTTATCCTTCCGGTGCACCTAAGTGGAGAAGGATCATCTTACCCTTCATGAACACCTAAGTGGAGAAGGACGATATTATCCTTCCGTTGCACCTAAGTGGAGAAGGACCATGTTATCCTTCCGGTCCACCTTACTGGAGAAGGAACATCTTATCCTTCAGGAGCATCTAAGTGGAGAAGGAACATCTTATCCTTCAGGAGCACCTAACTGGAGAAGGAACATCCTTCCGGTGCACCTAAGTGGAGAAGGAACATCTTATCCTTCAGGTGCACATAAGTGGTGAAGTAACATCTTATCTTTCCGGTGCACCTAAGTGGAGAAGGAACATCTTATCCTTCCGGTGCACCTAAGTGGAGAAGGAACATCTTATCCTTCAGGAGCACCTAAGTGGAGAAGGAACATCTGGTCCTTCGGGAGCACCTAAGTGGAGAAGAAACATCTTATACTTCAGGAGCATCTAAGTGGAGAAGAAACATCTTATCCTTCAGGAGCACGTAAGTGGAGAAGAAGGAACATCTTATCCTTTAGGAGCACCTAAGTAGAGAAGGAACATCTTATCCTTCCGGTGCACCTAAGTGGAGACGGAACATCTTATCCTTCAGGAGCACCTAAGTCGAGAAGCAACATCTTATCCTTCAGGAGCACCTAAGTGGAGAAGGAACATACTATCCTTCCGGTGCACCTAAGTGGAGAAGGAACATCTTATCCATCAGGAGCACCTAAGTGGAGAAGGAACATATTATCCTTCGGTGCACCTAAGTGGAGAAGGACCATCTTATCCTTCAGGAGCACCTACGTGGAGAAGGAACATCTTATTCTTCCCGTGCATCTAAGTGGAGAAGGATCATCTTACCCTTCATGAACACCTAAGTGGAGAAGGACGATATTATCCTTCCGTTGCACCTAAGTGGAGAAGGACCATATTATCCTTCCGGTCCACCTTACTGGAGAAGGAACATCTTATCCTTCAGGAGCATCTAAGTGGAGAAGGAACATCTTATCCTTCAGGAGCACCTAACTGGAGAAGGAACATCCTTCCGGTGCACCTAAGTGGAGAAGGAACATCTTATCCTTCAGCAGCACCTAAGTGGAGAAGGAACATCTTATCCTTCAGGTGCACATAAGTGGTGAAGTAACATCTTATCCTTCCGGTGCACCTAAGTGGAGAAGGAACATCTTATCCTTCCGGTGCACCTAAGTGGAGATGGAACATCTTATCCTTCCGGTGCACCTAAGTGAAGAAGAAACATCTTATCCTTCCGGTGCACCGAAGTGGAGAAGGAACATATTATCCTTCAGGAGCCCCTAAGTGGAGAAGGACCATCTTTTCCTTCAGGAGCACCTAAGTGGAGAAGGAACATCTTATCCATCCGGTGCACTTAAGTGGTGAAGGAACATCTGATCCTTCAGGAGCACCTAAGTGGAGAAGGAACATCTGATCTTTCCGATGCACCTAAGTGCAGAAGGAACATCTTATCCTTCAGGATCACCTAAGTGGAGAAGAAACATCTGATCCTTCAGGAGTACCTAAGTGGAGAAGGAACATATTATCCTTCCGGTGCACCTAAGTGGAGAAGGAACATCATATCCTTCAGGAGCACCTAATTGGAGAAGGAACATCTTATCCTTCCGGTGCACCTAATTGGAGAAGGAACATCTTATTCTTCCCGTGCATCTAAGTGGAGAAGGATCATCTTACTTTCAGGAGCACCTAAGTGGAGAAGTAACATCTTATCCTTCATGAACACCTAAGTGGAGAAGGACGATATTATCCTTCCGTTGCACCTAAGTGGAGAAGGACCATATTATCCTTCCGGTCCACCTAAGTGGAGAAGGAACATCTTATACTTCAGGAGCACCTAAGTGGAGAAGGAACATCTTATCCTTCAGGAGCACCTAAGTGGAGAAGGAACATATTATCCTTCGGGTGCACCTAAGTGGAGAAGGAACATCTTATCCTTCAGGAGCACCTAAGTGGAGAAGGAACATCTTATCCTTCAGGTGCACATAAGTGGTGAAGTAACATCTTATCTTTCCAGTGCACCTAAGTGGAGAAGGAACATCTTATCCTTCCGGTGCACCTAAGTGGAGAAGGAACATCTTATCCTTCAGGAGCACCTAAGTGGAGAAGGAACATCTGGTCCTTCGGGAGCACCTAAGTGGAGAAGAAACATCTTATACTTCAGGAGCATCTAAGTGGAGAAGAAACATCTTATCCTTCAGGAGCACCTAAGTAGAGAAGGAACATCTTATCCTTCCGGAGTACCTAAGTGGAGAAGGAACATCTTATCCTTCAGGAGCACCTAAGTCGAGAAGGAACATCTTATCCTTCAGGAGCACCTAAGTGGAGAAGGAACATACTATCCTTCCGGTGCACCTAAGTGGAGAAGGAACATCTTATCCATCCTGTGCACTTAAATGGAGAAGGAACATCTGATCCTTCAGGAGCACCTAAGTGGAGAAGGAACATCTGACTCTTCAGGAGCACCTAAGTGGAGAAGGAACATCTTATCCTTCAGGTGCACCTAAGTGGAGAAGGACCATCTTATTCTTGAGGAGCACCTAAGTGGAGAAGGAACATCTTATCCTTCAGGAGCACCTAAGTGGAGAAGAAGGAACATCTTATCCTTCAGGAGCACCTAAGAAGAGAAGGAACATCTTATCCTTCAAGAGCACCTAAGTGGAGAAGGAACATCTTATCCATCCGGTGCACCTAAGTGGAGAAGGAACATATTATCATTCCGGTGCACCTAAGTGGAGAAGTAACATCTGATCCTTCAGGAGCACCTAAGTGGAGAAGGAACATCGTATCCTTCCGGTACACCTAAGTGGAGAAGGAACATCTCATCCTTCAGGAGCATCTAAGTGGAGAAAGAACATATCCTTCCGGTGCACCTAGGTGGAGAAGGACCATCTTATCCTTCAGGAGCACCTAAGTGGAGAAGGAACATCTTATCCATCCGGTGCACCTAAGTGGAGAAGGAAGATCGTATACTTCCGGTGCACCGAAGTGGAGAAGGAACATTATCCTTCCGGTGCACCTAAATGGAGAAGGAACATCTGATGCTTCAGGAGCACCTAAGTGGGGAAGAAACATCTTATCCTTCCGGTGCACCTAAGTGGAGAAGGAACATATTATCCTTCCGGTGCACCTAAGTGGAGAAGGAACATCTGATCCTTCAGGAACACCTAAGTGGAGAAGGAACATCGTATCCTACCGATACACCTAAGTGGAGAAGGAACATCTTATCCTTCAGGACCACCTAAGTGGAGAAGGAACATATTATCTTTGCGGTACACCTATGTGGAGAAGGACCATCTTTTCCTTCAGGAGCACCTAAGTGGAGAAGGGACATCTTATCCATCCGGTGCACTTAAGTGGAGAAGGAACATCTGATCCTTCAGGAGCACCTAAGTGGAGAAGGACCATCTTATCCTTCAGGAGCACCTAAGTGGAGAAGGAAGATCGTATCCTTCAGGTGCACCTATGTGGAGAAGGAACATCTTATCCTTCCGGTGCACCTAATTGGAGAAGGAACATCTTATTCTTCCCGTGCATCTAAGTGGAGAAGGATCATTTTACCCTTCATGAACACCTAAGTGGAGAAGGACGATAGTATCCTTCCGTTGCACCTAAGTGGAGAAGGACCATGTTATCCTTCCTGTCCACCTTACTGGAGAAGGAACATCTTATCCTTCAGGAGCATCTAAGTGGAGAAGGAACATCTTATCCTTCAGGGGCACCTAACTGGAGAAGGAACATCCTTCCGGTGCACCTAAGTGGAGAAGGAACATCTTATCCTTAAGGAGCACCTAAGTGGAGAAGGAACATCTTATCCTTCAGGTGCACATAAGTGGTGAAGTAACATCTTATCCTTCCGGTGCACCTAAGTGGAGAAGGAACATCTTATCCTTCCGGTGCACCTAAGTGGAGAAGGAACATCTTATCCTTCAGGAGCACCTAAGTGGAGAAGGAACATCTGGTCCTTCAGGAGCACCTAAGTGGAGAAGGAACATCTTATACTTCAGGAGCATCTAAGTGGAGAAGAAACATCTTATCCTTCAGGAGCACCTAAGTGGAGAAGAAGGAACATCTTATCCTTCAGGAGCTCCTAAGTAGAGAAGGAACATCTTATCCTTCAGGAGCACCTAAGTAGAGAAGGAACATCTTATCCTTCCGCAGCACCTAGGTGGAGCACGTGTTACTGACCCATTAGATTTCTACGTAGTGGTTTGTAGATCACTTGTTGTCCTTTTTTTCTGTTATTGTATTGTCTGTTTTTCGCATTACAGCTTCTCATTACGCGTTTGATGTCTTCCACTTCTCTGACAAGTATCCCCACCTGTCAGGGTTTCTGTGTGTCACAAAAGTCTTTTCAAAATCACCGGTGAATGCACGTTATTTCAAAGTCCTGTTTTAATTGGGACATTTTATTGTATAATAGTCGGGTACTGGTGATCGTTCCCATAGGTCAACCCTACAGAGCTGCACAGCACATCTACGTGGAGTGGATATGATTGCCCTCTAGGTGGGGATGGGAATTTTAGGTTATTATTGCTGACGATCGTACAACATACTCGGTAGCGTATTTGGAACATGCTACACTCCTTACACGTTCAATATTATGTTGTAGATATAGAAAAATGCAGCCACTATCATAGGCTTAATTTTACCTTTCTTCCCAACTCACTATACGTTTGAAGTGGCAGTCAAAAGTCTTTGTTCTTCCCCCCTACCCCCTCCCCCCCCCTCATTTCTACATAGTGAATAGACAATGTTCTTTATATGCATGAATTATTTGCCACTGAAGGGTAAGAATTGATGGAGTTTATTGCCATTATCAACAGTATTTCAAGCTATATCGTGGCGGAACGTTTTACTGATGGAAGAAACCATAGAAAACCACCGACCTGTCGCAAGTCACTGACAAACTTTATCACATAATGTTGTATTGCGTACACCTCGCCATGAAAGGGGTTCTAACTCACGACGTTAGTGGTGATAAAGACTGTTTGCACAGGTTGTTGTAAAACACGATCACGATGGCCCCGGTAATCAATAAACAGTCAATCAATATTGTACTTAAGCATACCGTCATCCGTTATAAGAACGTAGATATCAAAGTTAGTGGGCACGACGCGGTTCTGGAATAATCAGGTACGCTCGAAATTGAGAAATTGGTAAGCCAGGTAGCTTAAAAATGTTTCGGAGGAATAATTATAAATAAGGGCTTAGGCAGTATACCCAAAATCGGCTAATTTGAATCCCCCATTAACAAACTATTTGAGAATAAAATCATTACTTCGGAAGAGGCATTCCGTCAGCGATACATTTTAATTCTATTGCTTCGCGTGGTTTGAAATACACAACATCTGGAGGCTGATAATATATACTTGGTGGTCTGTTTGGCTCTGAAATTAAATGATTGATTGATTGATTGTGTAACGTGAAGTGAGCTTTTTTTTGTAGCTAAATTCATGACGTGTACGTTTACAGTAGTGGAGCAGGAACTGGTTACTCTTCCGCAACACCTACATTTACCCCCCCCCCCTCCCCATCCCCACCTTTCGTGTGGTTAGTTTGGTTAGCATTACTCAATTGTTAGTTCATCTGTACAGATCGTTGTTTGTCATATTGTCCTCTTTCTTTTAGCCATTGTAATGTCCATCCTTCTTTCATTTACGGCTTCTGATTACCCTTTACAATCAATGTACCAAGTAAAATGGATAAATGGACTTGATTGTTGCAAATTACATATAATTAAAAGCGGAAGTAGAAACATTTTACCTTGCACGCTTTACAAATCTAATGAGATTAGTCATTGTCCTGTGGGTAGCCAGTTTAAAAGAGTCCGTAACGTACAAGGGAACAATTTATACTTAACTAGACACTGACCTGTTGTATAATGTACATAATAGGTCTTTTTGTAGTTCAATTTGGTGTTTAACGCCACTTGCAACAAAGTTTCAGTTATATCGTGGCGGTCAGTTTTATTGGTGAAGGAAACCGGAGTACCCGGAGAAAACCACTGATATGTTGCAAGTCATTGACAAGCTTTATTACATAATGTATCGAGTACAACTCGCCATGAACGGGGTTCGAACTCACAACTTAAGTGGTGAAAGGCACTGATTGCATAAGTAGTTGTAAATCCAACTACCATACGATCACGATCACGACTGCCCTCATTGTGTGTGTAAACTTGATCTCTAAGCTAAGATAGCTGAGATACTAGTAACTGCTATCTGACTTTAAACATGTTGATACTGGTGTCCAACACCATTTCCGTATCTGATGATGTTCGTGTCATTACACGGTAGCACGACGGTGTCTCTAGTGGACCAGGAAATGCGAACCTTTCCAGAGCACCTGAGTTTACGCTAGATTTTGGTAGGGTTCATGTCGCTCCATCTTTAGTTTTCTGAGAAATTTTATGTAGATCATTGTTTGTCCTGTTTCCTTTGTTGTGTCTGTCCTTTCACAATTTGCGGATTCTGATTACGCCTTTGGTATTTTCAAACTCTTAATGAACAATACATGTTTAATGTACAATAAACTCCTTTGACCTTAAGCAAGTTAATAAATAATCAATCAATAAAGTTAAACTATTATGTTTACTACTATCGCCATGGCAACTACAAAAATGGCTGGTATGCTTACCCTGATGGCATTGTTCTTCGTCCGACGTATCTTCCGGTCCACAATCATAAACACTATCACATGTCGAGCTCAAGCTGATGCATTTGCTACTAACGTTGCACCGGAAGTAGTTGTCAGGTTCAATATCACATGGATCTTCAATATTGTTAATATGCAAATATACAATTTGCTTTGGATCAATTAGTATATTAAAATACATGTTACAAATTCTATGCAGATGAGTATTGTAAATATATTGCCGACAATCGTTAAAATTGATTATGCCTACATCACATGTCTTACTAGAGGTTATGATGTTTAACGCCACAATCAACAATATTTCAGTTATATGTCAGTTTTATTGGTGGAAGAAACCGGAGAAAACCACCGAACTGACGCAAGTCACTGACAAACTTTATCACATAATGTTGTGTCGAGTACACTTCGCCTGAGCTCACATATCTTAATACAAATGGCTTAAGACTGGTAATGCTAATAGCACACATCTTGCGACGTCATTAGTGACAAAGGTTATAGATTGGTTATGCACTGTCCCACAAAATCCAATCAAAAATAGCAGGAAGAGGCAAAATCGATACCCTCAACACACATAGACATGACATTTAATCGACTCGTTTTAGACAGCCACTTCAATCAAAGTGGCGGGTTTAAGATAGATTTATAAGCCAAATCTACGAACATGATAAATATTTTATATATTCTTTAAAAAAAATACCTTGAGGTTGAATATTTGTTCAACTATTAACCCCCGGTTTTTGGTGGGGTCCGGGTTGTTACTCTTTTTAGTTTTTAATGATGTCATAGTGTGTGTCTTTATGTTCTGAGTTCGGTGTTGCGATGTCCGTTACGATTTCCGAATAAAAACTATGTTCGGTTCGTCTTTACCTTCAGTTGTTTGTAGGAAAGCTCATATCTTATTTACGTTATTTGTACTTGTTTGCGTATAGTGGTGTCCAACATATATTGTGCTGTGTTTCTTTTTTGTTGTTTTTTGTTTTGTCTTCCGTCTTGTATCTGGTGTGCCCAATGTTGCTTGTTTCTCTGGAATGTCCATTCTTGATTTCCCATTCGGTTTTCTCTAGCATTTATTAATTAATGCAATGAGTTTTTATGTGTTCGTTGGTTAAAACATTTATAAGTATTATTTTTACTTTTATTTTTTTTGTGCAATTTTATTAATTTTTTTAGCTTGACATAATATTTATATAGAAAGAAAATTATTCAAACCTTTTTGTTCCTATTTTGTTGTTAACGTTTGTTTGTTTGATGGTGTTTAACGTCACTTTCAACAATATTTCAGCTATATCGTGGCGGTCAGCTTTATTGGTGGAGGGACCCGGAGAAAACCACCGACCTGTCGCATGTCACTGACAATCTTTATCATATAATGCTGTACACCTCGTCTAGATCGAGATTCGAACTCGCAACATTAGTGGTTGTTGTTAGCGAATTGACCATCAATGGTTGTAGTATTCCATTGTCATACCGTTTGTTTGGCAACCTTCTTCGTCACTTCTGTCGTAACAATCACGCACACCATCACAGCGCCATCTCTCTGGTATACATTCTCCACTATCGCATTTAAACTCTGGACAGTGACCTGCAGTATAGCATACAAGACGTGCAATTAAATGAAATACACATTTATGACTTATCACCGAGTTTGTAACTAGATTAACACGACGGGTGCCACTAGTGGAGCAAGAACTACCTACCCTTCTGAAGCACCTGAGTTCACCCCCAGTTTTTAATGGGGTTCGTGTTAATCGATCATTAGTTTTATGTATACGTTTAATAGATCTTGTTTGTCCTTCCGTCCTTTTTCTTTTGCCATTGTGCTGTCTGTCCTTCAATATGCGTGATTCTGATTACCTCTGTGGTATCCTTTCTTCGATATTCGTGATTCTGATTACCTCTGTGGTATCCTTTCTTCGATATGCGTGATTCTGATTACCTCTTTGATATCCTTTCTTCGATATGCGTGATTCTGATTACCTCTTTGGTATCCTTTCTTCGATATGCGTGATTCTGATTACCTCTTTAATATCCTTTCTTCGATATGCGTGATTCTGATTACCTTTTTGGTATCCTCAAACTCTTCTGTAACACTGTCGGACCAATTCCAAATTCGAATCGAAAAATCACAGAAACAGGCCAAATTTCCTGGCTTAGTACACAGTTCAATAAAAGGTGGCAGGATTAAACTAGTTTAACGACCATAATTTAGAATAACTACAATATGACCTACAATATACCATACTGGATGAAGACTTACTGGACACTTACATACAGTCGGATATAAAAGATTAATAAATTTGATTATCCGGCAATTGTGTGATTTTGAGTACTAGTAAAGGGGGTCAAATAAACTTCGGTGTTATTTAGTCATGAACCTAGCATTTCTGGTACCTGATTCATGTAGAGCGACAGAAAGACACGATAACATTATAGGCGCTGACGTCACATATGACGCTAAAGAAAACGATTACAAAGACGCTGGTTTAAGCTACTTTCAGACAATTTGGCAGGATTTGTTTTGGACATTATGATATTGCCGGATACTAGTACACACAATACACGTATATTGTCGTTAAATGCAAAATTAATTTGCTGTCGCTGCGAAACAGGTTAGAAAAGCTAACCAAAAGCTAGTACACATAAAGTTTATATTTGTTCGACAATGTACGTATATTTATACAAACGATATGATGATAATACAATGATATATTTCTATTTGTTGTATTAAGATCATGTACATAGATTGATTTGATTGCTTGATTGATTTATGGTGCTCAACGCCACTTTCAACAATGTTTCAATTATATCGTGGCGTTCAGTTTTATTGTCGACGGAAACTTGAGTACCCGGAGAAAACCGATCTGTCGCACGTCACTGACAAAATTGATCACATATTGTTGTATCGAGTACACCTCGACATGAACGGGGTTCGATCTCATAACTTTAGTGGTGATATACACTGATTGCATAGGTAGCTGTAAATCCAACTATGAAGACCACGGCGGCCCCCATGTAAATAGACAACCGGGTTTCTCTGACTTTATCATACCTATAGTGCAATTTTCTTCGTCACTCTGGTCAATGCAATCGGCCTCGCCGTCGCAGAGCCATTGCTGTCGTATACATGTTCCATCATCACATCTGAACATTGACTCTGGACAGTCACCTGTAGTATCATATATATAATAGATAACAATGTATATTTAACTGGACACTAATCGGTAGTCTGACATAAAATATTAATTATTTTGCTCCTATATATTTCACTAACAACAATATGATATTTTCATTCAGAATGCTTGTTAATAATGTTTTCCGTTTTTTTTGTTTGATGGTGTTTAACGCCATTTTCAACAATGTTTCAATTATATCGTGGCAGTCAGTTTTATTGGTGGAGGAAACCGGAGGACCCAGAGAAAACCACCGACCGAAAATTTAGTATTTTGTAGCGCTACAATGCGCCTACTCTTTTTCCAAATTTGCAAAGAGTCAATTAACGTCTTAGGACTTGGGCCTCTATAATGACGTGGAGCCGTCGTGGTCGTGGTCGTATGGTAGCTGGATTTACAACTACCTGTGAAACAGTGCCTATCACCACTAAATTTGTGAGTTCGAACCCCGTTCACGGCGAGGTGTACTCGATACAACATTATGTGATCAAGTTTGGGACTACCAGCATGTATTTAGCATTACTTAATTTGAAAATGTGGAAAAAATGCCCAGAACTTGAAAGCATTGTAGATATGGAGTCCATTTGGGGGGGGGGGGGGGGGGGGTGGGGGGGGTGGGGAGAGGAGTTATGTTTCTTCAGTGAATCGCCTACTGTTCTTAATGAATATCTTGTACTGATTTCGATAACAATATATTTTGGGCTTGGTTATAGTAAAGTTCTAATATCTCTCTGAAAATCATGGTGGTGCAAATAATGAAAGAGAACTGTCCTCTGTTCGATATGCAAGCGACAGTTCAAGAGATAGTGGGAAGCGTCCTCCCTGGTAAATCCACAAACACATCTCGAATCTGTTATTATTTGGATCGAAATATATCATACTTGAGCGAGCTACAACTACGACGTAATCTTACATATGAAATATTATGTCGTCTATCCCCAACTAAGAAATGAGCCGGAATTTTAGCCAGTACAACTTTACTTTTAACGTTAATTTTAAATGAATCAGATATTCTGGTATTTCTGGTGTCGTCGTCTAGACTGTTCCAAAGATTTATGACAGACGGGATGAACGAAGAATGGTATAACGATAAGCGACATCTTGGGACAGTGTAGTCATTTCTGTTTCGAACAGGGTAGTTGGTAACATCACGAACCAGAGGGGGTAATAAGTCACACAGATAAGATGGGGCGTATCCATGGTACATATTATACATTAAGCATAACTTTTTGCGTTCCCGTCTACTTGATAATTTTCCCCATCCCGTTTCTTGATATACAGAATCCTTACTCGAATACGCAGTTAACCCAGTAACAATACGTGCTGCTTTTCTAGTTGTAATTTTTCTATTCTGTCTTGTCCATCTGTGAACAATTGTCCCACACTTCGCACGAATATTCTAACAAAGGTCTAATATAAGCTAAGTAGATTTTTTCAAGAATTTCCCGTTTTAAAATAAATTTCAATTTTCTTAGAACACATAGTTGCTTAGATGCCTTAGATAGCATGTAGTCAATAGGTCGTTTCCATTTACCATCAGAACTGAACATAATACCCAGGTGTTTATGGAAGTCAACGGATAGTATGTCGTAATGTTATACAAAGTATCCCCATGTAATATTTTTCTAATTTAGTTGCTCATCTAGTTTTCAGGTGCTGTGTAGTGTTTGTTTTGTTTTGTTTGTCTTCGTCCCCAGTGTCTCTGGATTGTCCATTCTTTATTATCTCTTCGGTTTTCGCTAGCGTTTAATTGCACCCTGAGTTCACCACCTGGTTTTAGTGGGGTTCGTGCTACTCGATCTTTAGTTTTATGTGTATGTTTTGTAGATCGTCGTTTGTCCTTTTGACCATTGTGTTGTCTGTTCTTCGTCGATTTACGAATTCTAAATACCCCATTGGTATCTTCAAACTCTTCTTGGTGGCGTTCAACAAGCAATTATTGCCTTGAAACGAATTCAATGAAAATCAAAAGTGGTGTTAAACACCAATAACATAATTTTCATTTTGTTTGTATTGTATCACATATTTCCACGAAGAATGACATTAAGATTATTTCATTTCTTACCTTGAACATAATCAAATGAAACTCCCGTACAAATTACAGTAAGAAATATGGCTATACTATTTTCACAAAGCTTCATATTTTGTCCAGGATTAAAGACAATGTTTAAATAAAAACATAAACTTTTGAGTTGGATTTATATAAATTATTTATTATTATATTTTCACTGGTAATTGCACCTATTTATTTTTCCAAATTGACTTCTACACGATTTAGTAATTGTTACTGTCACGATCGTCCCTACAGTTAATTAACCATACTTTTCTAGTGAAAGTCAAACGTAGTTAGTCCAGATGTTCCATTCAGCCCTCATATAAGTATATCTTTTAATTTATACATTTAAGGGAATACACTTCCATAACCCCGCCGCTTACACTAGCTTTATGGGCCCAATATTCCTTTTTAGGGAAATGGTGAGGTTTGCTACAATTATTCAAATATAATATTCCTGTTCTCTTTCATGAATTAACACCAAATTCAAAGAATGCAAAAAAAAAGAAACGCGTAAGGGGATTTTAGGTGTTTTGATACATGTATTTTAACTCAAAATTTTTCAGTTACACTTTTAGATATCGACTCAGGATGTTTATTATTGAAAAATAAACAGTCAATACTTCAGAGGATAAGCTAAGAAAAGTCAGTTTATCATAGTTCAGCACACTTCCGGTCAAGTTAGTACCGTGTATGACCACCACGCGCGGCCAACAATGCCCTGCACCTCCTCGGCATAGACTCAATCAAATTTCTCACATTGTTTCTTTGTATTGTTCGCCATTCCTGTTGCAACATTTGGCGGGGTTGATCGAGGGTCTGAGGTGGAGGTTGTCGCTGGCGCACACGTTTATCCAACTGATCCCACACGGGTTCAACGGGATTCAAGTTCGGCGATTTGGAAGGCCATGGAAGCACATTGATGTTGTTCTGCTCAAGGTAGTCCATTGTTAGACGCGCTGTGTGTGGTCTAGCGTTTTCCTGTTGGAATAACTCTATCGGTCAATTACGTGAATGAAGTGAGGTTGGATAATTTCGTCTCTGTACCTTACAGCCATTAAATTCCCCTGGACATGTATTATGTCTGTTTTGCGGTCATTTGATATAGCCGCCCACATCATTACACTACCTCCACTGAAGCTATCCACTTCCTGAACACAAGAAGAAGAGAAACCTTCATTCCGGCGCCTATATACACGTATATATGCTGCACCAGACTCGTCGCTGAGCCAAATTCTTCGCCAGTTTCGGAATGTCCAGCCCCTTAATCTGTTGCACCAAAGGTCTCTTTCATGTCTGTGTAACGGTGTCAATACCGTTCCGAAATACGGCCTTCTGGGTCTAATGCCATGCTGTCGAAACAGGTTGTGGACTGCTTGTGAACTGATTCTTCGCAATCAAGGTATTCCGGCTGCAGTGGTTGATGCGGCAACGGTTCGACTTCGTAGATGAAAGACCCGGATGTACCGATATTGCCAAGAAGTAGTTATGCGAGGTCTTCCACTCCTTTGTCGGTCATTCGTTGAACCAGTTTGTTGGAATATGTTCATAGCCTGGAGCATTCAGAATTCATGCTATCTCATTTTGGTAGTCTCCTCCGTCTTGAAGACGACCGATAGCGATATTTCGAATGGCAGGGACTAACCTTGGCATGGTAGCATATCAAGCCTCAAGCTTGGTAGCTTTATACGCTTTAGTTTCACAGTTGAATTAACAACGAAATGCCCGTGAAAAACGTTACCGAATGTTCGGTGCGATACATGGGATATTCATTTTTCAGAGGCGCTCTGCACATGTGACAGAGTCAAATCTAATGAACAGGCATTTAAAATTTAAAACTTACATTTAAAAAATCAATGATTAAATTGGCCATTTAATTTTACTTGGTAAATCGCCGAATTTGCATTTTGAAAAATAAAAGTGGGTTATGCGTTTCTTTTTTTGAACAGTATATTAAACTAAGAGTAACTAGACGAAGCCGGTTACCTTTTCTTTTCACCCGATTTCACCCCGTTTGCTTTGGCAATTTTTGTTTGTTTGGCCTCCCGATTTCTGTATTATGATTACTCCTTCTTATAGTAGCTTTAAAATTGTATTAAGGGTGTACCATACACTACAGGGAGATAACTCTTTAAAATCAGTTGAACGTTTTGATCATATGATGTTTGTATGCAGATTTCAAGCATCTCGGTGATCAAAACCACAGAGATAAAAGCTGTTATGTGGCTAGTGAATTTATTGTTCTGAGTCTGTTGGTTGGAATTTGCTAAAATTTTGATATTTATTACAGTGGATATATTCAAACACACTGCCATCAAAGTAAAAAAATTAAACGAGCAGATCAAATTTTACATGAAGTGTATAGTACCACCTTAAAGGTCCCACATTTCAAATTGATTTTTTTAACCTACTGTTGTCTATCTCTTCGCCTTCCCCTTTTTTATGCTTGGAATTGTTATTTTAATATAACGCTAAAAAGCAAACAGATATACAAAATATGAAACTACTTTTGTTTTTTTTATTCAAGGTGGTTAAAATAGCCTTTAAAACTAATAAAATTTATTTTAGCTTAATTATCAAATTTTCCATATTATCATGCAGTTAAGTCACATATATCAAATATAACATTTAAAGGGCAACAATATAATTGAAATAATGAACAGCAATGATTTTAACATTGCCATATTTTTTGTATGATATTTTCAGGGTGAATATTTGAGTGCAATGCAATTGCATGACCGCATTATTTCACTAAGGGGAGATTGTGTACATGCCAAAAAACTGAGTGAGTTAGTGAGTGATGTTTAACGCCAACTCGGTAATTTTTTCAGCTATATCATGGCGAGAACAAGTTAAAAGATGATGATGATGTCCGCTTTGTTCTAGACCAACACGCTTAGTTGCATTTTTTTAGTGTTAGCTCACTGAAACAAGTCTGCGGTAGACGTGTCGCTCCACTCGGAACCACGATCTACCGCACTCGAACCGAGCACGTTAACCATAACGCCACCGATGCGGTCTCAGAAATGTTAGTGGTCAGAATCTGAGTAATACCACGAATGACACTCAGATGATCGGATGTTGACAGAGGGTATTAAATATGATAGAAATGATCGAGAGTAGGCCTCCAACAACCACACATGCATAACACAACGTAACAAGTAAGTTCTGACAGGAATCTATTGTTATTTGTCTGTTACTTGCAAGGATTGTAACCTTACCCAAACAGGAAATACTCAATTGCGCCCCATTCTCAGAGCGAGTTGTGTACTTAACTATTCACACATAGCTATATAAAACGAGGGGATTGTACACAGCAGCGCACACGAAGCTCATTTATATACACCAAAATATCCTTGTACACACCTAGCTCATTTATATACACCAAAATATCCTTGTACACACCTAGCTCATTTATATACACCAATATAATGAGAGTAAGCTTTATTGGTGGATTTTGTATCGAGTACACCTCGACATGAACTGGGTTCGAACTCACAACTTTAGTGGTGATAGACATTGATTGCACAGGTAGCTGTAAATCCAACTGACATACGATCGCCACCATGACGTCCCTATTATGTTGTGATAAGTCGAGTTGACCGACAATTGATACAACAGAACTCGTAAATATGCAACACAATAAACAACTGTGCCCTGTTAGAAGAATCGCCGTGGCAAGTTAGATGGAGCTGCTGTAATTGTTCTCCGCAGTTTATCCGTCAGCTCTATACCTCCATCCAGTAACTCTTAACCGCTTCTGCGGTGTCATTTTTAGTGTATTCGCCTCGGGTATAGTAGATCGTGAGTTCGAATTCCGATTGGGTCAAACCGAAGACTATTAAATTGGTATTTGCTTCCCCGTTAAGCACACAGCGTCAACGAGTAGAAGAATACTTGTCGGCTCTCGGAATCAGGAAAATGTGTCTAACCTAAGCGACATGTCTACTCGCATGTTCAGTCAGCTAGTAGTACAAAATGTAAATTAGTGTGTTGGTTAAATACAAAGAGTATAGCATCATTATCTCATCGAAGTGTATCGTGTTCTCACCAGGATGTAGATAAGGGTAATAACAAAATTACCGAACTCCGAACAATTTTACAAAGGGAAAGTCAAAACTCATAATTATATAAACAGACAAAATCAGCTGAAATGTGCTTACTTAGTGTTAGTCAACAACCAATGAGTCACTCACTTGCCCCAAAAAAGAACTCGGCTAGAAAAGTAGAATTTTACATAAAATGGTCACAATTTCTACATGATGGCGCTTAATTTTTGATACTTTTAAGAAATACATAACGATCAGTCTTGTTTATCACGGCTTATTAAGTATATAATTATTTACATCATATGGATGTCCATTATGCCAAGTGCCTGTATCTAGCCGGGAAAGTGAGTTGACATGTCATTGAGTATTAGAGATATCGATCTTGCATAAAAACTATGTTTGGTTCGTCTTTACCTCCAGTTGTTTGGAGGAGGAATCATGACTTATTTACGTTATTTGTGTTTACTTCCTCATAGTGGTGTCCAACACATATTGTATTGTGTCTTTGTTTTCTAATTCTTCGTCTTGTGTACGCTATGTTCACAATTTTTCTGGATTGTTCATTTTTGTTTTTTTTCCTCTTCGGTTTTCTCTAATGTTTATTTGTCTCTGTCTGCGATTTTTCTATTGTATTTTGTAAAGAGTTTGAAGATACCAAAGGGGTAATCAGAATACGTATATCGATATCCGATAGCGTGGTATTTAGCAAAATATTAAAAAAATTATTTGTTTGCACTTTATTATAAACAAAATTCAAGTATAATAAAAACTTAATGGGTTCAAGCGGAACAAATGGATTCAGATTCGTCAGACCAATCGCTGCAATCGAGATCATTGTCACATTTCCAGTTGGCATGTATACACTGTCCAGAATTACACTGGAATTCCATGGCTGTACATCCAATTTCTATAATTTACAAATATCCAGATCGATTAAAATATCAAAATAAACACTGGTTTTTAATTTTTTAAATCAAAATATAGAATAAATATTTATCAAATTTTAGATTCGAAGGATTGAATTGATTCATTAAAATTCGTTGTATACCTATTTTCGTGGATAATATCAAACCATGAAATTAAGAGTTCAACGAATAGTTGTCCCCATTTATTTTTGCTGACAATGGCAGGGGATCTAACGAATTTCCGTAATTTTCTTTCTTCAAACCACGAATTTTTGATGAATTCATTGTAAAGATGTATGAATATCTTACGTTGAAGAAGGACCAATAATACATTATGGCAGAAATATTGACAATGGCGGTGTATACCAACAACACAGCATAGACGGGTAAGCACAACGGATCTTGGGAAATATGATTTGAATTTGATTTTGATTTATTGTATTTAACGCCACTTTCAATAATATTTCAGCTATGTCATGGCGACCAGTTTTAGTGGTGGAAGAAGCCGAAGTACCCGGAGAAAACCACTGACCATTGGCAAGCAACTGATAAAATTGATCACTTGCTGCTGCGAGTCGATTGCACCCTTTTTGTAATCTACAAAGCCGGGCGCGAACCCACGCCGTATTGGTGATAGGCTTTTATGAGTTGTTAGGTAATCCAACTACTTAACTCATTGAGCCACCCGGGCCCTACTTGGGAAATAAGTTGACAACATTGTGTATAGTATACATGCAACAAAATGGTCGCTAGGTGACATATCATATCTATTTGATATGCACATTAATGAGACAGTCAAAGAAAAAGTATAGCTAAAACTGTAGTTATGTTTTCATGTCATGTGTGTGAGAGAAGATGGTTCAAATCTATAAATTTCACTGCTGTGTGCAACGTATATGGATAAGGACTAGGTTATGGTATATACTATCAACAATATTTCAGTTATGGCGGTTGAAGTCAACGTACCGGGAGAAAACCACCGACTTACCACAAGTCACTGACAAATTTTATCGCATAATGTTGTAACGAGTGGGATTCGAACTCACAAGTTTATTGATGATAGGCACTGAATGCACTGGTAGTTGTAAGTCCAACTACCATACGACCACGAAAATGACGGCCCCTCGTCCTTACATAGGCCCAAGTCCTAGGACGTTAAATGACTCTTTGCAAATTTCGAAAAAGATTAGGCGCATTGCAGCCCTACAACGGACTAAATGATTCGTCCCTACCATTCGATAACGACCACGCAGTCCCACTTTTCAGTGTACGTTAACAACAAACGATCAATCAATCAATCAATCAATGTAACTATTGGTATATTTACTTTGATCACATTGTTCTTCATCTGATTGGTCATTAGCTCCACAATCATAATCACCATCACATTTCCACTTTAAAATGATGCAATTCCCACTAACACTGCACCGGAAGTGATTATCAGGATCAAGGTCACATGGATCTGCAATTTTTTTGATATAAACAAAACGGTCAATGAGTATATTAGGGTTAGGGTTATGGTGTTTAACGCCACTTTCAACACTATTTCAGTTATATCGTGTCGGTAAATGTTATTGGTGGACGAAACCGAAGGACCCGGAGAAAACCACCGACGAAATCGCTGTCAAACTTTATCACATAATGTTGTGTCGAGTTCACCTCACCCGAGCGGAATTCGAACTCACAATGTTGGAATCAGTATATTAGAAACCGTGGGAAAAGTTATATATAAATAGCGATATGTCATTAAGACTGATATCTTTGTATTATATCAAACGTATTAGTGATAATATCTCAACAACGGCTATGTCTATAATATGCATCTTGGTAACAGTCGTAAAGGATTAATGGTACTTATTGTACATTTCAGTGTACTTACTATAAATCTCATGTAAAATACTAATTGCATTTAGCTAGCATTGTCAAAAATCAGACTCTTGTACTAAGCAAACATCAACATTACACCCGAAAGTGATTCGCAATGATATGCTTGAACATGTTATGTTCTCATTTGGCGTCAAAAACATTCATGCGCTCTATTCAAATAGAAAATTATTAAGCTTTCTTAAGTGACTCGCAATAATATGGCTGAACATGTCCTCGTTTGGCGTCGAAAACATTCATTGAAATAGCAAATTATTCAGCTTTCTTGTTCTTAAATGATATGTGATTCTGTCATACCTTTTGTTTGGCAATCTCCTTCGTCACTTCCGTCCGTACAATCAGTTTCGCCATCACAGTGCCACCGCTGTGGTATACATTTACCGTTACTGCATTTAAACATTGTGTCTGGACATTGACCTGCAGGATGACAAACATGATAGGTTGTAAATTACCACGTGGAGACTAATTCTTAAATTGTAGTGAATTGTGCGATAAAATTAAGAATTCTAACATCAAATCTTTCTTTCGTTTTGTAAACAAACGAGCGATTTATCGATTGGGCATAATCTCATTAGACCATGCGCCGGTTCATGTGATTGACTTTCCCGTCGTAAATGTACATGTTGATGAATTATCGTCTGCTCGAATTTAGCAGCATAAATTGTGTGCGACATTGTCCGCAAACGTAAATATAAATTACTGTCTTCCAATCAAAGTATACTACCGTATTTGTACTCTTAGACATATCAGAATCGAAATAATTCATGGAAACCAGAATGTGCTTTGAGTTTTAACACAGGTTGGCGGATATTAGTATTTTATCCCGAATCCGGAGGTATTCCGTTTCGGTACGTGACATAAATGCGACAATTTGTAAAAGTCAAAGTCGGTAGATGGTTAGCTTTAGTATTTTGTCGAGAAAAAAATAATATATAAAGAAACAAAGCGAACATTTTAATGTTTCCATGCACCATGGTTCCATATAAATACATGACATTACATAAGAATGATGTTCTTAATTTGTGCAAATTAAATATCACTTCATTATTTATATAGTCAATGACGTAATGTTAGAATTAAAATTAAAGTTTTTGCTACACTACAATTAATTAGTAAACTTTTTTATACGAAGAGCCTGAAGGTACCAAAGGAGGGTAATCAGAATCCGTGTATCGAAAGAAAAAGCACAAAAGGACAAACACCGATCTACAATGCATACATATAAAAATAAAGATCGAGTAACACGAACCCCACTAAATACCGGAGGTGAACTCAGTTCCTTCTGAAGGGTAAGCAGTTCCTGGTCCATTGATGACCCACGACGTGTCAATCTAGTTACAAACCCGGTGATAAACGCATTACACACAATTCATGTGAAGGTTATTCTATCCAAAACCTGTTAGATCGTGTTTTTTTTTTTTTTTTTTTTTTTTTTTTTTTATGTTCTTGTTGTGTTCTTATTTTCATGTCAACATCAATATCGAACTGGTTTTGCATTTATCGCCTCAGTATAGGCAACAATCATAGTTTTCGATGACGCAGGGTACAACCCATTCGAAAGTGGCATCTGCAACTTGGGTTGGACGAATCAAATGCAAAGCTCGCCCTCAGTATGGAACAACACTATTTTCGTCGTTGATGGTGTATATAGTGCTACTCGAACTTGAGACCATTAGCAACAAAAGATCGTTAGGAATGGTCTGTTTCTAGGCAGAATGTTCTAACCTTATCCATTTTATCTTTTTGATCCTGGAACAATCTACATTTCTTCCCATATGATCTTCCGAGTGTAGGTTTATGCTTTATTGTTTTAAGACATCATTATAGTTCAATTTGACGCTAAACAACAATTAATCAATTATTTAACTACCCCAAGAGCAAAATTCCAGGAAAGAGGGGACCCGGATGCATGCAAACAAGAACAAAAATAAAAATCAACAAAACAAACTTTTACAGAAATCAGATTTTTTTTTTTTTACAGATAAGAGAATCTTGAATATACCAAAGGGAGGTAATCAGAAGCCGTAAGACGAAGAAGGACAGACAACCCATAGGTCAAAGGGAAAAGGACAAAAGGTCAAATAATTATACAAAAGCATTATATAGAAAACTAAAGATCGAGCAACACGAACCTCACTAAAAACCGCTAATTTATTCGACATGTCATGTGCTTTGGAAGGGTAAGCAGTTTCTGCTCCATATGGGGCACTCGTTGTGTTACCCTTGTGACAAACCCGATGATAATTTTGACGTGGTATAGTAATAGAGTAAATAACAACAAATAAGTGTAACTCTACTTGGCATACCACTTGTATCACAGTTTTCCTCGTCAGATTTATCTCCACAGTCATTGTCGTCATCACATTTCCATCTTATAGGAATACATTTACCCATTTTGCACCGGAAGTTCTTCAATGGGTCAAGGTCACAGTTATCCACTGAGTAAAACAAACGAAATGATTTTAGTATAACTTATTAATAATATTGCATGTGATCGCTTCCAATTAAGGAGCAAGTCAGGTTCGATTTTCTTGTTTGAAATCAATTTGAATTGATATCTAAGTTGAGCAGTTATATTCCAAATATACAAACTCAAACGCAAAAGTTAGCTTTTATTCTGTAACTGAAGAATATTCCGAAAGTGAACAAAATTAATGTATTTAATAAGTAACTCGACATGTCATTGATAAATAACATATGCACGTTTTCGCGAGCACGTGGGTTCGTGTTCCTCTTATTAGTTTTCTGTGTAGTGTGTTTTGTGGCTACTGTTGTCATTTGTCCATATATGATTGCCCCTTCGGTTTTCTCTTACATTAATTTGACTGTTTAAAAATATAGCACGACGTATGTGCTTGGATGTTATCATCTATTTATTAATTTTATCGCCGAATTTAAGTATGTACAAGTATATCTGACTTCAAAGTGTTAAAGAGGTTAACTCCAAAAAAAAGCAAAAAAACGATATAAATCTAAATATTTTTCTGGCTATGAAAATGTAAATGTAATGTAAATGTAATGTAAATGTAATGTAAATGATAATGTAAATGATAATGTAAATGTAACGTAAATGTAATGTAAATGATAATGTAAATGTAACGTAAATATAATTTAAATGTAACGTAAATGTAATGTAATAATAGTGTAAATGTAATGTTAATAATTATATACATGTAATGATTTGGTTTGATTTGATTTTTGGTGTTTAGTGCCATTTTCAGCAATATTTCAGCAATATCATGGCGACCAGTTTTAGTAGTGGAAGAAGCAGGAGTACCCGGAGAGAACCACCGACCATGGGCATGTAATTGGTAAACTTTATCACTTGCGGCTGCGAGTCGAGTGCACCTATTCTGTAATTTACAAAGCCGGGCGCGAACCAACGCCGTATTGGTGATAGGCTTGTATGAGTTGTTGGATAATCCAACTACCTAACTCATTGAGCCACCCGGGCCCACTAAATGTAATGTAAATACTGTTAATGTAAATGTATTGTAAATGATAATGTTTGCCTGTTTGTTTGTTTGTTGCTTAACACCACTTTCAACAATGTTTCAATTATATCGTGGTGCTCAGTTTTATTGCTGACGGAAACTTGAGTACCCGGAGAAAACAGATCTGTCGCACGTCACTGACAACATTTATCACATAATGTTGTATCGAGTACACATCGACATGAACGGCGTTCAATCTCATACAATTAGTGGTGATATACACTGATTGCATAGGTAGCTGTAAATCCAACTATGAAGACCACGACGACCCCCATGTAAATAGACAACCGGGTTTCTCTGACTTTATCATACCTATAGTACAATTTTCTTCGTCACTCTGGTCAATGCAATCGGCCTCGCCGTCGCAGAGCCATTGCTGTCGTATACATGTTCCATCATCACATCTGAACATTGACTCTGGACAGTCACCTGTAGTATCATATATATAATAGATAACAATATATATTTAACTGGACACTAATCGGTAGTCTGACATCAAATATTAATTATTTTGCTCCTATATATTTCACTAACAACAATATGATATTTTCATTCAGAATGCTTCTTACACTCTTACTTCTGAAGCCTATGCTACTTATGAAGTATTTTGTGTGTGGGAGGGTGTGGGTGTACTTTGGGTGGGTGCGTATTGCGTGACTGCCTGCTTGCACCGACCATGAGAAAGTAACTGGTAAACTTTATCACTTGCGGCTGCGAGTCGAGTGCAACCTTTTTGTATTTACAAAGCCGGGCGCGAACCGACGCCGTATTGGTGATAGGCTTGCATGAGTTGTTAGGTAATCCAACTACCTAACTCATTGAGCCACCCGGATCCACTAAATGTAATGTAAATGTATTGCAAATAATAATGTTTGCCTGTTTGTTTGTTTGATGGTGTTCAACGCCACTTTCAACAATGGTTCAATTATATCGTGGCAGTCAGTTTTATTGGTGGAGGAAACCGGAGGACCCAGAGAAAACCACCGACCAAAAATTTAGTATTTTGCAGCGCTACAATGCACCTACTCTTTTTTCCAAATTTGCAGAGTCATTTAACGTCTAAGGACTTGGGCCTCTATAAGGACGTGGAGTCGTCGTGGTCGTGCTCGTATGGCAGTTAGATTTACAACTACCTGTGAAACAGTGCCTATCACCACTAAATTTATGAGTTCGAACCCCGTTCATGGCGAAGTGTACTCGACACAACAGTATGTGATCAAGTGTGGGACTACCTGCATGTATTTAGCATTACTTAATTTGAAAATGTGGAAAAAATGCCCCAGAACTCGAAAGCATTGTAAATATGGCGCGCATTTGGCAACTTTTTCCACTTCTGATACATTTGTGAGGCATTATAATACAGCATGTGAATATATAAACGGTGCCAGTTTCTTCCTTTGCTCATGTACTCTTTGAATATTGCAATTATCCAACTGCATAGCAAATAAAGGAAAAATTACAAATTTCATAACAAATCATGACCATTGTGTCGACGGAGCCTTTAACGTTGATTTAAACATATTTTATTGTCAAATATATACAATAGGATTGAACACAAGTTTTACAACTTATATGAAGCTCTCTCCAGTATCATACAAACGTAGGTCTGACAGAGAGCATCATGGATAATTTATGGTATAGCAACATTTAACGATAACAGATAAGTAAAATACGGAGGGGGGAGGGAGTTAATGAATGTCTTGTACTGCTTTCGATAACAATATATTTTGAGCTTGGTTTTTTTTAGAATCTCCAAATAGTAAAGTTCTAATATCTCTCTGAAAATCATGGTGGTGCAAATA
The DNA here is from genome assembly GCA_963383655.1 of Bathymodiolus septemdierum. Taxonomy (NCBI): domain Eukaryota; kingdom Metazoa; phylum Mollusca; class Bivalvia; order Mytilida; family Modiolidae; genus Bathymodiolus; species Bathymodiolus septemdierum. The sequence goes on from OY726527.1 coordinate 8,959,724, forward strand.
ATGGAAGAGAACTGTCCTCTGTTCGATATGCAAGCGACAGTTCAAGAGATAGTGGGAAGCGTCCTCCCTGGTAAATCCACAAACACATCTCGAATCTGTTATTATTTGGATCGAAATATATCATTCTTGAGCTAGCTACAACTACGACGTAATCTTGCATATGAAATATTATGTCGTCTATCTCCAACTAAGAAATGAGCCGGAATTTTAGCCAGTACAACTTTACTTTTAACGTTAATTTTAAATAAATCAGATGTTCTGGTATTTCTGGTGTCGTCGTCTAGACTGTTCCAAAGGTTTATGACAGACGGGATGAACGAAGATTTGTATAACGATAAGCGACATCTTGGGACAGTGTAGTCATTTCTGTTTCGAACAGGGTAGTTGGTAACATGACGAACTAGACGGGGTAATAAGTCACACAGATAAGATGGGGCGTGTCCATGGTACATATTATACATAAAGCACAACATTTTGCGTTCCCGTCTACTTGATCATTTTTCCCATCCCGTTTCTTGATATAAAAAATCCCTACTTGAATACGCAGTTAACCCAGTAACAATACGTGCTGCTTCTAGTCGTAATTTTTCTAGTCTGTCGTTGTCCATCTGTGAACAATTGTCCCACACTTCGCAAGAATATTCTAACAAAGGTCTAATAAAAGTAAAGTCGATTTTTTCAAGAAATTCCCGTTTTAAAATAAATTTCAATTTTCTTAGAACACATAGTTGCTTGGATGCCTTAGATGATATGCAGTCAATATGTCGTGTCCATTTACCATCGAACTGTACACAATACCCAGGTGTTTATAGAAGTCAACGGATAGTATGTCGTAATGTTATACAAAGTATCCCCATGTAATATTTTTCTAATTTAGTTGCTCATCTAGTTTTCAGGTGCTGTGTAGTGTTTTATTTTGTTTTGTTTGTCTTCGTCCCCAGTGTCTCTGGATTGTCCATTCTTGATTATCTCTTCGGTTTTCTCTAGCGTTTAATTGCACCCTGAGTTCACCCCCTGGTTTTAGTGAGGTTCGTGTTACTCGATCTTTAGTTTTATTTGTATGTTTTGTAGATCGTTGTTTGTCCTTTTGACCATTGTGTTGTCTGTTCTTCGTCGATTTAAGGATTCTGATTACCCCTTTGGTATCTTCAAACTCTTCTTGGTGGCGTTCAACAAACAATTATTTCCTTGAAATGAATTCAATGAAAATCAAAAGTGGTGTTAAACACCAATAACATAATTTTCATTTTGTTTGTATTGTATCACATATTTCCACGAAGAATGACATTAAGATTATTTCATTTCTTACCTTGAACATAATCAAATGAAACTCCCATACAAATTACAGTAAGAAATATGGCTATACTATTTTCACAAAGCTTCATATTTTGTCCAGGATTAAAGACAATGTTTAAATAAAAACATAAACTTTTGAGTTGGATTTATATAAATTATTTATTATTATATTTTCACTGGTAATTGCACCTATTTATTTTTCCAAATTGACTTCTACACGATTTAGTAATTGTTACTGTCACGATCGTCCCTACAGTTAATTAACCATACTTTTCTAGTGAAAGTCAAACGTAGTTAGTCCAGATGTTCCATTCAGCCCTCATATAAGTATATCTTTTAATTTATACATTTAAGGGAATACACTTCCATAACCCCGCCGCTTACACTAGCTTTATGGGCCCAATATTCCTTTTTAGGGAAATGGTGAGGTTTGCTACAATTATTCAAATATAATATTCCTGTTCTTTTTCATGAATTAACACCAAATACAAAGAATGCAAAAAAAGAAACGCGTAAGGGGATTTTAGGTATCTTAATACATGTATTTTAAATCAAAAGTTTTCAGCTACACTTTTAGATGTCGACTCAGAATGTTTATTATTGAAAAATAAAAAGACCATACTTCCGAGGATAAGCTAAGAAAAGTCAGTTTATCTTAGTTCAGCACACTTCCGGTCAAGTTAGTACCGTGTATGACCACCACGCGCGGCCAACACTGCTCTGCACCTCCTCGGCATAGACTCAATCAAATTTCTCACATTGTTTCTTGGTATTGTTCGCCATTCCTGTTGCAACATTTGGCGGAGTTGATCGAGGGTCTGAGGTGGAGGTTTTCGCTGGCGCACACGTTTATCCAGCTGATCCCATAGGGGTTCAACGGGATTCAAGTTCGGCGATTTGGAAGGCCATGGAAGCACATTGATGTTGTTCTGCTCAAGGTAGTCCATTGTTAGACGCGCTGTGTGTGACCTAGCGTTTTCCTGTTGGAATAACTCTATCGGTCAATTACGTGAATGAAGTGAGGTTGGATAATTTCGTCTCTGTACCTTACAACCATTAAATTCCCCGGGACATGTATTATGTCTGTTTTGCGGTCATTTGATATAGCCGCCCACATCATTACACTACCTCCACTGAAGCTATCCACTTCCTGAACACAAGAAGAAGAGAAACCTTCATTCCGGCGCCTATATACACATTTATATGCTGCACCAGACTCGTCGCTGAACCAAATTCTTCGCCAGTTTCGAAATGTCCAACCCCTTAATCTGTTGCACCAAAGGCCTCTTTCACGTCTGTGTAACGGTGTCAATACCGTTCCGAAATACGGCCTTCTGGGTCTAATGTCATGCTGTCGAAACAGGTTGCGGACTGCTTGTGAACTGATTCTTCGCAATCAAGGTATTCCGCTGCAGTGGTTGATGCGGCAACGGTTCGATTTCGTAGATAAAAGACCCGGATGTACCGATCTTGCCAAGGAGTAGTTATGCGAGGTCTTCCACTCCTTTGTCGGTCATTCGTTCAACCAGTTTGTTGGAATATGTTCCATAGCCTGGAACATTCAGAATGCATGGTATCTCGTTTTGTTAGTCTCCGTCTTGGAGACGACCGATAGCGATATTTCGAATGGCAGGGACTAACCTTGGCATGGTAGCATATCAACTTAGTAATAAAAGTCAAGCTTCAAACTTGGTAGTTTTATACGCTTTAGTTTCTTTTCACCCGATTTCACCCCGTTTGCTTTGGCCATTTTTGTTTGTTTGGCCTCCCGATTTCTGTATTATGATTACTCCTTCTTATAGTAGCTTTAAAATTGTATTAAGGGGGTACCATGCACTACAGGGAGATAACTCTTTAAAATCAGTTGAACGTTTTGATCATATGATGTTTGTATGCAGATTTCAAGCATCTCGGTGATCAAAACCACAGAGATAAAAGCTGCTATGTGGCTAGTGAATTTATAGCTCTGAGTCTGTTGGTTGGAATTTGTTAAAATTTTGATATTTATTACAGTGGATATATTCAAACACACTGCCAAATAAAACAATTAAACGAGCAGATCAAATTTTACATGAAGTGTATGATACCACCTTAAAGGTTCCACATTTCAAATAGATTTTTTTAGCCTACTGTTGCCTACCTCTTTCGCCTTCCCCTTTTTATGTTTGGAATTGTTATTTTAATATAACGCTAAAAAGCAAACAGATATACAAAATTTGTTTTTTTTTTATTCAAAGTGGTTAAAATAGCCTTTAAAACTAATAAAATTAATTTTAGCTTAATTATCAAATTTTCCATAATATCATACAGTTAAGTCACAGATATCAAATATAACATTTAAAGGGCAACAATATAATTGAAATAATGAACAGCAATGACTTTAACATTGTCATATTTTTTGTATGATATTTTCAGGGCGAATATTTGAGTGCAATGCAATTGCATGACCGCATTATTTCACTAAGGGGAGATTGTGTACATGCCAAATTTTTTCAGCTATATCATGGCGAGAACAAGTTAAACGATGATGATGATGTCCGCTTTGTTCTAGACCAACACGCATTTTTATAGTGTTAGCTCACTGAAACAAAAGTCCGCGGTAGACGTGTCGCTCCACTCGGACACATTATCCTGATTCCGAGCTAACCAGTCTTTGCTCTTTCTCCTTAATTCTGTGTGGTTAGCGGAGAAGCAACATATACCAATTTTATAGTCTTTGGTTTGACCCAATCTGGGCTCGAACCCACGATCTACCGCACTCGAACCCACAATCTACAGCACTCGAACCCACGATCTACCGCACTTGAACCCACGATCTACTGCACTCGAACCCACGATCTACCGCACTCGAACCCACGATCTACCGCACTCGAACCCACGATCTACTACACTCGAAATCACGATCTACAGCACTTGAACCCACGATCTACTGCACTCGAACCCACGATCTACCGCACTTGAACCCACGATCTACTGCACTCGAACCCACGATCTACCGCACTCGAACCCACGATCTACCGCACTCGAACCCACGATCTACTACACTCGGAACCACGATCTACCGCACTCGAACCGAGCACGTTAACCATAACGCCACCGATGCGGTCTCAGAAATGTTAGTGGTCAGAATCTGAGTAATACCACGAATGACACTCAGATGATCGGATGTTGACAGAGGGTATTAAATATGATAGAAATGATCGAGAGTAGGCCTCCAACAAACGCTCATACATAACACACGTAACAAGTAAGTTCTGACTGGAATCTATTGTTATTTGTCTGTTACATGCAAGGATTGTAACCTTACCCAAACAGGAAATACTCAATTACGTCTCATTCTCAGAGCGAGTTGTGTACTTAACTATTCACACATAGCTATATAAAACGAGGGGATTGTACACAGCAGCGCACACGAAGCTCATTTATATACACCAAAATATCCTTGTACACACCTAGCTCATTTATATACACCAAAATATCCTTGTACACACCTAGCTCATTTATATACACCAAAATATCCTTGTACACACCTAGCTCATTTATATACACCAATATAATGAGAGTAAGCTTTATTGGTGGATTTTGTATCGAGTACACCTCGCCATGAACTGGGTTTGAACTCACAACTTTAGTGGTGATAGGCACTGATTGCACAGGTAGTTGTAAATCCAACTGCCATACGATCACCACCACGACCTCCCTATTATGTTGTGATAAGTCGAGTTGACCAACAATTGATACGACAACAGAACTCGTAAATATGCAACACAATAAACAACTGTGCCCTGTTAGAGGAATCGCCATGGCAAGTTAGATGGAGCTGCTGTAATTGTTCTCATCAGTTTATCCGTGAGCTCTATATCTACCCTCCATCCAGTAACTCCTAAGCGCTTCTGCGGTGTCATTTTTTGTGTATTCGCCTCGAGTGTAGTAGATCGTGAGTTCGAATTCCGATTGGGTCAAACCGAAGACTATTAAGTTGGCATTTGCTTCCCCGCTAAGCACACAGCGTCAACGAGTAGAAAAATACTTGTCGGCTCTCGGAATCAGGAAAATGTGTCTAACCTAAGCGACATGTCTACTCGCATGTTCAGTCAGCTAGTACTACAAAATCTAAATTAACGTGTTGGTTAGATACAAAGAGCATAGCATCATTACCTCATCGAAATGTATTGTGTTCGCACCAGGATGTAGTTGAAATGTATCGTGTTCGCACCAGGATATAGCTGAAATGTGCTTACTTAGTGTTAAACAACAACCAATGACTCACTCACTTGCCCGAAAAAAGAACTCAGCTAGAAAAGTAGAATTTTACATAAAATGGTCACAATTTCTACATTTTGGCGCTTAATTTTTGATACTTTTAAGAAATACATTACGACCAGTCTTGTTTATCACGGCTTATTAAGTATATAATTATTTACATCATATGGATGTCCATTATGCCAAGTGCCTGTATCAAGCCGGGAAAGTGAGTTGACATGTCATTGAGTATTAGAGATATCGATCTTGCATAAAAACTATGTTTGGTTCGTCTTTACCTCCAGTTGTTTGGAGGAGGAATCATGACTTATTTACGTTATTTGTGCTTACTTCCTCATAGTGGTGTCCAACACATATTGTATTGTGTCTTTGTTTTCTAATTCTTCGTCTTGTGTACGCTATGTTCACAATTTTTCTGGATTGTTCATTTTTGTTTTTTTTTCCTCTTCGGTTTTCTCTAACGTTTATTTGTCTCTGTCTACGATTTTTTTATTGTATTTTGTAAAGAGTTTGAAGATACCAAAGGGGTAATCCGCATACGTATATGGATATCCGATAGCGTGGTATTTAATTAAAAATATATTTAAAAAAAAATGTTATTGCACTTTATTATAAACAAATTTCAATTATAATAAAAACTTAATGGATTCAAGCGGAACAAATGGATTCAGATTCGTCAGACGAATCGCTGCAATCGAGATCACCATCACATTTCCAATTGGCATGTATACACTGTCCCGAATTACACTGGAATTCAATGGCTGTACATCCAATTTCTATAATTTACAAATATCCAGATCGATTAAAATATCAAAATAAACACTGGTTTTTAATTTGTTAAAACAAAATATAGAATAAATATTTATTAAATTTTAGATTCGAAGGATTGAATTGATTTATTAAAATTCGTTGTATACTTTTTTCGTGGATAATGTCAAACGATGAAATTAAGAGTTCAACGAATATTTGTCCCCTTTTATTTTTGCTGACAATGGTAGGGGATCTCACAAACTTCCGTAATTTTCTTTCTTCAAACCACGAATTTTAATGAATTCATAGTAAAGATGTATGAATATCTTACGTTGAAGAAGGATCAATAACACATTATGGCAGAAATATTGACAATGGCGGTGTATACCAACAACACAGCATAGACGGGTAAGCACAACGGATCTTGGGAAATATGATTTGAATTTGATTTTGATTTATTGTATTTAACGCCATTTTCAATAATATTTCAGCTATATCATGGCGACCAGTTTTAGTGGTGGAAGAAGCCGGAGTACCCGGAGAAAACCATTGACCATTGGCAAGCAACTGGTAAACTTTATCACTTGCTGCTGCGAGTCGAGTGCACCCTTTTTATAATTTACAAAGCCGGGAGCGAACCCACGCCATATTGGTAATAGGCTTGTATGAGTTGCTAGGTAATCCAACTACTTAACTCATTGAGCCACCCGGGCCCTACTTGGGAAATAAGTTGACAACATTGTGTATAGAATACATGGAACAAAGTGGTCGCTCGGTGACATATCATATCTATTTGGTATGCATATTAATGAGACAGTCAAAGAAAAAGTATAACTAAAACTATAGTTCTATTTTCATGTCATGTGTGTGAGAGAAGATGGTTCAAATCTATAAATTTCACTGCTGTATGCAACGTATATGGATAAGGACTAGGTTATGGTATATACTATCAACAATATGTCAGTTATATCATGGCGGTTACTTTTAATGGTGAAGGAAGTCAACGTACCGGGAGAAAACCACCGATCTACCACAAGTCACTGACAAACTTTATCGCATAATGTTGTAACGAGCGGGATTCGAACTCACAAGTTTATTGGTGATATGCACTGATTGCACTGGTAGTTGTAAATCCAACTACCATACGACCACGTCCTTCTATGGGCCCAAGTCTTAGGACGTTAAATGACTCTTTGCAAATTTCGAAAAAGAGTAGTCGCATTGTAGCCCTACAACGGACTAAATGATTCGTCCCTACCATTCGATAACGACCACGCAGTCCCACTTTTCAGTGTACGTTAACAACAAACGATCAATCAATCAATCAATCAATGTAACTATTGGTATATTTAATTTGATCACATTGTTCTTCATCTGATTGGTCATTAGCTCCACAATCATAATCACCATCACATTTCCACTTTAAAATGATGCAATTCCCACTAACACTGCACCGGAAGTGATTATCAGGATCAAGGTCACATGGATCTGCAATTTTGTTTATATAAACAAAACGGTCAATGAGTATATTAGGGCTAGGGTTATGGTGTTTAACGCCACTTTCAACAATATTTCAGTTATGTCGTGTCGGTAAATGTTATTGGTGGAGGAAACTAGAGGACCCGGAGAAAACCACCGACGAAATCACTGTCAAACTTTATCACATAATGTTGTGTCGAGTACACCTCGCCCGAGCGGGATTCGAACTCACAATGTTGGAATCAGTATATTAGAAAACGTGGGAAAAGTTATATATAAATAGCGATATGCCATTAAGACTTATATCTTTGTACTTATATCAAACGTATTAGTGATAATATCTCAACAACGGCTATGTCTATAATATACATCTTGGTAACAGTCGTAAAGGATTAATGGTACTTATTGTACATTTCAGTGTACTTACTATAAATCTCATGTACAAAGTAGACATCGTCATCATTACATCAGATAAGGATATATTTACCCTTAAACTGTTATTTCAGATAGCTAGCATTGTAAAAATCAGACTCGGTGTGTTCCTATTGTACTAAGCAAACATCAACATTACACCCGAAAGTGATTCGCAATGATATGGCTGAAAATGTTATGTTCTCATTTGGCGTCAAAATCATTCATGCGCTCATTGAAATAGCAAATTATTCAGCTTTCTTGTTCTTAAATGGTATGTGATTCTGTCATACCTTTTGTTTTGCAATCTCCTTCGTCACTTCCGTCCGTACAATCGGTTTCGCCATCACAGTGCCACTGCTGTGGTATACATTTACCGTTACTGCATTTAAACATTGAGTCTGGACATTGACCTGCAGGATGACAAACATGATAGGTTGTAAATTACCACGTGGAGACTAATTGTTAAATTATAGTGAATTGTGCGATAAAATTAAGAATTCTAACATCAAATCTTTCTTTCGTTTTGTAAACAAACGAGCGATTTATCGATTGGGCATAATCTCATTAGACCATGCGCCGGTTCATGTGATTGACTTTCCCGTCGTAAATGTACATGTTGATGAATTATCGTCTGCTCGAATTTAGCAGCATAAATTGTGTGCGACATTGTCCGGAAACGTAAATATAAATTACTGTCTTCCAATCAAAGTATACTACCGTATTTGTACTCTTAGACATATCAGAATCGAAAAAAATCATGGAAACCAGAACGTGCTTTGAGTTTCAACACAGGTTGGCGGATATTAGTATTTTATCCCGAATCCGGAGGTATTCCGCTTCGGTACGTTACCTAAATGCGACAATTTGTAAAAGTCAAAGTCGGTAGATGATTAGTTTAGTATTTTGTCGAGAAAAAATAATATATAAAGAAACAAAGCGAACATTTTAATGTTTTTATGCACCATGGTTCCATATAAATACATGACATTACATAAGAATGATGTTCTTAATTTGGCAGACAATATGCAAATTAAATATCACTTCATTATTTATTTAGTCAATGACGTCATGTTAGAATTAAAATTAAAAATGTTGCTACACTACAATTAATTAGTAAACTTTTTTATACGAAGAGCCTGAAGGTACCAAAGGAGGGTAATCAGAATCCGTGTATCGAAAGAAAAAGTACAAAAGGACAAACACCGATCTACAATGCATACATATAAAAATAAAGATCGAGTAACACGAACCCCACTAAATACCGGAGGTGAACTCAGTTCCTTCGGAAGGGTAAGCAGTTCCTGGTCCACTGGTGACACCCGTCGTGTTAATCTAGTTACAAACCCGGTGATAAACGCATTACACACAATTCATGTGAAGGTTATACTATCCAAAACCTGTTAGATCGTGTTTTTTGTTTTTGTTTTTGTTTTGTTTGTTTGTTTTTTTGATGTTCTTGTTGTGTTCTTATTTTCATGTCAACATCAATACCGAACTGGTTTTGCATTTATCGCCTCAGTATAGGCAACAATCATAGTTTTCGATGACGCAGGGTACAACCCATTCGAAAGTGGCATCTGCAAGTTGGGTTGGACGAATCAAATGCAAAGCTAGGCCTCAGTACGGAACAACACTATTTCCGTCGTTGATGGTGTATATAGTGCTACTCGAACTTGAGACCATTAGCAACAAAAGATCGTTAGGAATGGTCTGTTTCTAGGCAAAATGTTCTAACCTTATCCATTTTATCTTTTTGATCCTGTAACAATCTACATTTCTTCCCATATTATAGTTCAATTTCACAATTAATCAATTATGCAACTACCACAAGAGCAAAATTATAGGAAAGAGGGGACCCGGATGCATGCAAACAAGAACAAAAATAAAAATCAACAGAACAAACTTTTACAGAAATCAGAAAAAAAAAATTACAGATAAAAGTATATCAAAGGGAGGTAATCAGAAGCCGTAAGACGAAGAAGAACAGACAACCCATAGTTCAAAGGGAAAAGGACAAAAGGTCAAATAACTATATAAAAACATTATACAGAAAACTAAAGATCGAGCAACACGAACCTCACTAAAAACCGGGGGTGAACCCAGGTGCTTTGGAAGGGTAAGCAGTTTCTGCTCCATATGTTGCAACCGTTGTGTTACCCTTGTGACAAACCCGGTGATAATTTTGACGTGGTATAGTAATAAAGTAAAACACAACAAATAAGTGTAATTCTACTTGGCATACCACTTGTATCACAGTTTTCCTCGTCAGATTTATCTACACAGTCATTGTCACCATCACATTTCCATCTTATAGGAATACATTTACCCGTTTTGCACCGGAAGTTCTTCAATGGGTCAAGGTCACAGTTATCCACTGAGTAAAACAAACGAAATGATTTAGCATAACTTATTGATAATATGGCTTCCGATCAAGGAGCAAGTCAGGTTCGATTTTCTTGTTTGAAAACAGTTTGAATTGATATTTAAGTTGGGCAGTTATATTCCAAATATACAAACTCAACGCAAAAGTTAGCTTTTATTCTGTTACTGAAGAATATTCCGAAAGTGAACAAAATTAATGTACTTAATAAGTAACTCGACATGCCATTGATATGCCTCCCTTATTTATTATATAAATAATACACCTACCTTGAGAAATTCAACCGAGGCGAAGTCGAGTTTAGCAAAGAATTTGAGAGGTAACAATATGTTCCTAATAGTATTGATGTACACCCTTCATATGTGTTTAAATGATAATTGTTGCCCCTACCAGTGTAGTTTTACAATAAATTGCATTGCATGAAAGACCATTATTATCCTAACAGTGTGATTACTTTGATTGGTCGGAGTTTAACGCCAACTTTAGCAGTAGTTCAGTTGTATCGTGGCTTAGTGTGATTACATAATACTTTCAATGTGTCTCAATGATAAATATAGACCTAGTAGAGTTGCTATACAATATTTCCTGTATGTTTGGATGATTGCTAATGCCACCAACGAAATTGGTTTACAATATCATGTTAACATATGCACGTTTTCGCGAGCACGTGGGTTCGTGTTCCTCTTATTAGTTTTCTGTGTAGTGTTTTTTGTTTTGTTTTTCTTCGCTATGTGTTTTGTGTCTACTGTTGTCATTTGTTCATATATGATTGCCCCTTCGGTTTCCTCTTACATTAATTTGGAAATCGTCTCAAATATTATTGAAAACATAGAAATGCATGTTGCAGGTTTCTACAAGCAGAGTTTGAATATACCAAAGGGGCAATCAAAATCCGTATATCGAAGAACTGACACAATGGTCAAACGAAAAAGTACAAAAGGACAAACAACGATTTACAAAACATACACATAAAACAAAATATCAAGTAACACGAACACCACTAAAAACCGGGGGTGAACTCATGTGTTCTGGAAGGGTAAGCAGTTCTCGCTCCAATTGGGACACCCGTCGTATTATTCTAGTACAGACATTTACCAGCATTTTCGCAGTTGTGTTCGTCAGAATTGTCGTTATGACCACAGTCATTTTCTCCGTCACATCTCCATGCCAGTGGTATACACTTTCCATTATCACATCTCATCATTCTGGTCTGCCCACTGGTTGTACAAACATTGTCTGTAATACGTATAATACTAAATTGATTGATTGTTGATTGACTGTTTGACATTTATTCTTAATATAACTGAAATACTGTTCAATGGCCGTTGAACAGTACTCAGTCTAACATGTAAGATAAAAGATTGGTTGTTGCTGGACATTTGTCCTGAATATCGCTGAAATATTGTTCATTGCAATACTCAATCAATCAACGTCCAGTAGTAAATATTTCATGCATATGGAACAATATATATACAAACAACCAACGGCCAACAACGACTGCTAAAACATGTTTTCTCCAGCGAACTCTCTTGTCTGAAGGTTAATGTAGTCCGGCAGCGGGGAAGCTCGGGCCTATTTTATTACCATTTGTGTCCGTCGAGTTACTTACTTGACATATAAAAAAGCTGCTTAAAAATATAGCACGACGTATGTGCTTGGATGTCATCATCTATTCATTAATTTTATCGGCAAATTTAAATATGTACAAGTATATCTGACTTCAAAGTGTTAAAGAGGTTAACTAAAAAAAAACAAAAAAAAACGATAGAAATCTAAATATTGTTCTGGTTACTTATAATATACTGTAAATTAATTTGTCGTCGCCGTAGACGGTATTGTAAGGTAGTTGGGTCTATCTATGTATCGTTAGGTTGTGAGTTCACTTTGTCCTGAACGTTGTGATGATATTCCATATGACTCTATCTACTGTTCGGGTCTTGTTTTCTCTGGATATTCCCAGCCAATAAAAATGGCCTTCCGCGATATGAATGAATTCAAACTGAAAGTGGTGTTAAACACCAACATCCTTAACTTTGATTTTATTTGTAAGTTTTTTTAATTATTATTTTTTATTGTTATTATTATCATTATTTCAGATTTCTACTAGGAATGTTTGTACATTTATTGTATGATTATGTCATTTCTTACCTTGGACATCTCCAAATGAAAGTCCAATAAAAATTACAGAATAAAATATGAATATTATAATATTTTCACAAAGCTTCATATTTTGTTCAGAAATCAACAGGTAATATATCAGTAAAATGCCAACCTTCCGTTTGTAGTTATATAAATGACTCATAACGTTATCTCCCCGGTAATTGTACATATTTTATTGCAAAGCGGATGAACCCAATTTCCTCGTCAGTTTGAACATAATTGGGACCAAGGTGATCGAGGGATGAAGGTCGGTCCTTTCTGGTCACTAGCCTGACATCACCGGCGTGTCGATATCCTTCCCAACTGTAAGTATTTCCAAACACTTACTCGTATGGCTGCGGATTTCATAGGTCCTTCCGCTTCAATTGTTCGGGTTTTCGCCCAAATAAAGCCTTGTAGTTTGTGTTAATTTGCTCAATCTTTAGTTTTTGTTAATCATTGTTTGTCCTTTTTTCTTTCGGCCATTGAGTTGTCTGTCCTTTAATTCACTGCTTCTGCTTACTCCTTTTGTGCCTTCAAACTTTCCTCAACTCAGTGGATATAGAGAAGGTTAAAATATGAAAAGGTCGTAATAATGATAAGCACTTAATGATGGGAAGTAAAGGCTCACATCATCTTTGTTGTCATGTTATAATGCAGAAAGCTATAACGTGGATCATAGTGGGTAACGGGTGTGGAGAATTCCTGCGCGTAACAGACCGATTTCCGTAAGTCGCTACAAAAGGCTGAATTTTTCTACCAAATTTTCCATATTTTTCGGTGAAGTCAATACAAATGTAATATCTGATTCAGAACCAATAGATTGGATAGCCGGTTTATTTAAAAAAATATTTCGGAACCTTAACTTCTGCACTGAAGGTATATAGTACTCGACGAGAATTCATCACCCTGTCCGAAAACAGCTGCTTATGTTATATCTGTGTCAACGTCGGTACAGTGGGAACTAACCAGGGGCGGATCCAGGGGGCACACCCGGCGCGCGCCCCCCCTAGAATTGGAAAAAATAAAAAAAATTGGCGTAAAATCGTGATTTTTCACACGAAATACCCAACAAATTTCGCGCCTCCCTCCACTCGGCGCAATTTTTTTAAGTGCGCCCCCCCCCCCCCCCTAACTTGAAATCCTGGATCCGCCCCTGCTAACTATAGTAAAACAAAAAGACATTGCTCATGACATTTTATTCAGTCATCTCTTAAAAGCAAACTAAGACACAAAACGATCCCGGATATCATATGATAAATCCGTAATAAATAACAGAACTACACAAATCAACAGACATTTATATAACACTTAAAACCATTAGTATCAATTGCAAAGTATTCAGATATTAATGATATAATTTCAGGAAAATGTTGTTCATAATAAATCAGAAAGGAACTACAAAGAGCTAAATGTTAAATGAAGAGACAATTTAAAGTCATGTAAACTATGTAATTAAGATCAATTATAGTTACCAATCATTACGCGAGATATGTGAGTATTTTAAATATGATTAAGGGGTGAGACATAGGGTTGGGGTCTATGGTGTTTAACGACACTTTCAGTAATATTTCAGCTGTAACGTGGCGGTCAGATTTGACAATGCTGAAAATCAGCGACATAAAAGAAAAATGCAATTGAATCATTTTATATTTATCCTAAAATATATATAGATAACATCAGATATAAATATATCCTTTTTTTTCTTTTATTTGGCTATAAATGTTAATACATAAATCTAAGACCCTTGTAAATGTAAGTATAGAAATAAATTTGTTGACACCATGATATTGATATGGTTAACGTTAAACATCAATTAATCAATCAATCAATCAATTAATACAATTTGATCAAGATAACAACGAAAGGGCGCAGTTTAAATTCATAAATGTACAAAGGGAAACGATTCATATTTTTATTACAATCAATTATTTATTACCTTAAACCATTAAGTTTAACAATATATAAACACAACATACATTCACACGTGATATAGCATACAAATACATCATTATACGTCAGAAATAAAGGTTTAAAACAGATATTATATAGCATTGTTTCTTATCTTAAATGCCATTAATATAAACCTTCCTAAATTACAAAGCTCTTTTGAATTTTCCACGGAAAGTAACTGTACCAATTTAAATGTTGAAGGCATAGACAAATAATATTTTTTAATATATTTTTTACCTAGTTGCACATACTTACTACATTGTAAAATAAATACGACTGACAACTGAAAAAAACTGTAAATTACTTCGTTCTGTTCCTCAAAAAGATTGTCATTGCCACCGGTGAACATGATTAGGTCTAATGTGAAGTCATAAGGCAGCCAATGGAGATCATAAATAAGAAAACGCATTTCTTTAGAATGATTCAGACATTCAAAAGGGAAATGAAATGAATCTTCTTTATGTGTATTACATTGACAAGATAAAATTTGAACAATAATTAATCTGAAAAGGCAATAATTGAGAATGGAATATAACCTGTACTTAGTTTTCGAGGTCCATTTTAATTATATTCTTGATGTATTCATTCACAGATAGCTTGGATCATCATTATTATTTTGTTTCCCTCAAATTATCCATCTATATCAACGTCATCTTTTTTTTAAATATGATTTATCATTTATGATTTTGTTTGTGAGTCAATGTAGTTGACATGAAATACTACCCACTTGACAATCAACATGTCAACGCTATCATTGTTGCAAAAATTTTTTTTTAGTTTTATTCACATCTATCATATTTATCAATGGGATATTTTTGTGAACCGATGAAGCAGAAGAATACAATAATTTATATTTAAATCCAAATAGTTCGTATTTATTTTAATTTCCTTCATTTAAACAACATTATTTTTACCACAACAACGACTAATTATAATCAATATCACTGATTCAATCTTTAAACTTGTTATTGAAATGTGTTTGTAGTCTTGTTCTGTTGAATTTCCACTAAATACTGTATGATGCACATCTCCTACGTAATTTGGAGGACCACGCCCATTTTTGTTCTATTTTTTTCTCATATTTTCCTGCAATATAAAAAGTGTACAAAGTAAATTGTGCTTGATAAAATAAATTTAATGGCATGGTTTGTCTATAAATAAACGTTAACCAACACAATCCAGAGAAATTTGATAGCTACGTTTTCACTTCCCCTGTTTCATGCGGTGCCGTGTACTTATCCAAAATAGAACCGAAAAAACATGTCACATCGTCAGAACATTCCCAAGTCCAGTAGGAAAATAAAAAGTCATAAATACAAAAAAATGTAATTCGATTCTGTTTGTTTAAGAGTTTAAAGTGTTACATGAAATATTCGTTAGATTAATTATGAATAATGCAATTGTAAATTAGACGGGATAGTAAAAGAAAAATAATCTTCACTAATGATTGCTCTCAGTTAATCCAATTAATTTTTCATATTTTTTTTTGTAATGCTCATAGGAGATGTTGGTCTAATGAATAAGGTAATCGATAGTCAATAATTACCATATTCGATGATGCGTTTTTTAAGAATTTAAATTGTTACAGAGAATATTCTTTAGATTGATTATGAATAATAAAACTGTAAATTGATGATTTCTCTCAGTTAATCCAATTAGTTTTTCATGTTTTTTTGCTAATGCTCATGGGAGGCGTTGGTCTGAAGAATAAGGTAATCGATGTTCAATAATTACCATATTCGATGATGAGTACTTTAAGAATTTAAATTGCTACAGAGAATATTCGTTAGATTAATTATGAATAATAAAATTGTAAGTTGAACGGAACAATAACAGAGAACACATCTTCACGGATGATTGCTTTTGAGTTGGTGGTATTAGTTTTTAATGGATTTTTTTTGGTAACTTCCAGACGGGACGGTGCGATGGTCTAGTGATTAAGGTGATCAATAGTTATTATAATCATCTTGGCTAATTGTTAATGTTGACATTAAAATCATGTACTTGTGTATGATTCTAACATTTACTGGGCAATAGATTAAAATGGTATTGCGACATTTAAAACAAGGGGCCCGGAGGTGGTCCAGTATGTGTTGTTACGGTCATTGCCTACTGATCAAGGGACCGTCGTAGTCGTGATCTTATGGTAATTAAGTTTACAACTACCTTCGCAATCAGTGGCTATCACCACTAATGTTGTGAGTTCGAATCCCGCTCATGGCGAGGTGTACTCGATACTACATTATGTGATAAAGTAAGTCAGTCACTTGCGGCAGGTCGGGTTTTTTTCCCGGGTACTCTGGTTTCCTTCACCAATAAAACTGACCGCCCGATATAATTGAAATATTGTTGAAAGTGGCGTTAAACAGCATAAACCTAACCGTAATCCTACATTCAATGTTTGATATATCAAAATTGCATTGCGACATTTAAAACAAGGGGTCATGGGGTGGTCCAGTATATGTTGCTACATTCGTTGGCTACTCACTAAATTGATTTCACCCCCACTCCCCCTCAAGTATTAGGGTTTCCACCATATATACAACATATATACACTCATCTCGATTATAAAATGGGTATAAATCAAACTGTTCTGATTAAACAAAGCTTACAATCATAACAATTTTCCTCATCTGACCAATCGAACAGACCAGGGCAGTCCAAAGCTTCATCACATTTCCATTCTGACGGAATACACTTTCCTGTTATACATTGAAACTCGGTTTTCAAACATTTGACGGCTTCTATTATGTGTAATAAAAAAAATATTCAAAGAATTTAATCACTAACATGGTTGGTTTAAATAATATTATTTGGAGAGAAGCATAAATGATACCTAGCATACAATGATTACAAAATTGAATTCGGAAACGAGTTGAAAGTTTATGTTAATCAGTCTCCAATAATACTTAGTTTATACATATTGTATTTGCCAATTAAATAGACAAAATGGATTAGACACAAGATAAACAAACTGATGAAGTCTCCTTCAAATTACAATTTGCTACATTAAATAAGTACATAAAAGGCATCCAATTACTATATATATAGCACTAATAACGAATCAATGATGAATATTCACAAACAGAAGGAAGAATAAAAATTAAGATGGATTCATATGATGTGCATGTTCACCCAATTCAATTCCAGTTATACCAGTTATATGATGATGAATCTTTTTGAACATTTAATATAATCAAAATGTAATCAAATTTAAATATAATACAATTTTGTTCATAAGTTAAATTTACATTGCCACATGTCAGTCCAATAATACTTATATGATTATCACATTGTATTAAAATAGCATGCTCAAGAATAATAATGTGTTACAAATATAAAGTCAATGTTTGAATTAATTAAGGAAAAAAATATAATGATTTATGGTTTGTTTATAAGATTATGTATTATTAGGGGGTGAATGTACGTCATAATTGGAAGCCATTTTGTGCCCCTTGAAGGTAAGTTTTTACTTATAGCATTAGTTATTGTAAGGATAACATTAAATGTGATAGTGATTCAAATAACCCTAAATTGCCGCTAAACAACGGTGTGTCCATCGTTCAAAAATTTCTTGTCAAACTTTTAAGCACGTCGACAATGTTATTTCCACCTGTTGCGAAAATGTTGTCGAAGTGTTTGAGAGTTTGACAACAAGTTTCTGAACATGGATCCATCGTTGCTTAGCGGATTTTAGGGGCATTTGACTCACTATCACATTTAATGTTAATCCTTACAATAACTAATGTTATAAGTTAAAAACTTACCTTCAAGCGCCACACAAACGCTTCTAATTATAAATTATGACGTACATGTTTGTACATTCACCCCTCTCTCCCCCCTGATTATTGGAATGCACATTTTCTAAAAATGTAACTATTCTTAGAACTTATGTCTATGTCTCATGCCACTGTAATGCTTGTAACTATTTATTTATTTATTTGTTTTGTTTATCTGTGATGCTTTTGAAATCTGTGCTTTGTCTTAAATTATAGTTACTTTTTAGGCTGCTAATTTTAATTGATTTACTTAGTGCTTGAAATTATAATTAGTTTAAATTATATTTAATAAAGATGTTTTAATTTTTGCTAGTATTTGTATGTATGTATGTATGTATAGTCGATTTGAAAAGCTCTGTAGAGCTTGTGTTTTATATATGTTATGATATATATGGACTTTAAATAAAACTGTATTTATGTATTTATTGATAGGTAACCTTAGCCTATTGAGGCTACCGTGTTTAGGTCCTCTGGTATTCTTGACCATATTGATGCAGTTTACTGCTGTACCTATACCCAGCAGACCTGGATTTAAATCGGTATATTTCCTGGTCCTTTTCGATGTTCAGTGATTTGAGGTGATATGTAGTTGTTGATATTGTTGCAATCGTTGACCATCACTGATTAAACATTATATTTTGGGCCAATAAAACTAGTTTAGCTCCTTTTTATTGAAGTGCCTGTACCAAGCAAGGACAATATGTGTTAAAGGTATTGGTTTTATCTCTTTCAACGGTTTGTCTATTAGATTTTGAAACTGCCCCGGCAATGTGGCATTTTTTCTTTTCATTTTTTTGATTAGCCAATGTAGGAAATGTCGGTTGATTAAGCCTGTATAAATCGAACACCTGTCAATTCCGAACAGAAATGCTGGCACGCAGTATGTTCGGTTTACACAGGTTTGACTGTGTGTACATAATATTAGTTTGTTTACGTATATTGGTGTCCTACACATATTGTGTTGTGTTTTTTGTTGTTTTTCATCGTCTTGTGTACCCTATGTTGCCAGTTTCTCTGTGTTTTTCGTCGTCTTGTGTACCCTATGTTGCCAGTTTCTCTGTGTTTTTCGTCGCCTTGTGTACCCTATGTCGCCAGTTTCTCTAGATTGTCCATTGTGATTGCCCCTCAGTAGTCTCTAACGTTTATTTATATGCCAGAGAAAGATACATTGTATTTAGAAGATACCTTTTTCACATTGATCTTCGTCAGAGTGGTCGCCCTTTCCACAATCGTACTCCATATTACATACCAACTGCCGAGAAATACAGAACCCATCCACAGTGCACCGGAAGTAATTGGCAGGATCAACGTCACACTCATCTTAATAAAAAGACATTGATAAAGCGGATATGAATGACAAACAGGAACGCATCGTGTGCACTAAATTAGATATCTACGTTTCAATGCTATACTTGGATCTACAGTTCTGCTGTTGGACTATTAGTCCACGAGATTATCATCCTCCAACAAGTCAGTGTTTCGGCACAGACATGGTTTAATAGATATATCTATTATTGACATTTACTGTTACGAAATAATGTAAATAAAACTAAGGTTCTAATCCCGCATTCATAGGTGACTTTAACCGAAATTGGGTATTATGCATGTCTGGTTTTTAGCTCCAAAAACTTAAATTATTTGGCTTTCCATTTACAATTTGTATATTATCCCCTTTGTAATGCAATACACATAATCCATTATAAACAACATTGCTATAATACCTTTTATTTCACAGTTATCCTCATCACTATAATCTGTACAGTCAACATCACCGTCACATTTCCAGCTTTGTGATATACATTTACCATTCCCACATGTAAATGATGAAAGACTACACTGACCTATAACAAACAAATAGAGTGGACGTGAATCTGTTTGATCGTTTGCTTACTGAGGAAATATTTTTTGTTGTTCGTTAGCAACCACTTTTCATGGTGTCTGCAAAATATATTGTTCCATGGATTCTTGAATTTGTGGTTTTAAACACTGGAACTAAATTGCTATAATACCCTTTATTTCACAGTTATCCTCGTCGCTATAATCTGTACAGTCAACATCACCGTCACATTTCCAGCTTTGTGGTATATATTTACCGTTCCCACATGTAAATGATGACAAAGTACATTGTCCTATAACAAACAAATAGAGTGAACGTGAATCTGTACAGGTTTATTATCGTTCGTTTACTGTGAAGATACCTTTATTCGTTGACACAAATTTTCGTGGTTTCTGCCAAATGCATTGTTCCATGGATTCTTGAATTTGTGGTTTTAAACACTGGAACTAACAATGAAAAGACAAGTTCTATTTCGATGGATTTAAATTTTCGTATTTTCAGTTTAACTCTGCCACATTTTTGTGCCTCTCCAGGACATGGATTTCCAACGTATATGTCTTGTTTTTTTCTCTTTTATTTGTGTGTTTAGTATGTTATGGTGAAAGGTGATTTTTGGTTTTGTTGATATTGGTGGAGTTGTCGACCACCACTGCTTAATACATTAAACAAACGACGGTTCGTGAGCCGTCTTGACAGCGAGTAGCTGGATGTACAACCACCTATCCAATCCATTAATATCACCCCCGGAATTTCACCAGAGGAGCCCGTGACTATCAACCCTGGAATCTCACCAGCGGAGTCGTTATATGGATCACATTCCTTTTTATGTATTTGCTCCGACAGACGGTGTACATTATTTCGATTTCCAATAGTTTGGCCATGTGCCGAAGATTATTCCAGAAACACACCGTGCGCAGTTAGTTAATACATACGTTTTATTGAACGTTTCAAGTTGCTATTTTAATTTTGCTAGTTATTTATTGTCCATTCGGTACTCTCTAACGTTTATATATTCAACATGGCATCATCAGCAAATCAAGAAGAGTTTGAAGATACCAAAGGGGTTATCAGAATCCGTAAATCGAGGAAGGACAGACAACAAAATGGCAAAGAAAAAAAGTACACAATGACAAACAACGATATATTAAAACTAAAGATCGAGTAACACGAGCACCACTAATCACTGGGGATTTAAATAATTAAATAATATCTTACCAAAATTATCGCAGTTTTCTTCATCAGAAAAGTCATTATATTTATCACAATCTAATTCCAGGTCACAGCGCCATCTCATGGGTATACACTTCCCAGTTCTACACCGGAAGTACTTCAAAGGTTCACGGTCGCACAAATCAACTGTAATTAAGTGAAGGAATGAGAAATGAAAAATAATGGGGAAAATAACCGTTTGAATTTTGATTTGATTTCTCCCTCAGGCATAGTTAAGTTTATTTTGCTCTAATGTTTATGGCATTTGACTTACTTGGTTAATCGTTGCCCCCAACATCTGTGTCACAACTGACCACGGATATGTTCCACTTGTTGTAAACATGTTCCGGTCCTTTCCTCATTCATGACTTATCACCGGTGTGGTAACTAGAGTTATGTGACTGGTGTTACTAGTGGAGCAGAAACTACCTACCCTTCCGGAGTGCCTACGTTCACCCCGTTTTGTAGTGGGGTTCGTGTAACTCAATATCACATGATATGTATATATAGAGTGAAATAATCGTGATTGCTTGGGTTTTTTTTAAATTTAAGCCCCCGGACAAAAGCTCCATGACAAAAAGCCCCCCAATAATGAAAAGTATAATATGTTAATATTTTTTGTGTCATATATATGTTTTATCTGTGTCTTTGTTTAATTGTTCGTATATGAAAAAAAAAATTGTGTTTTATAGCATGATTCTAGTTTTTTTTTACCTCTGTATTTTAATTCATTGTACATTGTACCTCTGTATTTTACCACAAACCACATCTGTATCTTTGCACGCATTTTGGACTTATGCTATTTATGTATTTACATTATTTATTAATAACATTTTTCATAATAAGATACTTTTGGAACATGAAGATATCATAAGCAATTGAAGTATTTGTTTAAGAATTATAATAATCCTCATCAAAGAAAGTAAAAACAAAAATAAAAATCATAGTTTATCAAACATGACGAGAAAATAACTCACTCATTACTTTTAATAACGTCAAAGATTTAAAAAGGTAATTATCAATTGTTTATCAATTAACCTGATACATTTCAAATTAAACAATTAAGCAGTGTTTTTTTTTACACTTTATAAATGAACTTAACAATGAACAAAATATAGAAAACTATTGTTTTAAAGTATTTTATTTTTTGTATTAATTCTTTAAGATATCTTTTAGTATCACCATAAATATAAAACAAATGTAATAAGCTTGTATAATTATATCAATATTGGGGGGCTTTCGGTCAGGGGGCTTTTGTCCGGGGGCTTTTGACCGGGAGGCTTTTGTCCTAGGAGGGCTTTTGTCCGGGGGCTTTTGACCGGGAGGCTTTTGTCCTGTTCCTATTATTTGTACAATAACATATGCTTACACCAATGAAATCAGTGACATTTTAATGTATGCTTGGTATTTTTAAATTAGATTAACAATTTTTGGTGTCAAGTGGAAAAGTCAAATACATAAATGGACATCTGGTGCATGTAGTAAATGTTGGTCATTTATGATGGGTAAATTAGATACATTTAAAACTGAATTATTCTATTCTAATCTTACATGCATGCCTTATACTTACATTTGCAGTTTTCTTCGTCTGAATGGTCGCTACAATCTGGTTCCCCGTCACACATCCAATGAAATGGGATACAGTGTCCATTTGAACAACGCATCTGTCTGATTGGTCCATCTGTACAAACACCTACACAAAATAGCGTAAAGTCATGTGTTGTAAAGACATGGGTTTATTTGATTTTATAATATCTATTGCCAAAACTGGATTTACCACCATCATATCCTTAATTGACACCGACAACTCTTTAAATACTATAATGTTATAATTATCTCTTAAATATAGTTCAGGCTTTTGATAGCGAACATCAATATCGTGGAAAACAAATTAGTTGGGGGTGGGGGGGGGGGGGGGGGGGCATGTATATTTGTGACAGAGTGGTACAGCATGTTACACGTCTCACACACAGTCGATGGTAAGACGAAATTCAAAATAACGAAGATCTTTAAGTTGTTATATGTATGTGAATACCACAGGAATAAGTTACTTTAACTGATTTTATCTATGTTGTTTAGGTCTTTAGGTTATTTGCTCCCAACGACGTTTAAATTACTTACTGAGTTACTATAATAAGTGATTAACGATGTTTTTTTAAAAAGAGATGATCGAGAAACGTCCTCGAGTTTTAAGAAGCATCTTTAATTACTTTATCGCTATTTTGTATTCATAATTAATTAATTTTTGTTGAGATACTGACATTTTTTTAAACACAATTAATATTTTATATCGTTAATCACTTAATTATCAGGAATTTGGTAATGTGACGTCATTATAACGTCATATTAGAAAACAAGATAATACTACGTGCGTCCTTGACAACGCATAGCGATTAGCGATAATTGGAATAATCTCATGCGCCCACATGATATGAAATATATCGGTTTTATACATCAAAGGGAAAATAAGCAAAATAGCGATAAAGATGTTTAGTGCTCATGAGGCGTCTATGGAATAACCTTCATCATGTAAACTGAAATTCAAAAGACGGGAAAGCCAAATTTCAAAAAGTCTTTGTGAGCAATAAAACCATAGAGCCGAAACAGGGGAGAAACTTTTGGTGATATTGTTTATTTTCCCTTTGATGTTTAAAACCGATATATTTCATATCATGTTGGCGCATGATATGATTCCAATTATCGCTAATCGCTAAGCGTTGTCAAGGACGCATGTTGTATTATCTTGTTTTCTAATATGACGTTATAATGACGTCACATTACCAAATTCTTGATAATTAAATGATTAACGACATAAAATATTAATTGTGTTTAAAAAAATGTCAGTATCTCAACAAAAATTATTTAATTATGAATACAAAATAGCGATAAAATAATTAAAGATGCTTTTTAAAAATCGAGGACGTTTCTCAGTCATCTCGTTTTAAAAAAAAATCGTTAATCACTTATTCTTCCCTGATTTTGATTATCCTAAGCCCTGTGGTTTTCCTGCTCCAAAAGACTTACATTTTTCGATTTTCATTTTTTTGATTTTGAACGTATCTAATGATGGTTATTCGATAAATGCGTCACGTGGGTTACGCATTTAATTAGATATTTACGTTTTAATTGTAAGTGAAATGAATACATTCCTGACTTCGGGATTATATAACGTTCATTACCAGTCGCTCAGAAAAATCAATATTTCTCTGTAAATAATTTTATTTGACTAATACTGTAAGTAAACAATACGAATAATAAGCAAGCTCTATTATACATGTACTTATACAGCTAAGTAAACATAGACGATTCATTAGTTAAGAAAATAATCATGACAATCGTGTTCTATACTGTAACGTTCGTAACGTTGTGTTACTGATATCTGATTTAAGTCTAAAGTATTAACATCGAAATTCCTTTATAAGATCGCTTAAAATTACAAATGCAATTAAATATCCAACACTAATAAATCCATAAATAATGAGATTGATACCATTCGAATAAAATAATGTGTTATCAAGACGGACAAGTATGTTCTGATACCAGGACGAGGTTTTTCATCTCACTGGACAGCTATGTACCATATTTGTGAAATGAAATTGCTGTTTAACATCAACCTGGATAATTATCAGCTATATAAATAAAAGGCTCACACAATCATGTAGCGAAAGTGACGTAATGGGATAAGCTTGTTGGTGCCAGGTTAGATTGTTACGGCAAAACCTGGACGTATCGGATACGGTCTGAAAATATTGTCTTGCAACGAAACTCTCAACGACAGACTTCTAACAGACCGTTGTACTGGGATAAGCCTATTGGTGTCAGTGTCGATTGCCATGGCAAAACTAGGATATGTTGGAAGAGTGGATAACTATTGCCTGTCAACTGAACATGAATGGACCTTTCTACCAATCCGTTGCTTATTAGGAGATAATGCATGTTGTATTTTTCTTGCTTTGAACACGACATTCTCCATAACCGAGACATCCAATTCCATCCCATCCTAGGAGAGACATGTGTACTTGATTTCTTCCCACAGAACCAGTAGAACACCCCCCCCCCCCCCCCCCCGGCCATCTTGAGAGGGATAATACTATCAGCGGAGACATAAGGTCATATTTCTATATTCCTTGTTTCAAACGCTTTGGATAGCAATACCCATGTTTACTTCCCAACATAAAATGCGAAATCTACAATTCGGTAAATATATAATTCAACAAATCGTTGTTAGCTTTGTTGTTTTAAATGACTTTTCACATAGCTATATTAATAAATCGCTGATAACATTTTAATGATTGTCGTTGGCGCGATCGTATGGTAATTGCATTAACATCTGTAGATATACGAGCCTTTTGACATTTAAATATGCAACACAACCTTTTAATAACAACAATCATGTGTTAGATTTACAAAATTACATACATCTGTAAAAAATAGAACAACAATAATGCACTGTTCCTTTAAATTGCGTGTACATGTAAAGTTCAAAAGTCTATGGAAAACGTTGGAAAATACATAAGGGGCAATCAACAATTGACAATTTAGGGAAATTGGCAACACAGGGTACACAAGACGAAGACAAACAAAGAAAAAACACAACACAATACAATATGTGTTGCGCAAACAAACACAAATAACGTAAATAAGACATGAGCACTCCACAAACAACTGGAGGTAAAGGCGAACCGAACATCATTTCACTCATATTCATTTACATACATACCCTTTTTGGTTTTTGTAAGTACAACATAACCTGGTCGTCTCGAGCTTATCGGGGAAACTCATATTTGCAAATTATCCAACAGTGGGGTATTTTTCTTTTTTTTCTTCATTCTATTGATACCGTTGTATAATATACTTACTATGATGATGAAATGTTGCTGGACTTACTGACCCGGAATCTGAAATTATTTATTATTCAATTATATTTAAACGTCGATAACTGTAGTAGTTCTTAAAATCCCTGTTATTGCATTGTTCATGTTTATGCTTTCATTCATTTTTTGTGATAGTATGTGGTCTTTTTGATTGGAAACGAATCTGTGCAGATATTTAATCGTTTGTTAATATGTATATTGCTGTTGGAGATCCAGCTATCGTAGTCTTGTATTGACTGTCGTGTTCATGATTGTATGGTAGTTGGAGTTACAACTATATGTGCAACCAGTGTCTTATCAACACTAAAGTTATGAGTTTGAATCACGAATATGACAAGGTCTACTTGATACAACATTTGATCAAGTTTGCTAGTGACTTGCGGCAGGTCGATGTTTTTCAACGGATACTTCACAATTATAACTGACCGCCATGATATAACTGAAATATTGCTGAAAGTGGCGTTATCCACATTAACCCATATAATTGCCTTTTTATTTGCCAATTTCACTCTTAGATAGTCAATCCCCCTTTGCATGATGCATGTATCATCTGGTAAAGCAAGCGATAACTAGCCACTGTACCACTACGAACTAATCACAACTGAAACTGAAGCACTCAACATGTTACAACAGGCATTACACAACTTTGGTAGTCAGTTAACCTAGTCTTCCATACTAAATGTATGTGTACTTACATGCACCAGGTAATATTATTGCTTCCGGTCCATTTGCTGATTTTTCTGGAATGTAATATACTTCGTAAATAGTTATGTTGTAGATGTTCATCGACAAATGTTGCTTTCTATATTATATTTGTTTTTCAAATCTGTTCGACCGTTACGAAATCTTCATTTCTCAAATGAGGGCCCGGGAGGCTCAATGAATTAGGTCGTTGGATTACCTAAAAACTCATACAAGTCTATCACCAATACGGCGTGAGTTCGCGCCCGGCTTTGTAAATTACAAAAAGGCGCACTCGACTCGCAGCCGCAAGTGATAAAGTTTACCAGTTGCTTGCGCATGGTCGGTGGTTCTCTCCGGGTACTCCGGCTTCTTCCACCACTAAAACGGGTCGCCATGATATTGCTGAAAGTGGC
Source organism: Bathymodiolus septemdierum (assembly GCA_963383655.1). Taxonomy (NCBI): domain Eukaryota; kingdom Metazoa; phylum Mollusca; class Bivalvia; order Mytilida; family Modiolidae; genus Bathymodiolus; species Bathymodiolus septemdierum. Next base: position 8,987,194 of record OY726527.1, read on the forward strand.
GTTAAACACCAAAAATCAAATCAAATCATCGTGTGTGTACTGGAATCACAATGTATTTATAAACCACAGATCTCTGTAGAAAACATGATGTGACGAATTAACCATTGTTCAATAAATAGTTCATGTACCTGTTAGTTCACAGTTAATTTCGTCGGAATAGTCACCAGGCCCGCAGTCTAATTCTCCGTCACATGCCCATTGAATAGGTATACAGCGTCCATTGTCACACTGCATATGCGTTAAATCTTTAACACCGTTACATGTATAATCTATAAAATAAATATGACATATGTCATTGATTGGTGGCTGTTGTTAAACAAAATGTAAAAATGTCAAGTAAATTAACAGTTTTATATATTCAATAACAAGACGGGTGTCACTAGTGGAGCAGAAGCTGCTTGCACTTCCAGAGCATCCGTGTTCAGCCCCATTCATCCAACTGAGGTAAAGGAGTTCTCCACTAACGCAGTTAGCGAAGATGTTTATGAACCTACTACAGTACCTTTAGTCTTATGGTCTTATGTAGAGGAGCGTACACCCACACCTCAAGAGTCATCATATCGTCATATTAATATCGCAATTACCAGCATTCAACGCGACCATATTACCAATTCTGACCACTGTGGGTTATTTAGTTGGGCTCAAAATAGATTTCACAATATTTAATAAATATAAGAATATTCGAAGTTGGAGTTTCATCGTTATACATCTCTCTGGACTTTTAAGCAATGAAGTCACGACAGGAAATGCTTACCCTTCGTGAATACCTGGGTTTACCCTCGTGTTTTAGTGGGGTTCATGTTGCACATTTTTATAGTTTGCTCCATTGTGCTTTGCTGTGTGTGTTTTGTATTTTTGTTTGTTTGTTGCTTTCTCTGTTTTCGTTCTGTGTCTTGTTCACGGTGTTGCCTGTGTCTCTGGATTATCCATTCTTTATTTCCCCCGCGATTTTCGCTGACGTTTATTGGACAATTATTTCACGTGAAGATCACCAGAAATTTGTAACCTTAACTCTATTTGATTATTTTCCTGTCAATATTTCATACATGCATCTCCCCATTCAAATCAACACAACTGTTAAAACAATAATATCACAATGTCTAATAATTGTGACTGTTATAAACATGTCGTTTACATCATGTACATTTTATTAGGTGGTGTAATAGTTAGCGTGCTTGCATCGAGTGTGATATATCGAGGAGTCGAGCCCATGCCGGTTCAAACCAGATATATGTTGCTTCTCCTCCCACGCATCATTCAGGAATAAGAGCAAACTAGTTCGTTCGGAACCAGAATAAAATGTTCGCGTAGAATGACATGTCTATCCACTAAAAAAATCCAACAAAGTGGACATCAACATCATCTCATTTAATGTCCTCGCCATGATATAGGGGAAAAAAACTCATTTCGCGTTAAGCAAAAAATCCCTCTACATATTATTAAATTCCTAAATCTAATGACAACATTCGTAGAAATAGAGTCCAAATCAGTACCCATAATACAGATACAGGACCTTTTGTGTTCTTAACTTCAACACATAGATTGATTTTTTGGTGTTTAACACCAATTTCAGCAATATTTCAGCTATATCATGGGGATCAGTTTTAGTGGTGGAAGAAGTCGGAGTACCCGGAGAGAACCACCGATCATGGACAAGCAACTGGTAAACTTTGTCACTTGCTGCTGCAAGTCGAGTGCACCCTTTTTGTAATTTACAAAGCCGGGCGCGAACCCACACCGTATTGGTGATAGGTTTGTATGAGTTGTTGGGTAATTCAACTACCTAACTCATTGAGCCACCCGGGCTCTTTGTCGAAATAGAGGCAAAATCAGTACCCCTAATACAGATACAGGTCCTTTTGTGTTCTTAACTTCCGTACGGGCACTTCAACAAATAGAAAGTGGCGGGAATAAATTAACTTTTAGTCTAGTGTTGTCATATGAAGAGAGAACATACAGAAGGTCAAGTAAATGTCACCTTTATAACATATAATTTAAATTATATTATAAAATTATTCAAACAATTTCTCTAATTACTAAATGAACCGCATCGGTGGTGTAATGGTCAGCGTGCTCACCTCGGTTCAAACCAAAGACTATAAAATTGGTATTTGTTGCTTCTCTGCTAAACACACAGCATTAAGGATTAAGAGCAAAGACTGGTTGGCTGGGAATCAGAATAATGTGTTCGAGTGGAGCGACATGTCTACCTGCGGACTGTTGTTACAGTGGGCTAGCACTATGAAAATCCAACTGAGCGTGTTGGAATAGAAAAAAGCGGACCTCATCATTATCTCATTGAAAATTAACTTGTTCTCGCCATGATATAGCTGAAAAATTGCTGAGTTGGCGTTAAACAACAATCATTCACTCACTCCCCTCATTACTAAATGTATTAACATCAATCCCGCCACGCTTCATTGAAGTGTCTGTACAAAGCCAGGAAATTGAGCGGACATGTATTTACGTGTTAGGTGTATCGATTTTATCTCTTTCTACACGTTCTCTATTAGAGTTTGGAACTGTTCCGAAAGTGTGATCTTTTTTTGTTCTTCATTTTAGTACAAACTTTTGCCCTTACTATAATGAAGGGTAATCGTGTATATATGGGATAGAGGTATCGATGTTGCCTCTTTTTATCATTTTTCTATTAGAGTTTGGAACTGTTCCGACAGTGTGGTATTTTGGAACTGTTCCGACAGTGTGGTATTTTGGAACTGTTCCGACAGTGTGGTATTTTGGAACTGTTCCGACAGTGTGGTATTTTGGAATTGTTCCGACAGTGTGGTATTTTGGAACTGTTCCGACAGTGTGGTATTTTGGAACTGTTCCGACAGTGTGGTATTTTGGAATTGTTCCGACAGTGTGGTATTTTGGAACTGTTCCTACAGTGTGATATTTTGGAATTGTTCCGACAGTGTGGTATTTTGGAACTGTTCTGACAGTGTGGTATTTTGGAACTATTCCTAGTGTGGTATTTTGGAACTGTTCCGACAGTGTGGTATTTTGGAATTGTTCCGACAGTGTGGTATTTTAGAACTGTTCCGACAGTGTGGTATTTTGGAATTGTTCCGACAGTGTGGTATTTTGGAACTGTTCCGACAGTATGGTATTTTGGAACTGTTCCGACAGTGTGGTATTTTGGAACTGTTCCGACAGTGTGGTATTTTGGAATTGTTCCGACAGTGTGGTATTTTGGAACTGTTCCGACAGTGTGATATTTTGGAATTGTTCCGACAGTGTAGTATTTTGGAACGGGTTCCGACAGTGTGGTATTTTGGAACTGTTCCGACAGTGTGGTATTTTGGAACTGTTCCGACAGTGTGGTATGTTTTGCTTTTCATTTCATTGCACACTTTTAACCTTTAAATTACCAGGGTCATTTTGACCTTCAGGTTTCTCTAACGTTTACGTACATATTGTAGAGAATAAAACATTAGTATTGATTTTCACAAGTATGAAAACCTTTATTACTCTTACTGTTGAATAATTTAAGAAATATAATTATCTGAAAATTGAAAAATAAAACATAAAGGTCAGCGGTGCGATTCATTTTGATACCTAGACAACTATTAATAGGTAATCCTGCTTTTTTCTTTATAATCCTTATACTATTCTTCTTATTAAGAATGGCGAAAATATGTGTATGGATCTTACCGTTTCTATGATACAAATGGAGCCCGCCATCCAAAGGTTTTTATTTTTTAAGTTTTAAGTGAGATTTTACTCCTTCTTGTGATACCTCACACGTAAACCTAACATATGTCTACTTCCGCTTAACATGCATACACATATATATAATCTTATTTTAATATTTCTGCTTTTGCTTAACATGCATTCACGTATATATAATAGATAAAATATAGACTTACCTATTTTGTTTCGTAAAGGTGGTTCCAATACATGTCATTATGCCAGCAAACAGATTAAACTGATAAAAATCAACCATAAACCTTATGCATGTCTGTTTTAGCTGAAATATTGCTAAAGGTGGCGTTAAACACCAACCATTCAATCAATCAATCTGTTTTAGCTTAACATGCATACACTTATTTAATAGATAATATATATTCTTACCTATTTTTTTCGTAAATGATGTTCCTATGCAAGTTATTATACCAACAAACAGATTAAGCTTATTAAAATCAACCATATTGGATAATGCTTTTACTAATAGACAAGCTATGGTTAATTGGCTTGTATAACACATATAAAACTTCCGTTAGATAACTAGTTTACACAACGCATTATGACTGTTTTAATACATTATTACATCATTCTTGCTGTTTTATTCATTCATTCATTCATGTCGGTTTGAAATAGCGTAATGTGAAATGTCTACACAAATACCAATTATTTTATTTGAAAAGCTTGAGATAATTGAATCTAATATTTAATTTATAAAAGTCAATTTTAATAGTTAAAGGCATACAGGCTGTCAGAATTGATTTTGTTTTGTTTATATTAAAAGCTGCCAATATTCGATGTTTTATACTAATAAAATGTTCTGAAGAAGAAGCCAGGTTTAAAAAATATGTTGTAATGTCGTAATTAGTGAAAAGAATTCGAATGTCTGTTGGGAAAATCGCCATTAACACAACCTAATTATAAGTCGACTGCTTTTCCGAAGTTTGCCGAATACTGATAACTGCTATTAATAACCAGGAAGCATGTTGCATGTAAATTCGTTAGAATTAATATAATTTAAGAAATATATCTATGAAATTGGATCCCGGGGTAATCAGTTAATATTATATAATTGTATTTAGTAAGAATGACACTTAAAATCGGAAATACGTGATGAAATCAATAAAAACAAACCCAAACTCTGCAAAGGGGCCAGATAAAGGGAAAATTATAAACAAATAGTACTGCATATTATTGACAACACTTGAGTTGACTTGATTATATTTTTTTAAGAATAAAACAGACATGAAGTTCACTATTTTAGTCTCTAATTTAAAAGAGATATCACCTAGCGTTTTCTCATGAAAAAAGAATATATAAAAAACTACGATGCAATTCTACTGTTAAAATATGATTTGGCCGAGAAAAAACCCCATTAAATTATGCTTACGTGTTGAAAAATGGAGTAGGTCCGTATAACATCTTTTTTTAATTTTTACACAAAGCTTGCTGAATCCTCCTTTTTGTGTCGTTTTCGTATATAATCCGTCAATGCTTTTGTGCAATTCCACGATTCGATTTGTGCCATGTGCTTTCTTCATCAACAAACAATTTCGCACATGCGCAAACGCTTTCCCGAATGAGTTCACTGTCAGGTCGTATGAATATTGCGCGGGTAAACATTGGATTCTTTACTGGATTCAAGAAAATAAAACAGCGACGTATTTCCTTCGTTCTAGGCTATTTACGTATGATGTTATGAAAAATTTCAATTGCAATTAGTATAAAACATCGAATTTTGGCAACTTTTAATATAAAAAAAAAATTCAATTCAATTCGTATGCCTTTAAAAGATTCAGTTGTAATCGAGGGACCGGCGTGGCCGTGATCATTATATTAAAAATATGTAATTTATAAAACTCATTTTTTATAGTTAATATATTCATTCGTATTATTATATATTTGTTCATTTACAATATTTATATAGCGCATTATCTAATTAAAATTACTATGAGCGCTTAACATGGTGAAGAAAAACATTAAATCGTACAATAAAACTGAACATAGAATACATGCATAACAACAAAATAATTACTAAAAGATTAAAACTTTGTAATCATGGTACCGGCGTGGCCATGATCATTACAGCAAATACAGTCAAATCTGCTTTAGTGGCCACCTCTATTAAGCAATAACTTGGATTTTCGACACTGATTTCAATTGGCCGTCACATTGCATTTCATATAAATTAAACCTGTATTAAGTGACCACCTGTCTTATGTGACCATATTGCAATGTTACCATGGAAGATTATATGACAGATTTGTCTGTTTGTAATTTTTTAAAATGACTTCCTATATTTAAACATTTATTTATAATCAAGGGACCGGCGCTGCCGTAATATTCACACCAATCCATACAATCGCTACCTATCACCATTATTGTTGTGAGTTCGATTTTCGCCCTTGGCCACACATATTTATGTGATAAAAATAATGTTTCAATACAAATTCGCTCGCATCTGTGGTGAATTGGTTAGCGTGCTCGCCTCGGAGTGTGGTAGATCATGGGTTCGAACCAAATAATATGATTTTTTGTTCCTCTCCGCTAAGTAACGTGGGTTCGAACCAAGTTCAGGTAAAAACAAATACTACAAAATGGTATTTGTTGCTGCATAAAGGAGAAAGAGCAAAGACTGGTTGCCTCGGAATCAGAATAACGTGTCCAAGTGAAGGGACATATCTACCCGCGGACTGTTGCTTTAGTGTTTCACTACTATACAAATTCAACTCAGCGTATTGGTCTAGTACTAAGCGGACATAATCATCATCATTTCATCAAGATGTAACTTGTTGTGGCATCGATATAGCTGAGAAAATTACTCATTTGGCGTTAAACAATAATTACTCAATACAAGTTCCGGGTACAGGTTCCTATGGCCCGACCCCCAATGTTTCCCAGTGCGTTTCTAGGTGCGCGATAAAGGATGTCCTCTGGATGGAGGAGGAGGTTTCAATCCATGTTTCTAATACGACGTGACTAACAACGTCAAAAAGCTCAAATCTGACACTAGCTAAAGATATAGACAATATGCTGCTAGAACTAGTAGGCCTAACTAGAAAATACATCAGTACCTTTATATTTCATTTCGTATTTTATTATACTTTTAATATATTTTTTTTAATTCTGAAAATTGATTACCCTTTTTTACTATGGCCTCTCAATAAGACCATTAATATCTTTAAATGTTTATGACTGATATTATCAACATCTCCTCTATCCAAGTGGGTCTGACGTAAAAAAATACAGACAGTAGAAATTCAGCTTCTTACCTTGCCTTTCACATTGAAATCGTCAACTGATGACGATTCAAAACACAGCTAAACAAACGAGATGATATCGCTTTTTAGATAGTAAACTTCCCATTCATCGGTAGCAATATTCCAACCGCATCGGTGGCGTAATGGTTAGCGTGCTCGCATCGAGTGCGGTAGATCATGATTTCCATCCCCGGTCAGGTAAAACCAAAGACTATAAAATTGGTAGTTGTTGCTTCTTCGCTATGCACGGAGCATTAAGGAGAAATAACAAGGGCGGGTAGGCACGGAATCAGGATAATGTGGCATTGTGGTGCGACATGTCTATCCGCGGGCTGTTGTTTCAGTGAGCTAGTACTATAAAAATCCAACTCAGCGTGTTGGTCTAGTACAAAACGGACCTCATCCTCATATCATTGAAAATTAACTTGTTCTCGCCATGATATACATGAAAAATTGCTGAATTGGCGTTAAACAACAATCACTCACTAGTAATATTCCAGCACCACCAGCTTATTGAATTTCCATTTCACACATCATTTTGAGGAGGGACCTCCACTGTTTAAATTTCTTTCCTCACACATGAGGGAAGGTTTGGGCCCATAAAACTAATTTAGCCCTGCCACTTTTGTACCACGCCAGGAAAAGAAGCGGTCATGTATATTTGTGTTTGTGGTATATATGTGATTATGCCGCTTTCTGCGATTTTGATATTTTTAACACGATTTTGATATTTCTAACACGATATTGATATGTTTAACACGATTTTGATATTTCTAACACGATTTTGATATTTTTAACACGATTTTGATATGTTTAACACGATTTTGATATTTTTAACACGATTTTGATATTTTTAACACGATTTTGATATGTTTAACAAGATTTGATATTTCTAACACGATATTGATATGTTTAACACGATTTTGATATTTTTAACACGATTTTGATATTTTTAACACGATTTTGATATTTCTAACATGATTTTGATATTTTTAACACGATTTTGATATGTTTAACACGATTTTGATACTTTTAACACGATTTTGATATTTCTAACACGATTTTGATATTTGATTTTGTTCCGACAGTGTGGTATTTTATTTTTCATTTTATTTTCAAAATCTAAATTTTTTTGTTCAGTTGTAGTCAAATGTCGTTGCATATGTTATCCCCTTTCCCCCTCATTTCCGTATAATTTTTATATATTACTAAGCTAATTGTCGCCCTGAATATGCATGGAATATTTGTCAATGGATGTTAATTACCGATGCCATTTCGTATCCTAATCAGTACAATTTCAATTATTTCAACGAGTGAGAGATCAACTAAAATATTGTAATAAAATCATTGATAGGTTGTGTGAAATGTGATTTACACTGATACGGTGTGTAAAAAAGTGACTAAATTATTGATACGGTATGTGAAATGTTTATATAGTTTGCTCTACTTTTATTTCTCTGTGAAACGATATTTGACGATAATTACATGTAGTTGTTTATCATTCGCTAAGTGGTCTGCACTGTCATGATTTATTTGATATTTTCATGTTGTAATTTACAGTTCTTAAATAATTTGATAAAACTGATGTCAACGTTATCAGATTTTGTCTATCCCGTTTATGACCTTATACTGGCTCCCAACGACTTTTGAATTATTTGGCTTTCCTATCATTTTAACTATGAGAGATATGACAGAAACGCATCGTGTACATTAAATTAGATAAACTACGTTTTTTATTATCAAATCTATACGAAAAGGAGATTAAGGAATAAAAATCACACCACCCAATCCATGTTTGTAATGCAACGTAATTCGTATCAATGGAATTCAATATGTTCCAATTGTTTAAGTTGTAAGTCACAAAAGTGGTTACAAGACGACAGTAGTTTAAGGTGGCACCACAGACCATGTACATGTGTAACTAGTAGGAGTTTCTATGTTTCACCCGATTGATTGATTGATTAATTGATTGATTAACGTGCAGCGAACAGTAGTCCAGCTATATTAAAACAGAACAAGTTCAACAATATATTAAAACTACATGTATATAGAAACGAGAGAGGGATGAATCAGTTGGTTCAACGACTTTTGACTGCCATTAGATACTTTAGTAGGGACGAAAAATGTAGTCTTTTGTAGAGGCTACGATGCGCATGCTCTTTTTGAAATCTACAAGAGAGGTATGTAACGTGGAAGGAGGTTGGTCCTCTACAAACACGTTACCCACTGTGGTCCATAACCATACAGGGATTCCTTATTTTAACTTGATTACCAAAAGTCCAAAATAAGCATTTAAATGTATTTTAATTTTTTTTACAGATTTTATTAAAAATTGTGAAACACATGTTGTTTTTCATATCTTTTTACATGTGGTACTTGGTCTCTGTTCTTATCTTATCTTTTTTTTAGATGTACTAAGCCATTAAATCAAGGATTTTAAGGAATCATATCATCTTATCTTTCAAATAGATTTTCGTAAGATATCAACATCTTGTTGAAATATATTCTCTGTTGCGCACATATGCCAAAAGATAGTAATGGCAAGTAGATTTTGGTTCGAAGCTGACTATTGTTTCACTATTATGTCAAATGATTGCCTTGAATAAAATAATTTGCTATACTATAGTGAGTGATTGGTTGTTGTTTAACGCCAAAACAAGCAATTTTGCAACTATATCATGGCGAGAGCAGGTAAGCAGTCGATGAGATGATGTCAGCTGTGTTCTAGAACAAGACGGTTAATTGGATTTTTATTGTGCCAGCTCACTAAAACAAAATGTAGTCTGCGGGTAGACATATCACTCCACTCGGGCATATTATCCTGATTCCGAGTACATAATTGTAAGTTTATTGATTCTATTGGTCGCATCTATCTGATTGACCTTGAAATAAAGGGTACCACATATACCGTTAGCTTTGCTTCAGACCTGCGACTCGAAATTTCCAATGAGGTCAATTAAGTTCCTACTAGTTAAGTTGAAGTGATCATTTCAAAAGCTTTACTATCGCCACCATGACTTTGTTAACCGTTACGGAATATCGGTGTCACAAATGACCAGCATAAGTTCCGCTTCTTGTAAGCAATATCAGATCCTTTTTACATTCATGACATATCACTGGGTTTGTAATTAGAGCAAACACGACGGGTGTCACAAGTGGAGCAGAAACTGCTTACCCCTCCGGAGCACCCGAGTTCACTCCATATAGTGGGGTTCGTGTTGCGCGATCTTTAGTTTTCTATGTAATACGTTGTAAATTGTTGTTTGTCCTTTTTTCTTTTTGACATTGTGTTGTCTGTCCTTCCATTTACGGATTCTGATTGCCCTTTGTATCTTCCAACTCTTCTTTGTTCTTACTCCTTAAATCTGCGTGCTTAGCGGAGGAGCAGCAAATGCCAATTTAATAATCGTTGCTTTGATCTGACAGAGACCCGAATCTACGATCTTCCGCACTCGAGGCGAGCACGATAACCATAACACCATCGATAAAGTTGTGTATATACAAGAACCGTCATCGTATGGTAGCATACAATCAGCACCTATCTCCAATAACATTGTGAGTTCGAATCCCGCTCAAGGGAGGTGTCTTCGGTACAACCTTATATGATAAAATTTGTCAGTGACTTCCGGTAGGTCGGTGGTTTTCTCTAGGTACTCCGGTTTCCTACAACAATAAAACTGGCCGCCACTATATAAATGAAATATTGTTGAATGTGGCGCTAAACACCATAACCATAACCCCTGTTATAATATAGGATAAAATAGAATATACCAACACGAAATCACAACCAGTTTACATTGTGTATGCCTGCTATAATTTTATTACAATGTACAAATTATCACAATTTAAAATGTTATTATTACAAAGCTAAAAATCAACAACAAAATCATCCAACACAAAGCACAAAAAATAAATCACAAGGTGACATTTAAAACGTGAGTACTATTTCAGCTATATGCGTCCGCTTACAAATACAAATAAATATCCAGGGGAAAAGGGGTGAGAATGTGTGTGGTTGGGAGGAGGAGGTAGATCTGCGGAATTTCAAGAGACTGCTGCCAATTAAAAGCTGTTGCAAGCTATCTAGCGTGCAGAGTAGGGGTGACATTGTCCATACAAGAGAAAAGGGGATGAGAAGGGGAGGGGGGTCAAATCAGCAGAATTGTAAGACAGTTGTCAATTCAAAGCTAACGTGCTAGGAGATTGACATTGTCCATACAAATGACACTCATTTACCATCCTTCCTAACGTCGAGTTGTGTATGTGAATTGTTCCACACAAATAGTAGACGAAGAGCGTCTATCCGCAGTGGAGAAACTAGGTCCCACGTCGATACCCCCGGAGTTGTATTTTAAATGTTAGGGCTATGGTGTTTAAATCCACTTTCAACAATATTTCAGTTATATTGTGGCTGTCAGTTTTATTGGTGGAAGTATTTGTAGTACCCGGAGAAAACCACCGACCTGGTGCAAGTCACTGACAAATCTTATCACATAATGTTTTATCGAGACCTAAGCGGGATTCGAATCACAACGTTAGTGGTGATAGATAACGATTGTCAGGGCCGTCTTAGCAGAATCATAGACCCCCCGGGAAAAGCAGTGCACAGGGGATCATACCTACACAACCACTCACATGAATAAAACTGTAATTGTTGGTCAAATTAAACATACATGTGTTGTATTGGTACTTCCAACAAAATAAGTGTTTAAATTAAAAACATGAAATACACATCATACATATATTAGTATGGGGCCCCTATGCTGGTTGGCCCCCGGACAACTGTTCAGTGTGTCCAGGTATTAAGACGGCACTGCTGATTTTTCATAGGTAGCATAAAATCCAATTACCATACAATCACGAACACGACGGCCTTATATTTTTTTGTATCCGGTTGTTGCCTTGAAGTGAATAAAATACGAAAAATATGTGAAGCGAGAAATAAAAGGAAACAATTTAATCACAAGAGTCGTTTTTTATTGCATTGTGTATATTTTTATTGCATTGTGTATATTTTTATTGCATTATGTATATTTTTATTACATTTTGTATATTTTTATTGCATTATGTATATTTTTATTACATAGTGTATATTTTTATTGCATTATGTATATTTTTATTGCATTATGTATATTTTTATTACATTGTGTATATTTTTATTACATTTAATATTATTCTCAACCATATACAATTATATCATTCATAATTACGTTTGATAACTCTGTTGTTAATTATGATGAATGTTTCGATAATCCACCTATTTCTGATCGATACTAAATGTAAAATAAAGATAGTAAAATGCATTTTTTTGCTATGTAATCAGAAATATACTTTACTCTTTCTTTACCTGAAATGAAATCCGAGAGCTTCTTCTACATGTGCCACATTTGGAGCAGGAACTGCCTACCCTTCTGGTGGCACCTAAGTCCACCCCAGGTTTTAAGTGGGAATCGTGTTAGTTTCTTTTTAATTTTAACTGCTTGATTTAGCCACTCGAAATAAATAGATTTATTTTGTGTGCACAGACAAATGCAACCTATATTGTATATTGAAACAGGCTATGACAAGTGGAAGGTGAAAGTGCTGTGCTATCCATGCATACTGGCTATTATCGAGACAACATGATTATATATATATACAACGTCTGAAAAACCAGTCAACGATCAATCTTACGGGGTGTTGGATCGTTACGGTATAACGATACTATACAAGTAAAACAATTATAAACGTCTCAAATGGTTTGTAAAACAACACCAAGTACACAAAACAAAGTGATAAAGAATTAAACACTTCGTAGAATGACAAAATTTTCCTCCCACCGAGGGACTTTATCAATGTCTAATTAAATAAAATCTCGAAATAATATGGCGACTTTTCAAATTTCAAAAAAAAGTTTTTGACGGTCCATGTACGGCACAAAAGAACCAGAAGATGCACATATGAAACTACATGCATAAAAGAATGGAAATCCTACATATAAATTAATAAAAGTACAATAACACTAATATAAATATACAATAGGGCTACACATTTAAATAAATGTTAAATTATTAATAAAAAAAATATAAAAATGAGACATTATTGGTAAATGTATCAAATAGCACTGTCAAAATATTGTTGAAAACTGTATGATACCCAAACTCATTCAATAAAACGGCCCGCCACAGTGTGGAATATATACTTTGGGCCAATAGAGCAAACTGTATGTCCTAATACGACTGGACTAATATCAACACGAATAGGAGTCAAGAGAGGATATTACTTTTTCTCATTGATTCCATTCGGTGTTAAGGTCTTAAGTTTTCTATATATGAGTGGTGTGGTCGAGTGGTCTAGGGCGCTGGACGTAAGGCTAAGCGAATGGTGCTGCAGTGTATCAATGGTGTGGGTTCAAATCCCGTCGAAGGAAGAAAAAAAATTTGACAGCTCTAAAATCTAATTCTAACACTGTTTGGTTTAATTTTCAGACGTATATATATATATATATATATATATATATATATATATTAGAAAAAAACTCCATGGAAACAGGAACATTTATTGACATTGTATTTCATAACTTATTTCATCATCGATAATAATTTATATTTGGTTAAATATGCACATTGAAATATGGACATAAAATATGTCCTTTGTCAGAAAAATGTTAACATGGAGTTATAGCCAACATAATTTAGCCATGGTTTTGTTTTCATTTTGACCATGGTAGAACAGTATCAATATGACAAAATTCCCAGTTAAAATATAAAATTTCTTTGCACAGCAGTATGATGCCCAATTCTTTTATTACTCCCAGTGTCCAAATAGCAACAAAACACACCCGGAAGTCAGAAATCACTCCACTCGGACACATTATCCTGATTCCGAACCAAAGGTATGTGCTCCTACTTCTTTTGGCCACGGTGTTGTCTGTCCTTCGTCGATTTATAGATTCTGATTGACTCTTTGCATCTTCAAACTCTTCTGTGCTCTTACTCCTTGAAGCAGCAAATACCAATTTTATAGTCTTTGAATTGACTCGACCGGGGTTCGGACTGGAAGCGATCACGCTAGCAATTACACCACAGATGTGGCTCTATAAGTGTACAAGAAAGTAATAGTTTGTTCTTAATTTGTAACAATGATGTAAATTACATCTGCGTCAAATAAACTGTCCAGCTTTCATCGTTCAATATGAAAACTATTCTTTGTAGTGTCCTAAACCAATATCTCTCATTGTCTTCGAATCATCATTTTCGTTGATTTTAGTGAATAATGAAAACCTGTCCATGCTCGCCATTCTACTCCATCAGCAAAACTTGTATGGCTACCACCAAGATATTTACCATTCAAATTGGAATTATGGCACGATTGGTACCACCAACCACCAAAATATTCCAAAGCACATGAACGTGAACTGACGTCGTGATCCTGATCTTTTGTGGAGAACTTCATCCCATTTTGTCGGGCTAGGCTGTCTCCTATACATTAAATAGAAAATATTCATTGTAAACTTTTTTGTTCTTGTTTTTCCTTTGGGAAAGGGGGGTCGCTACTGTGTAGGTATATAACATTAATAAATATTACCAACGTTTTTAAATTTATCAGAAGGATTACAGTTAGGGTTATGATGTCTAACGCCAGTTTTTGTACAGAAGGTGCATAATTCTGTTCTTTTAAGCCAAAATTGAAAAGACAGGTGTTTGTAGCAGTAATTTTATTGGAAAGTTTGAATTGAAAATGATTGAATGTAGCAATTGATTTTTGAAAGGCAGCTATTATCCAATCAGATTGTAGCCATTGACTGTTGCAAGGCAGCCATTATCCAATCAGATTGTAGCCATTGACTGTTGGAATGCAGAAATAGCCAATCAACATTCTACATTAAACGAGAACGTCCGATAATTAGATTTACATATATTAACTGAATTTTAAGCAAGATATATACTCGATTCAACATTATGCGTTAAAATTTGTCAGTGTCTAAATATGAAAACCAAACATCAAGTAAGGTCACCTATGACTGAGGGAGAAGAACCTTAGATTTAATAAAAAAAAAATCAATATTTAGGAACTAGGTATCGACGCACTTGTAGTAATTTGGCCGTTACGAAATATATGTTTCTTAAATGGCAATGGATCTTTTCCTTTCTACGTAGATTTGTCATTTCCTTTATTACAAACACGATGCTTAGCGGACTTGACCATATGAGTTAAAGAGTGGGTGTCTTTATACGTAACGAGCTGCTTACTGCCCGCGAGCTCAAGGGTCCATCTCGGGTGTTTTGGTAGTATCAAGTTTGGCTGTACTTGTATGTCCGTTCTCGATTGACCGTTCTTGATTGTCCGTTCTTGTATGTCCGTTCTCGATTGTCCGTTCTTGATTTACCTTTCGTTTTTACTGTAAACGTTTACTTAAACACTCATAGACAATATCCCAAACCACTAATCAATTGTAGACGTGTTAACATCATATAATTCTGTTTGTAAACAAACCTGCGTTTCCAGAGTAACCATCGATGTCAAGTCTATATTTAGATTCAGCATTTCCAACTGTGAATGACTGGTACTCGGCATACCTGGTTCTGTTTTCGAAGTCTTCCAATTCCACACGGAGAATATATGGATCATGTTCTGTCATCGTATGCAGTTTTTCGTTTCCTGAAAAAATATAAATGTTTCAAATTTGGTGTAAGTCGATTCACGACTTGTCCTTCGCGAACACCTCGTTCACCTTCGTTTTGGCTTGGTGGGGTCCGTGTTGTGTTTTTGTTTTGTTTGTCTGTGTTCTATGTTTTGTGCCCAATGTTGCCTGTGCCTTTTTATTGCTCCTTCCGGTTTCGCTAATGTTCTTTTTATATCACAGTTAATTGAGAAGAAGATAAATATTGTCTGTTCTAAACCGTTCATCCATGAAATCGAGTGAGTGATTTGTGCTTAACGTCAAATGATAAAAGTTTGAGCCATATCATGGCGAGAACAAGTTACATTCAATGTAATGATGATATCCGCCTAGTACTACACAAACACGCTTAATTGGATATGTGTGAGGATAGCTCACTGAAACAATTACAGTCAGTGGGTCGACAGGTTGCTCCACCCTGTCACATTATCCAGAACAATTCTTCAACTGTGAAATATTTGCTTAAGTATGTCGTAATTCAGAATAAGTTGTAGAAACTACTCTTAGATCAAATTTGAATACTGAAAAACCTTCTTTTGGAAAATTGACTCCCAAAATGGCCGACCTCCCACAAACAAAATGTCCACTGTATTTTACTGCATATAAATAGGAAAAACTAATAATACTGATGATTGGTTACTTATATAGTCAAACCTGCATTAAGAGATTACCTTTGGAACAAAGAAAATGTGATCTTTTAAGAAAAGTGACCTATTGAAAGAGGTTACATTTATCTGAAATTTGCTATGAGAAGACGAGAAAACCTTTTAATACAGGTGACTGCTTAATATGAGTGATCTCATTGGCAAATTTGACTGTATAATATTTACACCTAAGTGAACGGGACTGCTCTAAAACTCCTGGTAGCACTTCATACATAAAGGTAATAACAAAATTACCGAACTCCGAACAATCTTACAAAGGGAAAGTCAAAACTCATAATTATATAAACAGACAAAATCAGTCAACAACCGGAAAACTGTGAAAACCGTAATGACCCTGACTTGGTACAGGCATTTCTAAAGAAATGGTGGGTTGAATCAGATTTTAAGGCGCCAAACCTCCCGCTCTCATTACGGTTCAAAGGTTCCGGCTGTCACTGTAACAGTATTTAAATACAGGAACAAAATAGGTAAAATAGTAGTCAAAGCAGTACCATATTCGGTGACGTACCAAGCCAAAACTCCTTCATTAAGTCACCAAATCCGACTTCATATTCAGACCATCCTCGATAAAAGTCGGTTTGTCCATCTATGCGTCTCTGTATAACCTGCAACATATACAAATATTCATAGTTATATCTCACACCGATGCAACTTTTATTTCCTCAATGAATAGCCTAATGCAATACATATTGTTGATAGATGTCGTTAGCGTTCGACAATAATTCAAGATGATTGCCAAACTGCTATAGACAAACGATAGAGAATACCCTTTTAAGTTAGAAAACATATCGCAACAGTGGACTGATATTTGCGGTCCTGATTTCAATAGACATATAAATACAGTCAAACCTGAACTAAGATGTCAACTTTGGGACAAAAAAGGTGGTTTATTAAGACGGTAAACTCTTAAAAGAAGTTCAATTCATATGGAGGTTTCTATAACATGAGAAGAGAATGACGACCTTTAACATAAGCGACTGCTTAATAGAGGTGATCGCGTAGTAGGATTCGCATTTTGCTCACTATTGGAGAACACTTGCATGAACGCATCATTTCACAAAGAGAGAAGGTTTGGGCCAATAAAACTAAATTAGCTCCGGTAGTTTATTGAAGTGGCTGCAATGCGGGCATGTTATGTTATCTTTCATTCACCGTCCAATCATATGCAAGATGCTTAAATATATTATCAAATCGGACAGCAGCTCTTAGCGTGTGTTCGGTTTTAAATACATTGAGAGTTGGCAATCCGATTGACAAACAAGATTGTCTATTTAAATCCAGTAACTCACAATAATTGAAGGAAAACCTCAACAATAATTGAAGATGTTATCAGAATATCCACTCTGCGTTTAGAAAGAGAACAATATCGACAAATATCATATAAATTAGTGATGAATGTACTGTAAATATTTAAATCTGATAAAAAAAAACACAAAAAACAAAAACAAAACACACGTACATATCTAATTTAATACGGACGACACGTTTTCTGTAATGACATTAATCAGCCACACAGAGTCAGAAGGTTAGAAGGTCAAACATAAGTAATAGTCTTTGGAGGCAAGAAATCGAAAATACTTAAAGGTGAGAGCCAAAAGTATGAATTAATTAACATATCCGTGGTCATTTTTGACACATATATTCTGTAACGATTAACCAATATATATATATATAAATCGTCTCTTTCGTCGTAAACTTTCGTTCTTACCTGATCCTCACTGTTAGTTTCGAGGTGTAAGTTAAGGTATAAAGCAGACTTAGTTGTTTTTGTGGTATCTTTATTTCAAGCTGATAGATAGATGCGACAAAAATCCCCAAACTTAGAATTATTTAGTGATAGGACACCATCTATAGAGTGGAACGTGCAAATAAAGGATCGCTTTTCTTGAGAAGTCTTAATGAAGTACAAATAAAGGGAAAAGTGTGTGAGAAGAGGAAGACAGTTAGTACCCATATAATTGTCAGATATATCGTGGCGGGAGGCGTTATTAATGTCGACCATTCATCCATAGTTCACTGACAAACATTATCATGGAAGACTGTATCGACAATAGCTTGACATGACAGACATTCGAACTCATAAACGTCACATTTGATTGTACCGGTTGGATAGTTAGATGGAAATACACCAACCATACGATTGTTTGTCCACATAGACAAACAATATAATCAAGAATCATGAGATACAAATAAAATGTAACATAACAGGAGTTGGGTATACAGAATAATAGCAGTGAGATAAAGAGAAACTGTTCAAGTAAACCATAAAAATAATTTGTAATACTATTCTTACCGTCCATATATTTCCATCTGACCCAATATCACACCAAACGTCAAATCCTTTCGCATCACTCGTATTGGGAAAAATCTGATAGACACCATTCCCGCCACATACAACACTGCAGTCTCGGGGTAAAGCTAAAAATCGAAATGTACAAGAATAATACGATGTAACCAATATTATATTTTTTGTTTGTTTTGTTTTGTTTTTTTTGGAGGGGGGGGGTGTATCTTAAAATGATCAATAATTTGTGATATTTCAAAAAAGGAAAAAGCGAGTGGCTATATCAAGACTGTCCCTATGCATGAATCAGAAACTTCAATTTACCTTAAACGTAAGGGGCCGTCGTGATCGTGATTGTATGGTGGTTGGTCTCTTTCACCGCTAACGTTGTTAGTTCGAATCCCTCTCGGGCGAGGTTTGCTCGATACTACATTTTGTGTTAAAGTTTGTCAGGGATAGGTTTGTGCTTTTCTCCGATTTTCCTCTACCAATAAAACTGACCGAAATGATATAATGAAATATTGTTTAAACCGGCGTTAAACACCATAACTCCCTCTTAAAACATAACATTTCCTTTAAAAGTCAATAATGAAATATTGCAGTTTGTACGAGACAATTTAAGCACGGAGCATTACTTCACAATGTTTGTTTTGTTTGTTGCTTGTTTGATGGTGTTTAACGCCACTTTCAACAATATTTCAGTTATATCGTGGCGGTCAGTTTTATTGGTGGAGCAAACAGGAGGACCCGGAGAAAACCACCGACCTGTCGCAAGGGACTGACAATTTGCATCACATAATGTTGTATACCTCGCCCTGATCGAGATTCGAACTCACATCAGTGGTGATAAGCACTGATTGCATAGGTAGTTGTAAATCCAACTTCAATAAGATCACGGCCACGACGGCCCCAGAGACAGCTTAAACACACAGATTTTTTCAAGCAATTATCACATCCATATTACTAATGATTTCCTTTTACTTTAAAACTTCTGTTAAAATGATATGGATTTTATGAAAAGAAAGTTTAAACATATCCACCAATATCAACAAAAGGGACATCTTACATCACTGAACACAAAAAACAACGACATATGACGTTGGAAATGCAGGTCCTTGATTGGGGCAGATAAAATATTATGGCGGTGCTAAACCGGTTAATGGGATCCCAGCTATCCTCTCTTGATAACTAGAACAGCAATATAGCTATAACCAAACGATGAAAAAACCCGCACAGATTCGATTTCACCTCATACTATCACAAACATGAATATCAACATAAAGATGGAGAGTACAATAGCAGGGTCAATTAATGCTCAGAGTTAATTGACTACTACCTAGGAGAGTAGAATTTGTTGGTCACATGGACAGTACAATAGCAGGGTCAATGAATGCTCATAGTTAACTGACTACTAGATAGGAAGGTAGAATATGTTGGCTAAAGAACATTACTCTTTAGACAAAAAATCATAACTGATACTTCTAACAGATTTAATATAAAATAAACGTCAGATAATACCGAAAGGGCAATCACAAATGGACATTCCATAGAGAACTGGCAACATAGGGTACACAGGACGAAGAAAAACAAAACACAACACAATGTGTCATACGTAAACAAATACAAATAACGTAAACAAGACATGAACCCTCCTACAAACAACTGGAGGTAAAGACGAACCTTGAATAGTTTTTATACGGAAATTGTAACGGAACTCAGAACGTAAAGACACACAATAGGACAACACCATAAAATAAAAAGATGAGTCTTTAACATCAAAAGAAATTGATCGTCTAAGTGAGAGATCAGAATAAATAGGTCATCAAATTATTGGAATCACATAATGAAAATATAATTGAAATATCATATGGAATAGAACCTTAGGAGGCATATAGGCCTACTTGTTCTCTCTAAACCCTGTATTGTGTTGTTGTGTGTACAGCCGAGAGTATATAACTCCAGCGAGAAGACCAATTAGGACAATTAGCTTAAGACCGGACCTGTAATGAAATATAAATGTACTAATGTAATTCCTATTTGGACCTACTAGTTATACAAGCAGAGTAAACATGACTCAAAGAGTAAACAATAGTTGATAAGCTATAGCCTTTATGAATAAGATTTTTCAAGGATTTTACAAGTTTAGATGTGTCAGATTTGAATTTTTTAGCTTTGTTTATTACGTCGCCAAAACACATGTATGGGAAATAAAATATTTCATCGGATGTCTTCACTACGAATTCTACTTGTTTGTTTCTACGATTTGTCTATTACATTTTGGAATTGTATCACTACGGGTGCCATTAGTGGGGCAATACCTGCTTATCTTTCCGCAACGCCCGAGTTGACCGCCGCGTTTTAGTGGGGTTCGTGTAGTTCTAATAATAAAACACTAAATGCTCGCTTACTCGCAAGGATTATAACGGGATGCCATTACACGTAATGGAGCAGCCGCCGAGATTTCTGACGCCTGCATTTATCAATAATAAGACATAACCTTTCCTTTCGTCCATTATTATAACAATTTTTTTCACCTACCAGTATTTTACAATGTAATTCCAACAAAATAAAAACTTCTCTCTGAACATTTTGAATTTCGTCATTTCCGGCCTCACTATTTGGATGTCGATACCATATTTGGCGATTTAGGCGTGAATGTTTACATCAGCGTGTAGTAAGAAATACCATATTTAGAAAAGCCCCGCCTTCCGTAGTTTCCGGTTATGGAAAACGATCGATAAATTTGAACAAGGTTGTTGCTACCTTCGAAAAACATATATTTCTCAGCCAAACCGATTTAACAAGGACTGGGATCATCAGTAATAGTTATAATGAAATGTTTGAAGCGTAAATAGTGAGTTTTTATGTTTCAACTGCAACGGTTTTTTTTGCTCCATTGTGACGAATGGGACCGCGTTGTAGCTCTGCCGAGACACAAGTTTGTCACAGGAGCTACATTATTGCAGCTAGGGTTCGTGTTACTCGATCTTTATTTTTATGTTTATTGTTTTGTAGATCGTTTTTTCCCTTTTATACTTTGGTTCTTTTTCTTTTGGCCATTGTGTTGTCTGTCCTTCTTCGATTTACGGATTCCGATTATCCCTTTGATATCTTCAAACTCTTCTTCTAATTTATTATATTTACCAAAATTAGCTCTGATTATAGTTCTCCATCCAGTAGCAGATATCTTCTGAAAATTGGAAGTACCTGATATATCTAGATGACAGTCCAGTGTTGTCTCACTATAACTAGCGGCAGAACATTTAACGTTGAGCCGACATTCTGTTGTACACTGGGCTAATGACACTGAATTCTGTAGTGTAACACCGTTGCTTATTACGAGTGTTTCGTCCTTATATATTGTAAATGTATCTTCACAAAACTCAGAACGAGTCGTCCAAATCCATAGTTGTAGAATGAGAATTATTTCCCCGAAAAAAACATAAAATGAACTCTCTGCTTTCTTTAGCATGTTATGTCATACGAGTGATCATGAAAAGAAAGTTTAAAAAGTGATGGTCAAGAATTCCACCAATATCAACAAAATTAAACGAACAATAAGCTCTCACCTAAGCTCATCAACACAAAAAAAAACACATATAGCATTGGAAATATATGCCCTGGCTTTGGAAAGGCATAAAACGTAATACATTGTACAAACAGTTAGTTCACAAATACGCCAAGCACATCTTAACATTCCTTGGTACAGATGGTAAAATGTTTTTTTTAAACTGTTATTTCACCAATACACCAAGTACATCTAAACATTCCTTGGTGCAGATGGTAAAATGTTTTTTTCTTCAAACAGTTATTTCACCAATACACCAAGCACATCTTAATATTCCTTGGTACAGATTGTCCTACCCAATACTGACAAACAAATGATGAAATCAGAAAACCGTGAACAGCGTATTACAAGAAAGTTTGTAAAATGTTTTTATCCAAACAGATTTTCACCAATACACCAAGTACATATACACATTCCTTGGTACAGATTGCAAAATGTTTTTCTTCAAACAGTTATTTCACCAATACACCATTCCTTGGTACAGATTGTAAAATGTTTTTTTTCCAAACAGCTATTTCACCAATACACCATTCCTTGGTACAGATTGTCCTGCACAACACTGATAAACAAAGGAAATTTTGAAATCGTGAACATCGTATTACAAACAGTTAATTGTATCATTAAGTTAAAAGTAAAACCGAACTCGTCATAATCAATGCTTTCGTGTATCAATTAAATCATGATTTTAATACAAATCAATGGCTAATTATTATATATTTCACATGAACTTACGAAATTAATATGATTTTAGTAGAATTAATTGTACTGCATGTTAAACTGTATACTGCTAATTAGTAGAATTCAAAACAATCTTAGTATTCCTACGGTACACAACTGCATCGGTGGCGCCTTGAGTGCGGTAGATCGTGGGTTCGATCCCAGAGAGGGTCAAACCAAAGACTATAAAATTGGTATTTGTTGCTTCTCCGCTAAGCAGGCATCACTAAGGAGAAAGAGCAAAGACTGGTTGGCTCGGAATCACAATAATGTACCCGAGTGTAGCGACATGTCTATAGGCGGACTGTTGTTTGAGTGAATTAGCACTATGCAAATCCAACTCATTGTGTTAGTCTAGTACAAAGCGGACCTCATCATCCTTTCATTGAAAATTAACTCGTTCTCGCCACGATATAGCTGAAAAATTGCTGAATGGGGGTTAAACAACAATCCTCTCAACTTTAGTGGAGATATCCACTGATTACTGCATAGGTAATTGTAAATACAACTATCATGCGACATACGATCACGACCACGACGGAATCCCTTTTAGGACTGACGTAAAGGATGCACCGTATATAGCAATATAACTTAAAAATGTTTAAAGATTCTAAAGGGATAATCAGACGAAATGGCTAAAACAAAAAGAACTAACAATGATCTACAAAACAGAAAACTAAAGATTGAGCAACACAAGCCCCCACCAACAATGTTGTTTGGGGAGGGAGATGAACTGGGGATGATCTAGTAAGGAGTTCCTGGACCTGAATGGGCACGCGGCGTGTTACTCTTAAATTAGATATTATATATATATATATATTTATTACATACTTAGTTCAAATTAAGGCATTTTGGTATGACCAATATGACCGGAAGTAAACAGTCCATATTTTCACACCCCGGGAAAATAAACGGTTATTGGATTACTACAAGATCATTTCCAATTCGAGGCCCATATTGGCTCGGGTCTCTTTTCTAGATGTCGGAAGTATGTAATAAATAGTTTAATACATGGGCATTTCCATATTGGCCTGGTTATCATCCCTCGACCCATATTGGGGGTCTCGGGATGATAACCAGGCCAATCTGGAAATGCCCATGTATTAATCTGTAAATATTATCGTTATTTTTGGGGCGATACACTAACATTTAACGACATCCGGTATGGGGTCACGTTAGGTTCATATTTTCAAGCGACCAATCAGCAATGAGCCTACCACATCTTGAGTATTAAAATCGAACACACACCGAGACCATGTAGTCCACGGTCTTTCAATGATTGGACGATCACAAATGAATGAAAGGTTACATGACCTTTTCCTAAAGAAGATGTTGTTAAATATTAGTGTATCGTCATAATAAAACAACAAGAGACTACAAACATATAATATTAATCGACTGCATACATAGAGAATGAAAACAAGAAGCTTGCTCCTAATGGATACCAGCCTTGTTCGGAAAGATCGTTGGCAGCTCGTTGCAAGGCAAAAATTACCGTCTCTTATTCATTATAATCTAGTCCTCCTACAGCAAACAGGGCCGTCGTGGTCATGACCGTATGGTAGTTGGAGTTACAACTACCTATGCAATCAGTACCTATCATTACTAACGTTTTGAATTTGAATCCTACTCATGGCGAGGTGTACTCAGTACAACATTGTGTGATAAAGTTTGTCAGTGACTTGCGGCAGGTCGGTGGTTTTCTCCAGGTACTCTTGTTTCCGCCACCAATAAAACTGACCGTCACAATATATCTAAAATGTTGTTGAAAGTGGCGTTAAACACCATAAACCCTCTAAATCCAGACTAGTCATTGTTCAACCGAAATCTTGATTTCAATTGTCATAATTAAATTATTTCTCTTAAGAGTTATTTTCCTTTTATAATAAAAATAAGTTGTATATTTAAATTTATTTTAAATTATATAATTATATTATTGCTTGTCAGACATTATTTTTAATAAATCCATTGCCAATGCCTCTGGATTGTCCATTGTTAATTGCCCCTTCGGTGTTCTCTAACGTTTACTTACTACATTTAATTATTGAACAGAAAGAAGCACATTGATGATTCACCAATACAAAATAATAAATATTGATTTTCACAAGATCAAAATATGACAACCTTTATTACTCGATCTGTTGAATAATTTAAAAACATAATTATCTGAAAATTGAAAAATTAAGGTCAGTCGTGCGTTTCTTTTTTTGTATTCCTAGTATAATTATACATTAATATCTCTACAACAACACCTGTTTATGTTCATTGGTTATCTAGCTCCCAAAGACGTTTAAATTATTTGACTTTCAGATATTTTGACTTTGAGTGGATGAAAGTTTACACGTCTTAGGGATATCGATTATTGCTTTTGTGTCTACGATTTTTCCATGCGACTGTAGAACTGTTTTAACAGTGTGGTATTTTTTTTTCTTCATTTTATTTATACCCATCGATTTGGAGACATGAAATCAGCTGATCGACTTCAATCCATTATTAATCCTCTTTTTCGTTTTTCTTCTGACGACATTTAATATGGAGTAGGCATTGCCTAGATCCGAGCACAGTATTTCTGTCTGGCCAGTGTGTATAAATTTGAGTGAAAGTTGAATATCACAAAATGATACGAGTAGGCATGGCCTATAGAGAGGACGTTAGTATTTGAAATTAAATGATACTAAAAATACCTTTATATCCTCTATGACATCCATTGGAAAGTTAAATGAAGTAGAATAGAAAAGTGCGAGAAAAAAGTATGGAATCTTTTATTGTTGGACTAGGGACAGTGCAAACATTGAAGACTTACTAGTACGCGGGTGGTATCAACCATTATAAAGCCTAAAGGGGGTAGTAGATGCCGGTGTCTGTAAAATGAAAGTATGGTCTTTTAAGTCATAAGAAAAGAGTTTTTATTACGAAACTATCAATTAATGCAACCAACATACATAAGTAATATTGGCCTATACCATGCTATGCATAGCCGATACATGTTCATGAAGTGTTAATGATGAATGACGTACGGTCAGGGCCGTCTTTATCAGCAATATAGGCCCGGTCAAAGCAGTGCACGGAGGCCCCTATCTATGCAAACACTTGCAGAAATAAAACTATAAATGGTCGAAAAAATTAAACATATATTTCTTGTATTGATACTTCCAACAAAATCAGTGTTTAAAAATTAAAAATTATGCCGTATACAACATACATAGATTAGCATGGGGTTCATTTGCTTGTAGGACCACCGGGCAACTGCCCATTGTGCCCATACATAACATCTTCATTTCGACATTTTAAAGTATGTGTATTTGGGCCAATATTATGCTATCTCCAAGTAAACAAAATAGTTTTTAATTTTAAAAGAATTATATAGGTACTGCTTTCATCAGACATGTCTCTGCTTTCACATACACAATATTTATCAATATTCAATATTTGTTTATTGGAAAAAGCACAGTAGAGGCGTGATATATATATTAAGGCAATATTCAGTATCGAAATCATACTCTTTAAAATTATCTGTGACAAGATTATACAGACATATATTCTTTCTTGTGTAATGTTATTACCTTTTAAAGTTTCAACAACAAGCTGGTTAATAATTTTATAGCATTTATTTTAGAAAGACTGAGCTTAATAAATAATAACAGATATACATATAGTATGAACGGCATAATTAATAGTTAAATAAATAAAATTCATTGTGTCTTACTATTCTAAACCATTTTCGGCAGATGTTGGTAGTATTCAAATATTTTGTAGGATCAGACTGATGGAAGATCTTTCAAAACCTTTGTACACGGAACCACTGTCATATTTGGTCATTTTGTGATGATATGCATGCATATCAAAATAACCAATGCTTAAGCTGTAAATAATAGCTTAAGGATACGATATGCTATATTTTTTTCGTAGTGTTGGAAAAAAGGTGGATATATTCTGTCCCCGAGTACCTATGGCCTAATATTCTCTTCTCTTACTATGTAAACAAATCTTCTTTTCTTTGTATGTTTTCACATTGTACCTATCTATAGATATTTTGTATAGTAAGATGAATAAACAAAAGGGTACTGATAGAAATAATTAACGCTAACAGAAATAAGGAAAAACTAATGCATTCCTTGTTCCTTGCGAGCACATCATTGTTAGAAAGTGTTTGTTACTCAGCCAAAGAAATAATAAATGCAAAAATTGTATATAAAAATGAAAAATGTTAATGTTCAACTATCTTTTCTTATCAGAGACATATGAGCCGGTGACAAGGGACACATGCCCTCCCCTTCCCTTTTGGCAAAATTCTAAAAAGCTGGATTTTTAGTATAGAAGCATGCATTCAAATAACAGTTTTTTTTAATATCATTTCATTTTTATTTTTATTTTTTGCTTATAAGTTTTGAAAACTAACTGACCACTTTTTCTGGTCCACCCTCAAAACTAGTCCCCCCTTTCTGGTCCACTCCTACTCATCTGCCAATTCAATGGATGTCTAGTCAACATCCAAAAAATGTTTCCGAGATAGAAATGGTCATAGGGAGTTAAAACTGACCATCATCTAAAATAAAAACAAATTAATTTGAATACTTTTTTGTATGCAGTTTGTTTTCTGTATTTTGTTTTTTAATCAGTTTGATGCCTTTGAAAAAGTCTTCTCTAAGTGTTTCAACAATTTTGATGTACATTCATTTATCATTTCAAATTTTGAAATATACGGCCATTACGGGGGGGGGGGGGGGGGGGGCAACTGGTTAACGCTCAAAATTATGTATTTTATTTCGAGTCTGTCATTGCTAATGTTATTCCCTTCCCCTTCAGACCTACCTGTAGTTCTTATGATTTCGAGAGGGAAAACAAGTCAAAAAGTGAGCCGAAATGGACAAGAAACGAAAGTGAACAAATGTGGCAAACTTGGATTAACAGTATGGGGGAGACTTTAAGGAGATTGTTTGTGATATTTATTTGGAATTACCATTATTCAACACAACTAAACCGTACGAAAGGTAGGAATTAAGTATACGTATGAAAATTATAGAATTTAAGTGAGGTGGTATCGCGCGGGTGTCATCCCTTGTGATATTTCAGTATCGCACATTGATAGTAGGGTTACAATTATTGATAACGAAAGGCCGGGAGCAAGTCCCTGTGATCTCCTCTTAGTTACTGTAAATGTACTATAGATGCGCATTAAAAAATATTGATGACATTGTCATCTTTGCGTGTCAGTTGTGACCCAAATACGATTTCAATGCTGACATTTTCTTGTTGCAACGTAAAATATGACGTGATACAAAAAATATTAACATGACGATGAATGGAGTTGGGCGTGACATAAATGTCCATACGTCAAAAAATTACCAGATTCGAGTTGTCTTAAGTCATTCACAGTGATACAAAAATGAACAGTTGTTGTCCTTAATGATAGTCCATGTTAACATAAAGTCCTTTCAGTACGCAAGTGTTGTATTAATCAAAGTTTTGATCGATCCGAGTAAATATTAGATCACCCGCGTAGATTCTGCAAAAAATAAAACAAAACAAAAACACACCAAGGCGAGTTTTTCTACATCGGCTGCAATTGGTCCAAAAAATCAATTTGATATTTTCTGAAAATATTGTAGTTCAAAATTAAGTCAAATTTATTCTATAATCATCTTTTACTAATCCGTAACTAGAAAGGTTTTTATCTAATAATCTGTACACGTTTGAAAAAAGTGTTGTGTTTGATTACATGTCGTCACGATTTACGGAATTGACGCAGTTGCAAATGAAATAGATGTCGTTTTGAAATTGTTTGACTTGGGAATGAAAATACAAGATTTTAATTAAAATTCCGCGAAATGTTATTGACGACTTTGGTCTATGAATAACATGACGTCATGACTTTGATAACGAGATGTCATTCTGATTAATTTAACAATGTAAGCACTTTTTATTGTCTTTTGTTACTTAAATACGATTTTTGGAAGTTCATGATATCATTTTAGTTTTAAAATCATTTATTGGAGACTTTTTTTATTTTTGGCATTCTCTCCGTGACACACCAACTTTTATCAACTTCCGGACGAAAGGATTTCAATATCATCATTAGGCAGACCCAACTGTGTGTTGCATGGGCATGCCCATGTTGCTGTAGAGCTCTCTGTGCTCGCTATTATAATTGTAAGTGTATATTCTATTACATTTTATTATTAGATAGTCTCATAAGTTACTGAATTCATCCCCTAGTTTTTCTACTTCTACTTCTGCCAATTATTGACCTACTTCAACAGGTTGAAAATTATGTCAAGGGAATTACGTTAACGCGAAAAAGACCCCAAAAAATTATTTCAATAAAAAAATAAGTTTTATTCAATTTTAGTGTGGTTCGTGCTGCTCGATCATATGCTTTCTATGCAATGTTTTCTTTAGAAATGCCTGTACCAAGTCAGGGTCATTACGGTTTTCACAGTTTTCCGGTTGTTGACTGATTTTGTCTGTTTATATAATTATGAGTTTTGACTTTCCCTTTGTAAGATTGTTCGGAGTTCGGTAATTTTGTTATTACCCTTATTTGCATATAATTGTTTGTCCTGTTTCTTTTAACCATTGCATATTGTATCGTTTATCCTTCTTCGACTTACGGCTTCTGACTACCCCTTTGGTATCTTCAAGCTTTAAAAAATGTTCTTACTACCAAAACTTTACTCTTTATCTTACCTTACACTATCCCCTTCCTTACACATTTCTGCATTTTTCTTTATAATCCTTATATAAAGAATGGCGAAAATATTTGTATGGATCTTACCGTTTCTATGATAAAAATGGAACCCATCATCCAAAAGTGTTTATTTTGAGATTTTACCCCTTCTTGTGATTTCCCCCACGTACACCTTACACATTTGTTCTTTTTGGCTTAATATAATGAGTTGATGATTTGATGATATTTTTTGTGTTTAGCGCCACTTTCAGCAATATTTCAGCTATATCATGACGACCAGTTTTAGTGGTGGAAGAAGCCGGAGTACCCAGAGAGAACCACCGACCATGGGCAAGTTAACTGATAAACTTTATTACTTGCGGCTGTGAGTCGAGTGCACCCTTTTTGGAATATACAAAGCCGGGCGCGAACCCACGTCGTATTGGTGATAGGCTTGTAGGAGTTGTTAGGTATTCCGACTACCTACCTCATTGAGCCATCAAGGCCCTCTGGCTTAATATACAGACATGTTTATACATAATAGATAAAATATATACCTATTGTTTTCGTAAATGATGTTCCAATGCAAGTTATTATATCAACAAGCAGATCAAACTGATTAAAATCTGTCCGTAAACATTGCACATATCTGCTTTCGCTTAGCATACATACACTTATATAATAGATAAAATATATACTTACCAATTATTTTCGTAAATGATATTCCTATACCAGCTATCATACCAAAAAGTAGATTTAACTGATTAAAATCAACCATAGACCTTACACATGTCTGTTTTAACTGAAATATTGATAAAGGTGGCGCTAAACACCAACCATTCAATCAATCAATCTGTTTTAGCTTAGCATACATACACGTGTATATATAATAGAAAAAATATATACTTGCCTATTTTTTTCGTAAATGATGTTCCTATACAACAAGTAGATTAAACTTATTAAAATCAACCATATTGGATAATGCTTTCACTAATAGACAAGTTATGGTTAATTGGCTTGAAAAACAAATATAAAACTTCCGTTAGATAACTAGTTTACACAACGCATTATGGCTGTTTTAATACATTATTACATAATTCTTGCTGTTTCATTCATTCATTCATGACGGATTGAAACGGCGTAATGATAAAGGCTCAACATAAATACCAATTATTTGTTTTTGCAAAACCTGAAATAATCACCTTTAACATTTAATTTATAAAAGTCATCTGTTATAATTAAATACATTCAGTTGTAATCGAGGGACCGGCGTGGCCGTGATCATTATATTAAATATGTAATTTATAAAAGTAAATTTGCATAGTTAATACATTCATTTGTATTATTATATGTGTTCATTTGCAATATTTATATAGCGGATTATCTAATTACAATTACTATGAGCGCTTAACATGGTGAAGAAAAACATTAAATCGTACAATAAAACTGAACATAGAATACATGTATAGCTACAAAATAATTACTAAAAGATTAAAAATGTGTAATCATAGGACCGGCGTGGCCATGATCATTACAGCAAATACAGTCAAACCTGCTTTAGTGGCCACCTCTATTAAGCAATAACTTGGATTTTCAAATGCCCGTCATATTGCATTTCATATTAATTAAACCTGTATTAAATGACCACCTGTCTTATGTGACCATATTTCAATGTTCCCATGGAAGATCATATAAGACAGGTGACAAACATGGAGACTATACCTGTAAAAATGCGAGTGTGATTGATTATTGTATTTGTAATGCAAGTTTTGTAAATATATTTGTCACTTTGAAAGTTTTAGAATTTTCGAAGCTTTTTTCTGATGTACATTGTCCTTTATCAATTTGCTTAAATGTAAAAAGAAATTGTCTTGCCAATGCAACTGAGAGTAGTCAAAAGGCTACAGAAAAGGTGAAGAGGTGGGATAACGAAAAGCTTCTGAGCTTTCAATCTAACATCAATCAAGACGATTTAAATAAGACTATTGTACAACTTGTCAGAGCCTAAGACAAATTTTATTAATGATAAAGTAAATACATTGGTTAATAACTTGAGCGAAATATTTCTAAATAGCGCAAAGTCCACTTTTGGAACGTATTGTCATAAAGCCGGGAAAACGCGCCAGACTAAGCTTAAAGATCAACCCTGGTTTGATTTGGATTGTAAATTTGCTAAGCAGAAATATCGCGAACTTAAAAGAAAATTCCATAAATACCGGACGGAAATAAACAAACAAATGTTGGCCGAATCTGAAAAAAATTACAAGGGAACACTTGATAAGACTCAGAGAAAATATCGACAATATTTGAGTAGACGTTTGAAAAACATGCGCACGAAAGACCCGAAAGAGTTCTGGAAAATACTCAACCAGGGAAAACGCAAAACTCAGCCAAATATTTCGTTGCAAAAACTGTTTGAATTTTTCAAAAACTTAAAAGCTTAATATGCGTATAGAAAAAGAGGAGATTCTGAAAGGTATCAAGAAACTTAAAAATAATAAAGCTAGCGGTGAAGATGCTATCATACATGCATATACATGTATAAAGGCAACTTCAGATCAATTTATTGTTGTTTATGAAAAACTTTTCAATCTTATATTTGAATCGGAAATGGTTCCAGAAAGTTGCCTAATTAGGAACATAATTCCAATTTACAAGAATGAAAGAGACAGTAATGATTCCAACAAATTTCGACCGATAACTATTGTTAGTTGTCTAGGCAAACTTTTTACTGTTGTATTAACTGAACGATTAAATAAATATTCAGACAATTTCTTGATCCTAAATGAAAATCAGTGTGGCTTTAGACAAGTTTTTGTACAATGGATAACATTTTCATGTTATACGCCTTTTTTGATCTTTTGAAACGAAAAAAGAAAAAAATTATACTGTGTCTTAATAGATTTTGAGAAGGCCTTTGATAAAGTGTGGCGAGATGGTTTATGGTACAAATTATTATTGAACAATATCAATGGAAAAGTGTTTTTTCAGATTATACAACATATGTACAAAAACATTAAATCAAATATAGTTTATAACAATGATAAGTCGGAATTCTTCCCTTTTGATAATGGTGTTAGACAAGAGATAATATGTCTCCTTATTTATTTGCATTATTTTTAAACGATTTGGAAAACTTTATGGAAAATCAAAATAGTACAGGTCTTAACACAATTACAGAGGACATTGATACCACTTTAGTTGTATATATAATTTGTTTTGCTTTACTCAATGCTGATGACACTGTTTTAATGTCTGAATCACCTGAAGAATTACAAAGAGAATTGAATAGAGTTCACGAATATTGTACAACATGGAAGCTAAAGGTTAATGTAGAAAAAACTAAAATATTATGTTTCGCAAGTGGAAGACTCCCGAACAATTTATATTTCAGATAGGGACATAGAAATAGTCAAGAATTTAAGTACCTAGGTATATTGTTGAATAGAACAGGAAATTTCAACCTGGCTATTAAAGCTCAGGCTGATAAAGGAACAAGAGCTATGTATGAAACTAAAAAATAGGGAAATACCATAATCTTTCTGTTTCGTGTCAACTAGATCTTTTTGATAAAGTTGTCAAGCCTATTGTTTTATACGGTTCCGAAGTTTGGGGTTTTAGAAACTATCATATGGTAGAAAAAGTTCACTTGAAATTTTGCAAATTATTGTTGAATCTAAAAACTTCTTCTGCTAACTGTCTAGTTTATAGTGAACTAGGACGTTTTCCCCTATCTGTTGATATCAAACAGAGAATGACTTCTTATTGGACAAAACTTATATCGGGTAAACAGATTAAACTATGTTCTATTACTTATAGATTAATGTTTCATTAATTTAGTACTCAAAATGTTAATTTTCAATGGCTGACTTATGTCAAAGGTATTTTTGATGAATGTGGGCTTACTTACATATGGAATTCTCAAAACTTTATAAACGAGAGATGGATTAAGGAAAAAATTAAACAATGATTATGCGACCAGTTCCAACAAAATTGGAATGATGACCTTCAATTCTGTTCAAAAGCCATTAATTATAGAATTTTCAAAGCTACTTTTGGATTTGAAGATTATTATAACATATTAGACGAAAAAGATTTTTTGATATTTTGCAAATTTCGAACAGTTAACCATAGACTACCAATTGAGTGTGGTAGATAAAAAAATTTAGAACGAGAAAACAGAAAGTGTAATTTATGTAATTCTGATATTGGCGATGAATTCCATTATATCCTTAAGTGTCCATTTTTTGAAAATGAAAGAAAAACTTATATTAAGAAAAAATTGTACAGAAGTCCCAACATTTTATGCTTTAAAGAAATTATGTCATCCAAAAATAAACAGAATATTATAAGTTTGTGTAAATTCATCAACATTATCAATAAAAGAGTGAGTCTCCCTGACTAAATTTGATTAACTGAAACTCTGTTTGTATAGATTGTATACTATATATATGTTCTAATGTTTCTCAGTATCTATGTATATGGTGATGAGAATAAAGATATTGATTGATTGTATATATTCACACCATCGCTACCTATCACCATTATTGTTGTGAGTTCGATTTTCGCCCGTGGCCAGACATATTTATGTGATAACAATATTTTTTCAATACATGTTCGGTCGTATCTGTGGTGAATTGGTTAGCGTGCTCGCCTCGGAGTGTGGTAGATCATGGGTTCGAACCAAAGAATATGATTTTTTTTCTTCTCCGCGAAGCAACGTGAGTTCGAACCCAGTTCAGGTAAAAGCAAATACTACAACAATGGTATTTGTTGCTGCATAAAGGAGAAAGAGTAAATAATGCGTGCCTCGGAATCAGAATAACGTGTCCAAGTGAAGGGACATGTCTATTCGCGGACTGTTACTTTAGTGTGTGACTACTATACAAATTCAACTCATCATCATCATCATTTCATCAAAATATAACTTGTTCTGGCATCGATATAGCTGAGAAATTGTTCATTTGGCGTTAAACAATAATTACTCGTATTTTCCCTCAATACAATGTTTCCCATTGCGTTTCTATGTGCGCGATAAGGGATGTTCTCTGGATGGAGGAGAGGGCTTCAATCTATGTTTCTAATGCGACGTGACTAACAACATCAAAAATCTAGAATCTGACACTAGCTAAAAATATAGACAATATGCTGCTAGAACTAGTAGGCCTAACTAGCAAATAAATCAGTACCTTTATATTTCGTTTCATATTTTATTGTACTTTTAATATTATTTTTTTAATTCTCCAAATTGATTACCCTTTTTTACTCTGTCCTCTCACTAAGACCATTAATGTCATTAATGTCTAAATGTTGGTGACTGATATTATCAACATCTCCTCTATCTGACGTAAAAAATACAGACAGTTGAAAGTCAGCTTCTTACCCCCCTTTCACATTGAAATCGTCAACTGATGACGATTCAAAACACAACTCAACAAACGAGATATCACATTTTAGATAAGAAAAACCTCCCCATTCATCGGGAGCAATATTCCAACCGCATCGGTGGCGTAATGGTTGGCGTGCTCGCCTCGAGTGATGTAGATCATGAGTTCCAGCCCCGGTCAGGTCAAACCAAATATTATAAAATTGGTATGTGTTGCTTCTCCGCTAAGCACGGAGCATTAAGGAGAAAGAGCAAAGGCTGGTAGGCTTTGAATCAGGATAATGTGTGCTTGTGGGGCGACATGTCTATCCGCGGGCTGTTTTTTCAGCGAGCTAGTACTTTAAAAATCCAACTCAGCGTACAAAGCGGACCTCATCCTCATCTCATTGAAAATTATCTTGTTCTTGCCATGATAGAGCTGAAAATTGCTGAATTGGCGTTAAACAACAATCATTCACTAGCAATATTCCAGCACCACCAGCGTATTCAATTTTCATTTCACACATCATTTGAGGAGGGATGTAATCGTTCATTTTGTTGATATTGGTTGTTGACCCCCACTGTTTAAAATTTCTTTTCCTCACACATGGAAAGAACTTGCATGATCGCATCATTTCCCTAACGAGGGAAGGTTTGCACCCATCAAACTAATTTAGTGCCGCCACCTTTGTACCACGCCAGGAAAAGAAGCGGTCATGTATATTTGTGTTTGTGGCATATATGTGATTATGCCGCTTTCTACGATTTTGATATTTTTAACACGATTTTGATATTTTTAACAAGATTTGATATTTTTAACACGATTTTGATTTTTGATTTTGTAATTGTTCCGACAGTGTGTTATATTATTTTTCATTTTATTCTCAAAATCTCATTTTTTTTCCAGTTGTAGACAAATGTCGTTGCATATGTTATCCCATTTCCCCCTCATTTCCGTATAATCTTTAGATATTACTAAGCTTATTGTCGCCCTGAATATGCATGAAATATTTGTCAATGGATGTTAATTACTGATGCCATTTCGTATCCTAATCAGTACAATTTCAATTATTTCAACGAGTGAGAGATCAACTAAAATATTGTAATAAAATCATTGATACGTTGTGTGAAATGTGATTTACACTGATACGGTGTGTAAAAAAGTGACTAAATCATTGATACAGTATGTGAAATGTTTATATAGTATGCTCTACTTTTATTTCTCTGTGAAACGATATTTGACGATAATTACATGTAGTTGTTTATCATTCGCTCAGTGGTCTGCAGTCATGATTTATTTGATATTTTCTTGTTGTAATTTACAGTTCTTAAATAATTTGATAAAACTGATGTCAACGTTACCATATTTTGTCTATCCCGTTTATGACCTTATACTGGCTCTCAACGACTTTTGAATTATTTGGCTTTCCTATCATTTTAACTAAGAGATATGACAGAAACGCATCGTGTACATTAAATTAGATAAACTACGTTTTTTTATTATCAAATCTATACGAAAAGGAGATTAAGGAATAAAAATCACACCACCCAATCCATGTTTGTAATGCAAAGTAATTCGAATCAATGGAATTCAATATGTTCCAATTGTTTAAGTTGTAAGTCACAAAAGTGGTTACAAGACGACAGTAGTTTAAGGTGGCACCACAGACCATGTACATGTGTAACTAGTAGGAGTTTCTATGTTTCACCCGATTGATTGATTAATTCATTGATTAACGTGCAGCGAACAGTAGTCCAGCTATATTAAAACAGAACAAGTTCAACAATATATTAAAACTACATGTATACAGAAACGAGAGAGGGATGAATCAGTTGGTTCAACGACTTTTGACTGCCATTAGAGAGGTTAGTAGGGACGAAAAATGTAGTCTTTTGTAGAGGCTACGACGCGCATACTCTTTTTAAAATCTACAAGAGAGGTATGTAACGTGGAAGGAGGTTGGTCCTCTACAAACACGTTACCCACTATGGTCCACGACCATACAGGTATTCCTTATTTTAACTTGATTACCAAAAGTCCAAAATAAGCAGTTAAATGTATTAAATTTTTTTACAGATTTTATTAAAAATTGTGAAACACATGTTGTTTTTCATATCTTTTTACATGTGGTACTTGGTCTCTGTTCTTATCTTATCTTTTTTTAGATGTACTAAGCCATTAAATCAAGGATTTTAAGGAATCATATCATCTTATCTTTCAAATAGATTTTCGTAAGATATCAACATCTTGTTGAAATATATTCTCTGTTGCGCACAGATGCCAAAAGATAGTAATGGCAAGTAGATTTTGGTTCGAAGCTGACTATTGTTTCACTATTATGTCAAATGATTGCCTTGAATAAAATAATTTGTTATACTATAGTGAGTGATTGGTTGTTGTTTAACGCCAAAACAAGCAATTTTGCAACTATATCATGGCGAGAGCAGGTAAGCAGTCGATGAGATGATGTCAGCTGTGTTCTAGAACAAGACGGTTAATTGGATTTTTATTGTGCCAGCTCACTGAACCAAAATGTACAGTCTGCGGGTAGACATATCACTCCACTCGGGCATATTATCCTGATTCCGAGTACATAATTGTAAGTTTATTGATTTTATTGGTCGCATCTATCTGATTGACCTTGAAATAAAGGATACCACATATACCGTTAGCTTTGCTTCAGACCTGCAACTCGAAATTTCCAATGAGGTCAAATTAGTTCCTACTAGTTAAGTTGAAGTGATCATTTCAAAAGCTTTACTGTCGCCACCATGACTTTGTTAACCGTTACGGAATATCGGCGTCACAAATGACCAGCATAAGTTCCGCTTCTTGTAAGCAATATCAGGTCCTTTCCACATTCATGACATATCACTGGATTTGTAACTAGAGCAAACACGACGGGTGTCACAAGTGGAGCAGAAACTGCTTACCCTTCCGGAGTACCTGAGTTCACCCCATATAGTGGGGTTCGTGTTGCGCGATTTTTAATTTTCTCTAGGTACTCCGGTTTCCTACAACAATAAAACTGGCCGCCACTAAATAAATGAAATATTGTTGAAAGTGGCGCTAAACACCATAACCATAACCCCTGTTATAATATAGGATAAAATAGAATATAACAACACGAAATCACAACCAGTCTACATTGTGTATGCCTGCTATAATTTTATTACAATGTACAAATTATCACAATTTAAAATGTTATTATTACAAAGCTAAAAATCAACAACAAAATCATCCAACACAAAGCACAAAAAAATAAATCACAAGGCGACATTTAAAACGTGAGTATTATTTCAGCTATATGCGTCCGCTTACAAATAAAAATAAAATATCCAGGGGAAAAGGGGGTGAGAATGTGTGTGGTTGGGAGGGGGAAGTAAATCTGCGGAATTTCAACAGACTGCTGCCAATTAAAAGCTGTTGCAAGCTATCTAGCGTGCAGAGTAGGGGTGACATTGTCCATACAAGAGAAAAGGGGATGAGAAGGGGAGGGAGGGGGCAAATCAGCAGAATTGTAAGACAGTTGTCAATTCAAAGCTAACGTGCTAGTAGATTGACATTGTCCATACAAATGACACTCATTTACCATCCTTCCTAACGTCGAGTTGTGTATGTGAATTGTTCCACACAAATAGTAGACGAAGAGCGTCTATTCGCAGTGGAGAAACTAGGTCCCACGTCGATACCCCCGGAGTTGTATTTTAAATGTTAGGGCTATGGTGTTTAAATCCACTTTCAACAATAGTTCAGTTATATTGTGGCCGTCAGTTTTATTGGTGGAAGAAATTGTAGTACCCGGAGAAAACCACCGACCTGGTGCAAGTCACTGACAAATCTTATCACATAACGTTTTATCGAGACCTAAGCGGGATTCGAAACACAACGTTAGTGGTGATAGATACTGATTGTCAGGGCCGTCTTAGCAGAATCATAGACCCCTCGGGAAAAGCAGTGCACAGGGGATCATACCTACACAACCACTCACATGAATAAAACTGTAATTGTTGGTCAAATTAAACATACATGTGTTGTATTGGTACTTCCAACAAAATAAGTGTTTAAATTAAAAACATGAAATACACATCATACATATATTAGTATGGGGCTCCTATGCTGGTTGGCCCCCGGACAACTGTTCAGTGTGTCCAGGTATTAAGACGGCACTGCTGATTTTTCATAGGTAGCATAAAATCCAATTACCATACAATCACGAAAACGACGGCCTTATATTTTTTTTGTATCCGGTTGTTACCTTGAAGTGAATAAAATACGAAAAATATGTGAAACGAGAAATAAAAGGAAACAATATTTTTTTGTATCCGGTTGTTACCTTGAAGTGAATAAAATACGAAAAATATGTGAAACGAGAAATAAAAGGAAACAATTTAATCACAAGATTCGTTTTTTATTGCATTGTGTATATTTTTATTACATGGTGTATATTTTTATTGCATTATGTATATTTTTATTGCATTATGTATATTTTTATTACATTGTGTATATTTTTATTACATTTAATATTATTCTCAACCATATACAATTATATCATTCATAATTACGTTTGATAACTGTTG
Organism: Bathymodiolus septemdierum; assembly: GCA_963383655.1. Classification (NCBI taxonomy): domain Eukaryota; kingdom Metazoa; phylum Mollusca; class Bivalvia; order Mytilida; family Modiolidae; genus Bathymodiolus; species Bathymodiolus septemdierum. The sequence continues at coordinate 9,026,650 of OY726527.1, forward strand.
TTAATTATGATGAATTTTTCGATAATCCACCTATTTCTGGTCGATACTAAATGTAAAATAAAGATAGTAAAATGCATTTTTTTGCTATGTAATCAGAAATATACTTTACCCTTTCGTTACCTGAAGTGAAATCCGAGAGCTTCTTCTACATGTGCCACATTAGGAGCAGGAACTGCCTACCCTTCTGGGGGCACCTAAGTCCACCCCAGGTTTTAAGTGGGAATCGTGTTAGTTTCTTTTTAATTTTAACTGCTTGATTTAGTCACTCGAAATAAATAGATTTATTTTGTGTGCAGACAAATGCAACCTATATTGTATATTGAAACAGGCTATGACAAGTGGAAGGTGAAAGTGCTATCCATGTATACTGGCTATTATCGAGACAACATGACTATATATATATACAACGTCTGAAAAACCAGTCAACGATCAATCTTACGGGGTGATGGATCGTTACGGTATAACGATACTATACAAGTAAAACAATTATAAACGTCTAAAATGGTTTGTAAAACAACACCAAGTGCACAAAACAAAGTGATAAAGAATTAAACACTTCGTAGAATGAAAAATTTTTCCTTCCACCGATGAACTTTATCAATGTCTAATTAAATAAAATCTCGAAACAATATGGCGACTTTTCAAATTTCAAAAAAAAGTTTTTAACGGTCCATGTACGGCACAAAAGAACCAGAAGATGCACATATGAAACTACATGCATAAAAGAATGGAAATCCTACATATAAATTAATAAAAGTACAATAACAATAATATAAATATACAATAGGGCTACACATTTAAATAAATGTTAAATTATAAATAAAAATAAATATAAAAATGAGACATTATTGGTAAATGTATCAAATAGCACTGTCAAAATATTGTTGAAAACTGTATGATACCCAAACTCATTCAATAAAACGGCCCGCCACAGTGTGGAATATATACTTTGGGCCAATAGAGCAAACTGTATGTCCTAATACGACTGGACTAATATCAACACGAATAGGAGTCAAGAGAGGATATTACTTTTTCTCATTGATTCCATTCGGTGATAAGGTCTTAAGTTTTCTATATATGAGTGGTGTGGTCGAGTGGTCTAGGGCGCTGGACGTAAGGCTAAGCGAATGGTGCTGCAGTGTATCAATGGTGTGGGTTCAAATCCCGTCGAAGGAAGAACAAAAATTTGACAGCTCTAAAATCTAATTCTAACACTGTTTGGTTTAATTTTCAGACGTATATATATATATATTAGAAAAAAACTCCATGGATACAGGAACATTTATTGACATTGCATTTCATAACTTATTTCATGATCGATAATAATTTATATTTTGTAAAATATGCACATTGAAATATGGACATACAATATGTCCTTTGTCAGAAAAATGTTGACATGGAGATAGAGCCAACATAATTTAGCCATGGTTTTGTTTTCATTTTGACCATGGTAGAACAGTATCAATATGACAAAACTTCCAATTAAAATATAAAATTTCTTTGCACAGCAGTATGATGCCCAATTCTTTTATTACTCCCAGTGTCCAAATAGCAACAAAACACACCCGGAAGTCAGAAATCACTCCACTCGGACACATTATCCTGATTCCGAACCAAAGGTATGTGCTCCTACTTCTTTTGGCCACGGTGTTGTCTGTCCTTCGTCGATTTATAGATTCTGATTGACTCTTTGCATCTTCAAACTCTTCTGGGCTCTTACTCCTTGAAGCAGCAAATACCAATTTTATAGTCTTTGAATTGACTCGACCGGGGTTCGGACTGGAAGCGATCACGCTAACAATTGCACCACAGATGTGGCTCTATAAGTGTACAAGAAAGTAATAGTTTGTTCTTAATTTGTAACAATGATGTAAATTACATCTGCGTCAAATAAACTGTCCAGCTTTCATCGTTCAATATGAAAACCATTCTTTGTAGTGTCCTAAACCAATATCTCTCATTGTCTTCGAATCATCATTTTCGTTGATTTTAGTGAATAATGAAAACCTGTCCATGCTCGCCATTCTACTCCATCAGCAAAACTTGTATGGCTACCACCAAGATATTTACCATTCAAATTGGAATTATGGCACGATTGGTACCACCAACCACCAAAATATTCCAAAGCACATGAACGTGAACTGACGTCGTGATCCTGATCTTTTGTGGAGAACTTCATCCCATTTTGTCGGGCTAGGCTGTCTCCTATACATTAAATAGAAAATATTCATTGTAAACTTTTTTGTTCTTGTTTTTCCTTTGGGAAAGGGGGGGTCGCTACTGTGTAGGTATATAACATTAATAAATATTACCAACGTTTTTAAATTTATCAGAAGGATTACAGTTAGGGTTATGATGTCTAACGCCAGTTTTTGTACAGAAGGTGCATAATTCTGTTCTTTTAAGCCAAAATTGAAAAGACAGGTGTTTGTAGCAGTAATTTTATTGGAAAGTTTGAATTGAAAATGATTGAATGTAGCAATTGATTTTTGAAAGGCAGCCATTATCCAATCAGATTGTAGCCATTGACTGTTGCAAGGCAGCCATTATCCAATCAGATTGTAGCCATTGACTGTTGGAATGCAGAAATAGCCAATCAACATTCTACATTAAACGAGAACGTCCGATAATTAGATTTACATATATTAACTGAATTTTAAGCAAGATATATACTCGATTCAACATTATGCGTTAAAATTTGTCAGTGTCTAAATATGAAAACCAAACATCAAGTAAGGTCACCTATGACTGAGGGAGAAGAACCTTAGATTTAATAAAAAACAAATCAATATTTAGGAACTAGGTATCGACGCACTTGTAGTAATTTGGCCGTTACGAAATATATGTTTCTTAAATGGCAATGGATCTTTTCCTTTCTACGTAGATTTGTCATTTCCTTTATTACAAACACGATGCTTAGCGGACTTGACCATATGAGTTAAAGAGTGGGTGTCTTATACGTAACATGAGCTGCTTACTCCCCGCGAGCTCAAGGGTCCATCTCGGGTGTTTTGGTAGTATCAAGTTTGGCTGTACTTGTATGTCCGTTCTCGATTGACCGTTCTTGATTGTCCGTTCTTGTATGTCCGTTCTCGATTGTCCGTTCTTGATTGTTCGTTCTCGATTGTCCGTTCTTGATTTACCTTTCGTTTTTACTGTAAACGTTTACTTAAACACTCATAGACAATATCCCAAACCACTAATCAATTGTAGACGTGTTAACATCATATAATTCTGTTTGTAAACAAACCTGCGTTTCCAGAGTAACCATCGATGTCAAGTCTATATTTAGATTCAGCATTTCCAATTGTGAAGGACTGGTACTCGGCATGCCTGGTTCTGTTTTCGAAGTCTTCCAATTCTACACGGAGAATATATGGATCATGTTCTGTCATCGTATGCAGTTTTTCGTTTCCTGAAAAAATATAAATGTTTCAAATTTGGTGTAAGTCGATTCACGACTTGTCCTTCACGAACACCTCGTTCACCTTCGTTTTGGCTTGGTGGGGTCCGTGTTGTGTTTTTGTTTTGTTTGTCTGTGTTCTATGTTTTGTGCCCAATGTTGCCTGTGCCTTTGTATTGCTCCTTCCGGTTTCGCTAATGTTCTCTTTATATCACAGTTAATTGAGTAGAAGATAAATATTGTCTGTTCTAAACCGTTCATCCATGAAATCGAGTGAGTGATTTGTGCTTAACGTCAAATGATAAAAGTTTGAGCCATATCATGGCGAGAACAAGTTACATTCAATGTAATGATGATATCCGCCTAGTACTACACAAACACGCTTAATTGGATATGTGTGAGGATAGCTCACTGAAACAATTACAGTCAGTGGGTCGACAGGTTGCTCCACTCTGTCACATTATCCAGAACAATTCTTCAACTGTGAAATATTTGTTTAAGTATGTCGTAATTCAGAATAAGTTGTAGAAACTACTCTTAGATCAAATTTGAATACTGAAAAACCGTCTTCTGAAAAATTGACTCCCAAAATGGCCGACCTCCCACAAACAAAATGTCCACTGTATTTTACTGCATATAAATAGGAAAAACTAATAATACTGATGATTAGTTACTTATATAGTCAAACCTGCATTAAGAGATTACCTTTGGAACAAAGAAAATGTGGTCTTTTAAGAAAAGTGACCTATTGAAAGAGGTTACATTTATCTGAAATTTGTTTGAGAAGACAAGAAAACCTTTTAATACAGGCGACTGCTTAATATGAGTGATCTCATTGGCAGATTTGACTGTATAATATTTACACCTAAGTGAACGGGACTGCTCTAAACTCCTGGTAGCACTTCATACATACCAAGCCAAAACTCCTTCATTAAGTCACCAAATCCGACTTCATATTCAGACCATCCTCGATAAAAGTCGGTTTGTCCATCTATACGTCTCTGTATAACCTGCAACATATACAAATATTCATAGTTATATCTCACACCGATGCAACTTTTATTTCCTCAATGAATAGCCTAATGCAATACATATTGTTGATAGATGTTGTTAGCGTTCGACAATAATTCAAGATGATTGCCACACTGCTATAAGCAAACGATAGAGAATACCCTTTTAAGTTAGAAAACATATCGCAACAGTGGACTGATATGTGCCGTCCTGATTTCAATAGACATATAAATACAGTCAAACCTGAACTAAGATGTCAACTTTGGGATAAAAAAGGTGGTTTATTAAGACCGGTAAACTCTTAAAAGAAGTTCAATTCATATGGAGGTTTCTATGACATGAGAAGAGAATGACGACCTTTAACATAAGCGACTGCTTAATAGAGGTGACCGCGTAGTAGGATTCGCATATTGCTCACTATTGGAGAACACTTGCATGAACGCATCATTTCACAAAGAGAGAAGGTTTGGCCCAATAAAACTAAATTAGCTCCGGCAGTTTATTGAAGTGGCTGCAATGCGGGCATGCTATGTTATCTTTCATTCACCGTCCAATCATATGCAAGATGCTTAAATATATTATCAAATCGGACAGCAGCTCTTAGCGTGTGTTCGGTTTTAAATACATTGTGAGTTGGCAATCCGATTGACAAACAAGATTGTCTATTTAATTCCAGTAACTCACAACAATTGAAGGAAAACCTCAACAATAATTGAAGATGTTATCAGAATATCCACTCTACATTTAGAAAGAGAACAATATCGACAGATATCATATAAATTAGTGATGAATGTACTGTAAATATTTAAATCTGATAAAAAAAGCACAAAAAACTAAAACAAAACACACGTACATATCTAATTTAATACGGACGACACGTTTTCTGTAATGACATTAATCAGCCACACAGAGTCAGAAGGTTAGAAGGTCAAACATAAGTAATAGTCTTTGGAGGCAAGAAATCGAAAATACTTAAAGGTGAGAGCCAAAAGTATGAATTAATTAACATATCCGTGGTCATTTTTGACACATATATTCTGTAACGATTAACCAATATATATATATATATAAATCGTCTCTTTCGTCGTAAACTTTCGTTCTTACCTGATCCTCACTGTCAATGTCGAGGTGTAAGTAAAGGTATGAAGCAGACTTAGTTGTTTTTGTGGTATCTTTATTTCAAGCTGATAGATAGATGCGAAAAAAATCCCCAAACTTAGAATTATTTAGTGATAGGACACCGTCTATAGAGTGGAACGTGCAAATAAAGGATCGCTTTTCTTGAGAAGTCTTAATGCAGTACAAATAAAGGGAAAAGTGTGTGAGAAGAGGAACACAGTTAGTACCCATATAATTGTCAGATATATCGTGGCGGGAGGCGTTATTAATGTCAGCCATTCATCCATAGTTCACTGACAAACATTATCATGGAAGACTGCATCGACAATAGCTTGACATGACAGACATTCGAACTCATAAACGTCACATTTGATTGTACCGGTTGGATGGTTAGATGGAAATACACCAACCTTACGATTTTTTGTCCACATAGACAAACAATATAATCAAGAATCATGAGATACAAATAAAATGTAACATAACAGGAGCTAGGTATACAGAATAATTGCAGTGAGATAAAAGGAAAATTTTCAAGTAAGCCATAAAAATAATTTGTAATAATATTCTTACCGTCCATATAATTCCATCTGACCCAATATCACACCAAACGTCAAATCCTTTCGCATTATACGTATTGGGAAAAATCTGATAGACATCATTCCCGCCACACACATCACTGCAGTCTCGGGGTAAAGCTTAATTTGTGACATTTTAAAAAAGGAAAAAGAGAGTGATTATATCAAGATTGTCCCTATACATGAATCAGAACTGTAATTTGTGACATTTTAAAAAAGGAAAAAGAGAGTGATTATATCAAGATTGTCCCTATACATGAATCAGAACTGTAATTTACCTTAAACGTAAGGGCCGTCGTGATCGTGGTTGTATGGTGGTTGGTGTCTTTCACCGCTAACGTTGTTAGTTCGAATCCCTCTCAGGCGAGGTTTACTCGATACTACATTATGTGATAAAGTTTGTCAGGGATAGGTTTGTGGTTTTCATCGGTTTTCCTCTACCAATAAAACTGACCGAAATGATATAATGAAATATTGTTTAAATCGGCGTTAAACACCATAACTCCCTCTTAAAACATAACATTTCCTTTTAAAAGTCAATAATGAAATATTGCAGTTTGTACGAGACAGTTTAAGCACGGAGCATTACTTCACAATGCTTGTTTTGTTTGTTGCTTGTTCGATGGTGTTTAACGCCACTTTCAACAATATTTCAGTTATATCGTGGCGGTCAGTTTTATTGGTGGAGCAAACAGGAGGACCCGGAGAAAACCACCGACCTGTCGCAAGTCACTGACAAATTGCATCACATAATGTTGTATACCTCGCCCTGATCGAGATTCGAACTCACATCAGTGGTGATAAGCACTGATTGCATAGGTAGTTGTAAATCCAACTACAATAAGATCGACGGCCCCATAGACAGCTTAAACACGTAGAATTATTTCTTAATGCTTGTAATTTGAGAGTAATTTTGTCTAGAGTATTCTATGGCATATACTTTGTTTTCTGTTTGCAGAGTTTATTTTTCAAGATTATATAACAGAAGATCAATTTGTACATTGTTCACCATGCAAACAGACTTGGATTGATATTTGATCAATAAGCAGATTTTTTCAAAATATTAAGCAATTATCACATCCATATTACTAATGATTTCATTTTACTTTAAAATTTTTGTTAAAATGATATTGATTTTATGAAAAGAAAGTTTAAACATATCGACCAATATCAACAAAAGGGACAATCATTTCACATCTTATATCACTGAACACAAAATATCACGACATATGACGTTGCATTTCTAGGTCCTGGATTGGGGCAGAACAAATAGTGTGGCGGTGTTAAACCGGTTAATGGGATCCCAGCTATCCCCTCTTGATAACTAGAACAGCAATACAGATATAACCAAACGATGAACAAACCAGCACAGATTGGATTCCACCTCATACTATCACAAACATTAATATCAACATAAACATGGACAGTACAATAGCGGGGTCAATGAATGCTCATAGTTAATTGACTACTACCTAGGAGAGTAGAATTTGTTGATCACATGGACAGTACAATAGCAGGGTCAATGAATGCTCATAGTTAACTACCAGTTAGGAAGGTAGAATCTGTTGGCTAAAGAACATTACTCTTTAGACTAAAAATCATAACTGATACTTCTAACAGATTTAATATCAAATAAACGTCAGAGAATACCGAAAGGGCAATAACAAATGGATATTCCAGAGAAACTGGCAACATAGGGTACACAAGACGAAGAAAAACAAAACACAACACAATGTGTCATACGTAAACAAATACAAATACCGTAAGCAAGACATGAAACCTCCTACAAACAACTGGAGGTAAAGACGAATCGAGCATAGTTTTTTATACGGAAATCGTGACGGAACTCAGAACGTAAAAACACACAACAGGACAACACAATAAAATAAAAAGATAAGTCATAAACATCAAAAGAAATTGATCGTCTTCGTGAGAGATCAGAATAAATAGGTCATCAAATTATTGGAATCACATAATGAAAATGTAATTGAAATATCATATGGAATGGAACAGGGCCGACCTTAAGAGGCATAGAGGCCCAATTGTTCTCTCTAAACCCTGTATTGTGTTCTTGAACCGAGAGTATATAACTCCAGCGAGAAGCCCAATTAGGACAATTAGCTTAAGGTTGGACCTGTAATGAAATATAAATGTACTACTGTAATTCCTATTTGGACCTATAGTTGTACAAGCAGAGTAAACATGATTCAAAGAGTAAACAATAGTTGATAAGTCATAGCCTTTATGAATAAGATTTTTCAAGGATTTTACAAGTTTAGATGTGTCAGATTTGAATTTTTTAGCTTTGTTTATTACGTCGCCATAACACATGGATAGGAAATATATATTTCATAAAATGTCTGCAATAAGAGTTTTACTTGCCTGTTTCTGCAATTGTTCGATTAAATTTTGGAATTGTAACACGCCGGGTGCCACTAGTGGAGCAGGAACTGCTTACCTCTCTTAAACACCCGAGTTCATCCCCAGTTTGAAGTGGGTATCGTGTTACTCTAACTTTAGATTTATGTGTAATGTTTTTAAAATCGTTGCTTGTCCTTTTGTCGTTTTTCGTTTGGTCATTGTGTTGTCTGTCATTCTACGATTTATGGATTTTCATTATCCCTTTAGTATCTTCAAATTCGTGGTATTTTTGGGGGTTCTTTTTGTCTTTGTTTTGTTTTTCGTTTTATTGATCCCTCCATTCGCTTAATTATTAATTATTATATTCACCAAAATCATCCCTCAACATGGATATCCATCCGGCAGTAGATGTTTTCACAACATTGCACGTTCCTGAAATATCTAGATGACACGCCATTGTTGTCTCACTGTAACTAGCGGCACAACACTTAACGTTGGACCGACATTCTGTTGTACACTGGGCTAATGACACTGAATCCTGTATTATAACACCGTTACTTATTACGAGTGTTTCGTCCTTATATATTGTAAATGTATCTTCACAAAACTCAGAACGAGTCGTCCAAATCCTTAGTTGTAGAATAAAACACATTTTCCAGAAACAAAAATAAGATGAATTCTTGGCTTTCTTTAACATGTTGTCATACGAGCGATCATGAAAAGGAAGTTTAAAAAAGTGATGGTAAAGAATTCCACCAATATCAACACAATGAACAATCAGCTCTCATCTTAACTCATCGAACATAAAAAAGTAAGAACAAATGGCGTAGGAAAATATGATGTATTGTCCAAACAGGTATTTCATCAATGATCCATGCACACCTATACATTCCTTGGTACAGATGGTAGAATGTTTTCCCCAAAACAGTTATTTCACCAGTATTCCAAGTACATATATACATTTGCTGGTACAGACATATTTTTCAACAATAATTCATACCTTGGTACAGATCGTTCTGGACAATACTGACAAACAACTTTGAAATCAGAAACCCACGAACAGCTTATTACAAACAGTTTGTAATATGTTCTATCCAAACAGGTTTTTCAACAATAATTCAAGTACATATTCCTTGGTACAGATTGTAAAATGTTTTTTTTTTTTTCAAACAATTATTTCACCAATAAGCCAAGCACATATACACATTCATTTTTTTTAAAGTTATTTCACCAATAAACCAAGTACATCTATATATTCCTTGGTACAGATAATAAACTGGTTTTTTTTTCAAACAGTTATTTCACCAGTACATCATTCATTGGTACATATTGCAAACAAATATTTTTTCAAAAAGTTATTTCACCAATAAAGCATTCCTTGGTACAGATTGTAAAATGTTTTTTTTCCAAACAGTCATTACACCAATACAGCATTCCTTGGTACAGATTGTAAAATGTTTTTTTTTTCAAACATTTAATTCACCAATACAGCATTCTTGGTACAGATTGTAAAATGTTTTTTTTTTCAAACATTTATTTCACCAATACAGCATTCCTTGGTACAGATTGTAAAATGGTTTCTTTTCAAACAGTTATTTCACCAATACAACATTCTTTGGTACAGATTGTAAAATGTTTTTTTTTTTTCAAACAGTTATTTCACCAATACAGCATTCTTTGTTACAGATTGTAAAAATGTTGGCTTTTTTCAAACAGTAATTTCACCAATACCGAACTCGTCATAATCAATGCTTTCGTGCATGAATTAAATCATGATTTTAATACAAATCAATGGCTAAGTATTATATATTTCACAAGAATTTACGAAATCAATATGATTTTAGAATAATTAATTATACAATATGCTAAACTGTATACTGCTAATGAGTAAAATTGAAAACATTCTTAGAATTCCCGCGGGAACCCCCGGGATTACGGAATAAGACCTCTTTTATCATCTATAAGTTACACAGAAGGAATCAAGTACATATACACATCTCGATCTTAGGACTAGCGTTAGGGTTAGTGATATGGTGTTTAACGCCACTTTCAACTAGATTTCAGCTATATCGTGGCGGTCAGTTTTATTGGTGGTGGAAGCCGGAGCACCCACAAAAAAAACACCCTGTTAGTTGAATTTACCTATGCAATCAGTGCATATCACCACTAACGTTGTGAGCTTGAATCCCGATCATACAGAGGTGTACTCGATACAAAATTATGTGATAAAGTTTGTCAGTGACTTGCGACAGGTCGGTGTCTTTCTCCTGGTACTCCGGTTTCATCCACTAATAAAAGTGACCTCCACGATATATCTAAAATATTGTTGAAAGTGGCCTTAAACAATATAACCGTAACTTCTACCCAATATCAACAAAACAAACATCCACCTCTCACCTCAACTCAATGAACATAAAATTGATTAAAATTGTAGTTCCATTGATTCTGTTGTCGTTTGTTAATACATGCTAACCTATTAAACTGAACTTATTATATTCAATTACAAATTCATCTATTATACATGTTAAGCAAATTACCAATAGTTAGAATGCCTTAATTGGGCATTTGTATACAATAACAATATCGATACAATTTAATAATTAATGGCAGCCATTATCGCGATCACTATATATACACAAAGAAAAAAGTTAAGCACGCCAATGTTTTTTTGAAATGACAAATGATACGACAAGTATCACGAGATTACTGAGCAGATAATCTCAAGTACGCAATGGTGACCTGTTAGGACATTACATTGGCTGTAAGAAACCACAAAAAAATCAAAAAAAATGTTAATTTAATGAATATTTAATCACAATATCACAAGGCCAGGTTTTGCAGTAAAACAAGTCCATTTTAAGTATTGACTTTCACAGTTCAAAAAGCACGATAAAATGTTCATTTCGCTTTCAAAACGTCACTTATGAATCACATCTATTGTTGAAAGATCAGTGCCGGGTGTAACCCCCATGTGCCTGGATGACGGCATCAACCCTGCGTCTCATCCCGCCAGTTAGACTTCATCGGATGTCCTGTTGTGTTAGCTGCTGCCATTCCCGATGCAATGTTGCTTCCAACTGACGAATGTTTTGCACATGAGGTTTACGAGCCTGTATGCGACGTCCTAACATGTCCCAAATATGCTCTATGGGATTCAAATCCGGGCTCATGGCTGGCCAAGGAACAGAAGTCACGGCTTCGCTTTGGAGGTAGGCGGTTACTGCTCTTGAACGATGAGGGCTGGCGTGGTCATCCATATACACAGGCCTTGTAGCTAGTGGGTGGTTGTCGAAATGGGGGAAGCAACTGGTTGCAAGACGTCTCTGATGTACTGATCACCAGCTAGGTTGTCTTGTATGGTGACTAAATCCAGCTTGCAGTCATGAGAGATACACCCCCAAACCATTACTGAGCTTCCACCGCAAGGGACAGTTGGCTGGATGTTCCTTGGGGAATTGGCTTTATTTTTGTGTCTCCATACCTTCATCCGGCCTTCGGTTACATGAAGCAGAAACCGGCTCTCGTTTGACCAATGGATTTTGCGCCATGTCCTTAAATTCCAACCACGTCGTGCTAAACACCATGCCAAACGTGTTCGTCGATGTCGGTCTGCCAACATTGGACGTTTAATGACTCTCCTTGACTTATGTCCCGCTGATTTCAGACGGTTTCTAAATGTTCTTGTTGACAGACGTCTATTGGGCAGCCAGTGTTGTTTGCGGACAGGAATGGTTGCGAATGGTATCCGTCTAACCTAACGCTGCAATGCCCTGTCGTCACTATCAGATGTTACCCGTGGTTTGCCGGATCTTGGCAAGTCTTTCACATTGTTGGTTTGTGTGTTTTCTCACCAGTCGGCTGACTACAGCATAGTGGTAGCCCATCTGACGTCCAATAGCTTTGAAGGACATCCCAGTTGTATGCATGCTGATTATTTGCCATCTTTGTGCTTCTGATATTCGCCTCCGTACCATGCTTACTGAGAATGAATAAACGTTTTAAAACACCGGAGTTAAATACCCAAATTCGAAGCGTGAACGTACTGAAATTTGAGTAATGCGTGAGAGGCATGGTTCACGTGCATGACTAGTCGATATTAGACATAATGGTCACACTTGTGTGAGCATATCTTTTTAATGGAACATTGTTCTTGCTATTATCAATATAAATATTAGAATCTAAACTTAGTGTAACTTATTATGTTTTAATATATCAGGGGGTGCTTAACGTTTTTCTTTGTGTATATATATATATATATATATATATATATATATATATATATATATATATATATATATATATATGGAGCGGAAGTGGTCGAGTCCGCTGGACATAAGGCTAAGCGATTGGTGCTGCAGTGTATCAATGGTGTGAGCTCAAAAATCTAATTCTAACACTGTTTGGTTTAATTTTCAGACGTATATAATATTTAGTATTAACCTAGTATCCTTAGTAACTTTGAGATCCAGTGGGACAGATATATTGTATGGTTGTCACTTGCTTCTAGACGTTGGTATAATATACTTTATTTCCTATGACTATAATGAATTCTTCATTATCCTATACAATATATTGAAAATTGCTGAGTTAGATTGCTGTCAAATTATAATATTACGTATATATGTACCATCTACACACGCTTATACACATGTCTTACGTATATCCCTAGATTTGCCTTACGAGAAAAGGTAACACTACGATTATTGAAGCTCCTTTTTAAGGGAGTGGATGTGGTCGAGTGGACTATGGCGCTGGACGTAAGGCTAAGCGAATGGTGCTGCAGTGTATCAATGGTGTGGGTTCAAATCCCGTCGAAAGACGAACAGAAATTTGACAGTTCTAAAATCTAATTCTAACAGTTTGGTTTAATTTTCAGACGTATATATATATATATATATATATATATATAGAAGTCGAGAAGATTGTGCAACGATACCAATTGGGATGCTACAAACAATATTTAGTGAGTTGTAATTATACCATCTAATCTTTACAAACTCAGTCTAACTTTCATAGAAAATGAGGAAGGTCATTTGTTGATCGAAAATTGTGTCAATATATTTTTTGCAACATCTTTATCTGTATCCACAATCTTCTAGACTTCTATAATTTATTTTGTTTGTGCTGCATCGTCATGTCTCGACGATCGGTTACTCATTAAGGTCTCTCGTTGTTAGATTCCCTTAGACTTTATATATATATATATATATATAAACGTCTAAAATGGTTTTTAAGACAACACCAAGTACACAAAAGAAAGTGATAAAGAATTAAACACTTTGTTGAATGACAAAAGTGTGGTCCCACCGAGAGACTTTATCAATGTCTAATTGAATAAAATGTCGAACCAATATGGTGACTGTACAATTTAAAAAAAAAGTTGTTGATGGTCAATGTGCGGGACAAAAGAACCAGATGTTACTCATATGAAAATACATACATAATAGAATTAAAATCCCACACATAAATAAATAATAGTACAATAACAATAATATAAATACACAACAGGGCTACACATTTAAATAAATGGTTAATTAGAAATAAAAATGAAAATGAGACATTATTGGATAATGTATCAAATAGCACTGTCAAAAATATTTTTTAAAACGGTATGGTACCCAAACTCATTCAAAAAACCGGCCGACCACAGTGTGGAATATATAATTTAGGCAAATTGAGCAAACTGTATGTCCTAATACGACTGGAGGAGACCAACAAAAATAGGAGTCAAGAGAGGATATTACTTTTTCTCATTGATTCCATTCGGTGATACGGTCTTAAGTTTTCTAATCCAGAAGCTTTCCCTTTCCTGTCTGCTTTTATCATCCCACTTGGGATTATGGTCAATTATGGTGACCTTCAGTTTGCCGAAAGAATCATGGTGACCCGTCGATCTGAGATGTCTGCTGAGTGGAAGGTCAGGTTTGCAATTTGCATCGCTTCGATGGCCATTCAAGCGTTTACTAAGTTGTTGTTTAGTTTCTCCGATGTATTGAAGGTCACAAATTGCACATTCCAGGAGGTAGATAATATTTTCCGTCTTGCAGTATATGATGAATTCTTCTCCTGTATGTGTGCTGCTGAATTTGTGTGTGCATTGGATGTGTTTGCACGTCATACATCGTCTCGAATCACAGGAGAATAATTCATCATATACTGCAATGCCAACTGCAAGACGGAAAATATTTTCATTCCGTTGTCATGTTTTATTTAAGAAAGCGCATTACCTTGAAATTTTTTATTTGAAAAAAAAAATTAAATCTGTTTTCCTGTTTCTGCCGATTGATAGAGAATAACATATTCTTGTTATTAACATTTTATAAACATGATTGTAATTCCATTTTGTAAAAGATTGAGTTGCCTAGTTGAATTTCGTGAGACAATTTCTAGAATTTTATTATTTGTGTTATAAACGTGTTTGCGCAACTCATCTTCTACATATATCAGATGTATTCGTGCACCGGATTTCAATTTTGACAGTAAAACTAATGTGTTTGTTCATTAAGCAAATTCGTGACCTTTGTCTGGCCAAAAGAAATATCGTTTTACAACAGTGGTATACTTGTTTCATTTTTACAGTAACTATTTTCAATGTATGAACACCGCAAACGATTTATTTGGCTGCATTACCGCGATGTACATTCTGCATTTCATCAGAATGTGGATCACAATTTATATTATATCGGCAACACCACCGCCGGTCCATTTCTTACTCACAGACAGAAAATAATTGGTGAACACGTCAATGTATGGAATGGCAGAGATATATTTACGTTACTTGCAAAGATCCAATAACAATTTTTTTGAAATTACCGAAAGTTTAAAAGATATCGTTCGTGAAGTTCGAAAATTATTTCATCACACAGTTGGACTAAACCACACACTATCTCTCAGAAACAGAGTTATGATTGTCGTTTTATGGTTAAGATCATAACCGTCATAACATATGTCATCAGCACTTTTTGACATAAGCGTTCCAACAGTTAATGAGGAAATACACTCTTGCATTTCTGAATACATGTAAAATGGCCGTTATTTAAAGAATGGACGAATTTTCAGGGGCGTTGGCAAACATTACTATTTGATGTTGGGGGTATAGATGGGACATCAACGGAAATTTATAGACCATGAATAGAGTCATAAGAACACTACTATTCCGGAAACAGACTTTATCATTGTATCCACATTCAAATCGTGATCACAAACGACCAGGAGTTTTAATCTCGATCAGGGCGAGGTGTACAGCAAACGACGGCACTATTTGTTACGTTAAAAGTGGTTTCCTAGGACATCAGAACGATTCCCAGCGGTTTATGCTTATGAAACAGATTGGAATGTATCTACCATTTCCCGATGATAAGTATTTACTTGAGGATAGCATTTGTCCTAATCGTGACGATGAAGACGCCATATGCATGTCAACAGATATCCCGAAAACCGGCAAATGTGCAACATAATTGTCCTCAAAATGAACAGACTTATAACATAATACGGTGTTAAGGAAATATATTATATAGGAGATATAAAACGTTACAAGGCCCTTGGCACGATTTGGAGGCATAAAAGACAACACAAAACCTATTGCAGAAATATGTGCTGCATTAGTTTGTAGACGAAGCAACTTATTTAATTAATAAAATATTTATTCAATAAGTGTGATAAGTATGTCTTGAGGTGACCCCTTACTGTTTACCTTACCTGTCAGCGTAATCGTATGCATAGGTGTAGTTATCAATCAATTCCATAAATCTCTAGTACCCTTTTGGCATCTTGAAACTTTAGTGAGCATACCGATTAGTCTTTTTTACCTGTAATTATTTAAGGGCACATCAGACACTGTGTTGAAACCGAATCATTGTCTTTGCTTGATGGTGGTTAACGCCACTTTCAACAATATTTCAATTATATCGTGGCGGTACGGAGGACCCAGAGAAAGCCACCGACCTGTCGCAAGTCTTTGTCATAATGTTGTACACCCCGCCCTGATCGAGATTAGAACTCACAACATCAGTGGTGATAGGCACTGATTGCATTGGTAAATGGATATGAATTACTATTATCTAAACAGGAAAATATTACAGTTGTTTGTCCTATTGTATCTACGAAAAAAATTACATCTTGATAACATCAGAATCATCCCACTTTCATTGTTCAATTTTGAAACCCTTTTTTCGGTAATGTCCAGAAAATGGTCCGTCATTGTTTCGAATCGTCATTTTCGTTGAATTAAGAGAATAAAAAAAACATTTTCATGCTCGCCATTCGTTATTGTCTTCGAATCATCATTTTAGTTGATTTAAGAGAATAATAAATATTGCCATTCAATTCCATCAGCAAAACTTGTGTGGCTACCACCTAGATTATTTTCATTTAAATATGAATCATGGCAGTTTTCATACCACCAAGCGCCATGGAAATTCGTAGCACAATTAGAAGGACTATATTCATCGTTGTCTTGGTCTTTTGTAGTGAATTTGATACCATTCTGTATACATAGGCTGTCTCCTATATAGAAAGTATTCATTGGAGTGAGTGATTGATTGTTGTTTAACACAAATTCAGCAATTTTTCAATGAGATGATGATGTCCGCTTTGTACTAGACCAACACGCTGAGTTGGATTTTTATAGTGCTAGCTCATTGAAACAACATTCCGCGGATAGACATGGCGCGCCACTCGGACACATAATTCTGATTCCGAGCCAACCAGTCTTTCCTCTTTCTCCTTAATACTGCGTGCTAAGCGGAGAAGCAACAAATACCAATTTCATAGTCTTTTGTTTGACCGGACCGGGGCTCGAACCCACGACCTACCGCACTTGAGGCGAGCAGGCTAACCATTACATCACTGATGCGGCTAAAAGTGGTAATAAGAAGAGTACAGTGAAGGCCAGACAATACAATGACCAAAAAGGGTTTAGGGTAATGTTGTTTAAACCCATCGTCAATAATATTTCAGTCATAGTTAAACAGAGGCATCGCTGTTAAGCAGGAAAAAACGGTAAAGGCTGAAATGGAACTTGACCTTCCATTTATATTCCCTAAACATGTGTATATTTTTGCAATGATAAAGCGGACATGTGTAAAACTTAATACACATGTACTACGGATGCCGAGCGGCAGGGTTAGGGTAAGGGTTTAACAATACAATTAAGAAGAGTTTGAAGATACCAAAGGGCTAATTAGAATCCGTAAATCGGCCAAAATAAAAAGGACGAACACGCATCTACAAAACATACACATACAACCAAGGATCGAGTAATACGAACGCCACTAAAAACCGGGGTGCATTCATGTGTTCCGGAAGGATAAGCAGTTCCTGCTCCACTAGTGACCCTTACCGTGTTAAGTAAAAAAGGTTTACACTGACTAAGTTGTTTTGCCACCTATACTACAATATAGTACAAATTGTCGCTTTCTAAACTAAATGAATTTGCTCTAGAAAAAAGGAATGGTGGACGTAACGTGGGATAAAGAGCAATAATATTGTATTCATTAAATAACATCTTTTGATTCTTACACATACTTTCTTCAAGAAAAGTTTGGAGATACTAGAAGGAGTTTATCGAAGAAAGACAGACAATACAATGGCCAAAAGAAAAGAGGACAAACAATGATCTATAAAACATAATCTAAAGATTGAGCAACAATCATTGCACTCAAAACATTGTAGTGCCAAAAGTGATGGAGACCAAAGAGAGGTGGTTGTTTGTTTTGTTGAATAGGTAGGATTGTTGACCAACACTGTTTAAAATTTCTTTTCATTATCATTACATTGTTTTTGTTAAAGAAAAAGCCTGCGTCTCCATAGTAACCATCGATATCAAGTCTATACTTAGATTCTGCTTTTCCAACTGTGAAAGACTGGTACTCTGCATACCTGTTTTCATTTTCGAAATCTTCCAACTCTATACGGAGAATATATGGGTTTTGTTCTGTCATCTTATGAAGTTTCTCGTTTCCTGATTTTTTTTATTATTCATTACATTTATTTCAAATTTGTCGGTTAATCGACAAATTACTGGTCTTATTATTGGGTGTAAGATGGTCCATCTCTCGGCCCGATATATCGGAAATAGTTATGAGTATTATTTTACCATTGTTCATCTTCCGGCCCAACATAACTGAAATATTTCTGGAGTGTACTTTTACCACTGTGCATCTTCCAGTCCGATATAGCTGAACTATTTCTTGAGTGTACTTTTACCATTGTTCATTTCCCGGTCCGATATAACTGAAGTACATCTTGACTTTACTCCTACCATTGTCCATCCGTTCGTTTCTCGGCGATCCAATTTAAATAATCGCAAATATTGAATACCGGTATCATACACAATTTAACATAGAAGACTAGACAAGACATCATATATTTAGCGACGTTGCTCCTTGGTTGAAGTCAACGCTACAAATATTCTACGGAGGTCATCACGATCTGGTTGACAAGACTTTTACCGTATACGTACCGTATTTGGCTATACATACGAGTAACACGACGGTTGTATTATAGGAAGCAGGAACTGCTTACCCTTAGGGAGCACATGGGTTCATCTCCTATTTCTAGTGGGGACCGTGTTGCTCATCTTTTAAGTTTTCTGTGTTGTGCTTTGTTTGGGCACTGTCTTCATCCTATGTGCCCAATGTTGCTAGTGTCTCTGGTTTGTCCGTTCTTGAGTGTCCCTTCGGTTTTCTCTAACGTTTATTCGACAATTGTCAATGGTGTCGCGGAAGAATGGTGTTTTAGAGTTTCGACTTTGAGTGTGCCTGGTGAAGGTTATTATAGAAACGCATGATGCGCACTAAATTAGATATGTGCGTTTTTTTATTGCTAATTGTATTTATCACTAATGTCAGTGAGAAACTTTATCGTAGGATGGTGAATCGAGAGGATATCCCGCCTTGAGAAAAATTCGAAATGCCAAACTTCATATGTGGTATATACTGATTGCATAGTTTATTAGCGTCTTAACTTTACTTGACAAACAAATACAAAATATTGTCAGAATTCCCTCTGCAGTAATACATTGTAACAGCTATGCTAAAAAAATAACATAGATGAATAAAGTAATGAGGAATTTTCAATATTCGTAATATAACATATTAATTATTTATTGATTCATCACATTTTAGATTATTTGTAACTCAAGGGATTAAAATTATAGGTCTTAAGGTGTAAAACTACCAATTAATTTCTTTAATATTTTCTACTAATTTTGTGGGTTTTTTTTCTCTCAAATCTACGTGATCATTTTGTCTGAAATTTAACCTTTGTATCACAATATATTTTCTGAAACGTACATGATTCCTCTACGTCAAAATATCCTGGGAATGTTTAAGTCTTGCAGTGAAATGCCCGGCTATGAAAACACCTACTTTAAAAATAGCTCCGTCATTCCCCTCAGAAATTCAGTATTTATAGGTCAAGCATCACAAAGGATTAAAATGCAACTACCTCCATCAAATTTGGGCTCGAAGTAATCCTGATGTATTTTACTTCAATTATCAATTTTAATTATTCCATTCCATTCAGTATTTTTCACAATATTACAAAGCGAAAGGAACTTTTTTCTTTAAAATGTAATTTACTTTTGTATAGATTGGTGAATGGATGGTTTGACACCTTAAGCAGAATGTACAATCAAAATCAATTTTCCTGCTATTTTTCATTACGTTAATCAATGTGATATATGTAGGGTTTGATTGATTTATGATGTTTAGCGCCACTTTCAACAATATTTCAGTTACATCGTGGCGGTATGTTGCATTTTAAATCTATTTATTGCATTTTAATTACTGGAACCTTTTAAGTTCCGTAGAAATCCATTTCTTGTTTGTTTAGAAAACATTCAACTGTATCTTATTTAATTAAATTACATTTAAACAAATATAATTTCAAAAAATTACATTTAAACAAATATAATTTCAAAAAATTACATTTAAACAAATATAGTTTAAAAAAGATACATTTAAACAAATATAATTTCAATTGTTAGTAAGTAACTCACCATAGACAGCTATGATATGCATATTAAGTGTCATAATTACAATATATACTGCATATGATCTGAAAACAGGTACTAATATTATTTATTCTAAATAAGCTTTGCTGAATAGTAAATACCTTGCTATTTGGTGATTAACAACCAGGGATAATAAGTAAAAGATATATACCTAATAAATTATGTTCATCAAAATTTAGTGCAATACAATTATCAGTTAATTTAGTTGATAGGATATTCCAGAGCTTGTGGTTCCTATCATGATTTCCTTGATAGAGGGTTGCTGCTAACAAGGAAGCTACTGAACCAAGAGTTTCTAAGTTGAAGCCATCACTTCGAAAGTTTTACAGTCGCCACCATGACTTGGTTGACTGTTGTGGAATACCTGTGTCACAAATGAACACGGGTATGTTCCACTTGTCGTAAACACTTCCCGGTCCTTTCCTCATTCATGAGTTGTCACCGGGTTTGTAGCTAGATTAACACGACGGTTTCCACTAGTGGAGCAGGAACTGCTTATCTTTCTGGAGCACCCGAGTTCACCCCCGTTTTTTAGTGGGGTTTGTGTTACTCGATCTTTAGTTTTATGTGTATATTTTGTAGATTGTTGTTTGTCCTTTTGTGCTTCTTCTTCGATATACATATCTTGATTACCCCTTTGGTATCTTCAAACTCTTCTCAATGCCTTACTCTCGAACTGTTATATAGGTTGATTGATTGGCTATTGCCTCACGTCCAACTTTTTTCAGGACGAGAACAAGTTTAATGATATATAGAAATGAAGAAAAGGATGGATCAAGCGAGTTTTGCCTGTCACTCAAAAGGTATGGAGAGTTGGGTAGGGACGAACAATTACCTGGATTTCCAACATCATATGTCGTGGGCTTTATTGTGTGTGTTCAGTGAGTTAAGGTGAGATGTGATTTTTTAACTTGTTGATATTGGTGGAATTGTCATCACAACATATAATGTACAGATAATTAATAACTAATGTCATATGCTAATTATCTTAAGACTTTAAAGGTTTTTGATCTTGTACAAAATTGTTAATCAATCATAGAGCAACTATCTTATTGTGAATTATAGTCAAATGAATTACAGCTTACCTTTAAGAAAACTATAAAGATGGTGGTATTGATGGACTCATAGATTCATTAAAACAAAACAAGAGGTAAATTGAAATGAATAAGCAATATACACGTTTCCGGTGTTAAGGAGAAACCCTTTCATAAATTGCTAAAACTCGTAGTAATATTCTTACCGTCCAGTTATTTCCATCTGGCCTAATTTCACAATAAACCTCAAATCCGTTCGGATTACTGGTATGAGGAAAAATCTGATACACGCCATTTCCACCACTGACATCACTGCAGTCTCGGGGTAAAGCTAAAAATCGAAATGTACAACAATAATATGATGTGACCAATATTGTTTTTCCCATGTTAAAATATATTTAACTTCTCATATAATTTACTCCGAAGGGACCCCAGGATATATTGAAATATAAAGCCCTTACGAAAGAGGGACCAAATAGTTGTGCAAGAGGATCATACGTCACAATATAAATTGTGTATCGTTTGTACAATACAAACAACTTCGTATTGAAAACAAAATAAAATGCAAACAACTTCATTAGTTTCATTACAATCAATTGATGTAACCCCGTCACTTTTAATTGAAATGTTTTTTTTTTCTTTCTTTAAGCTGAAATGTCTGTACCAAGCCAGAAAAGTGACAGGTCTTGTATATATGCGTTAGAGGTATCGATTTTACCTTTCTACGATTTTGTTATTGGTATCTTTAATTTTTTTTCATTTTATTACTATTAATTTTAAATTTCAATTCTCCCCTCTCACTTCTTTTACTTAATTATTATATTCACCAAAATTATCCCTCGTCATTGTTATCCATTCAGAGGCAGATGTCTTCACAGCATTGCAAGTTCCTGAAATATCTAGATGACACGCCATTGTTGCCTCGCTGTAACTAGCGGCACAGCACTTAACGTTGGACCGACATTTTGCTATACACTGGACTGATGACATTGAATTCTGTATTGTAACATCGTTGCTTACTGTCATTGTTTTATCATTGTATATTGTAAACGTATTCTCACAAAACTCAGCATGATTCGTCCAAATCCCTAGTTGTAGAATAAGAATTACTTTCCCGAAACAAACATAAAATGAACTCTCGGCTTTCTTAAACATGTTATGTCTAATGACTGGCGTGCCCCAAAAAAGCTATTTCAACTAGCACGATTCATCACAATCCCTAGCTATAAAATACGAATTATTTTTCCGAAAAAAAAAAGAAAAAAAATCAACAATGCTTTCCTATACATGTTATCTGAAACGATTGATGCTTAGCCCAACCGCAATCCAGCTACACATGCCTTTATAGACAATACAAACACAAGTTTAAAGTTAGCAACTCATTAAAATAAAATTAAAAACGTCTTAATTATAAATGTATTTACTTTGTATTGAATCCGAGTGTCTATCATAATCACTGCTACTGCTTAAATATGATTTTAAAATGACAAGATTTCTGCGTATGTTGTGTTGTGCAATAGCACACTAAGTAATCAATACCATTCCATACTGAGCACTTTAACTATGTCTATTGTTAATTGACAGCAGTGGGGTACAGAAACACGGGGGCATGATGGCTACTTATGTTGTGTTGTGCATTAACACACTAAATAATCAATACCATTCCATACTGACCACTTTAACTATGTCTATTGTTAATTGACAGCAGTGGGGTACAGAAACACGGGGGCATGATGGCTACTTATGTTGTGTTGTGCAATAACACACTAAATAATCAATACCATTCCATACTGACCACTTTAACTATGTCTATTGTTAATTGACAGGAGTGGGGTACAGAAACACGGGGACATGATGGCTACTTATGTTGTGTTGTGCATTAACACACTAAATAATCAATACCATTCCATACTGACCACTTTAACTATGTCTATTATTAATTGACAGGAGTGGGGTACAGAAACAGGGGGACATGATGGCTACTGATGTTGTGTTGTGCATTCATACACTAGATAATCAATACTATTCCTGACTGAGCACTTTGACCATGTCTATACGATTCCTGACTGAGCACTTTGACCATGTCTATGCGATTCCTGA
This sequence comes from Bathymodiolus septemdierum, assembly GCA_963383655.1. Lineage (NCBI taxonomy): Eukaryota > Metazoa > Mollusca > Bivalvia > Mytilida > Modiolidae > Bathymodiolus > Bathymodiolus septemdierum. Next base: position 9,050,269 of record OY726527.1, read on the forward strand.
CTGAGCACTTTGACCATGTCTATGCGATTCCTGACTGAGCACTTTGACCATGTCTATACGATTCCTGACTGAGCACTTTGACCATGTCTATGCGATTCCTGACTGAGCACTTTGACCATGTCTATACGATTCCTGACTAAGCACTTTGACCATGTCTATACGATTCCTGACCGAGCACTTTGACCATGTCTATACGATTCCTGACTAAGCACTTTGACCATGTCTATACGATTCCTGACCGAGCACTTTGACCATGTCTATACGATTCCTGACTGAGCACTTTAACCATGTCTATACGATTCCTGACTGAGCACTTTGACCATGTCTATGCGATTCCTGACTGAGCACTTTGACCATGTCTATACGATTCCTGACTGAGCACTTTGACCATGTCTATACGATTCCTGACTGAGCACTTTGACCATGTTTATACGATTCCTGACTGAGCACTTTGACCATGTCTATACGATTCCTGACAGCACTTTGACCATGTCTACGATTCCTGACTGAGCACTTTGACCATGTCTATGCGATTCCTGACTGAGCACTTTGACCATGTCTATGCGATTCCTGACTGAGCACTTTGACCATGTCTATACGATTCCTGACCGAGCACTTTGACCACGTCTATACGATTCCTGACTGAGCACTTTGACCACGTCTATACGATTCCTGACCGAGCACTTTGACCATGTCTATAAGATTCCTGACTGAGCCCTTTGACCATGTCTATACGATTCCTGACTGAGCACTTTGACCATGTCTATACGATTTCTGACTGAGCACTTTGACCATGTCTATGCGATTCCTGACTGAGCACTTTGACCATGTCTATACGATTCCTGACTAAGCACTTTGACCATGTCTATACGATTCCTGACTGAGCACTTTGATTATGTCTATACGATTCCTGACTGAGCACTTTGACCATGTCTACGATTCCTGACTGAGCACTTTGACCATGTCTATGCGATTCCCGACTGAGCACTTTGACCATGTCTATACGATTCCTGACTGAGCACTTTGACCATGTCTATACGATTCCTGACCGAGCACTTTGACCATGTCTTTACGATTCCTGACTGAGCACTTTGACCATGTCTATACGATTCCTGACTGAGCACTTTGACCATGTCTATGCGATTCCTGACTGAGCACCTTGACCATGTCTATACGATTCCTGACTGAGCACTTTGACCATGTCTATACGATTCCTGACTGAGCACTTTGACCATGTGTATACGATTCCTGACTGAGCACTTTGACCATGTCTATACGATTCCTGACTGAGCACTTTGACCATGTTTATACGATTCCTGACAGCACTTTGACCATGTCTATACGATTACTGACAGCACTTTGACCATGTCTATACGATTCCTGACCGAGCACTTTGACCATGTCTATACGATTCCTGACTGAGCACTTTGACCATGTCTATACGATTCCTGACTGAGCACTTTGACCATGTCTATACGATTCCTGACCGAGCACTTTGACAATGTCTATACGATTCCTGTCTGAGCACTTTGACAATGTCTATACGATTCCTGACCGAGCACTTTGACCATGTCTATACGATTCCTGACCTAGCACTTTGACCATGTCTATACGATTCCTGACTGAGCACTTTGACCATGTCTATGCGATTCCTGACTGAGCACTTTGACCATGTGTATACGATTCCTGACTGAGCACTTTGACCATGTCTATACGATTCCTGACTGAGCACTTTGACCATGTTTATACGATTCCTGACTGAGCACTTTGACCATGTCTATACGATTCCTGACAGCACTTTGACCATGTCTACGATTCCTGACTGAGCACTTTGACCATGTCTATGCGATTCCTGACTGAGCAGTTTGACCATGTCTATACGATTCCCGACTGAGCACTTTGACCATGTCTATGCGATTCCTGACTGAGCACTTTGACCATGTTTATACGATTCCTGACTGAGCACTTTGACCACGTCTATACGATTCCTGACTGAGCACTTTGACCACGTCTATACGATTCCTGACCGAGCACTTTGACCATGTGTATAAGATTCCTGACTGAACACTTTGACCATGTCTATACGATTCCTGACTGAGCACTTTGACCATGTCTATACGATTCCTGACTGAGCACTTTCACCATGTCTATACGATTCCTGACTGAGCACTTTGACCATGTCTATACGATTCCTAACTGAGCACTTTGACCATGTCTACGATTCCTCACTGAGCACTTTGACCATGTCTATACGATTCCTGACTGAGCACTTTGACCATGTCTATACGATTCCTGACTGAGCACTTTGACCATGTCTATACGATTCCTGGCTGAGCACCTTGACCATGTCTATACGATTCCTGACTGAGCACTTTGACCATGTCTATACGATTCCTGACCGAGCACTTTGACCATGTCTATACGATTCCCGACTGAGCACTTTGACCATGTCTATACGATTCATGACTGAGCACTTTGACCATGTCTATGCAATTCCTCACTGAGCACTTTGATCATGTCTATACGATTCCTGACAGCACTTTGACGATGTCAATACTATTCCTGACTGAGCACTTTGACCATGTCTACGATTCCTGACTGAGCACTTTGACCATGTCTATACGATTCCTGATTGAGCACTTTGACCATGTCTATACGATTCCCGACTGAGCACTTTGACCATGTCTATACGATTCCTGACTGAGCACTTTGACCATATCTATACGATTCCTGACCGAGCACTTTGACCATGTCTATACGATTCCTGACTGAGCACTTTGACCATGTCTATACGATTCCTGACTGAATAATTTGACCATGTCTATGCGATTCCTGACTGAGCACTTTGACCATGTCTATACGATTCCTGACTGAGCACTTTGACCATGTCTATACGATTCCTGACTGAGCACTTTGACCATGTGTATACGATTCCTGACTGAGAACTTTGACCATGTCTATACGATTCCTGACTGAGCACTTTGACCATGTTTATACGATTCCTGACAGCACTTTGACAATGTCTATACGATTACTGACTGAACACTTTGACCATGTCTATACGATTCCTGACTGAGCACTTTGACCATGTCTATACGATTCCTGACTGAGCACTTTGACCATGTCTATACGATTCCTGACCGAGCACTTTGACCATGTCTATACGATTCCTGACTGAGCACTTTGACCATGTCTATACGATTCCTGACTGAGCACTTTGACCATGTCTATGCGATTCCTGACTGAGCACTTTGACCATGTCTATACGATTCCTGACTAAGCACTTTGACCATGTCTATACGATTCCTGACCGAGCACTTTGACCATGTCTATACGATTCCTGACTAAGCACTTTGACCATGTCTATACGATTCCTGACCGAGCACTTTGACCATGTCTATACGATTCCTGACTGAGCACTTTAACCATGTCTATACGATTCCTGACTGAGCACTTTGACCATGTCTATGCGATTCCTGACTGAGCACTTTGACCATGTCTATACGATTCCTGACTGAGCACTTTGACCATGTCTATACGATTCCTGACTGAGCACTTTGACCATGTTTATACGATTCCTGACTGAGCACTTTGACCATGTCTATACGATTCCTGACAGCACTTTGACCATGTCTACGATTCCTGACTGAGCACTTTGACCATGTCTATGCGATTCCTGACTGAGCACTTTGACCATGTCTATGCGATTCCTGACTGAGCACTTTGACCATGTCTATACGATTCCTGACCGAGCACTTTGACCACGTCTATACGATTCCTGACTGAGCACTTTGACCACGTCTATACGATTCCTGACCGAGCACTTTGACCATGTCTATAAGATTCCTGACTGAGCCCTTTGACCATGTCTATACGATTCCTGACTGAGCACTTTGACCATGTCTATACGATTTCTGACTGAGCACTTTGACCATGTCTATGCGATTCCTGACTGAGCACTTTGACCATGTCTATACGATTCCTGACTAAGCACTTTGACCATGTCTATACGATTCCTGACTGAGCACTTTGATTATGTCTATACGATTCCTGACTGAGCACTTTGACCATGTCTACGATTCCTGACTGAGCACTTTGACCATGTCTATGCGATTCCCGACTGAGCACTTTGACCATGTCTATACGATTCCTGACTGAGCACTTTGACCATGTCTATACGATTCCTGACCGAGCACTTTGACCATGTCTTTACGATTCCTGACTGAGCACTTTGACCATGTCTATACGATTCCTGACTGAGCACTTTGACCATGTCTATGCGATTCCTGACTGAGCACCTTGACCATGTCTATACGATTCCTGACTGAGCACTTTGACCATGTCTATACGATTCCTGACTGAGCACTTTGACCATGTGTATACGATTCCTGACTGAGCACTTTGACCATGTCTATACGATTCCTGACTGAGCACTTTGACCATGTTTATACGATTCCTGACAGCACTTTGACCATGTCTATACGATTACTGACAGCACTTTGACCATGTCTATACGATTCCTGACCGAGCACTTTGACCATGTCTATACGATTCCTGACTGAGCACTTTGACCATGTCTATACGATTCCTGACTGAGCACTTTGACCATGTCTATACGATTCCTGACCGAGCACTTTGACAATGTCTATACGATTCCTGTCTGAGCACTTTGACAATGTCTATACGATTCCTGACCGAGCACTTTGACCATGTCTGTACGATTCCTGACCTAGCACTTTGACCATGTCTATACGATTCCTGACTGAGCACTTTGACCATGTCTATGCGATTCCTGACTGAGCACTTTGACCATGTGTATACGATTCCTGACTGAGCACTTTGACCATGTCTATACGATTCCTGACTGAGCACTTTGACCATGTTTATACGATTCCTGACTGAGCACTTTGACCATGTCTATACGATTCCTGACAGCACTTTGACCATGTCTACGATTCCTGACTGAGCACTTTGACCATGTCTATGCGATTCCTGACTGAGCAGTTTGACCATGTCTATACGATTCCCGACTGAGCACTTTGACCATGTCTATGCGATTCCTGACTGAGCACTTTGACCATGTTTATACGATTCCTGACTGAGCACTTTGACCACGTCTATACGATTCCTGACTGAGCACTTTGACCACGTCTATACGATTCCTGACCGAGCACTTTGACCATGTGTATAAGATTCCTGACTGAACACTTTGACCATGTCTATACGATTCCTGACTGAGCACTTTGACCATGTCTATACGATTCCTGACTGAGCACTTTCACCATGTCTATACGATTCCTGACTGAGCACTTTGACCATGTCTATACGATTCCTAACTGAGCACTTTGACCATGTCTACGATTCCTCACTGAGCACTTTGACCATGTCTATACGATTCCTGACTGAGCACTTTGACCATGTCTATACGATTCCTGACTGAGCACTTTGACCATGTCTATACGATTCCTGGCTGAGCACCTTGACCATGTCTATACGATTCCTGACTGAGCACTTTGACCATGTCTATACGATTCCTGACCGAGCACTTTGACCATGTCTATACGATTCCTGACTGAGCACTTTGACCATGTCTATACGATTCCTGACTGAGCACTTTGACCATGTCTATACGATTCCTGACTGAGCACTTTGACCATGTCTATACGATTCCTGACTGAGCACTTTGACCATGTCTATACGATTCCTGACAGAGCTTTGACCATGTCTATACGATTCCTGACTGAGCACTTTGACCATGTCTATACGATTCCTGACTGAGCACTTTGACCATGTCTATACGATTCCTGACTGAGCACTTTGACCATGTCTATACGATTCCTGACTGAGTACTTTGACCATGTCTATACGATTCCTGACTGAGCACTTTGACCATGTCTATACGATTCCTGACTGAGCACTTTGACCATGTCTATACGATTCCTGACTGAGTACTTTGACCATGTCTATACGATTCCTAACTGAGCACTTTGACCATGTCTATACGATTCCTGACTGAGCACTTTGATTATGTCTATACGATTCCTGACTGAGCACTTTGACCATGTCTACGATTCCTGACTGAGCACTTTGACCATGTCTATGCGATTCCCGACTGAGCACTTTGACCATGTCTATACGATTCCTGACTGAGCACTTTGACCATGTCTATACGATTCCTGACCGAGCACTTTGACCATGTCTTTACGATTCCTGACTGAGCACTTTGACCATGTCTATACGATTCCTGACTGAGCACTTTGACCATGTCTATGCGATTCCTGACTGAGCACCTTGACCATGTCTATACGATTCCTGACTGAGCACTTTGACCATGTCTATACGATTCCTGACTGAGCACTTTGACCATGTGTATACGATTCCTGACTGAGCACTTTGACCATGTCTATACGATTCCTGACTGAGCACTTTGACCATGTTTATACGATTCCTGACAGCACTTTGACCATGTCTATACGATTACTGACAGCACTTTGACCATGTCTATACGATTCCTGACCGAGCACTTTGACCATGTCTATACGATTCCTGACTGAGCACTTTGACCATGTCTATACGATTCCTGACTGAGCACTTTGACCATGTCTATACGATTCCTGACCGAGCACTTTGACAATGTCTATACGATTCCTGTCTGAGCACTTTGACAATGTCTATACGATTCCTGACCGAGCACTTTGACCATGTCTATACGATTCCTGACCTAGCACTTTGACCATGTCTATACGATTCCTGACTGAGCACTTTGACCATGTCTATGCGATTCCTGACTGAGCACTTTGACCATGTGTATACGATTCCTGACTGAGCACTTTGACCATGTCTATACGATTCCTGACTGAGCACTTTGACCATGTTTATACGATTCCTGACTGAGCACTTTGACCATGTCTATACGATTCCTGACAGCACTTTGACCATGTCTACGATTCCTGACTGAGCACTTTGACCATGTCTATGCGATTCCTGACTGAGCAGTTTGACCATGTCTATACGATTCCCGACTGAGCACTTTGACCATGTCTATGCGATTCCTGACTGAGCACTTTGACCATGTCTATACGATTCCTGACTGAGCACTTTGACCACGTCTATACGATTCCTGACTGAGCACTTTGACCACGTCTATACGATTCCTGACCGAGCACTTTGACCATGTGTATAAGATTCCTGACTGAACACTTTGACCATGTCTATACGATTCCTGACTGAGCACTTTGACCATGTCTATACGATTCCTGACTGAGCACTTTCACCATGTCTATACGATTCCTGACTGAGCACTTTGACCATGTCTATACGATTCCTAACTGAGCACTTTGACCATGTCTACGATTCCTCACTGAGCACTTTGACCATGTCTATACGATTCCTGACTGAGCACTTTGACCATGTCTATACGATTCCTGACTGAGCACTTTGACCATGTCTATACGATTCCTGGCTGAGCACCTTGACCATGTCTATACGATTCCTGACTGAGCACTTTGACCATGTCTATACGATTCCTGACCGAGCACTTTGACCATGTCTATACGATTCCTGACTGAGCACTTTGACCATGTCTATACGATTCCTGACTGAGCACTTTGACCATGTCTATACGATTCCTGACTGAGCACTTTGACCATGTCTATACGATTCCTGACTGAGCACTTTGACCATGTCTATACGATTCCTGACAGAGCTTTGACCATGTCTATACGATTCCTGACTGAGCACTTTGACCATGTCTATACGATTCCTGACTGAGCACTTTGACCATGTCTATACGATTCCTGACTGAGCACTTTGACCATGTCTATACGATTCCTGACTGAGTACTTTGACCATGTCTATACGATTCCTGACTGAGCACTTTGACCATGTCTATACGATTCCTGACTGAGCACTTTGACCATGTCTATACGATTCCTGACTGAGTACTTTGACCATGTCTATACGATTCCTAACTGAGCACTTTGACCATGTCTATACGATTCCTGACTGAGCACTTTGACCATGTCTATACGATTCCTGACTGAGCACTTTGACCATGTCTATACGATTCCTGACTGAGCACTTTGACCATGTCTATACGATTCCTGGCTGAGCACCTTGACCATGTCTATACGATTCCTGACCGAGCACTTTGACCATGTCTATACGATTCCTGACTGAGCACTTTGACCATGTCTATACGATTCCTGACTGAGCACTTTGACCATGTCTATACGATTCCTGACTGAGCACTTTGACCATGTCTATACGATTCCTGACTGAGCACTTTGACCATGTCTATGCGATTCCTGACTGAGCACTTTGACCATGTCTATACGATTTCTGACTGAGCATTTTGACCATGTCTATACGATTCCTGACTGAGCACTTTGACCATGTCTATACGATTCCTGACTGAGCACTTTGACCATGTCTATGCGATTCCTGACTGAGCACTTTGACCATGTCTATACGATTCCTGACTGAGCACTTTGACCATGTCTATACGATTCCTGACAGCACTTTGACCATGTCTACGATTCCTGACTGAGCACTTTGACCATGTCTATGCGATTCCTGACTGAGCACTTTGACCATGTCTATGCGATTCCTGACTGAGCACTTTGACCATGTCTATGCGATTCCTGACCGAGCACTTTGACCACGTCTATACGATTCCTGACTGAGCACTTTGACCACGTCTATACGATTCCTGACCGAGCACTTTGACCATGTCTATAAGATTCCTGACTGAGCCCTTTGACCATGTCTATACGATTCCTGACTGAGCACTTTGACCATGTCTATACGATTCCTGACTGAGCACTTTGACCATGTCTATGCGATTCCTGACTGAGCACTTTGACCATGTCTATACGATTCCTGACTAAGCACTTTGACCATGTCTATACGATTCCTGACTGAGCACTTTGATTATGTCTATACGATTCCTGACTGAGCACTTTGACCATGTCTACGATTCCTGACTGAGGACTTTGACCATGTTTATACGATTCCTGACTGAGCACTTTGACCATGTCTATAAGATTCCTGACTGAGCACTTTGACCATGTCTATACGATTCCTGACTGAGCACTTTGACCATGTCTATACGATTCCTGACTGAGCACTTTGACCATGTCTATGCAATTCCTGACTGAGCACTTTGATCATGTCTATACGATTCCTGACAGCACTTTGACCATGTCAATACTATTCCTGACTGAGCACTTTGACCATGTCTACGATTCCTGACTGAGCACTTTGACCATGTCTATACGATTCCTGACTGAGCACTTTGACCATGTCTATACGATTCCCGACTGAGCACTTTGACCATGTCTATACGATTCATGACTGAGCACTTTGACCATGTCTATGCAATTCCTCACTGAGCACTTTGATCATGTCTATACGATTCCTGACAGCACTTTGACGATGTCAATACTATTCCTGACTGAGCACTTTGACCATGTCTACGATTCCTGACTGAGCACTTTGACCATGTCTATACGATTCCTGATTGAGCACTTTGACCATGTCTATACGATTCCCGACTGAGCACTTTGACCATGTCTATACGATTCCTGACTGAGCACTTTGACCATATCTATACGATTCCTGACCGAGCACTTTGACCATGTCTATACGATTCCTGACTGAGCACTTTGACCATGTCTATACGATTCCTGACTGAATAATTTGACCATGTCTATGCGATTCCTGACTGAGCACTTTGACCATGTCTATACGATTCCTGACTGAGCACTTTGACCATGTCTATACGATTCCTGACTGAGCACTTTGACCATGTGTATACGATTCCTGACTGAGAACTTTGACCATGTCTATACGATTCCTGACTGAGCACTTTGACCATGTTTATACGATTCCTGACAGCACTTTGACAATGTCTATACGATTACTGACTGAACACTTTGACCATGTCTATACGATTCCTGACTGAGCACTTTGACCATGTCTATACGATTCCTGACTGAGTACTTTGACCATGTCTATACGATTCCTAACTGAGCACTTTGACCATGTCTATACGATTCCTGACTGAGCACTTTGACCATGTCTATACGATTCCTGACTGAGCACTTTGACCATGTCTATACGATTCCTGACTGAGCACTTTGACCATGTCTATACGATTCCTGGCTGAGCACCTTGACCATGTCTATACGATTCCTGACCGAGCACTTTGACCATGTCTATACGATTCCTGACTGAGCACTTTGACCATGTCTATACGATTCCTGACTGAGCACTTTGACCATGTCTATACGATTCCTGACTGAGCACTTTGACCATGTCTATACGATTCCTGACTGAGCACTTTGACCATGTCTATGCGATTCCTGACTGAGCACTTTGACCATGTCTATACGATTTCTGACTGAGCATTTTGACCATGTCTATACGATTCCTGACTGAGCACTTTGACCATGTCTATACGATTCCTGACTGAGCACTTTGACCATGTCTATGCGATTCCTGACTGAGCACTTTGACCATGTCTATACGATTCCTGACTGAGCACTTTGACCATGTCTATACGATTCCTGACAGCACTTTGACCATGTCTACGATTCCTGACTGAGCACTTTGACCATGTCTATGCGATTCCTGACTGAGCACTTTGACCATGTCTATGCGATTCCTGACTGAGCACTTTGACCATGTCTATGCGATTCCTGACCGAGCACTTTGACCACGTCTATACGATTCCTGACTGAGCACTTTGACCACGTCTATACGATTCCTGACCGAGCACTTTGACCATGTCTATAAGATTCCTGACTGAGCCCTTTGACCATGTCTATACGATTCCTGACTGAGCACTTTGACCATGTCTATACGATTCCTGACTGAGCACTTTGACCATGTCTATGCGATTCCTGACTGAGCACTTTGACCATGTCTATACGATTCCTGACTAAGCACTTTGACCATGTCTATACGATTCCTGACTGAGCACTTTGATTATGTCTATACGATTCCTGACTGAGCACTTTGACCATGTCTACGATTCCTGACTGAGGACTTTGACCATGTTTATACGATTCCTGACTGAGCACTTTGACCATGTCTATAAGATTCCTGAGTGAGCACTTTGACCATGTCTATACGATTCCTGACTGAGCACTTTGACCATGTCTATACGATTCCTGACTGAGCACTTTGACCATGTCTATGCAATTCCTGACTGAGCACTTTGATCATGTCTATACGATTCCTGACAGCACTTTGACCATGTCAATACTATTCCTGACTGAGCACTTTGACCATGTCTACGATTCCTGACTGAGCACTTTGACCATGTCTATACGATTCCTGACTGAGCACTTTGACCATGTCTATACGATTCCCGACTGAGCACTTTGACCATGTCTATACGATTCATGACTGAGCACTTTGACCATGTCTATGCAATTCCTCACTGAGCACTTTGATCATGTCTATACGATTCCTGACAGCACTTTGACGATGTCAATACTATTCCTGACTGAGCACTTTGACCATGTCTACGATTCCTGACTGAGCACTTTGACCATGTCTATACGATTCCTGATTGAGCACTTTGACCATGTCTATACGATTCCCGACTGAGAACTTTGACCATGTCTATACGATTCCTGACTGAGCACTTTGACCATATCTATACGATTCCTGACCGAGCACTTTGACCATGTCTATACGATTCCTGACTGAGCACTTTGACCATGTCTATACGATTCCTGACTGAATAATTTGACAATGTCTATGCGATTCCTGACTGAGCACTTTGACCATGTCTATACGATTCCTGACTGAGCACTTTGACCATGTCTATACGATTCCTGACTGAGCACTTTGACCATGTGTATACGATTCCTGACTGAGAACTTTGACCATGTCTATACGATTCCTGACTGAGCACTTTGACCATGTTTATACGATTCCTGACAGCACTTTGACAATGTCTATACGATTACTGACTGAACACTTTGACCATGTCTATACGATTCCTGACTGAGCACTTTGACCATGTCTATACGATTCCTGACTGAGCACTTTCACCATGTCTATACGATTCCTGACCGAGCACTTTGACCATGTCTATACGATTCCTGACTGAGCACTTTGACCATGTCTATACAATTCCTGACTGAGCACTTTGACCATGTCTATGCGATTCCTGACTGAGCACTTTGACCATGTCTATACGATTCCTGACTGAGCACTTTGATTATGTCTATACGATTCCTGACTGAGCACTTTGACCATGTGTATACGATTCCTGACTGAGCACTTTGACCATGTTTATACGATTCCTGACAGCACTTTGACCATGTCTATACGATTACTGACAGCACTTTGACCATGTCTACGATTCCTGACTGAGCACTTTGACCATGTCTATGCGATTCCTGACTGAGCACTTTGACCATGTCTATACGATTCCTGACTGAGCACTTTGACCATGTCTATACGATTCCTGACCGAGCACTTTGACCATGTCTATACGATTCCTGACTGAGCTTTTTGACAATGTCTATACGATTCCTGACCGAGCACTTTGACCATGTCTATACGATTCCTGACTGAGCACTTTGACCATGTCTATACGATTCCTGACTGAGCACTTTGACCATGTCTATGCGATTCCTGACTGAGCACTTTGACCATGTCTATACGATTCCTGACTGAGCACTTTGACCATGTCTATACGATTCCTGACTGAGCACTTTGACCATGTTTATACGATTCCTGACTGAGCACTTTGACCATGTCTATACGATTCCTGACAGCACTTTGACCATGTCTACGATTCCTGACTGAGCACTTTGACCATGTCTATGCGATTCCTGACTGAGCAGTTTGACCATGTCTATACCATTCCCGACTGAGCACTTTGACCATGTCTATGCGATTCCTGACTGAGCACTTTGACCATGTCTATACGATTCCTGACTGAGCACTTTGACCACGTCTATACGATTCCTGACTGAGCACTTTGACCACGTCTATACGATTCCTGACCGAGCACTTTGACCATGTCTATAAGATTCCTGACTGAACACTTTGACCATGTCTATACGATTCCTGACTGAGCACTTTCACCATGTCTATACGATTCCTGACTGAGCACTTTGACCATGTCTATACGATTCCTAACTGAGCACTTTGACCATGTCTACGATTCCTCACTGAGCACTTTCACCATGTCTATACGATTCCTGACTGAGCACTTTGACCATGTCTATACGATTCCTGACCGAGCACTTTGACCATGTCTATACGATTCCTGACTAAGCACTTTGACCATGTCTATACGATTCCTGACCGAGCACTTTGACCATGTCTATACGATTCCTGACTAAGCACTTTGACCATGTCTATACGATTCCTGACCGAGCACTTTGACCATGTCTATACGATTCCTGACTGAGCACTTTGACCATGTCTATACGATTCCTGACTGAGCACTTTGACCATGTCTATGCGATTCCTGACTGAGCACTTTGACCATGTCTATACGATTCCTGACTGAGCACTTTGACCATGTCTATACGATTCCTGACTGAGCACTTTGACCATGTTTATACGATTCCTGACTGAGCACTTTGACCATGTCTATACGATTCCTGACAGCACTTTGACCATGTCTACGATTCCTGACTGAGCACTTTGACCATGTCTATGCGATTCCTGACTGAGCACTTTGACCATGTCTATGCGATTCCTGACTGAGCACTTTGACCATGTCTATACGATTCCTGACCGAGCACTTTGACCACGTCTATACGATTCCTGACTGAGCACTTTGACCACGTCTATACGATTCCTGACCGAGCACTTTGACCATGTCTATAAGATTCCTGACTGAGCCCTTTGACCATGTCTATACGATTCCTGACTGAGCACTTTGACCATGTCTATACGATTTCTGACTGAGCACTTTGACCATGTCTATGCGATTCCTGACTGAGCACTTTGACCATGTCTATACGATTCCTGACTAAGCACTTTGACCATGTCTATAAGATTCCTGACTGAGCACTTTGATTATGTCTATACGATTCCTGACTGAGCACTTTGACCATGTCTACGATTCCTGACTGAGCACTTTGACCATGTCTATGCGATTCCCGACTGAGCACTTTGACCATGTCTATACGATTCCTGACTGAGCACTTTGACCATGTCTATACGATTCCTGACCGAGCACTTTGACCATGTCTTTACGATTCCTGACTGAGCACTTTGACCATGTCTATACGATTCCTGACTGAGCACTTTGACCATGTCTATACGATTCCTGACTGAGCACTTTGATTATGTCTATACGATTCCTGACTGAGCACTTTGACCATGTCTACGATTCCTGACTGAGGACTTTGACCATGTTTATACGATTCCTGACTGAGCACTTTGACCATGTCTATAAGATTCCTGAGTGAGCACTTTGACCATGTCTATACGATTCCTGACTGAGCACTTTGACCATGTCTATACGATTCCTGACTGAGCACTTTGACCATGTCTATGCAATTCCTGACTGAGCACTTTGATCATGTCTATACGATTCCTGACAGCACTTTGACCATGTCAATACTATTCCTGACTGAGCACTTTGACCATGTCTACGATTCCTGACTGAGCACTTTGACCATGTCTATACGATTCCTGACTGAGCACTTTGACCATGTCTATACGATTCCCGACTGAGCACTTTGACCATGTCTATACGATTCATGACTGAGCACTTTGACCATGTCTATGCAATTCCTCACTGAGCACTTTGATCATGTCTATACGATTCCTGACAGCACTTTGACGATGTCAATACTATTCCTGACTGAGCACTTTGACCATGTCTACGATTCCTGACTGAGCACTTTGACCATGTCTATACGATTCCTGATTGAGCACTTTGACCATGTCTATACGATTCCCGACTGAGCACTTTGACCATGTCTATACGATTCCTGACTGAGCACTTTGACCATATCTATACGATTCCTGACCGAGCACTTTGACCATGTCTATACGATTCCTGACTGAGCACTTTGACCATGTCTATACGATTCCTGACTGAATAATTTGACAATGTCTATGCGATTCCTGACTGAGCACTTTGACCATGTCTATACGATTCCTGACTGAGCACTTTGACCATGTCTATACGATTCCTGACTGAGCACTTTGACCATGTGTATACGATTCCTGACTGAGAACTTTGACCATGTCTATACGATTCCTGACTGAGCACTTTGACCATGTTTATACGATTCCTGACAGCACTTTGACAATGTCTATACGATTACTGACTGAACACTTTGACCATGTCTATACGATTCCTGACTGAGCACTTTGACCATGTCTATACGATTCCTGACTGAGCACTTTCACCATGTCTATACGATTCCTGACCGAGCACTTTGACCATGTCTATACGATTCCTGACTGAGCACTTTGACCATGTCTACGATTCCTGACTGAGCACTTTGACCATGTCTATGCGATTCCTGACTGAGCACTTTGACCATGTCTATACGATTCCTGACTGAGCACTTTGATTATGTCTATACGATTCCTGACTGAGCACTTTGACCATGTGTATACGATTCCTGACTGAGCACTTTGACCATGTTTATACGATTCCTGACAGCACTTTGACCATGTCTATACGATTACTGACAGCACTTTGACCATGTCTACGATTCCTGACTGAGCACTTTGACCATGTCTATGCGATTCCTGACTGAGCACTTTGACCATGTCTATACGATTCCTGACTGAGCACTTTGACCATGTCTATACGATTCCTGACCGAGCACTTTGACCATGTCTATACGATTCCTGACTGAGCTTTTTGACAATGTCTATACGATTCCTGACCGAGCACTTTGACCATGTCTATACGATTCCTGACTGAGCACTTTGACCATGTCTATACGATTCCTGACTGAGCACTTTGACCATGTCTATGCGATTCCTGACTGAGCACTTTGACCATGTCTATACGATTCCTGACTGAGCACTTTGACCATGTCTATACGATTCCTGACTGAGCACTTTGACCATGTTTATACGATTCCTGACTGAGCACTTTGACCATGTCTATACGATTCCTGACAGCACTTTGACCATGTCTACGATTCCTGACTGAGCACTTTGACCATGTCTATGCGATTCCTGACTGAGCAGTTTGACCATGTCTATACCATTCCCGACTGAGCACTTTGACCATGTCTATGCGATTCCTGACTGAGCACTTTGACCATGTCTATACGATTCCTGACTGAGCACTTTGACCACGTCTATACGATTCCTGACTGAGCACTTTGACCACGTCTATACGATTCCTGACCGAGCACTTTGACCATGTCTATAAGATTCCTGACTGAACACTTTGACCATGTCTATACGATTCCTGACTGAGCACTTTCACCATGTCTATACGATTCCTGACTGAGCACTTTGACCATGTCTATACGATTCCTAACTGAGCACTTTGACCATGTCTACGATTCCTCACTGAGCACTTTCACCATGTCTATACGATTCCTGACTGAGCACTTTGACCATGTCTATACGATTCCTGACCGAGCACTTTGACCATGTCTATACGATTCCTGACTAAGCACTTTGACCATGTCTATACGATTCCTGACCGAGCACTTTGACCATGTCTATACGATTCCTGACTAAGCACTTTGACCATGTCTATACGATTCCTGACCGAGCACTTTGACCATGTCTATACGATTCCTGACTGAGCACTTTGACCATGTCTATACGATTCCTGACTGAGCACTTTGACCATGTCTATGCGATTCCTGACTGAGCACTTTGACCATGTCTATACGATTCCTGACTGAGCACTTTGACCATGTCTATACGATTCCTGACTGAGCACTTTGACCATGTTTATACGATTCCTGACTGAGCACTTTGACCATGTCTATACGATTCCTGACAGCACTTTGACCATGTCTACGATTCCTGACTGAGCACTTTGACCATGTCTATGCGATTCCTGACTGAGCACTTTGACCATGTCTATGCGATTCCTGACTGAGCACTTTGACCATGTCTATACGATTCCTGACCGAGCACTTTGACCACGTCTATACGATTCCTGACTGAGCACTTTGACCACGTCTATACGATTCCTGACCGAGCACTTTGACCATGTCTATAAGATTCCTGACTGAGCCCTTTGACCATGTCTATACGATTCCTGACTGAGCACTTTGACCATGTCTATACGATTTCTGACTGAGCACTTTGACCATGTCTATGCGATTCCTGACTGAGCACTTTGACCATGTCTATACGATTCCTGACTAAGCACTTTGACCATGTCTATAAGATTCCTGACTGAGCACTTTGATTATGTCTATACGATTCCTGACTGAGCACTTTGACCATGTCTACGATTCCTGACTGAGCACTTTGACCATGTCTATGCGATTCCCGACTGAGCACTTTGACCATGTCTATACGATTCCTGACTGAGCACTTTGACCATGTCTATACGATTCCTGACTGAGCACTTTGACCATGTCTTTACGATTCCTGACTGAGCACTTTGACCATGTCTATACGATTCCTGACTGAGCACTTTGACCATGTCTATGCGATTCCTGACTGAGCACCTTGACCATGTCTATACGATTCCTGACTGAGCACTTTGACCATGTCTATACGATTCCTGACTGAGCACTTTGACCATGTGTATACGATTCCTGACTGAGCACTTTGACCATGTCTATACGATTCCTGACTGAGCACTTTGACCATGTTTATACGATTCCTGACAGCACTTTGACCATGTCTATACGATTACTGACAGCACTTTGACCATGTCTATACGATTCCTGACCGAGCACTTTGACAATGTCTATACGATTCCTGTCTGAGCACTTTGACAATGTCTATACGATTCCTGACCGAGCACTTTGACCATGTCTATACGATTCCTGACCTAGCACTTTGACCATGTCTATACGATTCCTGACTGAGCACTTTGACCATGTCTATGCGATTCCTGACTGAGCACTTTGACCATGTGTATACGATTCCTGACTGAGCACTTTGACCATGTCTATACGATTCCTGACTGAGCACTTTGACCATGTTTATACGATTCCTGACTGAGCACTTTGACCATGTCTATACGATTCCTGACAGCACTTTGACCATGTCTACGATTCCTGACTGAGCACTTTGACCATGTCTATGCGATTCCTGACTGAGCAGTTTGACCATGTCTATACGATTCCCGACTGAGCACTTTGACCATGTCTATGCGATTCCTGACTGAGCACTTTGACCATGTCTATACGATTCCTGACTGAGCACTTTGACCACGTCTATACGATTCCTGACTGAGCACTTTGACCACGTCTATACGATTCCTGACCGAGCACTTTGACCATGTGTATAAGATTCCTGACTGAACACTTTGACCATGTCTATACGATTCCTGACTGAGCACTTTGACCATGTCTATACGATTCCTGACTGAGCACTTTGACCATGTCTATACGATTCCTGACTGAGCACTTTGACCATGTCTATACGATTCCTGGCTGAGCACCTTGACCATGTCTATACGATTCCTGACTGAGCACTTTGACCATGTCTATACGATTCCTGACCGAGCACTTTGACCATGTCTATACGATTCCTGACTGAGCACTTTGACCATGTCTATACGATTTCTGACTGAGCACTTTGACCATGTCTATACGATTCCTGACTGAGCACTTTGACCATGTCTATACGATTCCTGACTGAGCACTTTGACCATGTCTATACGATTCCTGACAGAGCTTTGACCATGTCTATACGATTCCTGACTGAGCACTTTGACCATGTCTATACGATTCCTGACTGAGCACTTTGACCATGTCTATACGATTCCTGACTGAGCACTTTGACCATGTCTATACGATTCCTGACTGAGTACTTTGACCATGTCTATACGATTCCTGACTGAGCACTTTGACCATGTCTATACGATTCCTGACTGAGCACTTTGACCATGTCTATACGATTCCTGACTGAGTACTTTGACCATGTCTATACGATTCCTAACTGAGCACTTTGACCATGTCTATACGATTCCTGACTGAGCACTTTGACCATGTCTATACGATTCCTGACTGAGCACTTTGACCATGTCTATACGATTCCTGACTGAGCACTTTGACCATGTCTATACGATTCCTGGCTGAGCACCTTGACCATGTCTATGCGATTCCTGACCGAGCACTTTGACCATGTCTATACGATTCCTGACTGAGCACTTTGACCATGTCTATACGATTCCTGACTGAGCACTTTGACCATGTCTATACGATTCCTGACTGAGCACTTTGACCATGTCTATACGATTCCTGACTGAGCACTTTGACCATGTCTATGCGATTCCTGACTGAGCACTTTGACCATGTCTATACGATTTCTGACTGAGCACTTTGACCATGTCTATACGATTCCTGACTGAGCACTTTGACCATGTCTATACGATTCCTGACTGAGCACTTTGACCATGTCTATACGATTCCTGATTGAGCACTTTGACCATGTCTATACGATTCCTGACTGAGCACTTTGACCATGTCTATACGATTCCTGACTGAGCACTTTGACCATGTCTATACGATTCCTGACTGAGCACTTTGACCATGTCTATACGATTCCTGACAGAACTTTGACCATGTCTATACGATTCCTGACTGAGCACTTTGACTATGTCTATACGATTCCTTGTCTATTGTTAATAAGGGATATAAAACACGAGGATTACGTCATATATAAATGTATAGGGTCGACTTTATTCCAGCTATCAAATATAGGATTGGGTCATAATAAAAACGTAGATATCTAAATTAGTGTACACGACTCGTTTCTTGAATAACCTTTATCAAGTAAGCTCATATTCAAAACATTGGTTTGGTTTTGATTGATTTTTGGTGTTTTAACGCCACTTTCAGCAATATTTCAGCTCTATCATGGCGACCAGTTTTAGTGGTGGAAGAAGTCGGATTATCCGGAGAGAACCACCGACCATGGGCAAGCAACTGGTAAACATTATCACTTGTGGCTGCGAGTCGAGTGCACCCTTTTCTAAGTTACAAAGCCGGGCGCGAACCCACGTCGTATTGGTGATAGGCTTGTATGAGTTTTTAGGTAATCCAACTACGTAACTCATTGAGCCACCCAGGCCCCCTACAACTACATAACTCATTGAGCCACACCACCCCTAACTCATTGAACCACCCGGGCCCTTCAAAACATTGGAAAGCCAAATACATTAAAAGTATTTGGTAACAAGTAAACACAATGGTCTAAACACGGGTTATGATTATAATGTTTAACGCTACTTTTAACAATATTACTTTGATGAGAAAGGCGGCAATCTATGTTTACGTTCGCGGCAAGGTCGCACACAATTTATGTGCTGGCTGTTCCATCTTTCATCTTGCCTAATTCGGGAATTCGGTAGCTCATCATGTGCTTATACGACGGTAATATATTATTGATGGAACAGTCGTAACAATAATATTGTGCTTGCACGTTTTAATTACACATTGCATTTTTTTTTCTTGTTGATTATTTTCAGTGAATATATATATTTCAAAACCTTAATAAGTGTAAATAATGTTATTGTGTGGCTTTTATCACTTGGCTTAAACGTGTGGACCGCGCATGTGCCAGTGAAATGTTAGAGTAAATACATCGCTGGTTTGTTTACAAAGCGAATGAAGGACGCCATATTAGAATTATACATCCTTTTATGTTTTTGTTGTGCTGTTGATTCTATCCTGCATAATGATCCCTATGACGGACAATTTACCGATTTCTTTCGATAGTTATATAGGCCTGTATCAAATACGCAACCCACCTGAAATGAATATCACGCTTCTAACAAAGACGGAACTTGCAACAACTTGATAGAAGTTGAAATTCATCTTTTCTCTTATTATGAAAATAAAGTTTAAACAGTAATGGCCATCAGTTCCACCAAAACGAACAATCACTTCTCATCTTAACTGAACTCACTGAAAAGATCACATGTGACACTGTTCATACAGGCACAACAATGTGGCGGGAGTAAACAGGTTAATGGGATTCCAACACCCTCTTGTTAGCTCTTTGATTATTAATAACATAAATAGACACGGCATTAAGGAAAAAGAGCAAAGACTGGTTGGTCCGGAATCAAAACAAAGTGGGGCAACACGTCTGCACGAGGATTGTTGTTTCGGTAAGCTAAGGTAAGCTAAGCGTGTTCGTCAAAACAGCGGACATCATTCTCAACTCATCAAATGCAACTTGTTCTCGCCATGATATCGAAGACGGAACACATGCCAATATCATAGTTTTTGATTGCATGGAATCCACGATCTACCATGATCAAGTGGATCAAGAACTGCTGACGCTTCCGGAACACCTTAGTTTATCCCCGATTTTTAATGGGGTTCGTGTTACTCGATCTTTAGTTTTATATGTATGTTTTGTAGATCGTTGTTTGTCCTTTTTTCTCTTGGCCATTGTATTTTCTGTGCTTCTTCGATATACGGATTCTGATTACCCCTTTGGTATCTTCAAACTTTTCTGACCCATACACACTTATTACACCTCAGATGCGTGTTTCCTTAATTTGTTATGATTCTATCATTTGTTAGGCATCATTATGTTTATAATCGATCAGCACTGATGAAGTTCAAGATCAACGTTCTCTTAATGCGCTTAAGTATTATTGTGTTGAGTATATTTTTTTCTTCTCAAATGATTTAAAAAAAACCCACCAACAACACATATAACAAACCTCTAATTAAATACTCGGAAAAGCTGAAGCTTATATATTCCAATCTAAATAGGGTGAATGCAAATATAATTAGTTTTTCCCTTGTTTTCCATGGGAAGTAGTTTAAAACTAGAAAATTGAATGCCCTCGTCTCAACCTTATCCACCTCAACCCCCACCACCTCAATTTACTACCTTAAATTTTGGCTTGGTTCTGAGGAATGTGTAAGGCTATAATGTAAAGAAAACGTCTTGAAGAGCCAAAATGGATTTTCAATATAATTTAATTTCAAGGAATGGTATATTATTCATCGGGTATGATGTAGAAAACTTATGCATAGACTTTGAAAGGTGTTTGTGTCTTAGTTTGTGTCTGTAAGACACATACAATGCCTCCGCGATTATAATTGCAAAAGGGTAAACCAATGTTTTGCTTTTTCAGCATCAAGCAGAAATGACTGAAATAAATCAATCTGTACCTAACAATGTGATGTTCAATTGGTTGATTGATTGAATGGGGTTTAACGCCACTTTCAGCAGTATTTCAGCCATATCATGGCGGTCAGCTTTAGTGGCGGAGATAGCCAGAGGGAACCGCCGACCTTGGGCAGGTAACTGACAAACCTTATCACGTACGATTGCAAGTTGGGTACACCCTTTTTTGTTAATTTGTTTCATGTCGGAAACATATTTAAGAGAAAATCAAGTTTTTGTATCTGTGGATTTAAAGTATAAGGAGCGTTGTTAACAGGTTTCAGTGGCTAAGTTCATATATGCATAATTTTGTAAAGTATTGTTGAAAATCAAAATCCATATCATATGCACACTTTCAGTGTTGGTACTAACTGTTTACAAAATATAAAAGGTCTAGCTCAAAAATTGTAGGAGGAGATGGCCGGACAAACCATATACATTTTTTTGTATCCTATATGGATTTAGCCAAATCTGTCTAAGTTCATGCATCCATAATTTTGTAAATAGTTGTTGAAAGTAAAAATCCACAAAATTTGCACACCTTCAGTGTACGTACTAACTGTCTGCAAAATATAAAAGGTCTAGCTCAAAAACTGTAGGAGGAGTTAGCCGGACAATCTATGCATACTAAGTGTGACGAACGGACGGACAGGGGTAAAACAATATGCCTCCCGACCAATAGTCGCGGGGGCATAAATATTCATTAATATGTGTGATGACTCTCGCAGCAATTAGAATATGGAAATTTTATTTTGTAGAGAAATAGAGTAATATTTTCAATTATAAATTGGAGAATATCATTTGCATTGATTAATATTTGTGTGTTAAATTAATTTCCCCTCCCAAGTGATGATGGCTTTTGCAATGCTCGTTAGCTATAATGTAATATTTAGTTGTTCTCTTTTTTTCTTTGTACATTATATTATCTGTCCTTCATTTCACGACCTCGGTGACGTCGTGGTGGTCATCGTATGGTAATTGGTATGCAGCCAACGCCTATCATCACTAAAGTTGTGAGTTCGAATCCCGCCCATGGCGAGGTGTACTCGATACAACATTATGTGATACAGTTGTCAGGTCGGTGTTCTCCACCAATAAAACTGTCCGCTACGATACGGCTGAAATATTGTTGAAGGTGACTTAAAACATCATAACCCTAACCCTTTTACGAACTCGGATTACACCTTTGGAATTTTCATACGTTCTGATGTCAACAACAATATATCATGTACATCCACATTTTTGATTGTAACGAGGAGGGAACGATTGATGATATGATATTTATTTGTGACTTGCAACGGGTTACTTACTATCACACCTACAAAATTGTTGTTCATTAGGAGCTAGGATTGGTTTTTCATTAGGAACTAGGATTGTTTTTTCAGTAGGAGCTAGGATTGTTTTTTCTTTAGGAGCTAGGATTGTTTTTTCAGTAGGAGCTATGATTCTTTTTTCATATCAAAGAGCGTGGCATTTTCTATGTAGAAGGAACCACATCGATGGTTTGTTGGTTAGCGTGCTCGTCTCGAGTGTGCTAGATCTTGGGTTCGAGCCGCTGGTCATATTAAATAAAAGAATATATAATTGGCATTTTGTGTTCCTCCGCTACGTACGCAACATCAAGTGGAAGCAAAGACTTGTTGGCTCGGATCATAATAATGTGTCCGAGTGTTTACATGCAGATGTTTGTTGCAGTGAGCTAATACTATAAAAATTCAAGTAAGCGTGTAGATCTAGTACAAAACGGACCTCATTAACATCTCGTCGAATGTAAGTTGTTCTCGTCATAGCATAGCCGCCAAATTTTGGGTTAAACAACAATGACTCACTAAGGGATCGACCATTCAATTTGCAGGGGGGTTATGGTTTTTTGTTTCGTTCAGAGTTAGAATGTGTTCGTTGTTGCGCGCAGTGCGAATTTTTTTTCCAGAAACTAACATTAGGTTATATGACAAAAACTCTGAATCCGATTATTTTTTTTTTTCCTCCACCAAAATCAGAATATTTTTTTCAGCAACATTGGGAATCAGAATATTTTTTTGGGGAAAAAAACCATAATTTTTAATAATAATAATCTTTATTTGCAAATAAAACCCTTGCGGGTGAAGCAATACAATACAATACATCATTACAAAACATATATACATGAACAACATAAAGAAATGTCATATATTCATAGTTAAAGTTATACATTGACCAATGTGAACCTCATTTTCGCAATTCTAACGATTGCTTTATATAGTCAACAACACTAGGCAAAAATTCTTGTTCAGGAATTAATATAATTTTCAATTGGGAAAAAAAGTCCAGTTGGTCGAAATTAGCATGATACTTTTTAATATTATTTATTAAAAATATTTCTAAGTTTATTATTTATTTGGCATTGTAGAAACACATGAATCTCATCATCTAGTACTTTACAAGTTTTACAGAGTCTTTGATGTCTGGGAATATTTTGTATCTACCTAGTTCAATTTCTAATGGATGATCACTCGTTCTAAATTTAGTTAAAAGTTGTCGATTGTTAATTTTTTTGCAAGTTTTAAATAGTTTTCTAGTTTAATGTCTGTTTTTAATTTACTATATAGAAACACTTTTGAACTATCATCTAAGTTTGATATTTTTTCAGGTATTTTTTCTTCATATTTTTCTTTTATAGTTTTTTTAAACGTATTTTTAAATGTATCCTTGACAAGTAAAAAGGGTTTGTTAAAATCTTCAAAATTATTTTTATTAAGTTCTACTTCTTTAAATATTTCTGTGGCAAAGGTGTACCATGTATACATATTTTCATTACTTATATTTTTATTTATATTAAATGCTTCCTTAACAAGGGGGTTTATTCCATCCGACTGAATCCTGGAATAGTAGAGCATAACTTGTGTTTTTATATATGAATCTAATTGTAGTCTACCCAATTAAGATTTTGCTGAGATATTACAAGATGTTTTCTTGATACCTAGAACTGCTTTACAAAATTGATGATGTAATTTTTCAAAACTAAATCTATCAACAAATGACAACTTATCACAATTACTTCCATGAGCCTTCGATCTATTCTCGGCTTTATAAATATAGTAATAGTCTCTTGAACTTTATTCTTCCTTATTTATTAAAAAAATAAAAAATAAAGACCCACTGCTTAATTTCAGGTTATGCTTATGGTATTTAACGTCATTTTCAACGATATTCAAAAAAATCATTGAGGTGGAATACATTGCATTCATTCGATAATATTTGAATGTAAATGTCACTTGTATTTAATTCTCCTGTTAAAGTGACATTTCGAGTACTAAAACGTAAATCGAAAACATGTATATTTTGTTTGCTTCGATGGTACGTTGTAAAAAGGAACTAGAGATGACAAAAATATTAAATTCTACCCAGCAAACACGTAACATAAGCGTAACGTTAAAGTAACGGTATACTTAGGTAACGTACACAAATAACGTTATTATAATGTTATATCGACGTAAAAAATAAACGTTACCTAGTGACCTATTTACAATGTAAATTTTTAATGTTTTGTAAACGTTTTTGCAACGTCCAATTATTAACGTTTAATCTTAAACGTTGTCCTGACGATTAACTAACGTTTAGTGTTTTACGTTATGTATTAAACCAAAATATAACGTAAAATAATAACGTGTGTACAACGTATAACTTACGTTACATGTTATACGTTTTCTTTGTAACATTTATATAACGTTTGAATAACGTATATGTTTACGTTTACTTATAAACCTTGCAATAACGTTAAAGTATAACATTATTATAACGTTTTTTTAACGTTTAAAAGTATTTCTCACAAATTGAAAGAAAGGCTAAAATAGTGTTTAGCAGTCAGCAACTCTACATGGTCAAAGAAATAAAGAAGTTGGTGCAAAAAGAGCAAAATCCCTATTTCACTTGAAGGCCAACCCCTTCATAATTTTATTTTCATGCACCCCCCTTTTTTTCCCCTCAGACACATCCCTTAATTTAAATCAGAGCCAAATATGTCTCTGTTTCAATTTAATATAAGTCTCTTACGGGGACTTCCTTCCTACTAGTAACCACCATGTATGCGTTGAACTGTTAATCCGTAGGTAAAATTTCGTTTTATCATTTTTTAATTTTCGCGGGCTAGAAACAGGAAGTAACAAAATTCGTACATGCACATTGCCGAGCGGTTCAAATATCGAGCTCGCATATCAACACAGAGACATGAAGAAGCAGAAAGTAATTGATTTTTAGTATGAAAACTGTTTTGGATAGGTAATATGCATATCACAAAGCACCACCACCAAGATTTCCGTTTTAAACTGGTTAAAGAACAGTGCTCGTGTCGTGTTTGAAACTTTGATTTACGTTGTTTGTTGTTTCAGTTGTTTCATGTTTGACTTTCAAGTTTGCATTCCTGTTTTTGTTACAGCAAATAATATTACTTAGAAAATAAAAACATCTTTATTCAAACATATTCATAAAGGGATGTACATTTTAAGCACGGGCTGTGACTTGTGGAATAAAATAAAGGGGGAGGGGGGGGGGGGGGGGGGGGGGCAAAACAGGCTGCACAAAAAAAAAACACTTTATACATAAATAAATAAAGTGTATATATAGGTTTGTGAATTCCTACTTACTGTCAGTGACTCATGAAAATGAATATACAACATGTTAAAACACTATTTCTGCAAGTATAATATCGATAGGAACACCCTATTTTGGAGTAGTTATTCGTTCATCTGTGGACACATTGGTTTGTGTGCATTTACTTATTCTAGTTGACCAATTTTGCATTATGTTTTATCCTTGTCCGTCTGTCTTTCCCTCTGTCATGTTTTGGTTTCCCTTCAATAACTTGAGTTTGCCTTGGACTTGGTCAAATGTTTTGAAATTTGGCTGTGTTAAGAATCACAAAAGGTCTGTCAACTTTGATTTAAACAAGAGTGGGGCATCTGTGTCGCATGTTCACCTTTTTTTTCATTTTATTATATTTTTTGCTGGTAAAATACAGGTGTAAATTTGCTGACCAACTGACTCACTTCAGTATGTATGGGTCAACAACTGCCATACACAAATTGTTTAATTAAGATGTTGCCTGATTGTTGAGCCACTTTTTCAACAGTTAGAGCGTTAGAATAAGTTGCAAAATGTACAACGAATACCGAAGTTGGAGAAAAAAGATGGCTTTATAAGATACAATTCCAAAAAGTTGACCATAATATAGGTCATACAACACAATTTCATATGTGAAAAGTGCAAACTGGAAATTATACAGACTTCTAAGAAATTAGCAAAATTGTTGTTGTTATTTAATGTCAAACTTCTTTGCTTCATGACTCAATTGATCGTAAAGTGTGTATATTAACGCCATGCAAAGGCTTAAAATCTAGTACAATATCACATATCTTTGTGTGATGATTACAAAATATTTAAATTTGTTTCTTTTTCCTGTGTTTTTTTTTTCTGATTTTATTGATAATCATAGATTTACTGGTCACCTCTCCCACAATGACAAAGGAAGGAATTAATCCACATCAACACAGGCCGTGTTCACACTGATTATGTGAAACATGTTTTGTGTAAACAACTGAATGCGTTTGTTTATTTCTACGTGTAAATAATCAATACTTTTACCTGTAATTTGTTATTTATTGAATACAATGTACTAAAATTAAAGAACTTTTATATATTTCATTTGATTAAAGCTAGATATTAAAATTTTTAAAAAGGCCATGTCATGGTATGTTGATTTCCTTAACAAGACTTATAACTTGCTGTGTTTAACATCTCTCACTTAATACATTGTACATAGAAAACCTTTAAATAGTCAAAATAAGAATTTTACTTGAGAACAGAAATTATACTAGGTCACAAATCAAATTTCAGTATCTAAGAAAAGAAAGTGTGACAAACAGTAGTCTGCACAAAGGCAATTTTGCTTGTTTTTTCCCCTAGTCAAGTTTGCTAAAGGTGCAGAATAATACATATTTGCAATATCATTCCAAAGGAATGGGAGTTACAGTAACCATTATAGCTATTAGTTAAATCCTGTCCATTTTGTGCTTGCAGTCAGTAATATACCAATCCAATTTAAACGCAGTATAATTCCATGGAATGGTTTTGATAATACATTGTGTATTTGATTTTCTTTCTTCAGATGTATGAGTAATGGACTGATGGCCGGGATGAACAGAAGGGCAAGAAGGATAAATTCCCTTTTGCAAAGTCATGTTTATTTAAACTAATCAAGGTTAGTGATTATTATTAAGATTGCAATTTGTTTATGATTTTCAAGAGTTTACTTAAATAGTATTTACAAAGTTTTATTCTTTTCATTTTTATTGTGATGTTCTTCAAGTAAAATCTTTAATAAGTATATTTTATAAAAAGTTAGCATTTAATTTGATAATCTAATAATTGATTTTGTTATTGGACACTGCAAATATTAAAATTATTAATACATTTTTTGGGAGGGGAGGGGGTATTTGTAGTGAATTTTAAACAGTAGCAGTGAAATTTACATGGTGCTTTATTTTCTCCTAAAAAATAAACTGCAAATATACATGCGAAGAAATCCAAATAAACAATATACAGTTTAAGGTAACTACTGTAGCAGCAGTCTTGTGTACCTAGTCATTTCAATTTTGTTGGCATATACATTAAAGAAATGAGAACAAGTTGGATATTATGTGACCTCGGATATGTTTCAGATATAAAGACTAACATTTCAACTTGTGATTATTTGAGTGCAACAGAAACCATTTACTTAAACCAAATCATGTGTATTAAACTTCAATAAACTCATTAACTTGTGTGTTCAGGTATATATCAGAAATAGTAATAGAAATCTTTATTTTTACTTTCAGAAGATCTTCTGACATGTCATAACACAGATGAGGCAAAAATTACCAAATGTGCTGCCAATTTCTTGAAGTTTGTGCCAGAAAGGATAGGCGGTGGTGGCAGAGGAGACAATTGACTTTTAATACGAAACAGATCTTAAAATTCGGTCGGCCATCATTTAATCATTATGATACATTAAATAACTGAGAACATTTTATGATAAATGTATACAAATAAAGATTGATTGATTTTGATGATGCAGCAGTCTTCAAAACTTTAATGTTGAGCCAATTAATTTTGTATATATACCGTTGAACCTGGTCACTTTGTAGGAAACCTGTGTTTAAGACAGTCAACAAATATGAGTGAACTTTGTAAAGTCTGAAATGTCGCAATGTAAGATGTCCATAAACGGGTTTTGATTTTTGGTGTTTTAATGTCACTTTCAACAATATTTCAGCTATATCATGGCGACCAGTTTTAGTGGTGGAGGAAGCCGGAAAGAACCACCGACCATGGGTAAGCAACTGGTAAACTTTATCACTTGTGGCTGTCAGTCGAGTGCACCCTTTTTTATAATTTACAAAGCTTGGTGCGAACCCACGCCGTAATGGTGATAGGCTTGTATGAGTTGTTAGATCCAACGACCTAACTCATTGGGCCACCTGGGCCCCTGTGTCCATCAATGGGGGATCTGTTGGAATTTTGTGAACTTTTGCATGCATCGTTTATTTAAGTATTCAAGTAACCTCTCAGACTAAGGTTAAAATAAACATCATTAAAATAATTTTTGAGTAACTTTACTAGGCAACATTCAAACGTTACTCGTACGTTATTAAGTAACATTAAATCAATAATGTTACTGCAACGTTACTGGTTTACGTTGAAAAAAGTACATCTTATGTTACTAAGTAACGTAAAATTGAAAACGTTACTGTAACGTTAATTTTACGTTACTAAGTAACGTAAAATTGAAAACATTACTGTAACTTAATTTTACGTTACTAAATAACGTTATTTTAAACGTTATAACAACGTTGATCGGAGTCCACAAATGACGTCAACACAACGTTAATTTATAACGTAAGTACAACATAAAGTTAACGTTATTCCAACGTTATATAAACGTTACTTTGTTTGCTGGGTATCGACCTTGACATTGTTAAAGCCCTTCTTGCACGTGCACCACGAACGCCGTGGATGTATAAATGATATAATTACACCTTATATAAGAATTTTGGATTCTGATTGGTTAATAACCGTGATATTTTTTTTACAAATTCAGGCCTTGCATTGTGAATTTACAGAATTTGTTCTTCATGTAGGTGTATTTGCATAAGATTTAACTTTTTTCATGGTATTTGCAAAATCGAATTTGCCGGTTTTACCCTTCACCGAGACGCTTGTAACAAAATTTGTAATACGTTATCAGTTGTGCGTTTTCACTGTGTACCAACTGACCCGGCAAAAAATGTTTGGACTCGTGCATATCTAATTCCGGAACGGAACCGGACTAAGAAGGTAAGAATTCTGTTTATTTATTAGATTTTTGCATGAACTTGGGGGAAATACATGCTTTATTAACCATTTCCTGCTGTCAGATGAAACATTTTGGCTATGTCATCGTATATTAATTGAGAAATAAGCGATAATGTGCCGCAAAATGACGATCAGCTTGACCCCAACCCCGAATTTCGCTCAGTTTCTATTTGACCCATTTCTTTCGCCCCGTGCTTACTTATATCAATAATTAAAAGCACAAAGTGACGATTCTTGTCATCTTTATTCATCATTCGTTCCTTCAATGCATTTCGTTCTATTCAATGCGTGCAATTCAAAGAGAAACTGAGCGAAATTCGGGGTTGGGGTCAAGCTGATCGTCATTTTGCGGCACCTTATCGCTTATTTCTCAATTAATATACGATGACATAGCCAAAATGTTTTATCTGACAGCAGGAAATGGTTAATAAAGCATTTATTTCCCCCAAGTTCATGCAAGAAAACAAATAAATAAACATAATTCTTACCTTCTTCTTGTCTTCTTAACAGTCCGGTTCCGTTCCGGAATTATATATGCACGAGTCCAAACATTTTTTGGCGGGTCAGTTTGTACACAGTGGTTTTATGTAACATCATTCGGTAGAATTAAACAGATACATCATGTTAGGTCCTGAAAACGACAAACAAAAGGTATTATTATACCTCACTAACTTCTCATTGGCTTAAACTAGATCACATGACCTGAAACAATTTTAATGTTTTGTGAAAATTAACCCAAACGGGAAACAACTAGTTGTTTACCGAGTAACAACCCTATTATTTCCCGGTAAACAACTCATTGCGTGCCTCAAAAGGGAAACGACTCTTTCAAAAATTTCATAAAATTTCAAAATTTCTAAAATTTAAAAGAAATTCAAAATGTTCATAAGATATCAGAATTTTAAAAAAGATTTCAACATTTCAAAATTTTAAAAAAGTTTCAAAAATTTCAGTTTTCATAAAATTTATAAATTTTAATATTTAAATAATAATATTGAAAAATGATCAAACAATTATAGCCTACCATTTCGGTCAATACTATTGCCTTCTTCAAATAGAATGAAGATTACCTAAAATTGAAATTGACTGGTTAATAAAAGTATTAAGAAATGGGTGTTTTCATAATGGACCAGTTATATGTCCAAGGTTAGTCATAAGGAAGGTTGTATTGACCCGAGGCAATTTTTTAAGTTATTGAACACACATTTTAAATCTGTTGAAAATATTACTGATGGCCGGTGTGTGCACTATATCACTGGTTGTGTTGTGAACTTTAATACAAAATGAAATAGTTTAACATTTGTTAAAAATTTGTAAAAAGTGATTAAACACTCATTTTGCTTAAATACATGTATTTATTTAAATCGCAATCCTTGGTCTGTTGTTCGGTATAATAAAACAGTTATTGCCTTCAATGGATTGTAAACATCCACTAAAGGCATTACTTGTTTATTATTTATTTAGCCAGTGTTCTAAATAATATTCGGTGTAATTAAGCAGATATATCATGTTTGCGAGGGGTATTTGCGAAAAACACCAGTCTTGAGACTAAATTTCCCTCGCGTTTCGTCTCTCGACTGGTATTTTTCGCAAACACCCCTCCCAAACATGATATATCTGTATAATGTGTCATTTCAACCAGTTTTCAACATTCGTTTAACACGCGTTTTACATTGTCTCCGTTTATTATCAATACACGCTCTAAATATAATTTAACTTCATAGTTGGATAAAATCTTATCCTTGCTGCACCAATATGCAATTGTGGTTGTATACATTTTCATCTTTGAAACCTTTTTTTCGGTAATGTCCAGAAAATGGTCCGTCATTGTCTTGAAATCATCATTTTCCTTGAATTAAGAGAATAATAAAAACATTTTCATGCTCGCCATTCCGTTATTGTCTTCGAATCATCATTTTAGTTGATTTAAGAGAATAATAAAAGCCTCTCCACATTTGCCATACTATTCCTTCAGCGAAACTTCTGTGGTTGCCACCTAGATACTTTCCATTTAAATTTGAATCATGGCATTGTTCATACCACCAAGCGCCATGGAATTTCGTAGCACAATTCAAAGGACGATATATATCGTTGTCTTTGTCTTTAGTAGTGAATTTCATACCATTCTGTTTACATAGGCTGTCTCCTATATAGAAAGTATTGATTGATATAGATTTAATAGACAATTTTGATAGCTTCCAGTTTCAAGAATTACTAAAAAGAAAAGGGGGTCGCCGTGATCGTATGGCAGTTGGATTTACAACTACATTTGCAATTGGTGCGTATCACCACAGACGTTGTTGGTTAAGACTCCTATATAGAAAGTAGTTATTGGAGTGAGTGATTGATTGTTCAACTATATAATGGTGAGAACAAGTTAATTTTCAATGAGATGATGATGAGGTTCTCTTTGTACTAGACCAACACGCAGAGTTGGATATTTATAGTGCTAGCTCACTGAAACAGCATTCCGCGGATATACATGGCGCGCCACTAAGGCACATCATTCTGATTCCGAGCCAACCAATCTTTCCTCTTTCTACTTAATGCTGCGTGCTAAGCGGAGAAACAACAAATACCAATTTCATAGTCTTTTGCTTGACCCGACCGGGGCTCGAACCCACGACCTACCGCACTCTAGGCGAGCACGCTAACCATTACGCCACCGATGCGGTTACAAGTGGTAATAAAAAGCAGTACAGTGACGGACAGAAAATACAATGACCAAAAAGGAATTAGGGTAATGTTGTTTAACCCAATCTTCAATAATATTTCAGTTATAAATTAAACAGATGCATCGCTCTAAAGCGGGAAAAGGCTGAAATCGAACATGACCTTCCATTTGTAGTCCCTCAACTTTATATTTTTGAAATGATTCATCGGAAACCAAATGCAGGACATACGGACATGGGTAATACGTAATACTACGGATACCGAGCGGCAGGGTTATGGTAAGGGTGTAACAATACAAGTAAGAAGAGTTTGAAGATACCAAAGAGCTAATTAGAATCCGTAAAGCGGCCAAAATAAAAAGGACAAACACCGATCTGCAAAACATACCCATAATACCCAGGATCGAGTAATACGAACCCCACTAAAAACAGGGGTGAATTCATATGTTCGGGAAGGGTAAGCAGTTCCAGCTCCAATAGTGACCCTTGTCGTGTTAAGTAAAAAAGGTTTACACTGATTAAGTTGGTTATGTCACCTATACCACAATATAGTACACATTGTCGTTTTCTAAACTAAATGAATTTACTCTAGAAAAAAGGAATAGGGACGTAACATGGGATAAAGAGCAATAATATTGATGTTTTATTGTGTTTAACGCTATTTTAATGAACAATAATATAGTACATTCATTAAATAATACCTTTTGAATTGTAAAGATTCTTACAAATAATTCCTTCAAGAAAAGTTTGGCGATACAAGGAGTTTACCGAATAAATACACAGACAATACAAGGCTAAAAGAGGTAAAAACACAATAAACAAAAGATTGAGCAACACGGATCCCACTCAAAACAAGGGGATTGGAGAACCAAAAGAGACGAAGACCAAAGACACCGTAACGAATTTGTGAGAAAAGTGATTGCTCTTTGCTGCTTAAATTGTGCTGACATTTTAATAATGAGTATATTTTTATGTATATCTCAATGGAGAGTGATAAATAGACCAGTTTTCACAGTTCCGATTTCGATTTTAAAATTATACGTATTATATGAGTTATTTTCCTTTAAAGTGGTCAAAACGGTGCTCTGTCATGCAAAGCTTAATAACAAAAACATGTTTTTCCCGTAAGCTGTTCAAAATTTTAATGTTGTAACAAGATATGAAGTTTCTATTTGCTATAAAATTATCCTCTGATTCTTAACAAGGTTCAAGTATTTACAATTTATGAGAAAAAAATTACTTAAATTATTTGTATTTCCTTGATTGCTCAAAGACCAAGTACCATAGCAGGAGAAGTAACTCTGATTAAGTAAGGTAGCAAAACGTCTAATTTATTAGGATTAGGAATATTTTGGTTTAGGGTTATCGTGTTTAACACCACTATCAACAATATTTCAGTTATATCGTGGCGGTCAGTTGTATTGGTGGGTGAAGACGGAATACCCGGAGAAAACCACTGACAAACTTTATCACATAAAGTTGTATCGAGTACACCTTGCCATGAACGGGATGTGAACTCAACTTTAGTGGTGATATGTACTGATTGCACAGGTAGTTGTAAATCCAACTATCATACGATCACGACGACCTCATATCGCCGGGAAGTTTATATATAAAGGTAAAATATATACAGAATTTAGTCGGGACTATTTGTAGTGTTTATTTTGATATTCATTATAAAAGATAATAGGGAATTTGCACGAGACTATCTACACCATTAAAAGCCTGACGATCTATTAGCCAATGAAATACTAGTAAAGAATAACAATCAAAAACGCATGTATAGAATATCTTGCATATACTAACGTTGCGAGTTTGAATCCTGCTCATGGTGAGGTTTACTCGATATAACATTACGTTTGTCAGTGACTTGGGGAGGTCGGTGGTTTTCTCCGGGTACTCCGGTTTCCTTCACCAATAAAACAGACTGCTACGATATAAATGAAGCATTGCTACAAGTGCCTTTAAACTCCCATGAACCATATTTCAGTCAAATGTAGGAGATCCAGTTATCAAGAGTGGAAGAGTTTCAGTTATATTTAACCTCTATAATCCCGTCATATTTTTCTTCCTGTCCCAAGCCAGGACCTGGATTTCCAACGTCACATGTCGTGGTCTTTTATATATTCAATGATTGAGGTGAGAGTATGTTGTTCGTTTTGTTGAATATGTGGGATTGTTGATCATGACAGCTTAAACTTTCTTTTCATAATCGTTATATTGTCTTTGTAAACAAACCTGCGTCTCCAGAGTAACCATTGATATCAAGTCTATATTTAGATTCAGCATCTGCAACTGTGAAGGACTGGTACTCTGCATACCTGGTTTCGTTTTCGAAGTCTTCTAACTCTATACGGAGACTATATGGATTATGTTCTGTCATTTTATGAAGTTTCTCGTTTCCTGGGAAAATATGTTATTATTCATTAAATTTCCTGCAACAAAAAGTTATTTTTCATTAAATTTACTTCAAATTTGACGCTTAAACGATAAATTACTGATCTTATTATTTGGGTAGAAGATGATCCCAATCAATTGCAATAGGTCCATCTCCCGGAAATATTTCTGCAGTTTCCTTTGTCCAATTTTAATCATACGGCCCGATATAGCTGAAATTTTTCTTGGGTTTACTTTTACCAAAGTCCATCACCCGTTCCGATATAGATGAACTATGTCTTGAGTTTTATTTTACCATTGGTCACCTCCCAGTCCGATATAGCTGAAACATGTATTGAGTTTACTTTTACCAAGGTCCATCTCCCGGTCCAACATAGCTGAAATATTTCTGGAGTTAACTTTGTCCATCTGCAGGTCTGATATAG
Organism: Bathymodiolus septemdierum; assembly: GCA_963383655.1. Classification (NCBI taxonomy): domain Eukaryota; kingdom Metazoa; phylum Mollusca; class Bivalvia; order Mytilida; family Modiolidae; genus Bathymodiolus; species Bathymodiolus septemdierum. Next base: position 9,086,420 of record OY726527.1, read on the forward strand.
CTGAAATATTTCTGGAGTTTACTTTTACCATTGTCCAATTCACGGTCCGATATAGCTGACATATGTTTTGGTGGACTTCTGCCATTGTCCCTCTGCCAGCCCGAAATAGCTGAAATATTTCCTCAGTTTACTTTTACCATTGTCCATCTCACGGTTTGATTAGCTGATATATTTCTAAAGTTTACTTTTACCATTGTGGATCTGCCGGTCCTTTGATTATGTTAATGGTGTAATGGTATTCAATCCGTCCGTTTCTCGGCAATCCATTTTTAAAGAGTCGTAAATATTTAATATCGTATACAATTTAACAAAGAAGACTAAACAAGACATCATATACTTAGATACGTTGCTCCTTGGTTGAAGTAAACGCTACAAATATTCTACGGAGGTCATCACGATCTGGTTGACCGTAGCGAAATATCAATATCTCAAATCACAATGGATCTTGTCCTTTTTACGCGACTTTTACCGGACTTAGATATATATATATATATATATGAGTAAAACGACGGGTGTATTATAAGAAGCAGGAACTGCTTACCCTTCGGGAGTACATGCGTTCATCTATATCTAGTGGGGACCGTGTTGCTCATCTTCTTAGCTTTGTGTGTTGTGTTTTGTTAGTGTATTTGTCTCAGTCCTACGAGTCCAATGTTGCTAGTGTCTCTGGATTGTCCTTTCTTGGTGGCCCCTTTAGTTTTCTCTAACATTTATTTCTATACTTTTATCAATGGTGCCAATGACTACATTTCTTGTCATGCAATAAACAATTGGTAAATATGCTGTTAAACCTAGACATATTGTTGTGTCTTGTTCCAATCCAAGATCTGACTTTTCAACACCATTTGTCGTGGTCTTTTTTTTTTTTTCAATGCTTTGAACTGAGAGGCCATTGTTCGTTTTGTTGATATTGGTGGAATTATATTGACCTATCAATGCAATCAGTGGCTATCAGCACTAAACATGTGAGTTCGAATCCCGCTCATGACGAGTTGTACTCGATACAACATTAGGTGATAAAGTTTGTCAGTGACTTTGCGGCATGTCGGTAGTTCTCTCCACCAATAAAAGTGATTTCCACGAAATAGCTGAAATAGTGTTGAAAGTGGCATTAAACACCATAACCGTTAACATCGTTTCGTGTATTTTTCGTATCGTTCGTGTGAAGCGTGTTTCGTTCGTTTGCGTGCGTATTGTAAACTTATACGACTCCACTTTCAACAATATTTCAGTTATATCGTGGCGGTCAGTTTTAATGGTGGGGGAAACGGTAGGACCCGGAGAAAGCCATCGACCTGCCACAAAGTCACTGACAAATTGTATCACATAATGCTATATCGAGTACACGTCACCCTGAGCAGGATTCGAATTCACAACGTCAGTGGTGATGGGCACTGATTGGTTATCTATTTAAATATATTTCTCAAATGTTACTTATATGTTATACATACCAAGCCAACATTCCTTCGCTAAGTCACCAAATCCGATTTCATATTCAGACCATCCTCTATAAAAGTCGGTTTGTCCATCTATACGTCTCTGTATAACCTGACATGTAAAGATAGTAATAGAAAAGATAGATATAAAAAGCAATACACGTTAGAGAACACCGAAGGGGCAATCAAAAACAGACAATCCAGAGAAACTGGCAACATAGGGTACACAAGACGACACAAAAACAAAACAAAAACTCAACACAATATGTGTTGGAAACCACTATACGCTATACGCAAACAAACACAAATAACGTAAACAAGGCAAAAGCCCTCCTACAAACAACCTGAGGTAAAGACGAACCGAATATTGTTTTTATGCGAAAATCGTAGCGGACATCACATCACAGAACTCAGAACGTAAAGGCACATAATAGGACAGCACAATAAACTATAAAAGAAATGAAGGCATACTATGTTGTGAGTTTTAACACGGGTTGACAGAATATTAGTAATTTATCCCGAGCATTAACGAGGAATAAAATATTCTAATATCCTGCAAGCCGACGATAGAACATACAACATATTATGGCTTCCATGAATTATTTCGATTCGGGTATGTCTAACAATACAAAAACTATAATACACTTTGATGGAAAAGGCGGCAATTTATGTTTATGTTAGCGGGTAATGTCGCAAAAATTAGGTTAGCGTGTCATTTCCTCAATAAATAGCTTAAATCAAACAACATTCAGTCGCGTCTAATTATCATCGCTTTAGTTTCCTGTCTTGTGTTTTGTTCGTCTTTTTCTTGTGTACCCAATATTGCCAGTTTTTTTTATTGTCCCTTCGGTTTTCTCTAACGTTTATTCGACAATTGTCAATGGTGTCGCAGAAGAACGGTGTTTTGGAGTTTCGACTTTGAGTGTGCCTGGTGTAGATTATTCCAGAAACGCTTGGTGCGCACTAAATTAGATATGTGCGTTTTGTATTGCTAATTGTATCCATCACTAATGTCAGTGAGAAACTTTATCGTAGGATGGTGAATCGAAAGGGTATCCCGCCTTGAGAAAAATTCGAAATGCCAAACTTCATATGTGGTATATACTGATTGCATAGTCTTAACTATTAGAGTCTTAACTTTACTTGACAAACAAATTAAAAAATTGTCAGAATTCCCTCTGCAGTAATACATTATAACAGCTATACTAAAAAAATTACATAGATGAATAAAGTAATGAGGAATTTTCAATAATCTTAATATAACATATTATTTTTTTTAACAACATAATAGTTTTATTTATTCTGCATTCTTGCTTGTTACAATTCTAATCAAGAGTCCAAGCTTCTCTTGATGTACCCTGTTACATTCCACTGAACATCCAGGGAATTAATCAGCTGGTACAAATTTACATACATTTTAAGAATAAAAATAATAATATTTAAGAACTATTTATTTTCTTTTTCATAGCATACAACAAACTATTATTCATACTATGATTTTTATGTCATCAATTCTTTTTATTTAATTCGTATATAAAAAATGTATAAACATTTACATTTTTTGTCTTTTGTTCAGATAAATAATATGATTTATATATTGAAAAACCGAGAATTGTGATAAAATAATTAACACCATAATAATTATTATCAGATAACTTATAACCTAATATAAGATGTTTTAACTTTAATAATGTAAATTCTAAATTATTACTTTTAAAAACATTGTATATTTTTTCCCAAAACGTTCTAAAAAAAGAACGTAATAAAGTAATGAAGATAGTCTTCTTCATTTCCACAAAAGTTACATCGATTATTATTCACAATTTTGCATTGAAATAATATTTCTTTTTGTAGGAATGATGTATTGTATTAACTTCCATCTAAATATTTTCAGTTTGTTTTCTTCCAAATATGAAAAAATTAATTTGTATAATGGTTTCATGGAAGGTTTTTCTTGTATATCTAATACTTTTACCCATTTGTCAACTCCTATAGAAGACTCTATTTTGCTAAAAAGCAGTGAATTATATAGCATTTTATTTGATAAATATGAAGTCTCAATATAATTATTTCTCCATATAATCTTATTTCAGTACATTTGGCTGAATTTCTGTTTTTAATAGTATTTATCCAGTTTTTTGGAATATATTTTTTTACAATGTTAAATTCTGCAATCCAATTAGATTTAAACTTTAACTTTTCTAGAATGAATTTGCTTGATGAAGTTTTTGTAGAGTCTACAATATCATTAACATATATTAAATCACTTTTTATCCAATTTTCAAAAGTAATGTACTTGTTCCCCCAAATAATTTGTTTTCTGATATCTATGAATGTGACAGGTGATTTTGTTTGACCGCCACCACTTAAATCCTAACATTTGACTACCGGTACTTCTCTATAAAATTCTGGTATTTTTTTTCAAATAATTTAATGATTTTGTGCTATCTAGGTTCATGCTAAATACTAACCAGTTTTTACCAATTGCATTAAAATATTTTAATGGTAAAAGCAATATGTCCGGTTACCAGTCTACTTACCCAAGTTGCTTTTAGAGCTATGCAATAACTTTTGATATCAATCATTTGCAACCCCCTTCTTTCGTATGAGTTTATAATCAAATTTCTTTTAGTTTTATCTGGTTTACCATTCCATATAAATTTGAAACATTTCTTTTCTATTTCTTTATGATATATATCTGGTACTAAACATACACTGGCCAACAATGTGAATAGGGGTAAAATTAATAATTTAATGAATACATTTTTTCCTAATATAGAAAGGTTTCTTTTTCCCCATGCACAAAATAGTTTATTCAACTTTTCTATTTTATTTTCCCAATTTAGTTTTTGACTTTCTTCATTGTTGTTACCAAAATATATTCCTAGTGATTTAATCGGTTTATCTGTCCAATAGATTTGAGCAATTTTGTATTTACAATTTTTAGTTTACCAATCCATACCCCCTCAGTTTTGTTTCTATTTAACAATAAACCTGAAAATGAGCCAAATACTTCTATTTCGTTCATTGCCTTTAAGACATCTTCTTTACTATTGCAATATAGGGTTGTATCATCGGCTAGTTGTGAAATTGTAATACTGTGTTTTTTTTTCATCTAATTTGACTGTTATTCGTTTTATATCTTTGCAACTTCTCAAATTTAGGGCCATGATTTCGACAGATAAAACAAATAACAAGGCTGATAAAGGACATCTTTGACGTAATCCACGAGAGTTTTTGAAATTTTCAGACACCCAACCATTATTCATTACACATGTTTGTATATCACTATATAGTGTTTTAACCCAACTGATAACAGATTCGTTAAATCTAAAATGTTTCAAAGTTCCAAACATAAAATCCGATTCCAAAGAATGAAAAGCTTTTGAAAAATCTATAAATATTATTGCCCCCTCAATTTTATAAAGATCCGCATAGTCTATGATATCTTGAATTTTTCTCAAGTTAAAACCGATGAATCTGTTTTTCACGTAACCAGTTTGATCTTCATTAACAATTTTTGGTAATAAGTTTGTTAGTCTTTGAGCAAGAACATATGATAAGATTTTTAAATCTACATTTAAAAGGGAGATAGGGCGATAGTTATCTAGATTTAAATGATCCCCCTTTTTAAACAACAAAGATAATATACTAGTACGTTGTGAATAAGTAAGACACTGTTCATCGTTTCCTTTATTTAGGACATCAGTTAAAATATATCTAAGTTTGTTCCAGAATACTCTATAGAACTCGACAGTCAATCCATCTAAACCCGGGGATTTATTTAATTTCATTTTATGAATAGCATATGAACATTATTTTACTGTTACCTTTCCATCAACTTAATTTATCATTTTCATCTATTTTATTTTCTATCTTAGTGTTTAATATATAATTTTCTAAAGATTCTTTATTTGGGTTTTTTGAACTATATAACTGTTCATAATATCTTTTTATTTCTTTTAGTAGTTCTATTTCTTCACATATTATATCTCCATTTTTGTCTTTTAATTTATTTATAGATTTTTTTAGTTTGTCTTTTTTTTCTAAGCCTAAAAAGTGAGAATTGTTTTTCTCTCCCAGTTCCACCCATTTTCACTAGACCTTACTTGCGCTCCTGTCGCTTTATTTTCGTATATTTTGCTTATTTTATGCTCCAAGTCATCAATATCTTTATCTAGATTTCCATCATCATATTGCACACCTCTTTTAATTTTATTTTAAATTCTAAATCTTTTTCCAGATTTCTAAGATTTTCCCTGGTCGATTTAGCTTTATTCCTACAATAAACTTGAAGTTATTTCCCTTATCTCAATTGTTAATGTATCCCATAATAATCTACTATCAATTGTTTTCTTTGTATTTAAATAACTACCGATAAGGTTATTGATTATTTTTTTATACTCTTCTTCATTTAAAATTGAATTGTTTATTTTCCAATATCCATTACCTTTTTCAGTTAAACCTGGATTAAATTTCAAAAATACACTTTGATGATCTGTCGACTGTATAACAGCTGGTTAAATTTTACAAAATTCCACTACCAGCAAAATCTGTACCTATTAAAATTAAATCTATTTTGCTAGCTTGTGACCTATCTTTTCTTCTCCATGTATATTGTTGTATATTTTCATTTAAATATCGTCAGATGTCTACCAGTTTGTTCGATTTAATTAAATTCTTAAAACTACTTACCAGCTGATTGTTTTGATTTGAACGGGAAGTTTTTCTATCTATTGCTGTTAATGTTTCACTAAAATCTCCCCCGACTATTGGAATACCGATACCATGCTCTTGAATTTTATCACTTACCCTTTTAAAGAAAGAATTTCTCGAACTTCTACAATTTGGGGCATAAATACAAACCAAAGTAAAGATTGTATTGTTTATCTCTACATTAATTGGTATTAACCTTCCGTCGGTGTCATTGTATTTATTAATCAATTCATAATGGAGCGATGATTTCATAAAAATTGCAACCCCCCCCCCCCCTCCCCTACTTGCTGATGTCTCGTGACTACAAAATACATCATAGTCTGATTTATGATTGAGATCATTTTCTATATTTACATCAAAATGAGTTTCTTGTAAAAATGTTATTAAACTTTTTTGCGCTTTAATCCTTTCTATAACCCTATTTCTCTTTTCTTTTAAATTTATACAATTTACATTGAGAGTACATAAATTAATTGCATTTTACGATGTCATAAATATTTAAGTATTGAGTATATAGACTTTTTCACAAAATAACATAAAATAATTATCATATACATTCCATATTCTTTAACAATCATAATACCACATTTATTTACAATTTGTTTACTTGAAATCACTACAATATAAACAAATCTAAAAGTACAAATGACCTCATTTGGATTGTGGTCAGTTATTAATACTACATGAAACACGTGATTAATTACCCAGTACCATATGTGTGTTTGTATTTTTAAACACATCCATAACGGTGTCAAAAATTTAATTACTATGTATGATAATTGAGAACTTACAAAGTTCAGTATCTATTCACTAATAGGATTACATATATGTATTTTATGAAGAAGTGTACGGACTATGTCTATATATGACAACAAGTTATTTAACTGTTGTACGTGTATAGTGTCGGGAATTATATGTGATTCGTAATATCAGATGTGGTTATAAAGAAAAGTTTTTCTAGTTTTATTATGGATATATAATTCATATATTCATTTCCAAGTTGTTTAGTTAAGACTTGTATTATTCCGTACTTTTCAACTGATTCGCAGTGTATATTTCCAAGGGAAAATGTATCAACTTGATTTTCTTTTACTGAAGAAAACAAATAAAGTTTCTGTGACAAAAAAATGGATATCACAGGTAAGTTATTGATGTTTTGTACATTGTTATTACATCGTAGAGTGTATTTGAAATATATTAGTTCTAACATTTTCATTGTAATATAGTTTCGCCTGCTAAATATAAACGTATCGATTTGTTTACCATTATCTAAATGCATTTCGTGTACTATAAATAGAATAGGTAAAAACCAGTATATGTTTCGCGTGTCAACATTGTTAAATTTTGATTTTCAAAATATTTAATTAACATGAAGATAAAGTGTATTTAATTCCCATTATTAAATTTATATATTTCAAAAAACCTGATTGATTTCTAGACCTGTGCATGATATGCCTTTGAGGTGAATTAATACTCACTGGTATGTTTAGATCAATTTTATTGGTTACCAAAATCCCTTTGTCGATTTAGCTTTATAAACCTTTAGAAAAGTGTTCAGTAACTCATACTTGATTTTTTTTATGTAAAACTTGATGTGAAGACGTAAAACTAAAACTGTTGATGTGTTATGTCAGTTATGGCACATATGAATGAACGGAGAAAGGTGAAAGACATTGACTATACAATTTTGGATGCGGTGGGGAAGCCAGACCATGCAGACGAATCCGGATTGACGCCTATAAGAACCAGAAGATTGAAAGCAGAAGACACAAATACTACACAAGAGAAGGCGGAAATGGACGATGAACTGGACGAACTGGACACTGAGAACGATGAACTGGACGATCTGGACACTGAAGACGAAGGGGTGATAGATATGGAGAAGGAATTGAAGAAATTGAGGGCGAAGCGAAAGCCATATGAAAGGAAGCAGAAGTTGAGGAAACTAGAAGAGAACAAAGACAAGCTGAGACAGGAGATTGCCGCAGAGAAGGAGAGGAAAAGATCCAAGTCCAAAGATAAAGGTGACCTTTTAGTAAAACATTCAATTTGAAAGATAAATATATCAAGAACAATGAAAAAAAATGTCACAATAGAAATTTAAGAAAAATTCCAAAATATAGATCACGGGCTTCTGGCAAATTCAATAAAATATTAGAATTATGTTCCTATTCTGACGACTTTTTTTTGTCAGTAGTTGTAGTAGCAATAATTTTAGCGATTCGGAAAAAGAAATAAAAAAGATTAAAAACACAACTCTGACAAAAAGAGCAAGAAACCTGGTGTTTTTGACCACCCTTCTGACGAAATTGTTCAGAAACAATTGTGGCCTCAATCAAAACTGCAATATGAATATGCAGGTTCAAATGTAAAATTTGATGAATTGCAATTTAATTTATTTGTAGCTGGAGAGTTGGAAATTATCTCCAATAAGAAAATTGATGAAATTGAAAAAACACGTAGAATAAAATTGTTTATAAAGATTTCATATTATACTGAATTGTATGAGTGGAAAGGGATAAAGAAATTCTATGCTCATATCATCAGGCAAATAGAAAACGGCCTGTCATCTTGGTCGCAAGATTTTAGTGGCGTAGAAACTCCTTTATTGATTAAATATGTCAAAACAGATAAGGCCAGAAAACCATTTTATGTTAATGATGAAAAGAAGGTTACACAACGGAACGATACTGTTTTTTTATTGTTCCCATTATCAGAGAAGGAAGTGTTCTCAAAACTCTTCTCACAATGGGAAAATTAAAGGGGTAGAGAGATATTTGCAGCATATATTTGCAACCTGTTGGAGGGAAAATCAAAAGAAACTGTACCACCCTGAATGTTCAAAAGATTGTCCACATCAGGATGAATGACTAGAATTTAAATCTAGCTCTGACGTTACTAGCTCGGTTTTAAACCCTCTTGCAGACATATTTTTGCCTCGTTATGTCTTAAATGAATTAACAGATTATGTAAATATTCCTTTTAAGGAAAAATGTGAGTTATTTTGTAAGAAACATAGTATTTACAAATTAATTTCGGATTATGCTGTCAATTGTAAAAATAGCAATACTGAGCCCAAGTTACGTCCCGATACAAAATTTATAGACGTTAAAAAAATTGCTCAAGAAAAGTTAAATGATTTTCAATATAACGAGTTGATTAAAATTCATGAACAAATTAAAAAATCTGGTACACACAATTATTTAGGTTGTTAAATGCCAGTATAATCAGGAATTAATGTTCAATTTTTTAGAGAAAAATTAGTTGATTATCACGACAATATTATTTGTGAATTTTTAGAATTTGGGGCTCTGGTGGGATATGAAGGTGAATTTGTAGGTTCTGAATTTATTACCAAAAACCATAAAGGTGCTACAGACTTTTCTAAAGAAATAGAAAAGTATTTAAGAAAAGAAGCTTCATATGGTGCTATCATCGGACCTTTCTTTAAGAATCCATTTTGTTGTGATTTTAAGATTTCCCCTTTGAATACAGTAATTAAAAAAGATTCAGTAGAACGCCGGGTTATATTGGATTTGAGTTGCCCAGTCGGAAATTCTGTCAACGACGGGATTTCCCAGGAATATTATTTGGGTAAAAAAATTATTATATGTTAACCAAATGTTGATGACTTGGTTGATATCATCAAACTGAAAGGTCATGGTTGTTTGATGTTAAAAAAAACAGCTTAAAAAGAGCTTAGACAAATTCCCTTATGTCCAGGTGATATGCACTTAGTAGGTTTTCAATGGGAAGATGCAATTTTTGCAGACAGGGTACTTCCTATGGGCTTAAGATCTAGCTCACAAATTTGTCAACGTGTAATTTCAGCTGTCGTTTTCATGTATTTCAAATATGGGCTTTATGGCAGTTAATTATTTGGACGATTTTGGTGGTGCTGAAGTTCCAGACAGGGCAATAGAAGCTTATAGAACATTAGAGGAATTATTACTTTCCTGTGGACTACTAAGATGATATTTTTGGGAGTGTTATTTGATTCAGAAAAAATAACCTTAGAGGTTACAGCGGAGGGAATTTTGGAAATTTCATTATTGGTCGAATCTTGGTTCAGAAAGAAAAAGGCTTCTTTTAAAAAATTACAATCTTTACTGGGTACACTCCATTTTTATTTCGGCTTGTGTACGTCCAGGGAGGATTTGTATTAGTAGATTACTAAATTGGTTACGTTCGGCATTCCCATGTAGTAACACGGGAAACAGAAATTTAATTTTCCGTAAAATACCTTCAGAGGTATTGAAAGATCTGAAGTGGTGGCATGTTTATCTTCAAACGTACAATGGTATCACTATGATGCCCGTTAATGAATGATCAAACCCAGATGAGCATTTTTCGTGTGATGCTTGCTTAGAAGGTTTAGGTGCTATTAATTCAATCAATATTTCCATGCCGTTTTTCCATGCTTTATTCAAGATTTACATCTACACATTAACAGTTTAGAATTACTTACCATCGTAGTATCTTTGAAAATGTGGGGTAAACATTTTATGGGGAACACGATGGTAGTTTATTGTGACAATGAAGCTTCTGTGACAGTTCTAAATACAGGTTTCTCGAAAGATATGTGTATGCAGAGCTGTTTAAGGGATATCTGTTATTTAGCAGCTGTTCATGGATTTGAAGGCCGGTCCAGACACATTGTTTGTGTCGAAAACAGAGCCGCCGATTATTTGTCAAGATGGCATTCTAATTACAAAAACACAGTAAATTTTAAGAGTTGTATTGAAGGTGGTAATTATCGTGAAGTTGAGGTGTTGGAGGAGTTTTTCATGTTTTCACACGACTGGTCAATTTTCAGAATTAGAAATTCTCCAACCACAATGTAAGAAGTATGTTGCTCATGCCTATGCTGTTGGAACGTACAATAATATAAAGCCTCAATGGGAATCATATTTCCAGCTTTGTTTTTATTACAACTTTATATCTCTTCCTTCCTCTGAAACAATATTATCCTTATATGCACATTTTTTTAGTAGAAGTTTCAAATCTATCCAATCTATACAAAATTATATAAGCGGTGTCAAATTATTACATTTATTCAAAGGCATAGATTATCCACAATTTGATTCCTTTCATTTGAGATTGGTTTTAAAAGGGTTAGCCAGAGATAATCCCCATTGTCCTAAACAGGAATGTCCCATAACACCAGAAACTTTATTATCTTTTCACCAGTTATTAGAATTAAATAATGCTTACGACGCCACAATTTGATGTTTGTTTTTGACAGCCTTCTGTTTAATGATTAGAAAGTCAAATCTAGTTCCTAACTCCGCCAAAACTTTCCAGTCTCAAAAGCAACTGATTAGAGAAAATTTTGAATTTGATAGCAAAAACAATGTTCTAATTTTTCACATAAATTGGTCAAAAACTATTCAATATGGTGAAAGAAAATAAAAAAATATAGTTGCAGCTATTCCTGGATCTCTGTTATGTCCTGTTCGAGTGTACCTCAATATGATTGATCTAACTCCATCCTCATCTCAATCTGTAGATACTATTTTGTCTTATTATGGTGATTTGATTCATAAAATGAAAAGCAAGACAGATGCCAAGATGATTTTTACTTCCTTATTACCTCGTTTGGTTGATTTTAAACTTTCAGAAATTCCGAGTTAAGAAGGTTATGCAACTGAAGATCTCTATTATTTTGTAATTTATATCGTTCATTTTACACAATAACAAACCAGACCCGTCTTTTTACGCACCCAAAGATGGACTCCACTTATTTTTTTCTGGAACAAAGTTATTCAGAAAGAAAATTATCTTTATTACCAAAAATCTCAATTTATAGATTGTTTTAAGTTTTATTGATGTGATATTGTATTATTTATTTTATGTTGTATGTATTAGTACATAGTTTGCTGCGTAATTTTTCTTTTCTCGTTTCAGGGAGCTCCCATCCTATACATGATGATGTTCCCTGCCAGTTCCACTTGTGATCACCATACATCACTAGTGGTTTTTTTCTTTTTCTTCATGACCTTTATATGTTTTGAAGGATTAAGATATGTTCCGAGAAAAGAAAAAAATACCAGTAGTACCAGAGACAGTTATTGTATTTTTGGCGGCCGTAGCGGCGTGGCGAATTTTATTGCCAAAAAATTATTAATATATTAAATGCAATGTGTTTATTTATGAAACTTATTATGAATGATTAATTATTGTGTATTTGAATGTATGACTTTGTGCATATAATTGATTTCGGCAATACAAGTAAAACTTATTATAGTTGTCTTTCTTTGAACTGTTCGCCCATGATTAATTGAACAGCTGATTAACTAATGATATTATCAGATTGTAAAAATCTACTTGGTTATAAGCTTTTTCAGATGTATACAATATTACTGATCTATAAACTATACAATACATATATATATATGATTTCCTACATCATACAATTTGGACATAACATTAAATATACTCATATTAATTTTCACTTTGTAGTCACAATATTTCATCAATATATTTTTTGTCAATATCATTGATTTACATGTGATTAGCATATTCAATAATGCAGACAATATAACTAAAATATTCTTTTTGACATTCTTCATACCAATGTCTACTAAATAATGATTATCTCCCATATAATCATGTATTTCATCATCAAAATGTTGCACTCTATTTTGAGCTTAATTTTTTGGTTTTTTGTTTGTTTAAATATTAATTTAGTACAAGATAAAATTCCAAATGTATATGTTACTAGTATATTAAAACACATTAAGTAAATATACATATATGCGAGATTTAATTGGTGTACTCTTGATAAGAGCTTAAATTTGTTTTTCATTTTAATTTTTATTTTATTTACCTATATTGCATAAAATATTAACACATCTTCTATTAAACATGTTTAAGCTTTTAAAACAGTTTATTTTACTCAGATTTTGTTTTTTTTTGTCCACCAGTTTTGTCATGTAGATCTTCTGTTGGTGTTGGTGGTGTCCTGACATTTGCAGCTAGCCTTCTCTGTGGTGTTCTAGTAAATCTATCAATTGATGACTGATTAATCAGTGTTATTGTTGTCACTATTTGTCATTTTAACAGTTTTCTGGGGACCTGACCTGTTAGCATTTTGTTTGTTGTTCCCATTTGATGTTTTAGACACAGGTAATGCTTCTGGTTTAGATTTTAATGTAGCTTCAGTATTTTCTACCAGAGGTTGTATTTCTGTAGATTTATCACCATTATGCACAGGATCATCAGCTTCATTTGTCATGAAAATCTTGTGGACATTCCATCATTTCATGGCCACTTTGTTCACATTTTACCTAAGTATTTTCCAATCTGCAAATTTCTTGGGATGGGTTTTTTGAGGACTTTGCATATGACAAGCCTATCACCTGTTTCACAATTTGTCAGGTTGCCCTTTACACGCAACCTTTCTCTGAAGAGTCCCTGGATTTCACAGCCCTCTAAAGTTAGGACTCGATGAATCTGTCCATCATCCACAGAAAGGGGGATGTTCTTCACCTTTATGCGGATCGTATCTGGTTGTAGCCTAGATGGGTTATGAGGGTTTTGAGAGTGTAGGGGTGCCTGCCTGCCAGGCAGGTTTATCCCCTGTACTAACAACGACATATTAATTAATTATTGATTCATCACATTTTAGATTATTTTTAACTCAAGGGATTACAATTATAGGTCTTAAGGTGTAAAATCACCAATTAATTTCTTTAACATTTTATACTAAATTTGTGTTGTTTTCCCTTCAAATCTACCTGGTCATTTTGTCTGAAGTTTAACCTTTCCATCACAATATATTTTCTGAACGGTACATGATTCCTCTACGTTCTGTCAAAATATCATGGGATGTTTAAAGTCTTGCAGTGAAATGTCAGGCTATGAAAACACCTACTTTAAAAATAGCTCCGTCATTCCCCTCCGAAATTCAGTATTTATAGGTCATGCATCAAGACCTCCACAAAGGATTAAAATGCAACTACCTCCATCAAATTTGGGCTCGTAATAATCCTGATGTATTTTACTTCAATTATCAATTTTAATTATTCCATTCCATTCAGTATTTTTCACAATATTACAAAGCGAAAGGAACTTTTTTCTTTAAAATGTAATTTACTTTTGTATAGATTGGTGAATTGGTGGTTTTACACCTTAAGCAGAATGTACAATCAAAATCAATTTTGCTGCTATTTTTCATTACGTTAATCAATGTGATATATGTAGGGTTTGGTTGATTTATGATGTTTAGCGCCACTTTCAACAATATTTCAGTTACATCGTGGCGTATGTTGCATTTTGAATCTATTTATTGCATTTTAATTACTGGAACCTTTTAAGTTCCGTAGAAATCCATTTCTTGTTTGTTTAGAAAACATTCAACTGTATCTTATTTGATTAATTTACATTTAAACAAATATAATTTCAAAAAATTACATTTAAACAATTTAAATATAGTTTGAAAAAATTACATTTAAACAAATGTAGTTGCAAAAAATTACATTTGAACAATTTAAAGATAGTTTCAAAAAATTACATTTAAACAAATATAGTTTAAAAAAGATACATTTAAACAAATATCATTTCAATTGTCAGTAAGTAACTCACCATAGACAGCTATGATATGCATATTAAGTGTCATAATTACAATATATACTGCATATGATCTGAAAAAAGGTACTAATATCATTTATTCTAAATAAGCTTTGCTGAATAGTAAATACCTTGCTATTTGGTGATTAACAACCAGGGATAATAAGAAAAAGATATATACCTAGTAAATTATGTTCAGCAAAATTTACTGCAATACAATTATCAGTTAATTTAGTTGATAGGATATTCCAGAGCTTGTGGTTCCTATCAGGATTTCCTTGATAGAGGGTTGCTGCTAACAAGGAAACTACTGAACCAAGGGTTCCCCTTGGTTAAGTTGAAGCCATCATTTCGAAAGTTTTACGGTCGCCACCATGACTTGGTTGACTGTTGTGGAATACCTGTGTCACAAAGGAACACGGGTATGTTCCACTTGTCGTAAGCACTTCCCGGTCCTTTCCCCATTCATGAGTTATCACCGGGTTTGTAGCTAGATTAACACGACGGGTGCCACTAGTGGAGCAGGAACTGCTGATCCTTCTGGAACACCCGAGTTCACCCCCGGTTTTTGGTGGGGTTTGTGTTACTCGATCTTTAATTTTATGTGTATATTTCGTAGATCGTTATTTGTCCATTTGTACTTCTTCTTCGATATACAGATCCTGATTACCCCTTTGGTATCTTCAAACTCTTCCCAATGCCTTAATGTCTAACTGTTAAATAGGTTGATTGAATATTGCCTCACGTTCAGCTTTTTGCTGGACGAGAACAAGTTTAATAATATATAGAAAATATATAGAAATGAAGAAAAGGATGGGTCAAGCGAGTTTTGCCTGTCACTCAAAAGGTATGGAGAGTTGGGTAGGGACGAATAATGAACAATTACCTGGATTTCCAACATCATATGTCGTGGGCTTTATTGTGTGTGTTCAGTGAGTTAAGGTGAGATGTGATTTTTCAACTTGTTGATATTGTGGTAGGTCACACCCGTTGAGATACCTCATATTTTACGATCTCCCACGGATATGAACGAAGTCAACCGATTGCTTTACGAAGTATAACGAAGACACCCTGAGACCCCAGATTAGCACCCAATAACAGGCAGATTTACACCGAAACACCAACCCTAACGGACGTGTATAACCTGTGCCAAACTTATAGCTGAAACTTGCATTACCAGTGTGAGATTACTCCAGTTAGTGTTGTTGGTAAGCTTAATGTAAATCACTATTCTATTGCTTTAATAATTCGTCGACTTTACGGTTTAAATGAAATTTCGGTTTAAGCTTCGCGGCTCAAATACCACGTGTCGCGAGTCTATTTTGTCAAATACCCCTCACAGTAGATAAAAAGTTATACATACATAACAATAGAATATACTTAACCTCCCTTGAGTGTGTAACTTAGTAATGTCAGTAAATTAAACATTTATTGTCAAAAACCAAAGATTATATTTCTTTGGGCAGTTGATAGAAAAGCCGCCATTTTTCCCCAAGATTTTGGGCAAGACGGAAGTGGTCATGATGTGGACCGGAAGTTTGTTTGTTAAATTCAAAACAAACATATTGTCAGCTGTTGCGGATATAATAGAAGTTATACATACTACAATTTATTTTAAGGCTACATGCTATATGATTTAAATTAATTCAACATTATATAGAGCGGAACATATTGTCAGCTGTCGTTGAAATATAAATAGAAGTTAAACATAATGCAAATTATTTTAAGGCTACATGTCTTATGATTTAAATTATTTCAATATTATATATACCGGAAGTTAGTTTGTTAACATTATAGCAAACATATAGTCAGCTGTTGCGAATATGGAAATATAATTTATACATAGTGCAAATTATTTTAAGGCTACATGCCTTATGATTTAAATTATTTCAACATTATATAGACCGGAAGTTAGTTTGCTAAAATGAAAACACATATATTGACAGCTGTTACGGAAAATTAATTAGAATTTATTCACACTATATATTATTTTAAGGCTACATGCCTTACAATTTAAATTAAGTAAACATTGTAATATCCAGTTGAGGTTTCACACATTGCTGTATCTGACAAGAGTTATTTTCATCCACTTGTCGATATAAATATCAATTAGTTACTTATATATTAACGATAGTATTCAAACTATAGTAATGGCTCAACGAAGACCAATCAACTTACAAACTGCTACAGATGCACAATTAAAAACTATCGATAGTATAGATCAATCTAAGTCAAGTAGATTAATTAGGTAAAGAGATGAAAAGGGAATATTGTTGAAAGAAGATTTTGTGGAATGCACAGGTGTATCAATGGAGGAGGTTGAAGAGATTACAAGAGGCACAAACTAAGATAATGGAAGCCTTATCAGTTATTAAACAAGCACCCCAAAGTAATGAAATTTAGTAACACAGATTGATCTTCAAAATTTAAGGAAAGAACTGTCAACTGAGCTAAAAATGAACTAGTGGGTGAAATCAGAAAAATTTATGAGGAAATTGCCAAACTTTCAAAAACACCTGTGAATATTACACAACAGTTGCAAACTTTTTCTATTAATTTAAAGAAAGAAATAGCTGAACAACATAAAGGTTCCAGGGAAGAGGTTGTTAGAAACACTGACAAAAGATTACACCAATTTCAAGAAACAACCATTATACAAATTAACAATGACATAGACATCTTAAATAAAAAATGTTCTACACTTGACAGCAAAGTAAATGAAGTGTCGAGTGAAGCCAAAGGAGAAATGTCAGTTCACATGATAGATTTGAAGAATAAATTAGAGAGTATGGAAGAATCAGTTGATAGACAAAAAAGAGAAACAAGAGAACAAATTGACTATTTGTCAGAAGATTTTGTTCATAAACTGGTAGTCAATACTCGGGTATTAGATGAACAAAAACGAGACTTGGATAAAATAATTAACTTATGTAAAAGGGAAATGACTTCTGAAATTATGGAAAAACAAGGTGAAATACAAGAGGTCTGATTTGAACTGGCTGTAGACATGACTGAGCCAGAAAGGAAAATTCATAATAAAAATGAAGATACAAACAGTAAGCAAGCCACTTCAAATAATAGACTACTGGTTATAAATAACTGGGGCACAACTCACCAGCCTACTAAAACATCAGTGACAGTAACTAGCACACCAAAAATTAAAAATAATTCAGTTTTTGATGATTATTCCGTGATACCACAATATCAGGCTGAAAAACAACTAATAAATGAAGAAGACAAAAGTAAAGGTAGATAAAATGAATCCAACAACAGGTCAAGAGGGAGGTCTAGGTCAAGGAAAGAAGATAACACAGTAACCCAAATCGTCAAAGAAACACACAAGGAGATATTTAACATCCTCAACAGATTCTAGTGATGGACAGCAATCTGGGAGTTCATCTTCAGACTCGTCCAGAGGTCGTTCTAAAAGCCCACAACATCCAAAGATGTCCACCTTTGACGGGACTGGTAAACCATCATGGGAATCCTTCATTTATCAATTTGACTGTTTAAAAGATATAGATCTGGAATATGCAAGAAAAGTTAATAAAGATGATGACTATGATTCTCTCAGGAAGAAAATGAAACGAAGATTTAGTAAGAAACCAGAGCCGGTTACTGCGAGGCCACAATCACAATATGTGAAACAACAAGAAAATGAAAGCCTGGAAGATTTTGCACATAAAGTATATATATTAGCACTGGATGGATATGAAAAATGTGAAGACGATGCTATAGAAGACATAGCCACAGAAGCATTTCTTCGGAGGTGTAAGGAAAAGGAAGCAGCAATAAAAGCAATGGAGAAAAACCCAGTAACTTTGTCCAAGGTCATTAAATTTGTTAAAGCATCGCTAGCAAATCAGAAGGCTATTTTTGGGTCAGCAAAAACTTCCTTGGCTCAAAGGCAAGTTACCTTTTCAGATACCGAAGGTACTAACTCAAAGGAAAAGGAAAACAGTCATATGCAAAGACTAACATGCTTGGAGCAGGAAATAAGGAATTTATTCTCATTGGTGGGTAGATTGAGTAGCTCGATTGAGAACAATGTTGTAGAAAGAAGGACAGATAGACAACTGTCATCTCCCGTTACAGGCTACACGCCTGGGCATAAGTTACCTTCACGCTATATGCTCCAATATCACTCACAATCACCAGTGCAGACATATAATAGTGGAAGATCTGCACCACAGTCTGTTAACTTGAGGCCGGAATGGTATTCTCCCAACGGAAGACAACAATTTTCACCTAATAGGGGTGGTTATGAGAGCCCGAATTTTAGGGATCAAGGTAGAGGTCAAAGTCAATATCAAGGACAAAATAAAGGCTTTTGCAGAAGGGGTCAAACAAGAAGGCCAATGTTCGTCCCAAGAAAAAGAAGGCCATTATACAAATGTACATGAGTGGGAATCTCCAATTTCGTGCCAGACTCTTGGACGGGAATTGTAAGGCTTCACGCCTTAATGAATGGTTATCATGATTTTATTGTTTTGGTAAAATACTGCATATAATGTAAGAATGGAATTTCATATCTTGTTTTATTGATTCAATTAGAGGCAATTCCCTTGTGATGCTGTATCCAGGTGATACTTGGATATCATTCTGAGTTTTGCTATGTTGAATTGTGTGAATTTGATAGTTTGAATGTTTATGCTTATATGTTTAACGGTGCGCTATTTGGTGGACCACAATTTTCACAGCTGTACAGAAAAAAATAATTATTCTGGATTGATTTTGATAATTGAATTGTGTAATTAGATTGTATTTCGCACCTTACGGTTAAGTTGCGTCGTTGTTACTGTATAAAAGTGGTGGTCACTTTTGTGGCTTTATTCTGTCATTAAGGAAATGACATGATGTGGGATTTTTTTTAATAGTTAATCAAGTTGCTAGGAAGCAATTCGTTGTTCATGGTCAATGCTGATTGGATTAACTGTTCATAACTAACACTACCATGCGACATATTTCTCAAAAGGAACTTAGAACCTGAAACCACACTAAATTACTCAAGCTGCTTACTGAAACATTTATAATAGTTACTAGTAACTCTTAACATTAGCTTCTGTTGATGCTGGACAATTCATTTAAAACTACTGCTCACCATAGGATCACAGTTTCACTGGATAGGGAGGAGTGTGGTAGATCATGCCCGTTGGGATACCTCATATTTTACGATCTCCCACGGATATGAACGAAGTCAACCGATTGTCTTACGAAGTATACCGAAGACACCCCGAGACCCCAGATTAGCACCCCATAGCAGGCAGATTTACCCCGAACTACCAACCCTAACAGACGTGTATAACTTGTGCCAAGCTTATAGCTGAAACTTGTATTACCAGTGTGAGATTACTCCACAGTTAGTGTTGTTGATAAGTTTAATATAAATCATTATTCTATTGCTTTAATCATTCTACCACAATATTGGTTGAATTGTCATCGCAACATATAATGTACAGATAATTAATAACTAATGTCATATGCCAATTATCTTAAGACTTGAAAGGTTTTTGATCTTGTTAATCAATCATAGAGCAACTATCTTATTGTGAATTATAGTCAAATGAATTACAGCTTATCTTTAAGAAAACTATAAAGATGGTGGTATTGATAGAATCATAGATTCATTAAAACAAAACAAGAGGTAAATTGAAATGAATAAGCAATATACACGTTTCCGGTGTTAAGGAGAAACCCTTTCATAAATTGCTAAAACTCGTAGTAATATTCTTACCGTCCAGTTATTTCCATCTGGCCTAAATTCACAATAAACGTCAAATCCGTTCGGATTACTGGTATTAGGAAAAATCTGATAAACGCCATTTCCACCACAGACATCACTGCAGTCTCGGGGTAAAGCTTAAAATCGAAATGTACAACAATAATACGATGTGACCAATATTGTTTTTCCCATGTTAAAATATATTTAACTTCTCATATAATTTACTCCGAAGGGACCCAGCATATATTGAAATATGTTTGGGGTAAAACCCTTACGAAAGAGGGACCAGATAGTTGTGCAAGAGGATTATACGTAACAATATAAATTTTGTATCGTGTGTACAATACAAACAACTTCGTATTGAAAACAAAATAAAATGCAAACAACTTTATTAGTTTCATTACAATCAATTGATGTAACCCCGTCACTTTTAATTGAAATGTATTTTTTTCTTTCTTTAAGCTAAAATGTCTGTACCAAGCCAGAAAAGTGACAGGTCTTGTATATATGCGTTAGAGGTATCGATTTTACCTTTCTACGATTTTGGTATTGGTATCTTTTATATTTTTTTCATTTTATTACTATTAATTTTAAATTTCAATTCTCCCCTCCCACTTCTTTTACTTAATTATTATATTCACCAAAATCATCCCTCGTCATTGTTATCCATTCAGAAGCAGATGTCATCACAGCATTGCAAGTTCCTGAAATATCTAGATGACACGCCATTGTTGCCTCGCTGTAACTAGCGGCACAGCACTTAACGTTGGACCGACATTTTGCTATACACTGGACTGATGACACTGAATTCTGTATTGTAACATCGTTACTTACTGTCATTGTTTTATCATTGTATATTGTAAATGTATCCTCACAAAACTCAGCATGATTCGTCCAAATCCCTAGTTGTAGAATAAGAATTACTTTCCCGAAACAAACATAAAATGAACTCTCGGCTTTCTTAAACATGTTATGTCTAATGACTGGCGTGCCCCAAAAAAACTATTTCAACTAGCACGATTCATCACAATCCCTAGTTATAAAATGCGAATTATTTTTCCGAAAAAAAAGAAAAACAAATCAACATGTTATGTGAAACGATTGATGCTTGAAGTTAGCAACTCATAAAAATAAAATTAAAAACGTCTTAATTATAAATGTTTTTACCTTGTATTGAATCTGAGTGTCTATCATAATCACTGCTACTGCTTAGATATGATTTTAAAACGACAAGATTTCTGCGTATGTTGTGTTGTGCAATAGCACACTAAGTAATCAATACCATTCCATACTGACCACTTTAGCTATGTCTATTGTTAATTGACAGCAGTGGGGTACAGAAACACGGGGGCATGATGGCTACTTATGTTGTGTTGTGCATTAACACACTAAATAATCAATACCATTCCATACTGACCACTTTAACTATGTCTATTGTTAATTGACAATAGTGGGGTACAGAAACACAGGGGCATGATGGCTACTTATGTTGTGTTGTGCATTAACACACTAAATAATCAATACCATTCCATACTAATCACTTTAACTATGTCTATTGTTAATTGACAATAGTGGGGTACAGAAACACGAGGGCATGATGGCTACTTATGTTGTGTTGTGCATTAACACACTAAATAATCAATACCATTCCATACTGACCACTTTAACTATGTCTATTATTAATTGACAAGACTGGGGTACATAAACACGGGGGCATGATGGCTACTTATGTTGTGTTGTTCATCAACACACTAAATAATCACTACCATTCCATACTGACCACTTTAACTATGTCTATTATTAATTGACAAAACTGGGGTACAGAAACACGGGACATGATTGCTACTTATGTTGTGTTGTGTGCATTCATACACTAGATAATCAATACGATTCCTGACTGAGCACTTTGACCATGTTTATACGATTCCTGACTGAGCACTTTGATTATGTCTATACGATTCCTGACTGAGCACTTTGACCATGTCTATGCGATTCCTGACTGAGCACTTTGACCATGTCTATACGATTCCTGACTGAGCACTTTGACCATGTCTATACGATTCCTGACTGAGCACTTTGACCATGTCTATGCGATTCCTGACTGAGTACTTTCACTATGTTTATACGATTCCTGACTGAGCACTTTGAGTATGTCTATACGATTCCTGACTGAGCACTTTGACTATGTCTATGCGATTCCTGAATGAGCACTTTGACCATGTCTATACGATTCCTGACTGAGCACTTTGATTATGTCTATACGATTCCTGACTGAGCACTTTGACTATGTCTATACGATTCCTGACTGAGCACTTTGACTATGTCTATATGATTCCTGACTGAGCACTTTGACTATGTCTATACGATTCCTGACTGAGCACTTTGACTATGTCTATACGATTCCTGACTGAGCACTTTGATTATGTCTATGCGATTCCTGACTGAGCACTTTGATTATGTCTATACGATTCCTGACTGAGCACTTTGATTATGTCTATACGATTCCTGACTGAGCACTTTGACTATGTCAATACGATTTCTGACTGAGCACTTTGATTATATCTATACGATTCCTGACTGACCACTTTGACCATGTCTGTACGATTCCTGACTGAGCACTTTTACCATGTCTATAAAATTCCTGACTGAGCACTTTGACTATGTCTATACGATTCCTGCCTGAGCACTTTGACTATGTCAATACGATTTCTGACTGCGCACTTTGATTATGTCTATACGATTCCTGACTGACCACTTTGACCATGTCTATACGATTCCTGACTGAGCACTTTTACCATGTCTATGCAATTCCTGACAGCACTTTGACCATGTCTATACGATTCCTGACTGAGCACTTTGACCATGTCTATGCGATTCCTGACTGAGCACTTTGACCATGTCTATACGATTCCTGACTGAGCACTTTGATTATGTCTATACGATTGCTGACTGAGCACTTTGACCATGTCTATACGATTCCTGACTGAGCACTTTGACCATGTCTATGCGATTCCTGACTGAGCACTTTGATTATGTCTATACGATTCCTGACTGAGCACTTTGACGATGTCTATGCGATTCCTGACTGAGCACTTTGACTATGTCTATATGATTTCTGACTGAGCACTTTGATTATGTCTATACGATTCCTGAATGAGCACTTTGACCATGTCTATACGATTCCTGACTGAGCACTTTGACCATGTCTATGCGATTCCTGACTGAGCACTTTGACCATGTCTATGCGATTCCTGACTGAGCACTTTGACCATGTCTATACGATTCCTGACTGACCACTTTGACCATGTCTATACGATTCCTGACTGAGCACTTTGACCATGTCTATACGATTCCTGACTGAGCACTTTGATTATGTCTATACGATTCCTGACTGAGCACTTTGACGATGTCTATGCGATTCCTGACTGAGCACTTTGACTATGTCTATATGATTTCTGACTGAGCACTTTGATTATGTCTATACGATTCCTGACTGACCACTTCGACCATGTCTATACGATTCCTGACTGAGTACTTTGACCATGTCTATACGATTCCTGACAGCACTTTGACCATGTCTATAAGATTCCTGACTGAGCACTTTGACCAAGTCTATACGATTCCTGACTGAGCACTTTGACCATGTCTATACGATTCCTGACTGAGCACTTTGACCATGTCTATACGATTCCTGACTGAGCACTTTGACCATGTCTATGCCATTCCTGACTGAGCACTTTGACCATGTCTATACGATTCCTGACTGAGCACTTTGACCATGTCTATACGATTCCTGTCTGAGCACTTTGACCATGTATATACGATTCCTGACTGAGCACTTTGATTATGTCTATACGATTCCTGACTGAGCACTTTGACCATGTCTACACGATTCCTGACTGAGCACTTTGATCATGTCTACGATTCCTGACTGAGCACTTTGACCATGTCTATACGATTCCTGACTGAGCACTTTGACCATGTCTATACGATTCCTGAATGAGCACTTTGACCATGTCTATACGATTCCTGACTGAGCACTTTGACCATGTCTATACGATTCCTGACTGAGCACTTTGACCATGTCTATACGATTCCTGACTGAGCACTTTGACCATGTCAATACGATTCCTGACTGAACACTTTGATTATGTCTATACGATTCCTGACTGAACACTTTGACCATGTCTATACGATTCCTGACTGAGCACTTTGACCATGTCTATACGATTACTGACTGAGCACTTTGACCATGTCAATACGATTCCTGACTGAGCACTTTGATTATGTCTATACGATTCCTGACTGAGCACTTTGACCATGTCTATACGATTCCTGACTGAGCACTTTGACCATTACGTCCTATATAAATGTATAGGGTCGACTTTTTCCAGCTATCAAATATACGATTGGGTCATAATAATAACGTAGATATCTAAATTAGTGCACACGACTCGTTTCTTGAATAACCTTTATCAAGTAAGCTCATATTCAAAATATTTGTTTGGTTTTGATTGATTTTTGGTGTTTTAGCGCCACTTTCAGCAATATTTCAACTATATCATGGCGACCAGTTTTAGTGGTGGAAGAAGTCGGATTACCAGGAGAGAACCACCGGCCATGGGCAAGCAACTGGTAAACATTATCACTTGTGGCTGCGAGTCGAGTGCACCCTTTTTTAAGTTACAAAGCCAGGCGCGAACTCACGTCGTATCGGTGATAGGCTTGTATGAGTTTTTAGGTAATCCAACTACGTAACTCATTGAGCCACCCAGGCCCTCTACAACTACATAACTCATTGAGCCACACCACCCCTAACTCATTGAACCACCCGGGCCCTTCAAAACATTGGAAAGCCAAATACATTAAAAGTATTTGGTAACAAGTAAACACAATGGTCTAAACACGGGTTATGATTATAATGTTTAACGCTACTTTTAACAATATTACTTTGATGAGAAAGGCGCAATCTATGTTTACGTTCGCGGCAAGGTCGCACACAATTTATGTGCTGGCTGTTCCATCTTTCATCTTGCCTAATTCGGGCATTCGGTAGCACATCATGTGCTTATACGACGGTAATATATTATTGATGGAACAGTCGTAACAATAATATTGTGCTTGCACGTTTTAATTACACATTGCATATTTTTTTTTTCTTGTTGATTATTTTCAGTGAATATATATATTTCAAAACCTTAATAAGTGTAAATAATGTTATTGTGTGGCTTTTATCACTTGGCTTAAACGTGTGGACCGCGCATGTGCCAGTGAAATGTTAGAGTAAATACATCGCTGGTTTGCTTACAAAGCGAATGAAGGACGCCATATTAGAATTATACATCCTTTTATGTTTTTGTTGTGCTGTTGATTCTATCCTGCATAATGATCCCTATGACGGACAATTTACCGATTTCTTTCTATAGTTATATAGGCCTGTATCAAATACACAACCCACCTGAAATGAATATCACGCTTCTAACAAAGACGGAACTTGCAACAACTTGATAGAAGTTGAAATTCATCTTTTCTCTTATTATGAAAATAAAGTTTAAACAGTAATGGCCATCAGTTCCACCAAAACGAACAATCACTTCTCATCTTAACTGAACTCACTGAAAAGACCACATGTGACACTGTTCATACAGGCACAACAATGTGGCGGGATTAAACAGGTTAATGGGATTCCAACCCCCATTTGTTAGCTCTTTGATTATTAATAACATAAATGGACACGGCATTAAGGAAAAAGAGCAAAGACTGGTTGGTCCGGAATCAAAACAAAGTGGGGCAACACATCTGCACGAGGATTGTTGTTTCGGTAAGCTAAGGTAAGCTAAGGTAAGCTAAGGTAAGCTAAGCGTGTTCGCCAAAACAGCGGACATCATTCTCATCTCATCAAATGTAACTTGTTCTCGCCATGATATCGAAGACGGAACACATGCCAATGTCATAGTTTTTGATTGCATGGAATCCACGATCTACCATGATCAAGTGGATCAAGAACTGCTGACGCTTCCGGAACACCTTAGTTTATCCCCGATTTTTAATGGGGTTCGTGTTACTCGATCTTTAGTTTTATATGTATGTTTTGTAGATCGTTGTTTGTCCTTTTTTCTCTTGGCCATTGTGTTTTCTGTGCTTCTTCGATATGCGGATTCTGATTACCCCTTTGGTATCTTCAAACTTTTCTGACCCATACACACTTATTACACCTCAGATGCGTGTTTCCTTAATTTGTTATGATTCTATCATTTGTTAGGCATCATTATGTTTATAATCGATCAGCACTGATGAAGTTCAAGATCAACGTTCTCTTAATGCGCTTAAGTATTATTGTGTTGAGTATATTTTTTTCTTCTCAAATAATGAAAAAATAAAATAAAATAAAACAGCAACAACACGTATAACAAACCTCTAATTAAATACTCTGAAAAGCTGAAGCTTATATATTCCATAGTCTAAATAGGGTGAATGCAAATATAATTAGTTTTTCCCTTGTTTTCCATGGGAAGTAGTCTAAAACTAGAAAATTGAATGCCCTCGTCTCAACCTTATCCACCTCAACCCCCACCACCCCAATTTACTACCTTAACTTTTGGTTTGGTTCTGAGGAATGTGTAGGGCTATAATGTAAAGAAAACGTCTTGAAGAGCCAAAATGGATTTTCAATATAATTTAATTTCAAGGAATGGTATATTATTCATCGGGTATGATGTAGAAAACTTATGTATAGACTTTGAAAGGTGTTTGTGTCTTAGTTTGTGTCTGTAAGACACATAAATGCCTCCGCGATTATAATTGCAAAAGGGTAAACCAATGTTTTACTTTTTCAGCATCAAGCAGAAATGACTGAAATAAATCAATCTGTACCTAACAATGTGATGTTCAATTGGTTGATTGATTGAATGGGATTTAACGCCACTTTCAGCAGTATTTCAGCCATATCGTGGCGGTCAGTTTTAGTGGCGGAGAAAGCCGGAGGGAACCGCCGACCTTGGGCAGGTAACTGACAAACCTTATCACGTACGATTGAAAGTTGGGTACACCCTTTTTTGTTAATTTGTTTCATGTCAGAAACATATTTAAGTGAAAATCAAGTTTTTGTATCTGTGGATTTAAAGAATAAGGAGCGTTGTTAACAGTTTCCAGTGGCTAAGTTCATATATGCATAATTTTGTAAAGTATTGTTGAAAATCAAAATCCATATCATATACACACTTTCAGTGTTGGTACTAACTGTCTACAAAATATAAAAGGTCTAGCTCAAAAATTATAGGAGGAGTTAGCCGGACAAACCATATACATTTTTTTGTATCCTATATGGATTTAGCCAAATCTGTCTAAGTTCATGCATCCATAATTTTGTAAATAGTTGTTGAAAGTAAAAATCCACAAAATTTGCACACCTTCAGTGTACGTACTAACTGTCTACAAAATATAAAAGGTCTAGCTCAAAAACTGTAGGAGGGGTTAGCCGGACAAACTATGCATACTAAGTGTGACGAACGCATGGACAGGGGTAAAACAATATGCCTCCCGACCAATAGTCGCGGGGGCATAAATATTCATTAATATTTGTGATGACTCTCGCAGCAATTAGAATATGGAAATTTTATTTTGTAGAGAAATAGAGTAATATTTTCAATTATAAATTGGAGAATATCATTTGCATTGATTGATATTCGTGTGGTAAATTAATTTCCCCTCCCAACTGATGATGGCTTTTGCAATGCTCGTTAGCTATAATGTAATATATGGTTGTTCTCTTTTTTTCTTTGTACATTATATTATCTGTCCTTCATTTCACGACCTCGATGACGTCGTGGTGGTCATCGTATGGTAATTGGTATGCAACCAACGCCTATCATCACTAAAGTTGTGAGTTAGAATCCCGCCCATGGCGAGGTGTACTCGATACAACATTATGTGATACAGTTGTCAGGTCGGTGTTCTCCACCAATAAAACTGTCCGCTACGATACGGCTGAAATATTGTTGAAGGTGACTTAAAACATCATAACCCTAACCCTTTTACGAACTCGGATTACACCTTTGGGATCTTCATGCGTTCTGATGTCAACAACAATATATCATGTACATCCACATTTTTGATTGTAACAAGGAGGGAACGATTGATGATATGATATTTATTTGTGACTTGCACCGGGTTACTTACTATCACACCTACAAAATTGTTGTTCATTAGGAACTAGGATTGTTTTTTAAGTAGGAGCTAGGATTGTTTTTTCTTTAGGAGCTAGGATTGTTTTTTTCTGTAGGAGCTATGATTGTTTTTTCATATCAAAGGGCGTGGCATTTTCTATGTAGAAGGAACCACATCGATGGTGTGCTGGTTAGCGTGCTCGTCTCGAGTGTGCTAGATCGTGGGATCGAGCCGCTGGTCATATCAAATAAAAGAATATATAATTGGCATTTTGTGTTCCTCCGCTACGTACGCAACATCAAGTGGAAGCAAAGACTTGTTGGCTCGGATCAGAATAATGTGTCCGAGTGAGGCAACATCTTTACATGCAGATGCTTGAGCTACTACTATAAAAATTCAAGTAAGCGTGTAGATCTAGTACAAAGCGGACTTCATTAACATCTCGTCGAATGTAAGTTGTTCTCGTCATGGCATAGCCTCCAAATTTGGGGTTAAACAACAATGACTCACTAAGTGATCGACCATTCAATTTGCAGAGGGGGGGGGGGGGGGAGTTATGGTTAATTGTTTCGTTCAGAGTTAGAATTTGTTTGTTGTTGCGCCCCCCCCCCCCTTTAAGTTAAATGGTCCGTCTCTAATTCTATATACAAGCTGATAATATCCTTTATTGCATTGATGTTAAAATATAAGACCATCAAGAGAAACAACGTGGGACATCAGCAAACAAACAAACAAAAAGCAATTGTTTTGTAATATTGCTAATAATGACAATAACATGTCTGATGATTTTTTAATAATAATATTAATCTTTATTTGCAAATAAAGCCCTTGCGGGTAAAGCAATACAATATAATACAACATTACAAAACATATATACATGAACAACATAAAGAAATGTCATATATTCATAGTTAAAGTTATACATTGACCAATGTGAACCTCATTTTCGCAATTCTAACGATTGCTTTATATAGTCAACAACACTGGGCAAAAATTCTTGATCAGGAATTAATATAATTTTTAATTGGGAAAAAAAGTTCAGTTGGTCGAAATTAGCATGATACTTTTTAATATTATTTATTAAAACATTTCTAAGATTATTATTTATTTGGCATTGTAGAAAAAAATTAATCTCATCATCTAGTACTTTACAAGTTTTACAGAGTCTTTGATGTCTGGGATTTTTTTTGTATCTACCTAGTTCAATTTCTAATGGTTGATCACTCGTTCTAAATTTAGTTAGAATTTGTCGATTGTTAAATTTTTTTTTTAGTTTTAAATAGTCTTCTAGTTTAATGTCTGTTTTTAATTTACTATATAGAAACACTTTTGAACTATCATCTAAGTTTGATATTTTTTCAAGTATTTTTTCTTCATATTTTTCTTTTATAGTTTTTTTAAACGTATTTTTAAATGTATCCGTGACAAGTAAAAAGGGTTTGTTAAAATCTTCAAAATTATTTTTATTAAGTTCTACTTCTTTAAATATTTCTGTGGCAAAGGTGTACCATGTATAACTATTTTCATTACTTATATTTTTATTTATATTAAATGCTTCCTTAACAAGGGGGTTTATTACATCCGACTGAATCCTGGAATAGTAGAGCATAACTTGTGTTTTTATAAATGAGTCTAATGGTAGTCTACCCAATTCAGATTTTGCTGAGATATTACAAGATGTTTTCTTGATACCTAGAACTGCTTTACAAAATTGATGATGTACTTTTTCAAAACTAAATCTATCAACAAATGACAACTTATCACAATTACTCGAGACTAAATTTCCCTCGGTTTTCGTCTCTCGACTGGTATTTTTCGCAAATACTCCTCCCAAACATGATATATCTGTATAATGTGTCATTTCAACCAGTTTTCAACATTCGTTTAACACGCGTTTGACATTGTCTCCGTTTATTGTCAATACACGCTCTAAATATAATTTAACTTCATAGTTGGATAAAATCTTATCCTTGCTGCACCAATATGCAATTGTGGTTGTATACATTTTCATCTTTGAAACCTTTTTTTCGGTAATATCCAGAAAATGGTCCGTCATTGTCTTCGAATCATCATTTTAGTTGATTTAAGATAATAATAATAGCCTCTCCACGTTCGCCATTCTATTCCATCAGCATTACTTGTGTGGATGCCACCTAGATACTTTCCATTTAAATTTGAATCATGGCATTTTTGATACCACCAAGCGCCATGGAATTTCGTAGCACAATTAAAAGGACTATATCTATCGTTGTCTTGGTCTTTAGTAGTGAATTTCATACCATTCTGTATACATAGGCTGTCTCCTATATAGAAAGTATTGATTGATATAGATTTAATAGACGGTAACAATTTTGATAGCTTCCAGTTTCAAGAATTACTAAAAAGAAAAGGGGGTCACCGTTTTCGTATGGCAGTTGGATTTACAACTACATATGCAATTTGTGGGTATCACCACTGATGTTGTTGGTTAAGACTCAGGATGAGGTGTACAACATTATCTACACTGTCTCCTATATAGAAAGTAGTTATTGGAGTGAGTGATTCATTGTTGTTTAACACCAATTCAGCAATTTGTCAGCTATATAATGGTGAGAACAAGTTAATTTTCAATGAGATGATGATGAGGTCCGCTTTGTACTAGACCAACACGCTGAGTTGGATATTTATAGTGCTAGCTCACTGAAACAGCATTCCGCGGATAGACATGGCGCGCCACTCAGACACATAATTTTGATTCCGAGCCAACCAGTCTTTCCTCTTTCTACTTAATGTTGCGTGCTAAGCGGAGAAACAACAAATACCAATTTCCTAGTCTTTTGCTTGACCCGAACGGGTCTCGAACCCACAACCTACCGCACTCTAGGCGAGCACGCTAACCATTACGCCACCGATGCGGTTACAAGTGGTAATAAAAAGCAGTACAGTGACGGACAGAAAATACAATGACCAAAAAGGAATTAGGGTAATGTTGTTTAACCCAATTTTCAATAATATTTCAGTTATAGATTAAACAGAGGCATCGCTCTAAAGCGGAAAAAAACGGAAAAGGCTGAAATCGAACTTGACCTTCCATTTATAGTCCCTCAACTTTATATTTTTGAAATGATTCA
The DNA here is from genome assembly GCA_963383655.1 of Bathymodiolus septemdierum. Taxonomy (NCBI): domain Eukaryota; kingdom Metazoa; phylum Mollusca; class Bivalvia; order Mytilida; family Modiolidae; genus Bathymodiolus; species Bathymodiolus septemdierum. The sequence goes on from OY726527.1 coordinate 9,118,141, forward strand.
TCGGCAACCAAATGCAGGACATACGGACATGGGTAATACGTAATACTACGGATGCCGAGCGGCAGGGTTAGGATAAGGGTGTCACAATACAAGTAAGAAGAGTTTGAAGATACCAAAAGACTAATTAGAATCCGTAAAGCGGCCAAAATAAAAAGGACAAACACCGATCTACAAAACATATCCATAATACCCAGGATCAAGTAATGCGAACCCCACTAAAAACAGGGGTGAATTCATATGTTCGGGAAGGGTAAGCAGTTCCTGCTCCAATAGTGACCCTTGTCGTGTTAAGTAAAAAAGGTTTACACTGATTAAATTGGTTGTGTCACCTATGCCACAATATAGTACAAATTATCTTTTTCTAAACTAAATGAATTTGCTCTAGAAAAAAGGAATAAGGGACGTAACATGGGATAAAGAGCATTAATATTGATGTTTTATTGTGTTTAACGCTACTTTAAAGAGCAATAATATAGTACATTCATTAAATAATACCTTTTGAATTGTAAAGATTCTTACAAATAATTCCTTCAAGAAAAGCTTGGCGATACAAGGAGCTTACCGAATAAATACACAGACAATACAAGGCTTAAAGAGGTAAAAACACTACACAATAAACAAAAGATTGAGCAACACGGATCCCACTCAAAACAAGGGGATTGGAGAACGAAAAGAGACGAAGACCAAAGACACCGTAACGAATTTGTGAGAAAAGTGATTGCTCTTTGCTGCTTAAATTGTGCTGACATTTTAATAATGAGTATATTTTTATGTATATCTCAATGGAGAGTGATAAATAGACCACTTTTCACAGTTCCGATTTCGATTTTAAAATTATACGTATTATATGAGTTATTTTCCTTTAAGGTGGTCAAAACGGTGCTCTGTCATGCAAAGCTCAATAACAAAAACATGTTTTTCCCGTAAGCTGTTCAAAATTTTAATGTTGTAACAAGATATGAAGTTTCTATTTGCTATAAAGTTATCCTCTGATTCTTAACAAGGTTCAAGTATTTACAATTTATGAGAAAAAAATTACTTCAATTATTTGTATTTCCTTGATTGCTCAAAGACCAAGTACCATAGCAGGAGAAGTAACTCTGATTAAGTAAGGTAGTAAAACGTCTAATTTATTAGGATTAGGAATGTTTTGGTTTAGGGTTATCGTGTTTAACGCCACTATCAACAATATTTCAGTTATATTGTGGCGGTCAGTTGTATTGGTGGGTGAAGACGGAATACCCGGAGAAAACCACTGACAAACTTTATCACATAAAGTTGTATCGAGTACACCTTGCCATGAACGGGATGTGAACTCAACTTTAGTGGTGATATGCACTGATTGCACAGGTAGTTGTAAATCCAACTACCATACGATCACGACGACCCCATATCGCCGGGAAGTTTATATATAAAGGTAAAATATATACAGAATTTAGTCGGGACTATTTGTAGTGATTATTTTGATATTCATTATAAAAGATAATAGGGAATTTGCACGAGACTATCTACACCATTAAAAGCCTGACGATCTATTAGCCAATGAAATACTAGTAAAGAATAATAATCAAAAACGCATGTATAGAATATCTTGCATATACTAACGTTGCGAGTTTGAATCCTGCTCATGGTGATGTTTACTCGATATAACATTACGTTTGTCAGTGACTTGGGGAGGTCGGTGGTTTTCTCCAGTTATCAAGAGTGGAAGAATTTCAGTTTTAATTAACCTCTATAATCCCGTCATATTTTTCTTCCTGTCCCAAGGCAGGACCTGGATTTCCAGCGTCACATGTCGTGGTCTTTTATATATTCAATGATTGAGGTGAGAGTATGTTGTTCGTTTTGTTGAATATGTGGGATTGTTGATCATGACAGTTTAAACTTTCTTTTCATAATCGTTATATTGTCTTTGTAAACAAACCTGCGTCTCCAGAGTAACCATTGATATCAAGTCTATATTTAGATTCAGCATCTGCAACTGTGAAGGACTGGTACTCTGCATACCTGGTTTCGTTTTCGAAGTCTTCCAACTCTATACGGAGAATATATGGATTATGTTCTGTCATTTTATGAAGTTTCTCGTTTCCTGGAAAAATATGTTATTATTCATTAAATTTCCTGCAACAAAAGTTATTTTTCATTAAATTTACTTCAAATTTTACGCTTAAACGATAAATTACTGATCTTATTATTTGGGTAGCAGATGATCCTAATCAATTGCAATAGGTCCATCTCCCGGAAATATTTCTGCAGTTTCCTTTGTCCAATTTTAATCATACGGCCCGATATAGCTGAAATTTTTCTTGGGTTTACTTTTACCAAAGTCCATCACCCGTTCCGATATAGATGAACTATGTCATGAGTTTTATTTTACCATTGGTCACCTCCCAGTCCGATATAGCTGAAACATGTATTGAGTTTACTTTTACCAAGGTCCATGTCCCGGTCCAACATAGCTGAAATATTTCTGGAGTTAACTTTGTCCATCTGCAGGTCTGATATAGCTGAAATATTTCTGGAGTTTACTTTTACCATTGTCCAATTCACGGTCCGATATAGCTGACATATGTTTTGGTGTACTTCTGCCATTGTCCCTCTGCCAGCCCGAAATAGCTGAAATATTTCCTCAGTTTACTTTTACCATTGTCCATCTCACGGTTTGATTAGCTGATATATTTCTAGAGTTTACTTTTACCATTGTGGATCTGCCGGTCCTTTGATTATGTTAATGGTGTAATGGTATTCAATCCGTCCGTTTCTCGGCAATCCATTTTTAAAGAGTCGTAAATATTTAATATCGTATACAATTTAACAAAGAAGACTAAACAAGACATCATATACTTAGATACGTTGCTCCTTGGTTGAAATAAACGCTACAAATATTCTACGGAGGTCATCACGATCTGGTTGACCGTAACGAAATATCAATATCTCAAATCACAATGGATCTTGTCCTTTTTACGCGACTTTTACCGGACTTAAATATATATATATATATATATGAGTAAAACGACGGGTGTATTATAAGAAGCAGGAACTGCTTACCCTTCGGGAGCACATGCGTTCATCTATATCTAGTGGGGACCGTGTTGCTCATCTTCTTAGTTTTGTGTGTTGTGTTTTGTTAGTGTATTTGTCTCAGTCCTACGAGTCCAATGTTGCTAGTGTCTCTGGATTGTCCTTTCTTGGTGGCCCCTTTAGTTTTCTCTAACATTTATTTCTATACTTTTATCTATGGTGCCAATGACTGCATTTCTTGTCATGCAATAAACAATTTGTAAATATGCTGTTAAACCTAGACATATTGTTGTGTCTTGTTCCAATCCAAGATCTGACTTTTCAACACCATTTGTCGTGGTCTTTTTGTTTGCTCAATGCTTTGAAATGAGAGGCCATTGTTCGTTTTGTTGATATTGGTGGAATTATATTGACCTATCTATGCAATCAGTGGCTATCAGCACTAAACATGTGAGTTCGAATCCCGCTCATGACGAGTTGTACTCGATACAACATTAGGTGATAAAGTTTGTCAGTGACTTTGCGGCATGTCGGTAGTTCTCTCCACCAATAAAAGTGATTTCCACGAAACACCATAACCGTTAACTCACTCATTTACTTTTTCAATGCCAGATCTATAAATGGTTGGAAAACTATAAAATCATATAGGTCATCATTGGATGTTAGAGGTATAAATGGCGGGAAAACATAGCACTCGGAGAAAACCAATGACCTCGTATAGGTCATTTAAAAATAGAACAAATGATTGTATCGACTGAGTATACAAGGTTGAACGATAAGATCGTTATCTGTGCTTCTTGAAAATATTCTAATATATCTTCTACACCCATATAAAAGCAGTAGTATAAAATTACATTGATTTTCTTAACAGGGTTAGTGTTATAGTGCTTACAGATCCTGGATCGTTCAAGTTAACAGATATTTCGTATCGTGTGCGTTTTTCGTTCGTTTCGTTTGCGTGTATCCTTCTTTCGTTTGCGCGTAGTTCGTGTAATTGGTTCGTTCGTTTTGTGTATCGTTCGTTCGTTTTGTGTTTCGTTCGTCAGTTTAATTATACGAACGCACGAAACGATACGCGAAACGAACGCACGCTTCACCAGATCACGTGACACTTATAAATAAACACTGTTTGTAAACAAAAATGGCGACGGGCAAAGTTAACAGGTTATCGATATCAACACGGTATTTAATTATAGAGCATTCGAAGAAAGGTTTGTCTGCAAAGTTAGAGGGTATGCGATGTTACCAGACTGGACTATTTAATTAATTGTTTTAAGGGAAAACATATTTAATAAATGCATTTTTTCTATAATTTACTCTACGGACAAATAAACAAGAAATCATCTACATGTGTAACATCTACATGTATGTAAACAAACGCCTCTGGCAGGTTCACCTGGGAAATACATGCACTGCAGGTGTGAAATGTCAACTATTCATTTCATTCTACATGTAATTAACAATTATATGATCTTTTGAAGCCTACACCTCTCGGACAGCTTGACCGGGAAAATAACTGATACGCATACACCTATGGCTGGTTGTCAATACAGAATCCGAATAATTATATAAATAAAAATTCTGTATAATTATATAAATATAGTCATCTTTGGAAGTCAAATATATGAGATTTAAAATTTAATCATAAATATAATTATTAAACACATTGATAATATAAACTATTTAATATAAATTGTATATTCCTATTACTTTACCAACTAATTTATCATTTATATATATCAATTGCGTATAAAATATCAGATTAGTTAATCACCTCAATTTGCACAAAAGTCATTCAAATAATAACACGATACTGTATTGTACTTCTATAGAACCAGGATCTTTTGTCATTGGATAATATATGGTTACGCTCCAATGATTCGTTCGTTCGTGTATCGTGCGTTCGTTTCGTGCATAGTGCGTTCGTTCGTTTGCATTTTCCGTATAGTTAATGCGTGTATCGTGCGTTCGTTTCGTGTATTTTTCGTATCGTTCGTGTGAAGCGTTCTTTGGTTTTTCGTTCGTTTGCGTGCGTATTGTAAACTTATACGACTCCACTTTCAACAATATTTCAGTTATATCGTGGCGGTCAGTTTTAATGGTGGTGGAAACGGTAGGACCCGGAGAAAGCCATCGACCTGCCACAAAGTCACTGACAAATTTTATCACATAATGCTGTATCGAGTACACGTCACCCTGAGCAGGATTCGAATTCACAACGTCAGTGGTGATGGGCACTGATTGGTTATCTATTTAAATATATTTCTCAAATGTTACTTATATGTTATACATACCAAGCCAACATTCCTTCGCTAAGTCACCAAATCCGATTTCATATTCAGACCATCCTCTATAAAAGTCGGCTTGTCCATCTATACGTCTCTGTATAACCTGACATGTAAAGATAGTAATAGAAAAGATAGATATAAAAAGCAATACACGTTAGAGAACACCGAAGGGGCAATCAAAAACAGACAATCCAGAGAAACTGGCAACATAGGGTACACAAGACGAAACAAAAACAAAACAAAAACTCAACACAATATGTGTTGGAAACCACTATACGCTATACGCAAACAAGCACAAATAACGTAAACAAGGCAAAAGCCCTCCTACAAACAACCTGAGGTAAAGACGAACCGAATATTGTTTTTATGCGAAAATCGTAGCGGACATCACATCACAGAACTCAGAACGTAAAGGCACATAATAGGACAACACAATAAACTATAAAAGAAATGAAGGCATACTATGTTGTGAGTTTTAACACGGGTTGACAGAATATTAGTAATTTATCCCGAGCATTAACGAGGAATAAAATATTCTAATATCCTGCAAGCCGACGATAGAAGATACAACATATTATGGCTTCCATGAATTATTTCGATTCGGGTATGTCTAACAATACAAAAACTATAATACACTTTGATGGAAAAGGCGGCAATTTATGTTTATGTTAGCGGGCAATGTCGCAAAAATTAGGTTAGCGTGTCATTTCCTCAATAAATAGCTTAAATCAAACAACATTCAGTCGCGTCTAATTATCATCGCTTTAGTTTCCTGTCTTGTGTTTTGTTCGTCTTTTTCTTGTGTACCCAATATTGCCAGTTTTTTTTTATTGTCCCTTCGGTTTTCTCTAACGTTTATTCGACAATTGTCAATGGTGTCGCAGAAGAACGGTGTTTTGGAGTTTCGACTTTGAGTGTGCCTGGTGTAGGTTATTCCAGAAACGCTTGGTGCGCACTAAATTAGATATGTGCGTTTTGTATTGCTAATTGTATCCATCACTAATGTCAGGAGGATGGTGAATCGAGAGGGTATCCCGCCTTGAGAAAAATTCGAAATGCCAAACTTCATATGTGGTATATACTGATTGCATAGTCTTAACTATTAGAGTCTTAACTTTACTTGACAAACAAATTAAAAAATTGTCAGAATTCCCTCTGCAGTAATACATTATAACAGCTATACGAAAAAAATTACATAGATGAATAAAGTAATGAGGAATTTTCAATAATCTTAATATAACATATAATTTTTTTTAACAACATAATAATTTTATTTATTCTGCATTCTTGCTTGTTGCAATTCTAATCAAGAGTCCAAGCTTCTCTTGATGTACCCTGTTACATTCCACTGAACATCCAGGGAATTAATCAGCTGGTACAAATTTACATACATTTTAAGAATAAAAATAATAATATTTATTTTCTTTTTCATAGCATACAACAAACTATTATTCATACTATGATTTTTATGTCATCAATTCTTTTTATTTAATTCGCATATAAAAAATGTATAAATATTTACATTTTTTGTCTTTTGTTCAGATAAATAATATGATTTATATATTGAAAAACCGAGAATTGTGATAAAATAATTAACACCATAATAATTATTATCAGATATCTTATAACCTAATATAAGATGTTTTAACTTTAATAATGTAAATTCTAAATTATTACTTTTAAAAACATTATATATTTTTTCCCAAAACGTTCTAAAAAAAGAACGTAATAAAGTAATGAAGATAGTCTTCTTCATTTCCACAAAAGTTACATCGATTATTATTCACAATTTTGCATTGAAATAATATTTCTTTTTGTAGGAATGATGTATTGTATTAACTTCCATCTAAATATTTTCAGTTTGTTTTCTTCCAAATATGAAAAAAATAATTTGTATAATGGTTTCATGGAAGGTTTTTCTTGTATATCTAATACTTTTACCCATTTGTCAACTCCTATAGAAGACTCTATTTTGCTAAAAAGCAGTGAATTATATAGCATTTTATTTGATAAATATGAAGTCTCAATATAATTATTTCTCCATATAATCTTATTTCAGTACATTTGGCTGAATTTCTGTTTTTAATAGTATTTATCCAGTTTTTTGGAATATATTTTTTTACAATGTTAAATTCTGCAATCCAATTAGATTTAAACTTTAACTTTTCTAGAATGAATTTGCTTGATGAAGTTTTTGTAGGGTCTAAAATATCATTAACATATATTAAATCACTTTTTATCCAATTTTCAAAAGTAATGTGCTTGTTCCCCCAAATAATTTGTTTTCTGATATCTATGAATGTGACAGGTGATTTTGTTTGACCGCCACCACTTAAATCCTAACATATGACTACCGGTACTTCTCTATAAAATTCTGGTATTTTTTTTCAAATAATTTAATGATTTTGTGCTATCTAGGTTCATGCTAAATACTAACCAGTTTTTACCAATTGCATTAAAATATTTTAATGGTAAAAGCAATATGTCCGGTTACCAGTCTACTTACCCAAGTTGCTTTTAGAGCTATGCAATAACTTTTGATATCAATCATTTGCAACCCCCTTCTTTCGTATGAGTTTATAATCAAATTTCTTTTAGTTTTATCTGGTTTACCATTCCATATAAATTTGAAGCATTTCTTTTCTATTTCTTTATGATATATATCTGGTACTAAACATACACTGGCCAACAATGTGAATAGGGGTAAAATTAATAATTTAATGAATACATTTTTTCCTAATATAGAAAGGTTTCTTTTTCCCCATGCACAAAATAGTTTATTCAACTTTTCTATTTTATTTTCCCAATTTAGTTTTTGACTTTCTTCATTGTTGTTACCAAAATATATTCCTAGTGATTTAATCGGTTTATCTGTCCAATAGATTTGAGCAATTTTGTATTTACAATTTTTAGTTTACCAATCCATACCCCCTCAGTTTTGTTTCTATTTAACAATAAACCTGAAAATGAGCCAAATACTTCTATTTCGTTCATTGCCTTTAAGACATATTCTTTACTATTGCAAAATAGGGTTGTATCATCGGCTAGTTGTGAAATTGTAATACTGTGTTTTTTTTTCATCTAATTTGACTGTTATTCGTTTTATATCTTTGCAACTTCTCAAATTTAGGGCCATGATTTCGACAGATAAAACAAATAACAAGGCTGATAAAGGACATCTTTGACGTAATCCACGAGAGTTTTTGAAATTTTCAGACACCCAACCATTATTCATTACACATGTTTGTATATCACTATATAGTGTTTTAGCCCAACTGATAACAGATTCGTTAAATCTAAAATGTTTCAAAGTTCCAAACATAAAATCCGATTCCAAAGAATGAAAAGCTTTTGAAAAATCTATAAATATTATTGCCCCCTCAATTTTATAAAGATCCGCATAGTCTATGATATCTTGAATTTTTCTCAAGTTAAAACCGATGAATTTGTTTTTCACGTAACCAGTTTGATCTTCATTAACAATTTTTGGTAATAAGTTTGTTAGTCTTTGAGCAAGAACATATGATAAGATTTTTAAATCTACATTTAAAAGGGAGATAGGGCGATAGTTATCTAGATTTAAATGATCCCCCTTTATAAACAACAAAGATAATATACTAGTACGTTGTGAATAAGTAAGACACTGTTCATCGTTTCCTTTAGTTAGGACATCAGTTAAAATATATCTAAGTTTGTTCCAGAATACTCTATAGAACTCGACAGTCAATCCATCTAAACCCGGGGATTCATTTAATTTCATTTTATGAATAGCATATGAACATTATTTTACTGTTACCTTTCCATCAACTTAATTTATCATTTTCATCTATTTTATTTTCTATCTTAGTGTTTAATATATAATTTTCTAAAGATTCTTTATTTGGGTTTTTTGAACTATATAACTGTTCATAATATCTTTTTATTTCTTTTAGTAGTTCTATTTCTTCACATATTATATCTCCATTTTGTCTTTTAATTTATTTATAGATTTTTTAGTTTGTCTTTTTTTTCTAAGCCTAAAAAGTGAGAATTGTTTTTCTCTCCCAGTTCCACCCATTTTCACTAGACCTTACTTGCGCTCCTGTCGCTTTATTTTCGTATATTTTGCTTATTTTATGCTCCAAGTCATCAATATCTTTATCTAGATTTCCATCATCATATTGCAGACCTCTTTTAATTTTATTTTAAATTCTAAATCTTTTTCCAGATTACTAAGATTTTCCCTGATCGATTTAGCTTTATTCCTACAATAAACTTGAAGTTATTTCCCTTATCTCAATTGTTAATGTATCCCATAATAATCTACTATCAATTGTTTTCTTTGTATTTAAATAACTACCGATAAGGTTATTGATTATTTTTTTATACTCTTCTTCATTTAAAATTGAATTGTTTATTTTCCAATATCCATTACCTTTTTCAGTTAAACCTGGATTAAATTTCAAAAATACACTTTGATGATCTGTCGACTGTATAACAGCTGGTTAAATTTTACAAAACTCCACTACCAGCAAAATCTGTACCTATTAAAATTAAATCTATTTTGCTAGCTTGTGACCTATCTTTTCTTCTCCATGTATATTGTTGTATATTTTCATTTAAATATCGTCAGATGTCTACCAGTTTGTTCGATTTAATTAAATTCTTAAAACTACTTACCAGCTGATTGTTTTGATTTGAACGGGAAGTTTTTCTATCTATTGCTGTTAATGTTTCACTAAAATCTCCCCCGACTATTGGAATACCGATACCATGCTCTTGAATTTTATCACTTACCCTTTTAAGGAAAGAATTTCTCGAACTTCTACAATTTGGGGCATAAATACAAACCAGAGTAAAGATTGTATTGTTTATCTCTACATTAATTGGTATTAACCTTCCGTCGGTGTCATTGTATTTATTAATCAATTCATAATGGAGCGATGTTTTCATAAAAATTGCAACCCCCCCCCTACTTGCTGATGTCTCGTGACTACAAAATACATCATAGTCTGATTTATGATTGAGATCATTTTCTATATTTACATCAAAATGAGTTTCTTGTAAAAATGTTATTAAACTTTTTTGCGCTTTAATCCTTTCTATAACCCTATTTCTCTTTTCTTTTAAATTTATACAATTTACATTGAGAGTACATAAATTAATTGCATTTTTCGATGTCATAAATATTTAAGTATTGAGTATATAGTCTTTTTCACAAAATAACATAAAATAATTATCATATACATTCCATATTCTTTAACAATCATAATACCACATTTATTTACAATTTGTTTACTTGAAATCACTAAAATATAAACAAATCTAAAAGTACAAATGACCTCATTTGGATTGTGGTCAGTTATTAATACTACATGAAACACGTGATTAATTACCCAGTACCATATGTGTGTTTGTATTTTTAAACACATCCATAACGGTGTCAAAAATTTAATTACTATGTATGATAATTGAGAACTTACAAAGTTCAGTATATATTCACTAATAGGATTACATATATGTATTTTATGAAGAAGTGTACGGACTATATGTCTATATATGACAACAAGTTATTTAACTGTTGTACGTGTATAGTGTCGGGAATTATATGTGATTCGTAATATCAGATGTGGTTATAAAGAAAAGTTTTTCTAGTTTTATTATGGATATATAATTCATATATTCATTTCCAAGTTGTTTAGTTAAGACTTGTATTATTCCGTACTTTTCAACTGATTCGCAGTGTATATTTCCAAGGGAAAATGTATCAACTTGATTTTCTTTTACTGAAGAAAACAAATAAAGTTTCTGTGACAAAAAAAATGGATATCACAGGTAAGTTATTGATGTTTTGTACATTGTTATTACATCGTAGAGTGTATTTGAAATATATTAGTTCTAACATTTTCATTGTAATATAGTTTCGCCTGCTAAATATAAACGTATCGATTTGTTTACCATTATCTAAATGCATTTCGTGTACTATAAATAGAATAGGTAAAAACCAGTATATGTTTCGCGTGTCAACATTGTTAAATTTTGATTTTCAAAATATTTAATTAACATGAAGATAAAGTGTTTTTAATTCCCATTATTAAATTTATATATTTCTAAAAACCTGATTGATTTCTACACCTGTGCATGATATGCCTTTGAGGTGAATTAATACTCACTGGTATGTTTAGATCAATTTTATTGGTTACCAAAAATCCCTTTGTCGATTTAGCTTTATAAACCTTTAGAAAAGTGTTCAGTAACTCATACTTGATTTTTTTTATGTAAAACTTGATGTGAAGACGTAAAACTAAAACTGTTGATGTGTTATGTCAGTTATGGCACATATGAATGAACGTGAACGGAGAAAGGTGAAAGACATTGACTATAAAATTTTGGATGCGGTGGGGAAGCCAGACCATGCAGACGAATCCGGATTGACGCCTATAAGAACCAGAAGATTGAAAGCAGAAGACACAAATACTACACAAGAGAAAGCGGAAATGGACGATGAACTGGACGAACTGGACACTGAGAACGATGAACTGGACGATCTGGACACTGAAGACGAAGGGGTGATAGATATGGAGAAGGAATTGAAGAAATTGAGGGCGGAGCGAAAGCCATATGAAAGGAAGCAGAAGTTGAGGAAACTAGAAGAGAACAAAGACAAGCTGAGACAGGAGATTGCCGCAGAGAAGGAGAGGAAAAGATCCAAGTCCAAAGATAAAGGTGACCTTTTAGTAAAACATTCAATTTGAAAGATAAATATATCAAGAACAATGGAAAAAAATGTCACAATAGAAATTTAAGAAAAATTCCAAAATATAGATCACGGGCTTCTGGCAAATTCAATAAAATATTAGAATTATGTTCCTATTCTGACGACTCTTCTTTTGTCAGTAGTTGTAGTAGCAATAATTTTAGCGATTCGGAAAAAGAAATAAAAAAGATTAAAAACACAACTCTGACAAAAAGAGCAAGAAACCTGGTGTTTTTGACCACCCTTCTGACGAAGTTGTTCAGAAACAATTGTGGCCTCAATCAAAACTGCAATATAAATATACAGGCTCAAATGTAAAATTTGATGAATTGCAATTTAATTTATTTGTAGCTGGAGAGTTGGAAATTATCTCCAATAAGAAAATTGATGAAATTGAAAAAACACGTAGAATAAAATTGTTTAAAAAGATTTCATATTATACTGAATTGTATGAGTGGAAAGGGATAAAGAAATTCTATGCTCATATCATCAGGCAAATAGAAAACGGCCTGTCAACTTGGTCGCAAGATTTTAGTGGCGTAGAAACTCCTTTATTGATTAAATATGTCAAAACAGATAAGGCCAGAAAACCATTTTATGTTAATGATGAAAAGAAGGTTACACAACGGAACGATACTGTTTTTTTATTGTTCCCATTATCAGAGAAGGAAGTGTTCTCAAAACTCTTCTCACAATGGGAAAATTAAAGGTGTAGAGAGATATTTGCAGCATATATTTGCAACCTGTTGGAGGGAAAATCAAAAGAAACTGTACCACCCTGAATGTTCAAAAGATTGTCCACATCAGGATGAATGACTAGAATTTAAATCTAGCTCTGACGTTACTAGCTCGGTTTTAAACCCTCTTGCAGACATATTTTTGCGTCGTTATGTCTTAAATGAATTAACAGATTATGTAAATATTCCTTTTAAGGAAAAATGTGAGTTATTTTGTAAGAAACATAGTATTTACAAATTAATTTCGGATTATGCTGTCAATTGTAAAAATAGCAATACTGAGCCCAAGTTACGCCCCGATACCAAATTTATAGACGTTAAAAAAATTGCTCAAGAAAAGTTAAATGATTTTCAATATAACGAGTTGATTAAAATTCATGAACAAATTAAAAAATCTGGTACACACAATTATTTAGGTTGTAAAATGCCAGTATAATCAGGAATTAATGTTCAATTTTTTAGAGAAAAATTTGTTGATTATCACGACAATATTATTTGTGAATTTTTAGAATTTGGGGCTCTGGTGGGATATGAAGGTGAATTTGTAGGTTCTGAATTTATTACCAAAAACCATAAAGGTGCTACAGACTTTTCTAAAGAAATAGAAAAGTATTTAAGAAAAGAAGCTTCATATGGTGCTATCATCGGACCTTTCTTTAAGAATCCATTTTGTTGTGATTTTAAGATTTCCCCTTTGAATACAGTAATTAAGAAAGATTCAGTAGAACGCCGGGTTATATTGGATTTGAGTTACCCAGTCGGAAATTCTGTCAACGACGGGATTTCCCAGGAATATTATTTGGGTAAAAAAATTATTATATGTTAACCAAATGTTGATGACTTGGTTGATATCATCAAACTGAAAGGTCAAGGTTGTTTGATGTTAAAAAAAAACAACTTAAAAAGAGCTTAGACAAATTCCCTTATGTCCAGGTGATATGCACTTAGTAGGTTTTCAATGGGAAGATGCAATTTTTGCAGACAGGGTACTTCCTATGGGCTTAAGATCTAGCTCACAAATTTGTCAACGTGTAATTTTCAGCTGTCGTTTTCATGTATTTCAAATATGGGCTTTATGGCAGTTAATTATTTGGACGATTTTGGTGGTGCTGAAGTTCCAGACAGGGCAATAGAAGCTTATAGAACATTAGAGGAATTATTACTTTCCTGTGGACTACTAAGATGATATTTTTGGGAGTGTTATTTGATTCAGAAAAAATAACCTTAGAGGTTACAGCGGAGGGAATTTTGGAAATTTCATTATTGGTCGAATCTTGGTTCAGAAAGAAAAAGGCTTCTTTTAAAAAATTACAATCTTTACTGGGTACACTCCATTTTTATTTCGGCTTGTGTACGTCCAGGGAGGATTTTTATTAGTAGATTACTAAATTGATTACGTTCGGCATTCCCATGTAATAACACGGGAAAGAGAAATTTTATTTTCCGTAAAATACCTTCAGAGGTATTGAAAGATCTGAAGTGGTGGCATGTTTATCTTCAAACGTACAATGGTATCACTATGATGCCCATTAATGAATGATCAAACCCAGATGAGCATTTTTCGTGTGATGCTTGCTTAGAAGGTTTAGGTGCTATTAATTCAGATCAATATTTCCATGCCGTTTTTCCATGCTTTATTCAAGATTTACATCTACACATTAACAGTTTAGAATTACTTACCATCGTAGTATCTTTGAAAATATGGGGTAAACATTTTATGGGGAACACGATGGTAGTTTATTGTGACAATGAAGTTTCTGTGACAGTTCTAAATACAGGTTTCTCGAAGGATATGTTTATGCAGAGCTGTTTAAGGGATATCTGTTATTTAGCAGCTGTTCATGGATTTGAAGGCCGGTCCAGACACATTGTTTGTGTCGAAAACAGAGCCGCCGATTATTTGTCAAGGTGGCATTCTAATTACAAAAACACAGTAAATTTTAAGAGTTGTATTGAAGGTGGTAATTATCGTGAAGTTGAGGTGTTGGAGGAGTTTTTCATGTTTTCACACGACTGGTCAATTTTCAGAATTAGAAATTCTCCAACCACAATGTAAGAAGTATGTTGCTCATGCCTATGCTGTTGGAACGTACAATAATATAAAGCCTCAATGGGAATCATATTTCCAGTTTTGTTTTTATTACAACTTTATATCTCTTCCTTCCTCTGAAAGAATATTATCCTTATATGCACATTTTTTTAGTAGAAGTTTCAAATCTATCCAATCTATACAAAATTATATAAGCGGTGTCAAATTATTACATTTATTCAAAGGCATAGATTATCCACAATTTGATTCCTTTCATTTGAGATTGGTTTTAAAAGGGTTAGCCAGAGATAATCCCCATTGTCCTAAACAGGAATGTCCCATAACACCAGAAACTTTATTATCTTTTCACCAGTTATTAGAATTAAATAATGCTTACGACGCCACAATTTGATGTTTGTTTTTGACAGCCTTCTGTTTAATGATTAGAAAGTCAAATCTAGTTCCTAACTCCGCCAAAACTTTCCAGTCTCAAAAGCAACTGATTAGAGAAAATTTTGAATTTGATAGCAAAAACAATGTTCTAATTTTTCACATAAATTGGTCAAAAACTATTCAATATGGTGAAAGAAAATAAAAAAATATAGTTGCAGCTATTCCTGGATCTCTGTTATGTCCTGTTCGAGCGTACCTCAATATGATTGATCTAACTCCATCCTCATCTCAATCTGTAGATACTATTTTGTCTTGTTATGGTGATTTGATTCATAAAATGAAAAGCAAGACAGATGCCAAGATGATTTTTACTTCCTTATTACCTCGTTTGGTTGATTTTAAACTTTCAGAAATTCCGAGTTAAGAAGGTTATGCAACTGAAGATCTCTAATATTTTGTAATTTATATCGTTCATTTTACACAATAACAAACCAGACCCGTCTTTTTACGCATCCAAAGATGGACTCCACTTATTTTTTTCTGGAACAGAGTTATTCAGAAAGAAAATTATCTTTATTATCAAACATCTCAATTTATAGATTGTTTTAAGTTTTATTGATGTGATATTGTATTATTTATTTTATGTTGTATGTATTAGTACATAGTTTGCTGCTTAATTTTTCTTTTCTCGTTTCAGGGAGCTCCCATCCTATGCATGATGATGTTCCCTGCCAGTTCCACTTGTGATCACCATACATCACTAGCGTTTTTTTTCTTTTTCTTCATGACCTTTATATGTTTTGAAGGATTAAGATATGTTCCGAGAAAAGAAAAAAATACCAGTAGTACCAGAGACAGTTATTGTATTTTTGGCGGCCGTAGCGGCGTGGCGAATTTTATTGCCAAAAAATTATTAATATATTAAATGCAATGTGTTTATTTATGAAACTTATTATGAATGATTAATTATTGTGTATTTGAATGTATGACTTTGTGCATATAATTGATTTCGGCAATACAAGTAAAACTTATTATAGTTGTCTTTCTTTGAACTGTTCGCCCATGATTAATTGAACAGCTGATTAACTAATGATATTATCAGATTGTAAAAATCTACTTGGTTATAAGCTTTTTCAGATGTATACAATATTACTGATCTATAAACTATACAATACATATATATATATGATTTCCTACATCATACAATTTGGACATAACATTAAATATACTCATATTAATTTTCACTTTGTAGTCACAATATTTCATCAATATATTTTTTGTCAATATCATTGATTTACATGTGATTAGCATATTCAATAATGCAGACAATATAACTAAAATATTCTTTTTGACATTCTTCATACCAATGTCTACTAAATAATGATTATCTCCCATATAATCATGTATTTCATCATCAAAATGTTGCACTCTATTTTGAGCTTCATTTTTTGGTTTTTTGTTTGTTTAAATATTAATTTAGTACAAGATAAAATTCCAAATGTATATGTTACTAGTATATTAAAACACATTAAGTAAATATACATATATCCGAGATTTAATTGGTGTACCCTTGATAAGAGCTTAAATTTGTTTTTCATTTTAATTTTTATTTTATTTACCTATATTGCATAAAATATTAACACATCTTGTATAAAACATGTTTAAGCTTTTAAAACAGTTTATTTTACTCAGATTTTGTTTTTTTTTGTCCACCAGTTTTGTCATGTAGATCTTCTGTTGGTGTTGGTGGTGTCCTGACATTTGCAGCTAGCCTTCTCTGTGGTGTTCTAGTAAATCTATCAATTGATGACTGATTTATCAGTGTTATTGTTGTCACTATTTGTCATTTTAACAGTTTTCTGGGGACCTGACCTGTTAGCATTTTGTTTGTTGTTCCCATTTGATGTTTTAGACACAGGTAATGCTTCTGGTTTAGATTTTAATGTAGCTTCAGTATTTTCTACCAGAGGTTGTATTTCTGTAGATTTATCACCATTATGCACAGGATCATCAGCTTCATTTGTCATGAAAATCTTGTGGACATTCCATCATTTCATGGCCACTTTGTTCACATTTTACCTAAGTATTTTCCAATCTGCAAATTTCTTGGGATGGGTTTTTTGAGGACTTTTCATATGACAAGCCTATCACCTGTTTCACAATTTGTCAGGTTGCCCTTTACACGCAACCTTTCTCTGAAGAGTCCCTGGATTTCATAGCCCTCTAAAGTTAGGACTCGATGAATCTGTCCATCATCTTCACCTTTATGCGGATCGCATCTGGTTGTAGCCTAGATGGGTTATGAGGGTTTTGAGAGTGTAGGGGTGCCTGCCTGCCAGGCAGGTTTATCCCCTGTACTAACAACGACATATTAATTAATTATTGATTCATCACATTTTAGATTATTTTTAACTCAAGGGATTACAATTATAGGTCTTAAGGTGTAAAACCACCAATTAATTTCTTTAACATTTTATACTAAATTTGTGTTGTTTTCCCTTCAAATCTACCTGGTCATTTTGTCTGAAGTTTAACCTTTCCATCACAATATATTTTCTGAAAGGTACATGATTCCTCTACGTTCTGTCAAAATATCATGGGATGTTTAAAGTCTTGCAGTGAAATGTCAGGCTATGAAAACACCTACTTTAAAAATAGCTCCGTCATTCCCCTCCGAAATTCAGTATTTATAGGTCATGCATCAAGACCTCCACAAAGGATTAAAATGCAACTACCTCCATCAAATTTGGGCTCGTAATAATCCTGATGTATTTTACTTCAATTATCAATTTTAATTATTCCATTCCATTCAGTATTTTTCACAATATTACAAAGCGAAAGGAACTTTTTTCTTTAAAATGTAATTTACTTTTGTATAGATTGGTGAATTGGTGGTTTTACACCTTAAGCAGAATGTACAATCAAAATCAATTTTGCCGCTATTTTTCATTACGTTAATCAATGTGATATATGTAGGGTTTGATTGATTTATGATGTTTAGCGCCACTTTCAACAATATTTCAGTTACATCGTGGCGGTATGTTGCATTTAGAATCTATTTATTGCATTTTAATTACTGGAACCTTTTAAGTTCCGTAGAAATCCATTTCTTGTTTGTTTAGAAAACATTCAACTGTATCTTATTTGATTAATTTACATTTAAACAAATATAATTTCAAAAAATTACATTTAAACAATTTAAATATAGTTTGAAAAAATTACATTTAAACAAATGTAGTTGCAAAAAATTACATTTGAACAATTTAAAGATAGTTTCAAAAAATTACATTTAAACAAATATAGTTTAAAAAAGATACATTTAAACAAATATCATTTCAATTGTCAGTAAGTAACTCACCATAGACAGCTATGATATGCATATTAAGTGTCATAATTACAATATATACTGCATATGATCTGAAAAAAGGTACTAATATCATTTATTCTAAATAAGCTTTGCTGAATAGTAAATACCTTGCTATTTGGTGATTAACAACCAGGGATAATAAGAAAAAGATATATACCTAGTAAATTATGTTCAGCAAAATGTAGTGCAATACAATTATCAGTTAATTTAGTTGATAGGATATTCCAGAGCTTGTGGTTCCTATCAGGATTTCCTTGATAGAGGGTTGCTGCTAACAAGGAAACTACTGAACCAAGGGTTCCTCTTGGTTAAGTTGAAGCTATCATTTCGAAAGTTTTACGGTCGCCACCATGACTTGGTTGACTGTTGTGGAATACCTGTGTCACAAAGGAACACGGGTATGTTCCACTTGTCGTAAGCACTTCCCGGTCCTTTCCCCATTCATGAGTTATCACCGGGGTTGTAGCTAGATTAACACGACGGGTGCCACTAGTGGAGCAGGAACTGCTTATCCTTCTGGAACACCCGAGTTCACCCCCGGTTTTTGGTGGGGTTTGTGTTACTCGATCTTTAGTTTTATGTGTATATTTCGTAGATCGTTATTTGTCCTTTTGTACTTCTTCTTCGATATACAGATCCTGATTACCCCTTTGGTATCTTCAAACTCTTCCCAATGCCTTAATGTCTAACTGTTAAATAGGTTGATTGAATATTGCCCCACGTTCAGCTTTTTGCTGGACGAGAACAAGTTTAATAATATATAGAAAATATATAGAAATGAAGAAAAGGATGGGTCAAGCGAGTTTTGCCTGTCACTCAAAAGGTATGGAGAGTTGGGTAGGGACGAATAATGAACAATTACCTGGATTTCCAACATCATATGTCGTGGGCTTTATTGTGTGTGTTCAGTGAGTTAAGGTGAGATGTGATTTTTCAACTTGTTGATATTGTGGTAGGTCACACCCGTTGAGATACCTCATATTTTACGATCTCCCACGGATATGAACGAAGTCAACCGATTGCTTTACGAAGTATAACGAAGACACCCTGAGACCCCAGATTAGCACCCAATAACAGGCAGATTTACACCGAAACACCAACCCTAACGGACGTGTATAACCTGTGCCAAGCTTATAGCTGAAACTTGCATTACCAGTGTGAGATTACTCCAGTTAGTGTTGTTGGTAAGTTTAATGTAAATCACTATTCTATTGCTTTAATAATTCGTCGACTTTACGGTTTAAATGAAATTTCTGTTTAAACTTCGCGGCTCAAATACCACGTGTCGTGAGTCTATTTTGTCAAATAGCCCTCACAGTAGATAAAAAGTTATACATACATAACAATAGAATATACTTACCCTCCCTTGAGTGTGTAACTTATTTATGTCAGTAAATTAAACAATTATTGTCAAAAACCAAAGATTATATTTCTTTGGGCAGTTGATAGAAAAGTCGCCATTTTGCCCCCAAGATTTTGGGCAAGACGGAAGTGGTCATGATGTGGACCGGAAGTTTGTTTGTTAAAATCAAAACAAACATATTGTCAGCTGTTGCGGATATAATAGAAGTTATACATACTACAATTTATTTTAAGGCTACATGCTATATGATTTAAATTAATTCAACATTATATAGAGCGGAACATATTGTCAGCTGTTGTTGAAATATAAATAGAAGTTAAACATAATGCAAATTATTTTAAGGCTACATGTCTTATGATTTAAATTATTTCAATATTATATATACCGGAAGTTAGTTTGTTAACATTATAGCAAACATATAGTCAGCTGTTGCGAATATGGAAATATAATTTATACATAGTGCAAATTATTTTAAGGCTACATGCCTTATGATTTAAATTATTTCAACATTATATAGACCGGAAGTTAGTTTGTTAAAATGAAAACACATATATTGTCAGCTGTTACGGAAAATTAATTAGAATTTATTCACACTATATATTATTTTAAGGCTACATGCCTTACAATTTAAATTAAGTAAACATTGTAATATCCAGTTGAGGTTTCACACATTGCTGTATCTGACAAAAGTTATTTTCATCCACTTGTCGATATAAATATCAATTAGTTACTTATATATTAACGATAGTATTCAAACTATAGTAATGGCTCAGCGAAGATCAATCAACTTACAAACTGCTACAGATGCACAATTAAAAACTATCGATAGTATAGATCAATCTAAGTCAAGTAGATTAATTAGGAAAAGAGATGAAAAGGGAATATTGTTGAAAGAAGATTTTGTGGAATGCACAGGTGTATCAATGGAGGAGGTTGAAGAGATTACAAGAGGCACAAACTAAGATAATGGAAGCCTTATCAGTTATTAAACAAGCACCCCAAAGTAATGAAATTTAGTAACACAGATTGATCTTCAAAATTTAAGGAAAGAACTGTCAACTGAGCTAAAAATGAACTAGTGGGTGAAATCAGAAAAATTTATGAGGAAATTGCCAAACTTTCAAAAACACCTGTGAATATTACACAACAGTTGCAAACTTTTTCTATTAATTTAAAGAAAGAAATAGCTGAACAACATAAAGGTTCCAGGGAAGAGGTTGTTAGAAACACTGACAAAAGATTACACCAACTTCAAGAAACAACCATTATACAAATTAACAATGACATAGACATCTTAAATAAAAATGTTCTACACTTGACAGCAAAGTAAATGAAGTGTCGAGTGAAGCCAAAGGAGAAATGTCAGTTCACATGATAGATTTGAAGAATAAATTAGAGAGTATGGAAGAATCAGTTGATAGACAAAAAAGAGAAACAAGAGAACAAATTGACTATTTGTCAGAAGATTTTGTTCATAAACTGGTAGTCAATACTCGGGTATTAGATGAACAAAAACGAGACTTGGATAAAATAATTAACTTATGTAAAAGGGAAATGACTTCTGAAATTATGGAAAAACAAGGTGAAATACAAGAGGTCTGATTTGGACTGGCTGTAGACATGACTGAGCCAGAAAGGAAAATCCATAATAAAAATGAAGATACAAACAGTAAGCAAGCCACTTCAAATAATAGACTACTGGTTATAAATAACTGGGGCACAACTCACCAGCCTACTAAAACATCAGTGACAGTAACTAGCACACCAAAAATTAAAGATGATTCAGTTTTTGATGATTATTCCGTGATACCACAATATCAGGCTGAAAAACAACTAATAAATGAAGAAGACAAAAGTAAAGGTAGATAAAATGAATCCAACAACAGGTCAAGAGGGAGGTCTAGGTCAAGGAAAGAAGATAACACAGTAACCCAAATCGTCAAAGAAACACACAAGGAGATATTTATCATCCTCAACAGATTCTAGTGATGGACAGCAATCTGGGAGTTCATTTTCAGACTCGTCCAGAGGTCGTTCTAAAAGCCCACAACATCCAAAGATGTCCATCTTTGACGGGACTGGTAAACCATCATGGGAATCCTTCATTTATCAATTTGACTGTTTAAAAGATATAGATCTGGAATATGCAAGAAAAGTTAATAAAGATGATGACTATGATTCTCTCAGGAAGAAAATGAAACGAAGATTTAGTAAGAAACCAGAGCCGGTTACTGCGAGGCCACAATCACAATATGTGAAACAACAAGAAAATGAAAGCCTGGAAGATTTTGCACATAAAGTATATATATTAGCACTGGATGGATATGAAAAATGTGAAGACGATGCTATAGAAGACATAGCCACAGAAGCATTTCTTCGGGGGTGGAAGGAAAAGGAAGCAGCAATAAAAGCAATGGAGAAAAACCCAGTAACTTTGTCCAAGGCCATTAAATTTGTTAAAGCATCGCTAGCAAATCAGAAGGCTATTTTTGGGTCAGCAAAAACTTCCTTGGCTCAAAGACAAGTTACCTTTTCAGATAGAGAAGGTATTAACTCAAAGGAAAAGGAAAACAGTCATATGCAAAGACTAACATGCTTGGAGCAGGAAATAAGGAATTTATTCTCATTGGTGGGTAGATTGAGTAGCTCGATTGAGAACAATGTTGTAGAAAGAAGGACAGATAGACAACTGTCATCTCCCGTTACAGGCTACACGCCTGGGCATAAGTTACCTTCACGCTATATGCTCCAATATCACTCACAATCACCAGTGCAGACATATAATAGTGGAAGATCTGCACCACAGTCTGTTAACTTGAGGCCGGAATGGTATTCTCCCAACGGAAGACAACAATTTTCACCTAATAGGGGTGGTTATGAGAGCCCGAATTTTAGGGATCAAGGTAGAGGTCAAAGTCAATATCAAGGACAAAATAAAGGCTTTTGCAGAAGGGGTCAAGCAAGAAGGCCAATGTTCGTCCCAAGAAAAAGAAGGCCATTATACAAATGTACATGAGTGGGAATCTCCAATTTCGTGCCAGACTCTTGGACGGGAATTGTAAGGCTTCACGCCTTAATGAATGGTTATCATGATTTTATTGTTTTGGTAAAATACTGCATATAATGTAAGAATGGAATTTCATATCTTGTTTTATTGATTCAATTAGAGGCAATTCCCTTGTGATGCTGTATCCAGGTGATACTTGGATATCATTCTGAGTTTTGTTATGTTGAATTTCGTGAATTTGATAGTTTGAATGTTTATGCTTATATGTTTAACGGTGTGCTATTTGGTGGACCACAATTTTCACAGCTGTACAGAAAAAAATAATTATTCTGGATTGATTTTGATAATTGAATTGTGTAATTAGATTGCATTTCGCACCTTACGGTTAAGTTGCGTCGTTGTTACTGTATAAAAGTGGTGGTCACTTTTGTGGCTTTATTCTGTCATTAAGGAAATGACATGATGTGGGATTTTTTTATAGTTAATCAAGTTGCTAGGAAGCAATTCGTTGTTCATGGTCAATGCTGATTGGATTAACTGTTCATAACTAACACTACCATGCGACATATTTCTCAAAAGGAACTTAGAACCTGAAACCACACTAAATTACTCAAGCTGCTTACTGAAACATTTATAATAGTTACTAGTAACTCTTAACATTAGCCTCTGTTGATGCTGGACAATTCATTTAAAACTACTGCTCACCATAGGATCACAGTTTCACTGGATAGGGAGGAGTGTGGTAGATCATGCCCGTTGGGATACCTCATATTTTACGATCTCCCACGGATATGAACGAAGTCAACCGATTGTCTTACGAAGTATACCGAAGACACCCCGAGACCCCAGATTAGCACCCCATAGCAGGCAGATTTACCCCGAACCACCAACCCTAACAGACGTGTATAACTTGTGCCAAGCTTATAGCTGAAACTTGCATTACCAGTGTGAGATTACTCCACAGTTAGTGTTGTTGATAAGTTTAATATAAATCATTATTCTATTGCTTTAATCATTCTACCACAATATTGGTTGAATTGTCATCGCAACATATAATGTACAGATAATTAATAACTAATGTCATATGCCAATTATCTTAAGACTTGAAAGGTTTTTGATCTTGTTAATCAATCATAGAGCAACTATCTTATTGTGAATTATAGTCAAATGAATTACAGCTTATCTTTAAGAAAACTATAAAGATGGTGGTATTGATAGAATCATAGATTTATTAAAACAAAACAAGAGGTAAATTGAAATGAATAAGCAATATACACGTTTCCGGTGTTAAGGAGAAACCCTTTCATAAATTGCTAAAACTCGTAGTAATATTCTTACCGTCCAGTTATTTCCATCTGGCCTAAATTCACAATAAACGTCAAATCCGTTCGGATTACTGGTATTTGGAAAAATCTGATAAACGCCATTTCCACCACAGACATCACTGCAGTCTCGGGGTAAAGCTAAAAATCGAAATATACAACAATAATACGATGTGACCAATATTGTTTTTCCCATGTTAAAATATATTTAACTTCTCATATAATTTACTCCGAAGGGACCCAGCATATTTTGAAATATCTTTGGGGTAAAACCCTTACGAAAGAGGGACCAGATAGTTGTGCAAGAGGATTATACGTAACAATATAAATTTTGTATCGTGTGTACAATACAAACAGCTTCGTATTGAAAACAAAATAAAATGCAAACAACTTTATTAGTTTCATTACAATCAATTGATGTAACCCCGTCACTTTTAATTGAAATGTTTTTTTTTCTTTCTTTAAGCTTAAATGTCTGTACCAAGCCAGAAAAGTGACAGGTCTTGTATATATGCGTTAGAGGTATCGATTTTACCTTTCTACGATTTTGGTATTGATATCTTTTATTTTTTTTTCATTTTATTACTATTAATTTTAAATTTCAATTCTCCCCTCCCACTTCTTTTACTTAATTATTATATTCACCAAAATCATCCCTCGTCATTGTTATCCATTCAGAAGCAGATGTCATCACAGCATTGCAAGTTCCTGAAATATCTAGATGACACGCCATTGTTGCCTCGCTGTAACTAGCGGCACAGCACTTAACGTTGGACCGACATTTTGCTATACACTGGACTGATGACACTGAATTCTGTATTGTAACATCGTTACTTACTGTCATTGTTTTATCATTGTATATTGTAAACGTATCCTCACAAAACTCAGCATGATTCGTCCAAATCCCCAGTTGTAGAATAAAGGTAATAACAAAATTACCGAACTCCGAACAATCTTACAAAGGGAAAGTCAAAACTCATAATAAGAATTACTTTCGCGAAACAAACATAAAATGAACTCTCGGCTTTCTTAAACATGTTATGTCTAATGACTGGCGTGCCCCAAAAAAACTATTTCAACTAGCACGATTCATCACAATCCCTAGTTATAAAATACGAATTATTTTTCCAAAAAAAAAGAAAAAAAATCAACATGTTATGTGAAACGATTGATGCTTAAAGTTAGCAACTCATAAAAATAAAATTAAAAACGTCTTAATTATAAATGTTTTTACCTTGTATTGAATCTGAGTGTCTATCATAATCACTGCTACTGCTTAAATATGATTTTAAAATGACAAGATTTCTGCGTATGTTGTGTTGTGCAATAACACACTAAGTAATCAATACCATTCCATACTGCCCACTTTAACTATGTCTATTGTTAATTGACAATAGTGGGGTACAGAAACACGGGGGCATGATGGCTACTTATGTTGTGTTGTGCATTAACACACTAAATAATCAATACCATTCCATACTGACCACTTTAACTATGTCTATTGTTAATTGACAGGAGTGGGGTACAGAAACACGGGGGCATGATGGCTACTTATGTTGTGTTGTGCATTAACACACTAAATAATCAATACCATTCCATACTGACCACTTTAGCTATGTCTATTGTTAATTGACAGGAGTGGGGTACAGAAACACGGGGGCATGATGGCTACTTATGTTGTGTTGTGCATTAACACACTAAATAATCAATACCATTCCATACTGACCACTTTAACTATGTCTATTGTTAATTGACAGGAGTGGGGTACAGAAACACGGGGGCACGATGGCTACTCATGTTGTGTTGTGCATTCATACACTAGATAATCAATACGATTCCTGACTGAGCACTTTGACCATGTCTACACGATTCCTGACTGAGCACTTTGATTATGTCTATGCGATTCCTGACTGAGCACTTTGACCATGTCTATACGATTCCTGACTGAGCACTTTGATTATGTCTATGCGATTCCTGACTGAGCACTTTGACCATGTCTATACGATTCCTGACTAAGCACTTTGATTATGTCTATACGATTCCTGACTGAGCACTTTGACTATGTCTATACGATTCCTGACTGAGCACTTTGATTAAGTCTATACGATTCCTGACTGAGCACTTTGACCATGTCTATGCGATTCCTGACTGAGCACTTTGACCATGTCTATACGATTCCTGACTGAGCACTTTGATTATGTCTATACAATTCCCGACTGAGCACTTTGACCATGTCTATACGATTCCTGACTGAGCACTTTGACCATGTCTATACGATTCCTGACTGAGCACTTTGACCATGTATAATTTTAACCTTAGAAATTGTATTAATGAACCAACAAGGTTTGTTGCATTAAGATTCCATTATTTATTCAGATGAATGTGAAATATCGTTCTCGGATGTTATACAAATTGATAGAAATATAAGTGACCATGATGCCACTTCTGCTTCTTTACGAATTCCGTACAATTTACAAGTTAAGTATCAACGAGAAGTATGGTTGTATAAACATGCAGATTTTATAAATCTTAATTCTGAAATTCGTCTGTTCGACTGTGAGGGTTTCTTACTTTCTAGTGAAAACATTGATGAAATGTCTATTAAATTTACAAATAAATTTATTGAATTTGTAAAAATGTATATTCCCGTTAAAATCATTACTATACGACCAAACGATAAACCTTGGTTTAATTCATCTATAAGAAAAGCAATGCGTATTAGAGATCGACTCTATAAACAGGTAAAACAAAATAGTTCCCCTTTTCTTCTACGTAAGAATAAGACCCAACGAACAAAGTTAATAATATGATAGAGTATGCAAGAGAGCAATTGTTCATTAATGCTAATGATATGTTAGATAAAAATGGTAAGTCAAATCCAAAATCATACTGGAAATTGGTGAAAAAAATTAATGGGGAACTGTAAACATTCCCCAAACATCCCTCCGTTGCAAAAATTAGACTCTGGTGAGTACGTAATAAATAATGAGGATAAAGCCAATATATTAAACAACTTTTTCTGCTCCATAACTGAAATAGAAAATTCTAATGTTCATACCCCCGATTTTCATGATCGCACAGGTAATAGAATAGACACTCTACATATAACTTCAGATGAAGTTAAGGACATACTTGAATGTCTACAGCTTGGGAAAGCAGTAGGTAGCGATCTGATAAGTCACTGTATGTTAAAATATACGGCTTCTACAATTTGTAAACCCCTCCAGTTAATATTTAATTATTCCCTACAAACTAGAAAATTTCCAAAAATTTGGAAGCCGGCTATAGTTATTGCACTCTTTAAGAAAGGTATAAAATCTTACCCATCAAATTATCGACCTATTAGTCTACTTAGTTGTGTTGGGAAAGTTTTTGAACGTGTTGTTTTCAAATATATATTTAATTTCTTATTGGAAAACTCTCTTATTTATAAATATCAGTCCGGATTTATGCGCGGACACTCAACCGTGCACCAACTTATTGAAATTTACCACAATATTTGTTTATCATTAGAAAATCGTGAAGTTATGTGTACTGTATTTTGTGATATATCAAAAGCCTTTGATAAAGTTTGGCACCGTGACCTACTTAAAAAATTAAAAGCTTATGGAATTTCCGGGAATTTGTTGCATTGGTTTGAAAATTACTTGAGTGACAGAAATCACAAAAAGTTGTTCTACAAAATTGTCTTTCAGAAGTAGGGAACATTAAAGGTGGGGTACCACAAGGATCAGTGTTTGGCCCTTTGCTATTCATATTATATATCAATGATACTACTGAAGATATTCAAAGTCTTTCGCGATTGTTTGCTGATGATACATCACTATCGTATTCATCTTCTAATATAAATGAAACTGAACAAAGATTAAATTCAGATATAGCGAAAATTTACAATTGGTCAACAAAATGGTTAGTGGATTTTAATCCCCAAAAAACTAAATGTATGCTATTCTCAACAAATCAGGGAAATATTAAGCCTCAAATACTTTTCAATAATGAGGATGTTGAATTTGTAGTAAATCATAAACATTTGGGTGTTACGTTTTCATCGAATTGTAAATGGCATTGTCACATTCAAAATATATTAAAAAGCACATCTGGTCAACTGTCTATGCTACGTAAATTCAAAATTAAACTTAACAGGGAAAATCTCGAAAAAATATATTTTACTTATATAAGGCCATTATTAGAGTATGCGTGTGAACTGTGGGATGGTTGTACTATTTTGGATTTAAATAAAATTGAACAAATACAACACGAAGCTGCTAGAATTGTTACTGGGTTGCCAAAATTAGCAAGCATAGAATCCCTATATTTTGAAACTGGGTGGGAGCCCCTCCATTCTCGTAGACATAGTAGAAAATTAATCTTGTTCTACAAAATACGTAATAATGATAGTCCTTTATATTTATACGATTGTTTACTGCCTTTTATACGAGAGGAAAATGAATTAAATTTGCGCAATCAAACCGAATTTAGAAATCCATTCACTAGATTACAATTATTTGCAAACTCCTTTTTCCCTTCTACTATTAAATCATGGAATAAATTAAGTCCACAATTAAGAAATGCACCTACTCTAAATAGATTCAAACAAGCAAATAAAAATCATACAATAAAACCCCCCAAATTTTACATTGCCGGATGTAGAATATTAAATATAATTCACACTAGACCGAGACATAGATCCAGTAGCTTGAATGCTGATCTTTTTCGTGTGCATTTGGCTAATGATCCAGGCTGTATATGTGGGTGTGCATTTGAAGATGCAATTCATTATATATTAGAATGTTGTCTTTACAACGAAGCAAGAGAAGAATTGAAATTAAGACCAGTTTTTCTTAACGAACTTAAAATTGAAGTCCTACTTTTTGGTGATGACACCTTAACTGAGATGCAGAATCTGCAAATTTTCAAATCTGTACAACTTTACATCAAACGAACAAAACGTTTTACCCATTTATGATCACAACACCCCCCTCCCAAATATATATTTGATTAATTAATCAATCAATCAATCAATCAATTTCATCTCAGATACAAGTATGGTAAAAATGCTTATATTATATAATTTCATGCTTTTTGTTTTGTATTTTGTTTTTTATTGTGTCTCGTTTTTTTCATTTTTCAAAGAATTTATTTATAATGTTGTATATTGTATTTTACTATTGCTGACGCATGTACTATTGTAGTTATTTATTATGTGGAGAGGACCCTTGTAAATTGTTATAATTTGTGTCCAATCCAATTGTTATAATATTTAGCAATAAAATATGTTTAATCTAAAGCTAATCTAATCATGTCTATACGATTCCTGACTGAGCACTTTGACCATGTCTATACGATTCCTGACTGAGCACTTTGATTATGTCTATACGATTCCTGACTGAGCACTTTGACCATGTCTATACGATTCCTGACTGAGCACTTTGACCATATCTATACGATTCCTGACTGAGCACTTTGACCATATATATGCGATTCCTGACTGAGCACTTTGATTATGTCTATACGATTCCTGACTGAGCACTTTGACCACGTCTATGCGATTCCTGACCGAGCACTTTGACCATGTCTATACGATTCCTGACTGAGCACTTTGACCATGTCTATACGATTCCTGACTGAGCACTTTGACCATGTCTATACGATTCCTGACTGAGCACTTTGACCATGTCTATACGATTCCTGACTGAGCACTTTGATTATGTCTATACGATTCCTGACTGAGCACTTTGACCATGTCTATACGATTCCTGACAGAGCACTTTTACCATGTCTATACGATTCCTGACTGAGCACTTTGACTCTATACGATTCCTGACTGAGCACTTTGACCATGTCTATACGATTCATGACTGCGCACTTTGACCATGTCTATACGATTCCTGACTGAGCACTTTGACCATGTCTATACGATTCCTGACTGAGCACTTTGAATGTCTATACGATTCCTGACTGAGCACTTTGACCATGTCTATTCGATTCCTGACTGCGCACTTTGACCATGTCTATACGATTCCTGACTGAGCACTTTGACCATGTCTATACGATTCCTGACTGAGCACTTTGACCATGTCTATACGATTCCTGACTGAGCACTTTGACTATGTCTATACGATTCCTGACTGAGCACTTTGACCATGTCTATTGTCTATTGTTAATAAGGGATATAAAACACGGGGATTACGTCCTATATAAATGTATAGGGTCGACTTTTTCCAGCTATCAAATATAAGATTGGGTCATCATAAAAACGTAGATATCTAAATTAGTGTACACGACTCGCTTCTTGAATAACCTTGATCAAGTAAGCTCATATTCAAAACATTGGTTTGATTTTGATTGATTTTTGGTGTTTTAAGGTCACTTTCAGCAATATTTCAACTACATCATGGCGACCAGTTTTAGTGGTGGAAGAAGTCGGATTACCCGGAGAGAACCACCGACCATGGGCAAGCAACTGGTAAACATTATCAGTTGTGGCTGCGAGTCGAGTGCACTCTTTCTTAGTTCACCTGGACCAAAGGTCCAGGTGAACTATTGCCATCACTTGGCGTCCGTCGTCTGTAAACTTTTCACATTTCAAGCTTCTTCTCCGAAACCACAGGGCCAATTGTAACCAAACTTAGCAGGAATGTTCCTTGGATGGTCCTCTACAAAGTTTCTGTTTTTCGTTTTAGTCGGATATTCAACATGGCTGCCAGGGCCAATAATATGCTCTGATTGGCTGAAATTTCAAAGATCTTCTTCTCTGAAACTAATGAACTGACTGAACCCAAACTTTAAATGAATGATCATTGGAATGTCCTTTACCAGTTTCTGTTTTTTATGCCGATCGGAAATCGAAGGTGGTCGCCATCGCAGGACATAGATTAACATTGGACCCTATGGGAAAATGTTCAAATGTCTTCTTCTCAGAAACTATAAATATGATTAAAGCCAAACTGTACATGAATGTTCATTGGATAGTCCTCTACAATCTTAAGTTTTTTTTATTCCGATTGGAAATTCAAAATGGCGGCTACGGCAGGACTTAGTTTAACATTGAACCCTATGGGAAAACTGTTTCAAAATGCTTCTTCTCTGAAACCACTTGGACAATTGAAACCAAACTGACCAGGAATGATCATTGGAAGGTCCTCTACAAATTTTCTGTTTTTTATGCCGATCGGAAATCCAAGATGGCCACCACCGCAGGACATAGATCAACATTGGACCCTATGGAAAAATGTTCAAATGCCTTCTTCTCAGAAACTACAAATATGATTAAAGCCAAACTGTACACGAGTGTTCATTGGATGGTCCTCTACAAACTTTAGGTTTTTTGTTCCGATATGATATTCAAAATGGCGGCTACGGCAGGACTTAGTTTAACATTGGACCCTATGGGGAAAATGTTTCAAAACGCTTCTTCTCTGAAACCACAAGGACAATTGAAACCAAACTGCCCAGGAATGATCATTGGAAGGTCCTCTACAAACTTTCTGTTTTTTATGCCGATCGGAAATCCAAGATGGCTGCCACCGCAGGACATAGATTACCATTGGACACTATGGGAAAATTTTCAAATGCCTTCTTCTCAGAAACTACAGATATGATTAAAGCCAAGCTGTACAGGAATGTTCATTGGATGGTCCTCTACAAACTTTAGGTTTTTTGGTCCGATATGAAATTCAAAATGGCGGCTACGAATTCAAATACTTACTCAATGGAGAATGCGATTATGTTTCAAAATAATAAAACGAATGAATAGCTTCATAGTAAGTGTGAAAGTGATAAGAACAACATTATAAAGGAATCTATGATCAATAAGAGCGATATTATTATTAAAAGTAAGAAAAGAGAAGCTCAGTTACATAAAGAGAGAGTCAA
Organism: Bathymodiolus septemdierum; assembly: GCA_963383655.1. Lineage (NCBI taxonomy): Eukaryota > Metazoa > Mollusca > Bivalvia > Mytilida > Modiolidae > Bathymodiolus > Bathymodiolus septemdierum. The sequence goes on from OY726527.1 coordinate 9,150,279, forward strand.
AATAATCGATGATAAAATAAAAGTTAAGCATGACCAAGATGAACGTAAAATACAACAAAGAGAGGCTATTCAGATGTTATTTAGTACAGATGGTATTTGGAACTCAGAGGAGGAAATAGAAAAACAACTGGACAAGGCTCAGACTAAGAAAGATAAAATTCAGCAATTGAAAAGTCAAATCAATATTTATAAAGAAAAACAAATTTTACAAATATCATCGGATGACAACAAATTATTAATGTTTAGCCAGAAAGGGAAACAGTTTGATGTGGAAAAGCTTAAAGCGAACCTTCTTATGTTAATAGAAATGCGAGCCCTACAAAATCGTTCAGCCTTCATTACCAAAACATTGAATGATGATCCACAAAGTTTGGTCAATAGTTTAATTGCACATACTTGGAGTGAGAATGGTAGAGATACAGAATGGAAAGGGATGATTTTGTCACATGCTGATGCAATTTGTAAGGTTATTGCTGCTGAGCAGTTCATAATTTGAAAACTAATTGTTTGCTAAACCGTTTAAAATATACCTCACCTGGTGATCTACAATTTGAAACATAATACCTTGAAAAAAGGTGAAATGTATCAGTGGCGGATCCAGAGGGGGTTCAGATAGTTTGAACCTGTCTGTCCCTTTAATTATTTCAAAAATGTAAAAAAAAAAATCTTTTATTTTGCCATAAATGGTCTTTAAAAAATAGCAATCTTCCATTTTAAAATGACTGGATCTGCACCTGTGTATCCTCAAATAAAAGACTAAACAATTGGTATGTGTTGCTTCTCCGCTACCCACGCAACACTACGGAGAACCAAAGACTTGTTGGTTCGGATCAGAATAATGTGTCCGAGTGGAGCGACATATCTACCCGCAGAAGGTTGTTTCAGTGAGCTACCACTATAAACTAATTCAAGTAGGGGTGTGGATCTAGTACAAAGCGGATATCATTAACATCTCGTCGAATGTAACTTGTTCTCGTCATGACATAGCTGCCACATTTTGCGCTAAGCAATAATCACTCACTAATTATATATTTGCTTGATGGTGTTTAACGACATTTTTAAACAATATTTCAGTTATATAGTGGCGGTCAGTTTTATTGGTGGACTAAACCGGAGAAAATCATCGACATGCCGTAAGTCACTGACAAACTTTATCACATAATGTTGCACGCCGCGCCTTGAGCGGGAGTCGAACCCACAACATCAGTGCTGATAGGCACCGATTGCATAGGCAGTTGTAATTCCAACTACCATATGATCACGGCTATGACGTCCCCACTAACTTTATACACGAGGTACTTATTTCCTTTATTGCAGTTATGTTCAAGCATCAGATCATCAAGAGAAACAACGTGGATATTCAGATCTGAGGGATCGTAGTGGTCGTATGGTAGTTGGATTTACAACTATCTGTGCAATCAGAGCCTATCACCTTTAAAGTTGTGCTTTCGAATCCCGTTCATGGCGAGGTGTACTCGATACAACATTATTTGATACAGTTTGTCAGTGTCTTGCGGCAAGCCGGTTGTTTTTTTCGGTGTCGTCCACCAATAAAGCTGTCTGTAACGATATAACTGAAATATTGTTGAAAGTGGTGTTAAACACCATTTTTGGAGTTAGGAGAACCGATTTGCCCCTTTCTATGATTTTTTTGTTTTGTTTGTTTTGGAACTGTGGTATTTTTTTTTCATTTTATTATTAAGAAAAAAAAAAGCTTATCGTTCCGTAGAAACCGCCAATAATTCAAATGTTAATCGGAGAGATCTACGTGAAACGAGAAAATTGTTATTCGCTAAAGGTATACAGGCTGTCAGAATGGATTATTTTGTTTATACTAAAAGTTGCCAATATTCGAATCTTTATACTAATTACAGTTGAAATTTTTCATAATATCATACGTAGATATGTAAATACGTAGAACGAAGAAAATACGTCGCTGTTTGAATTTCTTGCATGCAGTAAAGAATTCAATGTATTAATTCTAACGAATTTACATGCAACATGCTTCCTGGTTATTGATAGCAGTTATCAGTGTTCGGCAAACCTCGGAACTGTAGCCGACTTATAATTAGGTCGTGTTAATGGCGATTCCACCAACAGACATTCGAATTCTTTTCACTAATTACGACATTATAACATATTTTTTAAACCTAACTATAAAACATCGAATATTGGCAACTTTTAATATAAACAAAAAAAAATCTATTCTGACAGCCTTTAAGTGGATCGCTGATAGGGAGAGGGTTGTCACACCCAACTTCTTATTTTATATCTGAATTCGGGAGGGGAGGGGCCAAGTCCAGCCATTGTGTTCAGCAAGGAATTTGTCGTCATCATTGGTATGGGTTTTTTTGCTACCACCATTTAGGAGGCATATTGCAATGCATCTGATCATTTGTTGGTTCTCTTCCTCACAGGAGCAATGGTTTTTTTTTGGAATATTGCGGATGACGATAACATGTCTGATAAAATTTCATGTAATCTTGAACTTTATACTTCTTTATTCATTAAAAAAAATTAAGACCAACTACCTATTTAAAAATGCATATTGAGGGTGAATATATTACATTAGATAGTGTTTGAATATAAACGTCACTCGTCTTGAATTCGCCTATTAAAGTAACAAAGCTGGTACTAATAAGTAAATCGACAATGTGTATTTTTTTTTTTTGCTTCGATGGTACGTTATGAAAAGGAACTAGAGATGACACAAACATTAAATTATATCGACCTTGACATTGTTAAAACCCTTCTTGCACGTGTACCACGGACGCTGTGGATGTTTTAATGACAATGTGTCATTTCAACCTGCTTTCAACATTCGTTTAACACGCGTTTTACATTGCTATAAATAGAATTTAATTTCATAGTTGGATTAACTCTATCTTTACTGCATCAAGATGCAATTATTTTTCTCGATAATTCTTTGTTGGTGAATAATATAATATTCACCATCCAGATAAGTCGACATAAAAGTGAAATAATATGTGTTTACAAGATTGTGTTAGAAGTGTCATGATTTTTTTTTATTATCTATGCAGTTGAATTATTACAATATTCAAAGAGTGTGTGATCAATTTATATGCTCATAAGTTTTATCTTAATGCCTGAAAATTGTATCAGAAGTGGAAAATGTTCGCCATATTTAAAATGCTTTCAAGTTCTGAGGTATCTTTTCAGTATTTTCAAATTTAAATAACGTTATACATATACTGGTAGTGCCTAGCCTATACCATTAACATCATGTTGTGATATTTCAAAAAAAAATTCAAAACGAACGATCTGAGTTCTATAAAAATTGATGTTGAATCATGAAAAACTGGAAACTTTACAACCCATTATTAGACCTGTAGGATGTCTATGTGAAAACATCATCTTGTATACATATCAAGTAACTCTTATTGTTTTTGATTCATTCTTGTTTTCAAATAAAATATTGAAGGACACTTGAGAAATTTTGATAAAAACAAATTGATATCGATTTTAGACTGTTTTTTTATCTGTATATATCTGATTTCTGTATGCACATGAAACTGTGTTTTCCTTCACCAATAATACTGACCTCCACGATATAGTTGAAATGGTATTGAAAGGGGCGTTTAACACCATAGCCCTAACCCAATATTGTTTCTTTGATTTTAAGTCTAAGACCCTTAAAAAGACATTATGCCGAACGAAAATAACCATAATCCTACAGGGACTCGCACAATTTGTTATGCTCTCAGTTAGATGGTTAAAGTTGATGCTTGTTCATGGTACTTTTTCCGAAATTCCTGAAATGATTATTACAGGTAAACTGACCATATAACAATTCAAAACATGGGAGTGAGGGCTGTTACGGTACGGCCAACCAAACCAGCAGGTTAAATCATCAATATAGACTACGTTTAACTGCAAATAATTACATTTGGTGTGAATACGCCTGGAGAAAAACATTGGTTATACTTGATAACCTGGGTTGGTATTGTGACGTCACGAAAATATTCATTCGCCACAGACAAATTCAAATAGTCCCATGAAATAATCGTCGTTAAAATCGAAGAATCATGAAATGTTGTTTTCAAAATTAAATTGTAAGGAATTTTTCCATTTTTGAACAGTTTACACGTAAACTGCCCCAAACAAGGTTATATAATATAAACATTTATTTGTATTGTCATTCATTGTTTTAAGCATTTTTCATTTCACATGCAAAATACCTGTTGATGGATTTAATTTATTTGATATTAATATTGTGACTTTAATTCAAATTTGGAGCATTACTCTCAGTTTCCAGTGATTTCCTTGAGTAGCACCCGAGTACGTAAGTTTATTTTTTTCGCTCTCTCGAGATTTTATTACTATCAAGTTGAGTTCAAATGGGCCAAGTGGTATTTTCAGAAAGATTAATATGTGAAAAGTTTGGAGGATGGCAGTCACAAATTGATGGTAATAGATGACATAACCATAAGTTGAGCTAGCAAGCAGGAGGAAAATATAGCTGTAATTGCACAATGTTGTTTTTGTTGCTTGTTGTCCAAACGTCCTGCTTCATATTTAAAAATATAGTGTCGTGGACTTTCTTCTTTTTATAACGAAACACTACATCACAAATCAATTTATTAATACAAAAGGTTCACATTAATAAATATACCAACAATGTCATCACAAGTAAGTGTCAAATTAATTTTTTGAATATCGGGCGACTCTACGGTCAATATCGGGTTTTGCAAGCATTTGAATGATCTCGGTAGATCCTGCAATACTTAGATCTGCTTCTTCAGGCCAGACCTTTATATGTTCTTTCAAAGTACTCTTCAGAAATGAAACATATAATGGTGCTACACCTACAACCTGAAAAAAAAATTGCAAGTTATTTCAGAATCAGTATTATATTAGGACATTGTTTCAAAATTAGTATTAAAATATAACATTAAACTGTTTTTATTATCTACCTTTTAACATCAAGTTTGAATTATGACACGTTAATTCATGCTTGAAACGTGTCTATTTGCAACCTGTTTTATGCACATAGTTAATTACATTGTTTTAATCTTTTAGAATATTAATTAATATCATGAACTCACAACAGAACTAAGCATCCTGCGTCGATCTGATTTTTGTTTGTGTGATTCGTATTCTCGCGAAATATATGTACACGTTAGTGTGAGCTCAATCCAAAAGATGACTTTCCTCTCAAACTGTTCATCTCGTCTTGATCTCGTTTTTCCTCGTGTGATTAATATTCCCGCGAAATATATGTACACGTCAATTCAAAAGCATGATTAAGCGTGTCGTGTTTAAAATACTAATTCTGTTATCAATTTAGTAATTAGAATCAAACATTCTATCAATTCTAAATTCAATAAAGATAATACCAATATATATTCATAAGCACATAGATCTTGTAGATAATCGAAGTATAATGAAATAACTAAAATATATACAAATAACTTGAGAACAATGATGTCCAAGACATTACATAAAAAACTAACAAATAACTTGAGAACAATGATGTCCAAGACATTACATAAAAAACTAACAAATAACTTGAGAACAATGATGATGTCCGAGACATTGCACAAAAAACTAAAGATCGAGCAAACCGAACCCAACTATCAAAAAACAGTGTTAACCCGGTGCTCCGTGCGGGTCAATAACAGTAGAAAAAAGACTGATCCCAGCACTTTTTGTTGTACATATTTATTCAAGTTGTTCCCTTCCAGAATATAGCTTAAATACTGTTCACTGGACGTTAAGCCGTGATAAATATATCACTAGACATGTTGCACATTTTGCAAAACATCTTTTTCAACAAACACTATTTAACTTATCTTCAGGAAATGTCAGTCTAGGGCAAAACACTTTCAATAACTTTCTGCAACGACTACATATTAGTGATTTTGCATTCATTTGCCTTTCATGTATGGTGTAAATATTTCATGTTTGCTAATCTGTATTCGGTTCTTCCTACTTTTGTTTTTAACTATGCATTTCTTTGTATTTATCCTTTATTCCTTCGTATTCTGTTGAGGCGTGTTTTTTTTTCAAGTTCAGTGACACCTTTGATTATCTTTAAATTGTTCAACCGCAAACATTATCATTGATAATGACATAAGGACAATTGTTGATTAAAGATTAAAGGATTAAAGAAATTGATATAGGCTGTCGTAAGAATATTTTTATAATATTAATACGAACCATTAACCGCACTCACTGAATGTATATTATGATATTTGCAATCTAATTTTTATTTGTCTCACATAGTGCATTCTCATATTTTTGAATGCACTCCACCAACTTAAGCAAACCGCATCGGTGATGTAATGGATAGCGTGCTCTCTTCGAGTGCGGTAGATTGGGAGTTCAAGCCACAGTCTGGTCAAACCAAAGACTTAAGAATGAGTGAGTAAAAACAAAGACCGGTTGGCTCGGAATCGGGATACTGTGTCCGAGTCTACCCGCGGATTTTTGTTTATAAAGTGAGCTAGCACTATAACAATCCAATTAAGAGTGTTACTCTACTGCAAAGTGGACACCGTCATCAGCATTTCATTAAATGTAGCTTGTTGTCATGATAAAGCTGAACAATTTATCATTTTGGCATTAAACAGGAAACACTCGCTCACCTTTAGCATCTTGATCTCTGTTGACAAGTCCGCGCAACTTCCAGAAGACAGCGTTTTCAGTATTTGTATATTCACAAGTCAACATTCATTAAGACACCCACGTTTTCACTTTTTCACTTTTTTTCTGTCATCTATCCCTAGTTGTTAAATTAACCTGCAGATAATGACTGTCTTCATTCCATCAATACATTTATGCAATGGAACGTTTTCTATGTGGTAATAAACGTCTGAAGCTTTGCTTAACTGATTGATGTCGTTATCTCCAACGTGCAAAATTCTCTAGGGTCTAAATAAAATTAATTGAATAAGGACATCACAAAGATGCTGTCGTGTCCCCACTGTATCCCAAAGTATGAAATTGTACGCGACCTGCCTGAAGGTTATGCCTTTGAATAAGTTTTATATTTTTCCTGTCATCTATCCCTCGCGTTTTAAATTGTTTGAATAAGCTACGATGATGAGTGCCTTCATTTCATATAACGCATAAAGACAATGGAAGAAATGTCTAATGCTTAGCTTACCTTGCTGATATCTCTAATCTGTTGAAATCCACGCAGGGTTTAAATAGGTGGTAAATATGATCTAACTGGTCTATGTGATCTGTGATGTAATTTGATCCTTTGAATTCTTTCCGTAAATCAAATGCAATGCCATCTGGTAGTCGGTAATATTCGACGGCACATCAGATAGTACGATGAAAAGCCAGAAGAATCATACATTTGTATACATGAACGAGAGGTCCAACATAGGCTTTCCAGTTCTTCCTTTGTTCAGATTCCAAAGTCCCTAACATGTTGAGCAGTGTATGGTTGAATCTCTCGGACGAAACATTAGCCTGTGTGTGATAACTGGTAGTACGAAACTTGGTGATCCTGTATAGTTCCACGATAACCTTGGATTCAAATTTTGCAACTTTGTCTGATACCATAATGTACTATGTAGGTGTTGAATAGCACTTTAGCGGCTGTGCGTGTGATCTGGCTACATGTGGGACTGGCCTGTGGAAATCTTGTACATTGTTAACTAGTGTGGCTCTGTGGTGCGAAGGTGTTTTTCTGCGTATGCATCTACCACAACGGGAAATCCACTCTCCCGCATCTTAAGCCATACATGGCCAGTAAAAGCGCTCCTTCATGTCCCGTCAACAATGACAACGTTCTATCCTTACCAGGACGACCCATATCATTGTGCATTGCCTCACGTACAGTTGTAATGTGTGCTGACGGCAATACAGGCTGCCGTTTCACTTGTTCATCACTGGTAGCTTGTCGATAGAGTATGTCATTGATGATACAGAAATGAAAGTACAGGCGTATAAAGATGCTGTATCCATTTTCGTTACCATGTTTCGCTGAATTCGCGTCACTTCGAAATCAGTACTTGGTCATTTCGGCACATTGGATGTCATTTTTGTTCTTAGTTATATGTATAATTCGGCACCTATGTATAATTAATGTTTTTTTTTCATTTGTGTATTTGAAAATCGTCATTTTGTTCAATATTTGTATGCGAACGACACGCGTTAGTATAAACATATTTTATTAATTAATTCATTATTACACATTATGATAATACACATAAATTATGTAGACATTTAAATTAATCAATAGGTTTCTGAAACAAGTGGTTATACTTATGTCAATCCGTATCCCTGTTCTTATCTGGTGTTCAAGGTTTAATCAGTATCGAAAGGTAGAAGTTAATTGAGAATTAATCAAGTGTTAATCAGTCGTTGTCATTGTTATTTGGTGTGCTTTAGTAAGAAAAAAAGAAAAGAAAAAGAAACAAACAAATGAAGTGCAAGGGTTCAAGTGCTTTTTTTTTTAACAAGTTTAAGTTGTGTGAATATGGTTAAGAGGTGAATCATTTACTACTTATGATGAACTTCTGCACGTATAAGAATATATCTGTATTTAGGGTATCGTTAAGTCTGTAGATCCAAACAATAATAAATCCGTATTTAAGTTAATTGATAAATTAATGGTGTGAATATATCTCAGTCTTGTTGCATTGTGACGGGGACAATGTAGCAGAAAATGGGCCGTGGTTTCTGTTGCCCCACATTGACAGAATGGGGAATTTACAATGTTTTTACGAAATAAGTGATGATTGAGAGCTGCACTGCATACGCAACCTAGCGTGTAAAATTTGTCCCAGTCGAGTACCAATATAATAATAACTGGGTTTAGTATTGTTTTGAGGTTGAAGGTTTGATTTAATTATCTGAACAGATCTGCTTGATTTAAGGGAATACGATACAGAAGCAAGGGCAGATAATTACTTTGCCGAATACCGCATGTTGTTTTTGCGACGTCACAGTAACGAGCGCGACATTTTCCGCGGAAGTTGCATCGACGTGATAAAAAGCCGATTGCGTAAAAATTTGAAAGCACCTGCTTCAAGCCGAATAATCATAAATGCCGTTTTTAAAAGAAGGAGAAATACGCTGTTGGAAAAAATGTTCAGAGCACTTGAAAGAGTTGGATAGGAATGTTGGTGAGACAGAGGTAGACCAGACAGACGCAAACCCTGGAACTTATTATAAAGATATATGCTGGCAGGATGGGAGACGAATAGTTGAACTAAAAACACTAGCAGAGCAAATAAACGCGTGTGACGGTTGTGATACACCGTTAAATCTAATGAACATTGAGCAAGAACGTTTGCATGGGTTCGGCAGTTACGTATCTATTCGCTGTACAACTATAGTCGTTCTCTTTCATTTATTTCATTCTCCGGTTGCGTTGCCCTTTCATCCAATCCAAGGAAAACGGCGGGAAAGACTCCACGACGTTTTACCTATTAAAATACATTGTAGGGTAATTTGGCGCCGAAATTGACGATATCTAGGTTTGTCATGAAAAATGCACGTTTTTGTTCTGTAGCTAGAAAACAAGCACATGTACCCCATTACTTTTTGTTAAAATTCTAAATAAAATCATTGCGAGAATATCATGACAAAATATTAAGAAAATATCAATTGTCATTTTTTTTCTACATGCAAATTTATTCATGAAGAAACCACTAAATAATCCATATTCCACAAATAAGTAGAATTTTTGGACTACTTAATCTATTATTGGCAATGTACATGTTCATCATCTTTGAACGAAATTATCATAGGAAGCTATTGCAAAAAACCGGATGCAATTATCTTTTACCGTTTTGAAATTGTGATATTTTCTTTACCGCTATAAAAATTCGTATTTTAAAAATTTGTCGAAAAATGGTCGAAATTCGATCGTAAATATCTCGAAAACTAAGTCACGAAGGTATATTTTTCTTTGCATATTTGGAAAGAGCATGTCGAAATTGACCAAATCACGAATTTTCATGAAAAAATCAATTGGCAATCCCTACTGTATCGTATTCCCTTAATATGTTCTGGCTGTTGGTTCCATAGTTGTACACTGGAGGTATCAAATAGCTTGCGTAGAGCGATGTTCGAGTGCATATTGGAAGAATACGTGAGGTATGACGAGTATTATGGTCATGGATCATGCCGAAATTTTGCGGAATTAAGTTACTAAGATATTGAGGAGTTAGATTATTTGAAATCTTATAAAATTGAATCGTTCTATGCCTTTCCCTTCTATCTTTCAATTTTTCCCACCCGGTTTCAATATATAGATTACTTAGGGATACACATCTGGTACCCCCAGTCACGATTCTAGCAGCCTCAACCTGAACATTTTCTAGTTTGTTAATTAGCATTAGAGTCTTGGTATCCCAAACAACATCCGCATATTATAGTAATGGTCTTATAAAAGTAATATAAATTGTTTCTAGAGTTTTCCGATCCAGTATAAATTTGAATTTCCTAAAAATGTTAACACGTGAGAATGCTTTTTTAGTTGTCATGTCAATATGTTTATTCCAATTACCATCGTCAGAAAGTTGTAGTCCAAGTTGTTTATGTTCAGTAACAGTTAGGTTGATGGGGTTTATTTAATTTTCGAGAGATAGTCATGGTTTCAGTTTTCTGTGGATTAAAATTTACCAGCCATTTTGTAGACCACGACACGCGTTGACTTGATAATGTCTTAATGTAGTATTATTTCGTTCTCCCTCCAAATGACACATTTACTGTAGGGTTCTTCTATTTTTTATTTAGACACAATTATTTCATATAATCTCTAATATCTAATATCCCTGCAATTAAAATAAACAATATAAATAGAAAGTCAATGAAAAGAAAGATAACTCTTTCTTATATATTATCATAATTACAGTAAAAATTACAATACAAGGTAACTCAATGTGATTACACGATTTGTATTAAAGAAGTGACCTGGAGGTCATGAAGTCATCAAAAGGTTTAGAGTGATGAAGCAAGCAAATACAAATGTACATCTTATTTTCCGGAATACAATAAATGTAAATAAAATATGATATTACAAATGAACAAAACTAATAAACATCATAATACGCAAAGCTAGCATAAGCTTCTTACACCAATTAATGCAATAAGCTAAATAACTTATTAACTAAATTAATTAATAAAAACAAAGCAAAACAAAAGCAAAGCAACAGTAAAATAGAATACACTGATTCTTACCTCACATGAGGTGTAAAGGATTTCTTTATTAGATCTCCATAGGTGGATCGGTGATGAAACCAATTCAATTTTACCTGTATAACAAAAGAGTTATTTTACTTTGACTGTTTAATATAGTCATGACATTTTAATAAACAAAAATACACACGACTGTATTTATAAATTACTGTTTACCATTTGCCTGTTTTAAAATCTTAACTGCTCTCACTCCTCTGACATTCTTAGTTGTAAACTTGTTAGGATAATAAATTTAATTAACAGTCCATTTGTTAATTTAAATTATCAACTTTGATATACATAAGTATTATTTACAAAATTTAAAAGGTTTAATCTGTAGTCAAGTTTATCATTTATTTTACACTTTCAACTATCATTCAAATGACTCGTATTCAAATTTATACAATTTCATACAATCCATTCATACTGTACATACATGTTAACCTCTGGGAACTGCTAGGGGGGAGATCTCCCCCCTACCAACTCTTCTAAGGGGGAGATTTTGTGCGTCGCCTTTAAACGCATGTTACAACTGGAGATTTGTAAATTTTTGGCTGGAGATTTGGTCTCATAACTGGAGATTTTTTATCGACGTATTTGATGCATGTTTTTATTGTTAATTGATGTTTTCTTTTTTGTTTGTTTCAGTATTGAACCAACTGCATCCCATTTCAATATATATTGTTTACATTTCTGTCTTATTAGTAGTGTTTCATATGATGAATGAAGGATAAAAACTGTATTTATAATTTATTCATAATCAAAGCAATAACAATGAAGACATAATGCTCTGAAATATAAAGTCATAGAGCACTAAAATTAAAAAGTCACTTTGGTGCGTTGGGTGATAGCATACGTTTTGGCATTCTTGTGGTTTATCAATTCCATCCTGGAACTTAGTCCTTAAATAATACTTTGATCGGCTTTGGTCCCAAACAAGCCATAACAACTCAATCCGAGATGAATTCATTGCACGTTTGATCGAAATAAGAAGTTTTCCTCGGCATCAAAAGTTGTCCGACTCCTGTTTGCACAACGGTTTAAAACTATTTTTAATTGCCGCTATCACACTTCTAATCATATAAGCGTGTGCCACAAACCCACTTCCTTATCCCCAATTAACTGTCAATCAGTGGATAATTGTTGTATAATCATCAACACCTTAATTAATCACCATGACCCAATTTACCTGTAAAGGTGTCAAACAGATCAATAACCGGATATCATTTAAACACCTTTACCATTTGTTACTCTCGGCGTTTTTCATCAGCGCGGGAGTTCCAAATGGGGAATTTCCAGAAATATTGATCGCAAAATGTAGGTCAAGATTTTATTGTACTTGATTTTTTTGTTGGGGGAGATCGTCCGGGAGGAAAAGGTGTGTGCGGGAGATTAATGTCTCCCGCGCATGAGACCCAGTCCATGCGGGAGATAGGGCTCTTACGCGGGAGACTCCCGCGAAAAGGGGGAGGGTTAACAGGTATGCATACAGGATAAAATTATGAATATGGACATTTAGTATCATTAGAGTTTAGAAAAGAAAGTAACTGACTGACCTTAGAAAAGAAATAAGTTCTCCAAATAATTAGATTTTCAACTTCTGAATCCCAGCTCTAAATTTCAATGTTGCGCAGAGATACATCAAAAGCAATATGGTGTCGTATAGAATTTAAGACAATAGACAAAGGAATTTACCGCCAAAATTAGAAGTGACCAATGAAGATAAAGTAATAGTGCGGTTCAACGAACCATGGATAGAAATGGTTAGAGTTAAATATAGTAGAACCAGTCCGTGATTATATCATGTCCGTCAAACAGGTCTATAGTAAAATCAATTAATCAAAATAATATCAACATACTTAATTACAGTTTGTAATTAATCTATAATAAAAGAAAGTAATTACATAATTCCGTTTAATTAACTTATTACCAATGACAATACTGAAAAAGAATAGAAATACAAAAACATAAAATGATTAAAATACAGACTATCACATAAATATGACTGAAAAAATATCATATGAGCGTCTGCAATGTGTACATAGCATAGCTGTATAGTAAGCATCGAGCGATTATTAGTCTCGTGGTCATTTTCCCATATTTACCAATTAGTTCATTCTTATTTGAAAGGGTGAACGAATCATGCTCAAATTTATTTAAATAATTTAAAAATAAAAAATAAAACATTCTTGCTTCACAATATTGTTTTGATGTATGTAATATTAAATAAAGAAACAGTTTCAGAGTTCATACATTTTATTTCATCATGATCATAATTAAATAATAAAAGTTAACAACATACTAAGTAACAAGGACATACAAGATAGAAGAAATTATGCATTCATGCACAATTCAATTATATATGCACTACGGTATTATAAAGTCAATGGTGTACATGTATCAATACACAATACAGTTCATTTACTGGGCGGATGGTCCATAAACAAGAGCACATTCCCGGAGCAGCGGACTATACGGGCTAGCACTTCTAGCTGTCTGTCTGGGTAGACGATGAGATGACTAACTGTAAGATCTCATCGTAGGATGCCAAGAGCTTTACTATAGAATTGTCGGTGACGGAATCGAATAACCTATCGACAACTATAGATGGATTCTGAAAGGAAAAAAAAAACATTTTCATTTTAATTGATATAAAGGGTAAAATTTATTATTTCTTTTATATATATTTTTATTCGCCATCTGATATATTTTTTTTGCATTAATCAAATATAATTAAATTACTTGATCAATTATGCCACGATAATGACACCTTTATAATCACAAATCACATCTATCATTAGTTCTTATATAAAAATTAATCTAATTACGTTAATTGAATTGCATACTCGTATTTAACCTTAGACGATTTATTTAGGTTTGAGTTATGGTGTTTAGCGCCACTTTCAACAATATTTCAGTTACATCGTCAGTTTTAATGGTGGAGAATACCACAGCAAGTCACTGACGAACCTTATCACATATGTTGTATCGAGTACACCTCGCATGAAAGGGGTTCGCACTCTCGAATTGTTTGCATAATCATTTAACTTTAAATGAGTTATTCAGAGCTGAGACGAATACATGTACAACATTACTACAAAATAAAATAACAGATTAAATTGTGCATCTAGCCTATACATCTATTAAAATCTAACCTCAGTTTCAGCTGTTTTTAATCCAGTCTAACTGCACAGAGTGTTTTGCTGCTTTTCTGTGCTGGTATAGTCTTGTAGTGGTAGTTGTTGTATTTCTGGGTTTTGTTGTTTGCGTGTAATTGGACGTCTTAGTCCCACATTTGAGGGTGCTGATCACTGTCTGCCATTGATTGTCCTTTGCCAAATACGGATAAAACTATAGAGTATATATTTTTATGTTAAGTTTTCTAGTGTCATCTAGTCCTCGTTGACCTATTGGCCCACCACCATTAAAACTGAAGTCATAGCGTACATTTTCTGGGTCGAACAACTCTAGGAATAATTTTACAACTAATTTTAATTCCTAAAGCAAATAATATAATAAATAAAATATATAAGATATAGATTAAGTAGAATATTTTTAGTTCAGTAAATGATGGTAAATATTAGAATATTACATAAATAAACACCTGTACCCCATGTTCCTGCACCATGCGGAATACTGCCTTTGACCAGTGGAATGCACAGCCCTAGATTGGTGTATGTGGAAAACGTTGTCCGAGTGTCAGTATTGCATGTACGATGCTGCTATCGTTGACACTGCAGTGCCTCTTGTCTAAGACGGACCTGGTTTGTACTCTGTATGCAGTTGTCGTCTGATTAGAGTATCTTTTTTATGACAAAGTTTTCTGATGTCATCGAATCCTCGTTTACCTTTCGGTTCAACACCATTAATTTTCTGGGCCGAACAACTCGAGGAATAATTGTACAACTAAAGTTGTGGTCAAATTTCTTTTGGGACTGCATTCCTTTCAGTTTATTGATTGTTAGACGTCACTGTATATGACGTTGAAATTCTCTGAGGTAATTATTTCATCTGCAGTGTTTGGAATACGGTCTTCAGCATGGTCCAGAGTAGAGTATCAAACTTTGCCAGTATCATGACACACAGCTGTATGTATGATGTAGGTAATGGTGGTATAGGTGTTAATGCAGGAACAGTTGTCGGTGATGTAGATGTTGACGCCGGAACAGTTGTAGGAAATGCTGTGTCTGCTGCTTTCGGCATAACTCATGCGAACACTACATTCCCATATATAAATAAGATAACATTTTAGTATGCAATTCCAATATTAATAAATTAATATAATGTAGGTGTTCAATATTATTGAGTGGTTGTTCGTGTGAGAATAGCCTGTGCACATATTGTAAGGGGGTCAGTTATGTAGTATTATGTGGTTCTTCCAATAATAACAAGTTTCTGTAGGGTTCTACTATTTATTACATATACAAACATATATCCCTGTACAATGTCAATGAAAAGAAAGATAACTCTTTCTAATATATTTGTAAACATGTATTGTGGTTACGGTAAAAAAGACAATACTGTAACTCAATGTGATTACACATAATTTATACTAAAGACGTTAATTGGGGGTCATGAACTAATCAAAATATTTTGAATCATGACGGAGAACGCAAATACAAATATTTCTTTATGTACATTTTAGTTTCAAGAATATATGTTATATACAATAAATATGAAAATACAAATATAATATCATATTAAAAAGGAACAACGCTATAAGCATCATAATAAGCAAAATTAGCATAAGCTTCATCCGCCAATTAATGCGGTTAGCTAAATAACTTATTAACAACATTAATAATGAAGCAAAGCAAATCAACAGATAACTCATACACTTTCATACAATCCACTCATACAACTTTCATACAATCCACTCATACACTTTCATACAATCCACTCGTACACTTTCATACAATCCACTCATACACTTTCATACAATCCACTCATACACTTTCTTACAATCCACTCATACACTTTCATACAATCCACTCATACACTTTCATACAATCCACTCATACACTTTCATACAATCCACTCATACACTTTCATACAATCCACTCATACACTTTCATACAATCCACTCATACACTTTCATACAATCCATTCATACACTTTCATACAATCCACTCATACACTTTCATACAATCCACTCATACACTTTCATACAATCCACTCATACACTTTCATACAATCCACTCATACACTTTCATACAATCCACTCATACACTTTCATACAATCCATTCATACACTTTCATACAATCCACTCATACACTTTCATACAATCCATTCATACTCATACACTTTCATACAATCCATTCATACTCATACACTTTCATACAATCCACTCATACAATCCATTCATACTCATACACTTTCATACAATCCATTCATACACTTTCATACAATCCACTCATACACTTTCATACAATCCATTCATACTCATACACTTTCATACAATCCATTCATACTCATACACTTTCATACAATCCATTCATACTCATACACTTTCATACAATCCACTCATACTAATACACTTTCATACAATCCATTCATACTCATACACTTTCATACAATCCACTCATACACTTTCATACAATCCATTCATACTCATACACTTTCATACAATCCATTCATACTCATACACTTTCATACAATCCACTCATACTCATACACTTTCATACAATCCACTCATACACTTTCATACGATCCACTCATACACTTTCATACAATCCACTCATACACTCATACAATCCACTCATACACTTTCATACAATCCACTCGTACACTTTCATACAATCCACTCATACACTTTCATACAATCCATTCATACACTTTCATACAATCCACTCATACACTCATACACTTTCATGCAATCCACTCATGCACTTTCATACAATCCACTCATACACTTTCATACAAGCCACTCATACACTTTCATACAATCCACGCATACACTTTCATACAATCCACTCATACACTTTCATACAATCCACTCATACACTTTCATACAATCCACTCATACACTTTCATACAATCTACTCATACACTTTCATACAATCCACTCGTACATTTTCATACAATCCACTCATACACTTTCATACAATCCATTCATACACTTTCATACAATCCATTCATACACTTTCATACAATCCACTCATACACTTTCATACAATCCATTCATACACTTTCATACAATCCACTCATACACTTTCATACAATCCACTCATACTCATACACTTTCATACAATCCATTCATACTCATACACTTTCATACAATCCACTCATACACTTTCATACAATCCATTCATACTCATACACTTTCATACAATCCACTCATACACTTTCATACAATCCATTCATACTCATACACTTTCATAAAATCCATTCATACAGGATACAATTATAAAAACGGACATTTAGTGTCATATTAGATTTTAGAAAAGAAAGTAACTGACCTCAGAAATATAAGTGAAAAATCCAAAGATAAGATTTGTCAATTTCTCAACCACAGCTCTAAATTTCTCTGTTGTCCAGAGGTACATCAAAAGCAAAAAGTGGTGTCAAACAGAATTAAAGACATTAGGCCAAAACAATTTACCGCCAAAATAGTAGTGCCCAATGAAGATAAAGTTAACGTGTGGTTCAACCAACAGTGGATAGAAGTGTTAAGTTAAATATAACAGAACCAAAAGTATATGCAGTCCGTGATTATGTCATGTCCGTCAAACGGGTCGACAGTAAAAAATCATTTAATCAAAATAATATAAAAATAGTCAATTACACTTAGTAATTAATACGTAATAAAGCTATTCAATGCTGGAAATTCTTCCGTGCAGTCACTGTTGACCCATATTTATTAAAGGAACACAATGGTTTGGGAGCCAAGTTTTGCTAAACCCATAACTTGAACTTGTCCACATTATTACTATGCATTTTGGGCTTTAATGAGACTGGCTGAAATGTTGTATTTAATACACCAACAGATGTATCAAGAATGCCATTTCTTGGTGGATATAGACTGTATGGGACACCCAACTACAGTAGATGCAGCAAGCATGGACCATGCCGACGAATAAGCTCCCTTGAAAGCAGCATCTGTGCATGCATGTCATACGACGGTGATACTAAAATTAGCCGTTGGTATTTTTCATTTTCATAAAGGGATGTATTCATCACCATTTCTATGCATGTTAACACCCTTATCTGTGTTGCAAGCTTCTCATTACCAACCAGATTAGATTCTAATATTTGTTTCGAAGTTCTGTCTTCTGTCCGACAACTTGCTGCTGTATAGTTTAAATCATTTCTGCAGCACATTTGTTCCAAGTTTTAATTTCTAAGCAAAATTTATTCAACCCGAGAGCTCTCGAGCAATACATTAGCCTTTGCATATTTTTCTAATCTTTTAATAGAGTTATCAAAGTCAAAATAACCATCATTGGTCTTACAACATTTCAAGCAAATATAGTCACAATTTGGACTTGTTCGAAGAATACAAAACTGATTTTTGTCAGTTTTTGACATTTGTAGTGGAACCAGGTCTCACATTGATCATATGTAACATAACGGCTTATTGTCGCTAATTAGTGAGACCGCATTTTGCAACTTCTGAAACATTGAATCAAGATCTGTAAAGTCAGACACCATAGTGGTGTAATCCAACATTTCAAACAGTTCTGGAGAAGTAACCAAATAGGGGACTTTTGCCAGTTTCTCTCTGTTAAACTACCCTTTCTTCCCTCATATGAAGGATTTTATCGGCAGCCTTAATAACTCTGACCTGCTACATGTGTTTATTATTTAACCTTGTTTGTTTATCCATTATACTTGCAAGAAATAGCAACAATTTTATTTCTAATATAATAATATTAACTCAAAAGTTATTATTTTATTAAATAAACAAACAAAACTGACCATTTACTTGTGTTTACAATTGCCGACAATCTATTTCCGGTGATGTGTATTCTGGAAAATCAATACAACTAATTTCCGGTTATGTGTATTGAGGAAAATCAATACTTCAACATTCCATGATGGCGTGATTGTCGCGTGACTTTCTGGTAATTTTCCACAGGTTTCAAATTTTTCCAGACACCTTAAAAGTTTGTCCAAGTTTAATTTTAAGTTCATGTGAAATCACAAAAGAATTCGTGAGCATCACGACAAAACCAAAAATTCGATTTATTATAAAAAAAAATACTTTTTAAAGATTTCAAGCAAACTCTTGACCACTTGCTCAAATCACCATTTGTAATCTCGTTGCCAATTTTGAAAAATAGTCAGTTTATCCTGCGTAACTCGATGTTATGGACTAATTATCGGGTTCTCGTAGCTGATGTGTCGCTAATCCCTAACGAGATGGTCGCCCGCTAAATGTATGAGCGTGCATAAATTACCTGGTAGTAATATCTTTCTAGGGAGTTTCTTCAGCAGCTTGCCTATGGCGGTCAGCGTCGGAAAGGAGACTGTCCTATCTACTTCCACATGACCAGGCATCTCAGCATCCTATTGGCCGCAGGCTTCTGCATCACAGCCACCATCCAATCAGAAGGTTGAGAGAACATAGACATACACTCTAGACTAATTTCACCATATATCAATATATCAGTGTATCAGTCTCGGTTGGTAGACGACTCAAGCCATCAGCATCAACGCTGTTTTTTAGTGTAATAAAATTATAACTTCGTCTAATGCTCCAATTTTTATCTTTCTTGCTAGAGTGATTCTGAAAGACTGGATCAGTTTCCAGGGAATCCAGATCCGTTCGCCCCAATTCACGTTCGCCAGGATCCATTCGCCCTAATAAGAAGAGTTTGAAGATACCAAAGGGGTAATCAAAATCCGTATATCGAAGAGGAACAGAAAACACTGACCAAAATGAAAAACAATGATCTACAAAACATGCACATACAACTAAAGATCGAGTAACACCGGGGTGAATTCGAGTGCTCCGGAAAGGTAAGCAGTTCTTGCCCCACTAGTGTATTGTGATTACTTCACCCTCCATGTACTGGTACCATGTAGACCATTTTCTTCTCTAGGATGGTGTACCTTCGCTGAATGTCACGCTCAAGATCGTCGGCTTGAACACTGCTATCAACAACATCTACCTCTTGCAGTAAGTCTAGGAGGTAGTAGGTCTGGAATGAGGATGTACTTGGCTATTGTGTTCAGACGGTTGTGCCACCCTGAAAAAAAAGATACATTAATAAATGTGAAATGGAATATTAAAGGGATATTGTCTACTAAAATCGTAATTTTTTTCATACCCAAAATTATTGTCGTTTTCCGTACTGACCTTCATAAAATGAAGATTAACACCGAGTTATGCTTCAAAAGATACGATTTTTTGACAAAAAAAGACCCAAAACTATCGTTATCAGAATTATTGTCGGATGACAATATTCAAATCTATTCATATGGCCTTCTATGTGAACACGTCTTGAGCATGCGCACTGTTTAGAAACAATAAACAGCATGTGGTTCTTGGGCAAAAGAGAAAATGTCAACTCGTGGAATAAAGCGGACTTTGACGGATTCAGAGAGAAAGATGAATAGAAGTGAAGTATCTTCCAAATGGAACAAATGCAGGATATATGTAGGGGATCAGTTGGACCGTTGGAACGAACCCAAGGAAGCGCTACGCGTCCATACTCGCGCTGAATTTGCAAATATTTTGTTTGATAGGTAAGCCGAACATGTTTTTCCTTCTTTTCTCAATCGTTTTTCATATTTTATGAATTTATGATGATGCCTATGATCATTTTCGGTAGATATTATTCAATATATGTAATCTTGCACCTGGCAACAGCAAATTATTGTCAATGAATAGCATAAAACGGCCGTATTTGCGAGGTAAGCAAACACGAATTTTAACATCCATGCTGCAGCATCCGGGCTACTGGCATAACAATAGATAAAATTTATTTGGCCTCGCTCAGGTCAGTGAATAATTAATTAGCTTCCAGTAACGATGATCAGCTTTTTTATATCGAAAAAACGTTTCGTAGCGTATTCGCCAATAATTCGGTGTTTAATCTTCATTTTATGAAGGTCAGTACGGAAAACGACAATAATTTTGGGTATGAAAAAATTACGATTGTGGTAGACAATATCCCTTTAATATATTTGATTGCGCAAGCAAGTTCATTTATATTTGAATTAATAGTACCATTATGTGTTCTATTTTTATTTTTTTTGTTGTTAAAACTCGTTCTTCCCATATTCATATTTAATGTAACATTCTGCAACGGTATTGTATATATATGTGCTGTATTTTTAATATAAATAAAATTAACTTGCAAAAACAAATTATGATGTTTTTTCTTAGTTTTTTGTTATATACATTTATTCAAAATTTCATGGTTTAAATATATTAAATATATCTACCTTCTATATTATTATTGGTGCGGACTACGTTTGAAGATACACAAATCGGTAGCACGAATAACTGCATTATTAAACTACTGGCGGTCCATGTAGGCAACAAATTGCTGCAGCGGGTTGGTGTTGGCACGGTCTCTGGGTGAGAAAAGTGTATCTCTGATGTGTGCTTGTGGCATGAAAGGCAAAGTTTGTAACTGGTGGATGGCTCTATGAACTCTATCTCTATTTCGCATAATATTACTAAATCACAACATCTTTACATATATGTACTTCAAAATGTGTTATCTACCAAGCTACTAGTAAACTTTTAGTTAACTATCAGAACCTCTTCAAGACACTCCAAGAACAAAAATGTGTTATCTACCAAGCTACTAGTAAACTGCTAGTTAACTATCAGAACCTCTTCAAGACACTCCAAGAACAAAAATGTGTTATCTACCAAGCTACTAGTAAACTTCTAGTTAACTATCAGAACCTCTTCAAGACACTCCAAGAACAAAAATGTGTTATCTACCAAGTTACTAGTAAACTTCTAGTTAACTATCAGAACCTCTTCAAGACACTCCAAGAACAAAAATGTGTTATCTACCAAGCTACTAGTAAACTTCTAGTTAACTATCAGAACCTCTTCAAGACACTCCAAGAACAAAAATGTGTTATCTACCAAGCTACTAGTAAACTTTTAGTTAACTATCAGAACCTCTTCAAGACACTCCAAGAACAAAAATGTGTATAACCTCAACCTACCGAATAAAGTAAACAAAAAAGGGTATTTGAACTAGTGAAACATGGATCAAAAATATAAATAAAATAGTGGTGCGGAATAATATGCGTGCACCCATAATACACTTTAGCACTTCCCATTTTTCTTTGTTTTTTCATAACAATAACCTTAGTTACAAGTTAACGTTACATTGTTGTTAAAATTTTTATTATTTTACATACATTGTCTTTTTAAATTGGTTTTCTAAGACCAATAAGAAATAATATACACATCCATTTGGCACATTGTCAAAATACATCCATTAAGGTGGAATATGAGGATTCTTGCATCCTACCAGAAACTGGAAGCTTTTATCCTGATGGATTCTTACTTCATGAATGTCATCACATTGTAAGGAATAGTCAAACTTATCGTTGAATGTTTTAGGTTTATGTCGTTCTCTTATTACCTCTAGTTTATCTTCCAATAATCTGTTATCACATTTTTCTCTCCAGAATTTAATGAAGTCAGCAGCATACTGCCTCATTGATGCCATTTTATGCCACTTTTTATGATGTGGTCCAGTTTGTATAAATAGGCTTTATTTCTTATAATACGCACACTCAGAAGTTTTCACGAAATGTTGTCATTCGGAAAATATTGTTAAATTCGGAGAAAATTTCCGCTTTAGTTCTGCCACTTTTGGCGCAATTAGAGAAACTAAATTTGGAAAAAGTTTCCGAACTACATTTGGGAAAACATTTCCGAACTATATCTGGACAAAACCACCGAACTACATTTGGAAAAAAGTTTCAGAACAACATTCGGAAAAAATGTCTGTACTAATGCTGGAAATTTCTACATAAACTTGCAGAAAGTCAGAAAACGTAGATTTATGTCTGGCAATGAAATCATTTAATATAATATACTTTTTATTTTATTTTAATTCTTCTATAGTTTGCAAAAAAGTTTTTTTTTTCATAGCACTATTGTCTTTAAATAGAACTCTAATTTTACAGATCCTTGGACACACTTGGCTTTAAGGCTTCTGCCAACTTCCCATTAACATCTTTTTAGATTCATGTGGCCACCTTTTACCAATAATATCTGAAAAAGAAAGATTTGTTTGTAATGCAAGTAAATATCAAAGCATGTTTTTTTCTGTGCTTATCAGTATCAGTTTATCATGTTATTTTGTTTCATATACATTTACTGCACATCCACTCAGATTGAAATATAGCTAGTTGTTATTTTACATCATTTAATCATTTGCAGTGTCGGAAGACTAATCCTGAAATTTTGTTCTATATGGGGCCGTAATGGTCATAATCGTATGCAAGTTGCAATTACAGCTACCTATGTAAACGTTACGAGTTTGAACCCTGCTCATGATGAGGTGTACATCATTGTGTGATAAAGTTTGTCAGTGGCTTATGACAGGTCGCGATCGGTGGTTTTTTTGCCAGGTCCTCCGTCTTTCTTCACCAAAAAAAGTGACCGCCATGATGTAACTGAAATATTGTTGAAAGTGGCGTTAAACCTCATAATCCTAACCCTCTTTTGCTATATGCAAGTTTTAAACTAGAATGAATTTAACAAAAACTGGTTTATATGGTAGATATTTTCATTCTTCTATCATTCATATTGCATTTATTAACATGATGGCTATCAAAAATTCATATTGGCAGCTCCCTTAATGTAGAAAACTTACTCATAATGAACAGATTTTTAACTTGACATCAAATGCATGCCATTGTATAATCAACCTGATGTTTATTCCAAAACAACTGTACATAGTACCGCAAATTTACAAGTTGTCGCTGCATGTTCTGTGTTGTTATCTCTAAATACTGGATCTCAGTCTTTGAGGAATTGAGTTGCTCCTATAGATTCTGTATTTGCTGGTTGCTACGTGTGACCGCCTCTTGTAAAATGGTACAATGCACACATACTTCGTGATTTTACGTACTGGTTGAAGACTCTGGAGACATTAGGATGTCCATAGATTCTTTGAAGAGTTGACTTGCTGGTAAGTAACTATAATATAATTGTATTTTCATCAAGTTTGAGGATAAACAATTGTTAACAAAGCTAATAATTAATGTAAAAATACAAACACTACATGTACTTGACTGTGTGTCTTGACACCAAATGCATGCCAATGTATAATTTACCTGCTGTTTATTCCACAACAACTGTACGTAGTAGCGTACATTGTCATGTTGTTGCTGTGTGTTTTGTGTTGTAATCTGTAGATACTTGATCTCAGCTTTGGAGGCATTAGTTCCTTCTGTAGATTATGTATTTGTTGGTTACTATATGCGACCTCCTCTTGAAGAATTGTACAATCTACACATACATCATGATTGTGGATGCTGGTAGATGGTTCTGCAGATATTAGGATGTCCATAGACTCCTTGAATAGCTGACTTGCTGGTAAGTAACTATAATATAATTGTATTTTCATCAAGTTTGAAGATAAATAATTGTTAACAAAGCTAATAAATAATTTATGAATACAAATACTACATGTACTAAATACCATTGTCTTTTTCTACTTATGATTTTACAACCAACTTGTGACTGAAATTAAAAACTAAAATAAAAATTGATCTGTTGACAATATGTTTTTCAATTACACTTTGTTTCATTCAAAGTGAATAAGTACAACATAAGTCTTCAATAAAGATAAAACTTACCTTTCTTCATCAAGCTGTTGTTGTAACTCAGTCAGTTCCTGTGAAGGGGGCGTTGTGGTCGTGATCGTATGATATTTTGATGTACAAGTACCTATGCAATCAGTGCCTATCAACACTGATTATTGGTTTCCCAAGAAAGGTGTACTCGTGCGTTAATTTTTGCAAACGAGCTTCTTTTTTTATTGTGTAGTTTATATGGATGTGGTCGAGTGGTCTAGGGCGCTGGACGTAAGGCTAAGCGAATGGTGCTGCAGTGTATCAATGGTGGGGGTTCAAATCCAGTTGAGGGAAGAATGTGTAAAAAAAATTTGCAGGACTTGATGTATAACTTGTACCGGTGTATTTAGATTGTTAACCTGTACCATAAGTAAACACGCTCCACAAGTGGTAAGCATCCTTATTGTTTTCGTATTGTACACGCCAGAAGAAAACAACTAATGAAATCCGCTTCAAATATAACCCCCATAATTATTAATGTGAACTTTACAGAGTAAAAAGTGCTCAGAGTAACGTTATAAGTGTATTTAAGGGTAAAACCCTTAATAAAAATACACTGCACATGTTATGTAAATCGTTTGCAAATACTAATTTTAATACTAATTTTATTTATAAGAATATCAGACTATTAAATGTATATTAAATATGAATTTAATAAATGGTGAAAATATCACTTTGCTACAGTAGTACAGACCATTCACTTGTTACCGATAGTTTAGTCGACATGAACCTTGAAGAAGAGCTGGTTGAGAACTTTGCCGACAGTTTCACAACTCCACTATATATATTACCACCTAGTCATCAAGTATACACTACTCCTATATCACAATATCACCATTACATGGCAATGTGTGCTTTTTCATCTTACCACAGCCTGTCTTATTCAGCTAAAACCTAATGGAAACAAGCATTGACACCTTGAAAAATATGTGGCTTTGACAGTGATTTTCTTACGTGTCATATGTTTTGTGCTGTGTGTAAAAAAAACTTTTTACTGGAGATATAGAAAACCTCAGAACACCGGTTTGTATTGGCTAAAAAGGAGAAAACTAATATGAATTATTTTGTTACATGCAGTTAAAAGAAATTGTAGAAAGAAATGGTATTTGGAGAGTAATCCAAGACTATGCAGATCAGCGATCCACTCAGCATACAACAATACATGACACTGTAGATGGTGCCGAATATAAGAAACTTAAGAACAATAGATGGTTGAGTTTTGACCAACAAGAACAATGTAACATTATCCCTGTTTGCTGATGGTATCCATTTGTTTCAAAGCTCCAAAGTTTCTTTATGGCCTGTGTATCTCATTATTAACGAATTGCCACCGAAACACAGGTGCATTAGGAAAAACAAGATTTTATATGGTATTTGGCAAGGCTGTGGTAAACTTCAGACGAACATATTTTTGAGACCACTCGTAGAAGACTTAGTCCAACTATATCAGAGAGGGATTGCAATTAACTTTTGAGTCACCGCGTTAACAACAAAAGCCATGATGATTGTTGCAACCATGGATTTAGCAGCACGGGCCTATGTACTGCAGATGACCCAACATAACGGCGAATATGGAAGTCAATTTGGTTTAGAAGCTGGTGAAGTTGTAAAGAGTGGTAAAGGAAACTATAGGTCATATCCTTATCGAGAGGTAAACTCAGAGCCAAGGACCATCAACAACATCCAAACTGATGCCCGTAAAGCTACTGCCAGTGAAAAAGGATCCATGGAATTAATTCCCTGTCAGTTTTGTCGTGCCTTCCATACTTTGGCATGACACAAAATGTGGTCATTGACTAAATGCATGAGTATTCTCCTGGGTATTACCAAGAAACTGATGAGTCAATGGTTAGATAGAAAGAATAGTAGTGAACTTTTCATCATTGGTAATCGAGTGGAAGAGGTCGACAAAATTTGAATAAAAAAACAAAACCTCCATACTATCTGAAGTGATTACCAAGAAAGTTACAAGGAAATTGTTATCACTAGAAATCAGCTGAGTACAGATCCTGGTTGCTATACTATTCACTTCCAGCATTATAATGCGTTCTGCCAGACACCTACATGACTCACTTCAGCTTGTTTGTAGAAGGAACCTTTATACTCCTTGGTGAAGGAACTTCAGATGACGACCTAACGAGAAGAGGTCACCTTCTGAGAATGTTTGTAAAACACATAAACACTTTAAACAGAGACAGTATTGTTGGACTAAATGTTCATAATCTAATCCACCTGACGAGATGTGTTAAAATGTGGGGAACACTGTGGGCCTGGTGTTGCTTCGTCTTTGAATCCTTTAATGGAGAGATCAAGAAGGCTGTGCATGGTACTGGAAATGCCTGCAGTCAGTTTTTTGGTCACTGCAATGCCAGAAGAATGTAGAATCGTTAGCAATCCAGTGCCCTGATGAACGTCTCCAAGATCTTCTACAGATGCACGACAGAGGGCAGTAACATCCGTCAGAAAGGAGAAGATGCTTTTCAGTGTGTCGTCGTCACACCAATAAAGATTCAGCAGACTGTCAGAATAACAGACACAGTAAGAGAAGAACTCTTCCTTCATATTTGTAGTTCCGCAGCCACTGATGACTTTGAATTGGCAGAGAAAATATCCAGAAATTGTTTCCCGATGTTTTCCAAGCAATGCTCCTGTGTGGTAATAAGGAACTCCTACACACTGAAAATTTGGATGGACATATTATAGAAGTTAACTACTTCTTACTACACAAAGCAACAAGAAAGGTGTTTGCAATCTGCCAGAAGTTTGTACCACTTGGGTCCATATTGAAAAACACAGTGCACCATATTCAGACTTTTAAACCATTAAGGTATTTTTAAAATTTCTTCAGAATGTGGCAGCATTTCATTTAATTATCCAAATTTGTGTCAGTTCCTCACATGTCCATTTGTTATTTGGTTATTAATGTTTGAAAACCACTGAAAATTTTCAATTATTGCTTGAAAAAAAAGGGTATTGCACACACTTAATTATAAAAATGTGAACTTGAGGAGTTAAGTTAAGAAAGTATAAATAGTGATTGTCAACAATTCCTCCAATATCAACAAAACCAATTAAACACCTCTCATCTCAAATCAATGAACACAAAAAAGACATGTATACCCATGAAAACGTAGGTGGACAGACACAAACCTTCCTCTTTGGATAATTGAGTCTCGAATGGAAATGGAATAATATAAACAAAGAAATAAAACATCTGCAATAGCTGAAGGTAGTTTTGGGGGCATTTTGTAACTTGCATACTTTTCCATCAAGCTTTGCATTGATAAATACACTTGTATGTTATTTTTTGTGGCACAATTTAAGCTTAAAATTCTAACAATTAATATTGGAATCATAGTACAATGTAGAGGTATGAAAGTAGTTCAACCAAAAGGCTTTTATTATTATTTTTAATCATTAAATGTAAGTGTAGTCAATAAATGTATAACTCAGATTATGATTTGTGTAAATTCATTTTTTAAGAAATAAATCATGGAAGCCAGAATGTGTGTTGAATTTTAACATAGGTTGGCGTATATTAGTATTTTTTTTTTGTGTTCATTGATTTGAGGTGAGAGGTGTAAAATTAACTAATACCAATGTTAAAACTCAAAACAAATTCTGGCTCCCATGATATAACTGAAATATTGATGAAAGTGGTGTTAAACACCATAAACCAACCCATTTTAAAGTGGTCGCCAGGATTATATAAAAATATGGAAGTTGTGTACAATTTGGAGGTTTAGACTTGAAGTCATAAATGTCTGAATGTGTGTTGACTAGGTTGAGAGCATGAGTGATTGTTTCTTAACACAATTTTTCAGCTGTACTGTGGCGACAAAAATTGTAAAGGCAGCCTCTAATATCAGTTACAGGCCACTCGTAGAGGTCGTTGATACAGACCGACGTTTTTGCAGTTCTTTTTATGAACAAGATAAAGAATTTGACCAGTGCTGTTATATGAAAATTAGGTAAACTCGTACACACAAACAAACTGTTCTCACAACTTTTTTTGTTATTCTATATATTATAACATCATTATTGTACAAGTTAGATACACACCTCAATCTTGACCTGAGTACTGCGGGAAAAGAAACACATTATATCCAATATGGGCAGCTTCTTTTGTTTCAATAGTATCTTATATTACAGGTATAATACAACAATGTGAATTAAACAACAACAAAAAACATTTTTCTTGCAAAATAGATTTAATGAATTTATTTTGATACAAAACATAACATGCCATTGGTGTGATATTAAATATATACCATTATAAAACAAAACAGATACGACATTATGCTGATAATATGAACAATATAGACGAGAGCCAGATAACAAACATAAGCATACATTCAACTAGACACAATTGTTTCCGGTATATAATATATACTTAAAATGAAAGAAAATTATATAATTCTTATGGACCGACCATTTAGCTTTCTCCCCCCAGCCAAAATTTTTTTTTAAGGTGAAACATATATCAGATTTTTTTTACACAAACATTTTGCACAAATTTGTTCTTCTTCAATTTTTACCAACAATTTCTAGTGGAAAAACTGTAGTGTCAGATTATTTATTTTTGTATCTTTCCAGACAATTAATTTTTTTACCATAACATGTGACTGGGAATTTTAATAAAAAAAAATAGCCCACCCACCTCCCAAAAAAATAGTAACAAAATCGAGTAATGTCTCGGGTAATTCAATCTTCTTTTCATTATTTTTTTTATAAAAAATTGATAGAATGGAAACAGTTTGAAGTGAACACATTCTGATACGTTTTCTTCCATAATAAATTTTGAAGACAATTATATTCTTATATACTTAGGAAGATAAAAAATAAAACAAATACAGAGTAAATATTAAAGCAAGCTTTTAAATAATTTTTTTATCGTCAAATAAATATACAATTATGCATCAGTGATGGCAACATTTTTTACTGTTTTGTTTCCCTTTAATAGTTTTTTCTTGAAGAAATCATCATAAATAAAAAGGAAAATGGTATGTATTAAATTTGATGGAATGTGTTTTTTAGCATTAACCTGTCTCGTGGTATGATTTTCGTAGTCATATAAATTATGTTAAATCTTTTATTTATCTAGAAAACTAGTTAATGACAAAAAATATATCATGATACATTAAAATTAACATACATCTACATATATTGAAAAACAATTGATAGCATCGATTCTATGAATTTTTGCTAAGCTTAGTTGTAATTTTAACATGGCCCTTTTTTAACATCATCTTCCATTGTATGTTACAAAGGTTACATACATATACCTTGATCTATAGGTAGGCCATTGCTAAAATCTAAATAAATGTCTTGTTTTTTTTTAATGAAAAGTGTATCCTTAAAAGGACAAATTTTAATTTTAAATAGAAAAATTCCTTATAAAATATGCAAGTGGCCATGAACTACAATCATATGGTAGTTGGATTTACATCTTCCTATACAATAACTGACTTTTGCCAGTGAAGTTGTAAATTTGATTTCCGCGGCCCGTGACAATATGCTATTGCTACAGATTTAGGAGATAAAAGTTTGTCAGTGACATGTGGTAGGTGGGCACTTTTTTTCTGCCACAAATAAAAATAACTGCCACAGTATAACTCTGTGAAATGTACTGGTGATTATGTGTATCTTATGTCACTGTCAACAAATGCCATCAGTTTTATTGGAGAAGGAAACTGGAGTACCAAGAGTAAGCCCTTCCGACAATCTTTTATCAAGGTCACAAATTTTTGTGGTAAAATGCACTGATTGCATATACATGTAGGTAGTTGCAAATCTTACACCCATATTTTCACAGCCATGGAGGCCTCTAATCTATAGGTTTGGTTTGGTTTATGGTGTTTATCGCCACTGTCAACAATATTTTAGTCAGTTTATTGGTGGAGAAAACCGGAGTACCCGGAGAAAACAACAACCTGCCGTAAGTCACTGACAAACTTTATCACATAATGTTGTAAAGAATACACTTCGCCATGAGCAGTATTCAAACTCACAACTTTAGTGAGGATAGGCACTGATTGCATAGGTAGTTGTAAATCTAACAATAATACGATCATGACTATGACGGCCCATAATGCGCATATCATCACAATCGCTGAGGCCTCTAAATTATATAAAACACAAGAAAGCGTACCTTGCTTTGGTAAAAATAAAATACATATAAGGCACTTTTTTGCTTTGAAATAATAAAAAAAAGCTTTGAATATTTGAAACTGTTCATCATATTTCTTTCATAAACAAATACATGCATAAACAAAATTTTAGCATAGATATGATATATATTATAAAATGCCTAGATATGTGGTATATGTATATAGTATCCTTGGTAACAATTTATAAAAAACACAATATTTATGAGAAAAAAAAACTTGTCAAATGTCATTTTGAAAGAAATTTGTATTAAAAATTTTTAAATTTAACAAGAAATGGCAGAGTTAGGTCAGTGAATTGTTGTCTTATAAGACTACTGAAAATATATTGCATACAATTTCTACAGCTTCAATATAAATATGACATAATATCATGTGTTAAATTTATACAGACCTTCCCATTTAACATTTCAATGGAATACACTATATTTTAAAGAAAAAACCAAGGCATGATTCAATTAGAGAAAAAAACAAATTTTTATGTAAAATATGGAATAAAAAAGCACATTTTTGACTTAGAATATGGAATAAAAAAGCACTCTTTTTTTAACTTAGAATATGGAGTAAAAAAGCAAGTTTTGTTTACGTAGAAAATGAAATAATCACATGGAATAAAAAAAACCCACATTTTTGACGTAGAATATGACATAAATAAATTATAAAAACAACAATCTGTTAAACCAAAACAAAAAACAGCAAAAACAAATTAAACAAATAATATTTTATGCATACATGTATTTTATAAATAGAAAGACATTTGCTATATCTTATGTCAAATTTTCAACAACAAAAAATAAGTCACAACCTATGATTTGTAATTAATACAACCGAACCTTTTAATATCAAAGTTAGAGGATTCAACAAGTTTTCCAGCATTTCAATCCTGTTCACAGAGTGTAAAATTTATCATTGGTTTGTAAATATTTGAACAAAGACAAAGGAACATTACCTAACTTCCACTTATCCAAGCCCTTGGGGCAGATACATATGACTCCAACCTCCTTGAAAACCAAGATGTAGAGATTTTGTTTGAAATATGACTATTGGAAAAGTCTGGATTTTGAGACTGTCGCATCCAAGTTTATGGCACCTCCTTGAAAAATATCACTATATTAAAAAGGTGAAACATATCAATTAACTTCATAGTTCACATTACGCATATCACTGGTAGATCTAATGATTATTTCAAATGTCAAAATATTCTTGTCACAACTAACAAAATGCACCATAATAATAAAATCAAGATAATTCTGGACGATATCTCAATTTTTTAACCTCAAAAATATTATATTTGTTTAAATACTAGTGTATATTGTCATACCTCTGAAAAAATATGCTAAAAACAAAAACAAAATTTGCTGCAAGAAAATATTTCTATTTCTTTAAAACCTGGAAATATTACATTCCTTTCAATTTTATCGCATACATACAAACATATAACAGTTGACCTTCTACCCCTTAAACTACAACTAAAACATACATTAAAACAAATATTTTTTTAATCTCAATTTCAGAGCTCACCAAACAAGGCTAAAAGGGCAACTTTTTCGTCCTGGTTTAAAAAAATATCACCCTATTCCTGCCATAATGCGAAGTTTTAGTCACCCTGTCAATCTTTGGAAATCTGTATTTTTTTCACCAATAATCATACTTTTTCTTCAATATTCGTGTATAAGGAGCTATCGTGATCTTGAAATTTGACCCATGCAGGGTGTGTTTGATATTCAACATTTTTTTCCAAGCTTGTTGATTTCATCTTGTTTAAGATCATTGTTCAGCATGTTTGTCTTGTGAAAAGTAGAGGGACATTCAGTTACAGGGAAAGAAACATTAAAATATATGCAAGCTTTTCGGAAGTCTCATGTTTTCCCTCTCTTAGCCCTTAAGTCAACTAGGAAAGAAGTCATGTCGCCAAGTTTTTACCAAGTGTGGTGAGCCCTGAATCTATACAATAATAAGAAAACAAGTATTCTACATTATTGAAATGCCAATCTATAAAAAAAAAAAAAGACCAACAAATATTTAAGGTCTTACTAACAGGAATTTGAAGAAAAAAATTATAGTTTCATATTAATTCAAGAAATATATATAATGATTTATCTCCCTTAATATCACTGGATTTGGGTTATGGTGTTCAACACCACTTTCCAACAATATTTCTGTTATATTATTTATCACTGAAAAAATTAATATTTTTTTAAATACCAATAAATTTATACATTTTTCCTTTGATCTGAACAAGTGATATTTTGAGTATCAATGGCCTGACTCTGATACTGAAAATTATTCTGTCAGTTGATGTTAGCACATTGAAAAGGGTAGGGGGTTCTGGTTTGTAATGCCACTTTCAACAATATTTCAGTTATATCGTGTGGCAGTCAGTTTTATTGGTGGAGGAAACCAGAGTACCTAGAGAAAACCATGGACCTGTCGCAAGTCACTGACAAACTTTATCACATAATGCTGTATCGAGTACACTTCGCCATGAGCAGGGTTCGAACTCACAACTTTAGTGGTGATAGTAGCTGATTGCACAGATAGTTGTAAATCCAACTACCATACGATCACGATCACAATGCCCCCCAACACATTGAAAACAATAATATCAGTTTTGAAGGTTTCAACATACATTATCACCAGTATTACAGCTCGTCCTATCAGACTCACTGTGATTCTAGCGATAATGTCTATCTCGTCCATGTTTCAAAAGATAACTATTTTCAATATTAATTATAGTAACAAGCTAATCCAAGACAAATGTCAATCTCTCAAGAGCACAGTCCTCGAAATGAAAATTTGAATTTACTGGTCCGAATCAAATTCTAGAATTTATTTTTATATATATCTAAATAAAAACTGAAAAATTTACTGGTCCAAACAAAGTTTTACTGGTCTTGTGTTGCAGGACCGGTGCTCATCAGGAGGACTGAGAGCATGCTTTTTTTTGTTCAAAGCTCATTTTTATCTAAATGTCACTGCACAACCTGTTCTCCATGTTTCAAAAGAATTTTTTTTTCAATACTAATTATAGAAACACGCTCATTCAAGAGCATGCATGCATTGTTCAGAGTTCATTTTTATATAAATATCATTGTGTAAACTGTTTACAATAAACCAGACAAACACAGTTAAGTAAATATACATGTATGTAGGTAATATCAGATCTATTTTTTCATTTTTACAAATTTTAAAGCAGCCGTGCTTATATTATGCAAAATGGTGTTTCATAACAAAATAATTAGAATTCACAACACATAGATCTATTTTCAATTTTTAGAAGAAATTAAAGCTTAAATTGCCCTCAATCGTTTCGGTACTTCAAATTTTGATATATTTTCAATTTTTAGAAGAAATTAAAGTTTAAATTGCCCTCAATCGCTTCGGTACTTCAAATTAAAATTTTATATATTTTCAATTTTCAGAAGCAATTAAAATTCAAATTGCTCTCAACCAATTCAGTACTTCAAATATGGATTTTTTCCTCCAATTTTTACAGGCTATTAAAATTGGCTTTGACTATTTTGGTGCTTCAAATTTTTTGGCACATGTTTTTTTATCACTCATCATTCCACAAAATCCAAGAAAAAGTAAAATAAAAAAGCATAAGGGAGGTAACTCCATATTCTTAACACACTTTGCTGCCCCAATTTTTTTTTTAAATCACGGAATGCTCATATTTCTAGGAACTGCCCTTTCTTTATAATAAACAATATATGAAATATAATAAATACTGACACAATATGTTCATATATTCAATGAATTGTACAATTTTTTAATTTGTTGTTCCTCACTTTACTGTAAAAATCAAATTTTGAAAAGCATGGTGTGACATTTTATTTTCATAAAAAATATGAAATATGATATAATCACTGACATTAATATTGTGATTGTATATTTTTATGAATTGTGCGATTTTTAAGTTTGAATTTGTTTGCATATTAATATCACTCGAATGTTTAACAATAATAATAAGTTCCAGGCTGATATTTGATCTTCCATATTGTTGTCATGGTGACATACATCTGCAAAAATATCTTTATACACCAACACCCACAATGGTAGTGTGCATAAATTGATTGATTATTTTTACGTATTTTTGGTCAACAACCGCACTGGCCTTCGTTCGGTGAGTTGTCATTCGGAACCACTCTAGATGTTGTATCAGATTTAGCTTCTGTATCTTCAACTTGCTTTTTAAAAATATCTAAAATAAAAAATAAATCCATTAGATGCTAGTGAAATACAGATTTCCAAATCATAGAAATACTGTTATTTCAATAGGTGGTTGTGGTTTATGGTGTTTAATGCCATGTTCAAAAATATTTCAGCTATATCGTGGCGGTCACTTTTATTGGTGGTGGAAACCAGTGTACCCAGAGAAAACCACTCACCTGCCTTGAGTCACTAACTTTATCATATAATGTTGTATCAAGTACACCTCGCCATGAGCGGGATCCAAACTCACAACATGAGTTATTTCAATAGGAGAAATAAAACTCTTGATTCATTGTGTGACGTCACAGTACCAACTTCACAATTAAACATCAAGTTTTTCAGTGTCCGACAATGAACAACAAGTTCCTTATGAAATGTCTTATTAGCTCAAACAATAGTGTAAAATCTATGTAATAAACAGTATAACTACTCTTACATTCCAAATATAAAAAAAAACTTAATCACTAAAATGTACCTGAAGAACAATGAGTGAGTGAGTGATTGCTGTTTAACACCAATTCAGACATATTTCAGCTATATCATGGAGAGAACAAGTTAATTTTCAAGGAAATGATGAACTGGAGAACTATTCAAATCCTAGCTAATGTTTTGGACAAGTGTGTGTGTGTTATTTTTGTTGTCAGAATCAATTTTGTTAAATTGGCCATTGTATTGTGTGTCCTTCTTCTATTTACGGCTTCCGATTACCCCTTTGCTATCTTCAAACTTTTCTTCTAGAGTATTAAATTATTCATATACCAGGTGTGGCGCACCCGGTGTGCGCCCCCCCTAAAATTGGAAAAAATATGATTTTTTGGCGTAAAATCGTGATTTTTCACACAAAATACCCCAACAAATTTTTAAGTGTGCCCAACCTAACTTAAAATCCTGGATCCGGCCCTGTATACTGACAAGAGTGAGTGAGTGATTGTTGTTTAACGTCAACTCAGCAATTTTTCAGCTATATCATGGCGAAAACAAGTTATTTTTCAATGAAATGATGATGAGATCCATTTTTTTATATAGTGCTAGCTCACTGAATCAACAGTCTGCGGGTAGACATGTCGCTCCACTCGGACACATTATGCTGATTCCGAGCTGACCAGTCTTTGCTCTTTCTCCTTAATGTTGCGTGCTTAACGGAGAAGCAACAAATACCAATTTTATAGTCTTTTGTTTGACCCGACCGAGGCTTGAACCCACGATCTACGGCACTGGAGACGAGCACGCTAACCATTACGCCACTGACACAGTTATATTAAATTGTCTACATACCGACTAGAAGATTGTTGAAAGCTTCACCAACATTAGTAGAGTCTAAAGCTGACGTTTCAATAAATGAGTAATGGTATTCATCTGAAATATACAAATAAACATTTCTATAATAAGTTCTTATTATTATACAGTCTAATTTCTTTATCTCAAAGTTCACAGGAGTGAGTAGGGGTGTAACAATACACTTTTTCCACAAGCGATACGTATCACGATATTTGATATGTATTACGATACGTTTTATAGGAAACTCTATCTATTCCTTGAAGTCCATGCTGGTCGACATGGGCGCTGCCATGTATTTTTTTTATATGAGGTCGCTTACGTACTAGCAGAAATTATAAATATTTGATATTTGATTAATTAATCTTAAAAGCGTAAATTAATCGATTCACTTTTCTCAAAATATTCACAGGCGCATGGGGCATGGATTTCGTTTCCTCCTCCCCCCTTTTCTCTACTACCCCCCCTTTTTTTTATATTTTCATATAAATCATTCTTTTTTCAAAATTTTCATAATCATTCGTTTTTTCTTCATTTGACAATATCAGTAGACGTCATACATCATGAATAATACATGTATTCTGTGTCCACATTTTTTCGACTGATACAGTATAAGAGAGAAGGTATGCAACTCCATTTTCATATTTCGCGCCATATCGCGCACCTTGGTTGGGAAACCCCAGTGTTTTTTACACTTTTTACCTTGTCTACATATGGCACTGTCGTATCAAACTGTTTCTAAGACACTTACATAATTGCCCATGTTCGAATTTCAGTCTGTACGTCGATCTTTTTCAAGAAATCTCGCCGAGAATAGCGAGGCAGCTTCGTTTCTAGATCAAACTACATCATTCGAGACGGAAGTGCAAGAACGGGAACCCTGGGATTTTTACGAATGGATTACCTGCAATGAAAAACCCAGATGCGCTCCGAATATTTTTCCCATAATGTTTTGGCGGGAAATATAAACGCTGAAAAAACATAACAGCAGACGGATTATTTCGTAAAAATGGCACAACGACCATCTGAATATGGAAACATTGAAATAATTTGATGGTAGATAACTGTTCAAAAAGAAATTCAAACTGAGAAATAGATGATTGAATGGTTAGAACTGAAGTCAAAATTTCAATGAAAAAGAAATATTCAGCTTGCCTCTACTTCAAATTATTAAAATCATACCCATAAAATCATATACATTGTACAACTAAAAGAAGAAAAAAAAAGAAAAAGAAAAAAAAAACAAAGGAAGAAGCTGAGAACAGCAATTGAATGGGACTATGGCATTTTACCCCCTTCCTCAATAAAAGGGCTCCCAACTGACAAAAATGCGTAAGGGAGCCGGAGAGACCATTTAACTAAGGGGGCTATTTCTTTTTCATTTCATGTCACTGATTTTATAAAACAATAATCTGTCTTACAGGGGTAAAAAATAAATAACTTGTGTAACTCCACTTTTCAGCAGTGACAGAAATCAGTGTTGAAATCCAGAAAAAAAATCCTATTTTACCGTATAAGTGGTTATTTTGGTGGGTATTTAATTTTCACTTTCTTCGCGATGATGTTAAATGTGCGAAAAAAGTTCACGAATTATTATTTCACGTTCAAATAGTTAAACAAGTTATTTATTTTTTACCCCTGAAAAAGAAATAGCCCCCTTAGTTAAATGGTCCCTCCGGCTCCCTTACACATTTGTATCAGTTGGGAGCCCTTTTATTGAGGAAGAGGGTAAAATGCCATAGTCCCATTCAATAGCTGTTCTCTGCTTCTTCTTCCTTTGTTTTTTTTTTAATTTATTTATTTATTTATTTTTTTAGTTGTATATGTATTTGTTTGGGTATGATTTTAATAATTTGAAGTAGAGGCAAGCTGAATATTTCTTTTTCATTGAAATTTTGACTTCACTTCTAACCATTCAATCATCTATTTCTCAGCTTGAATTTCTTTTTGAACAGTTATCTACCATCAAATTATTTCAATGTTTCCATATTCAGATGGTCGTTGTGCCATTTTTACGAAATAATCCGTCTGCTGTTATGTTTTTTCAGCGGTTTATATTTCCCGCCAAAACATTATGGGAAAAATATTCGGAGCACATCTGGGTTTTTCATTGCAGGTAATCCATTCGTAAAAATCCCAGGGTTCCCGTTCTTGCACTTCCGTCTCGAATGATGTAGTTTGATCTAAAAACGAAGCTGCTTCGCTATTCTCGGCGAGATTTCTTGGAAAAGATCGACGTACAGACTGAAATTCGAACATGGGCAATTAGGTAAGTGTCTTAGAAACAGTTTGATACGACAGTGCCATATGTAGACAAGGTAAAAAGTGTAAAAAAACACTGGGGTTTCCCAACCAAGGTGCGCGATATGGCGCGAAATATGAAAATGGAGTTGCATACCTTCTCTCTTATACTGTATCAGTCGAAAAAATGTGGACACAGAATACATGTATTATTCATGATGTATGACGTCTACTGATATTGTCAAATGAAGAAAAAACGAATGATTATGAAAATTTTG
Source organism: Bathymodiolus septemdierum (assembly GCA_963383655.1). Taxonomy (NCBI): domain Eukaryota; kingdom Metazoa; phylum Mollusca; class Bivalvia; order Mytilida; family Modiolidae; genus Bathymodiolus; species Bathymodiolus septemdierum. The sequence goes on from OY726527.1 coordinate 9,189,407, forward strand.
AAAAAGGAATGATTTATATGAAAATTTTGAAAAAAAAGGGGGGGGGGGAGGAGGAGGAAACGAAATCCATGCCCCATGCGCCTGTGAAAATATTAATTAAATGATCACCAAAAGAAGAAAACGGAAGTTCAACACTACTTTTTTTTCAAAAAATGAGCATCATACCGTTTGTATCGTAAGCGGCCTCCACGTATCGTGAATCGAACCGTCCCCAAAATAATCGCAATTTCGGTACATGCGGTGAATCGTGAGTGAGTGAGTAAATGATAGTTGTTTAACGCCAACTCAGCAATTTTTCAGCCATACAATGGCAAGAACAAAGTAATTTTCAAGAGGATAATGAGGTCCACATTTTTTAGTTGGATTTTTATAGTGCTACACATACACATATACATGTCACACCACTTGACATATTTATCCCGATTCCAACCCAACCAGTCTTTGTTTTTTCTCCGTAATGCCGAGTGCGAAGCGGAGAAGCAACAAATACCAATATTATAGTCTTTGGTTTGACCCGATCGAGGTTGGAATCCACGATCTACTGCACTCAAGACGAGCATGCTAACCATTACACCACAGATGCAGTAAAAGTTCACTTGACCATTAACAAATTTTGATTTATCCAAAATTCGACTAAAGGAGAGCAAGGGGTTAAGTAAGATAGACAACTCTGTCAGGTAAGTTTGAAAAATGTAGATGTGAACTACTGTTGTCTATCATGACCGAAATTTCTACCATCTGTTTTTAGGGTTAGAGGTTATGGTGCTTAAAACCATTTTCAACATAATTTTGAAAGGAAACCCACGATCTATCACATTAGAGGCAAGCAAGATAACCATTACATCACCGATGCGGTATTTCTTATTTGAAGATTTGTGTAGAATTCCCTGTGCCCTTCATCAGGCCTCTACATATTTTTCAACTTGTCGCTTCGGACAACTAACTAAAAAAAGTACTTGTCCGACTTAATCTTCGAGTTGTCCAAAAATTTTTATTAAAATTACAAAAACTAGAGAATAATTATCAGCAATTTGTGTAAAATGTTTTGGTTATTGTTTCACAAACATTATCGCATCCTGTCATTATTAATACTAATAGAAATTATGATTATGACATCTTTAATCAACAAATTAACATACATTTAGACATAAGTCATAAAGTCATTGGTATCAAACGATGCCATCATGGTATGAGTGTCTAATCATCAATTTCTAAGTTTGGTTCTCGAATAGCAAGCCCATCTAAGCGGTAATCGTATAATGTGGATTGAATCCAGGATGCTTTGAACGTTGTTGTTCACCATCTATTGAATGCAAATTGTGTATCAAAATCAGCTACTGAATGTTCCTCAATGGAAAATTAACATCAGATGCCTTAACATTTCTGGTTGAATTGATCTCCGTACTTTCTAAGATCAGGGGATATAGATCCATGCTGATGGACATTTTATTTATGTTTCCAGGGAATTATTGTGTAGGGAAAGGAAACACTATAAACAAATCCATTTCTATTTCATTATAATTACTTAATGCCAGTTGTTGCTTAATCAAATCGCTGAAAAGATACAGATCAAGTGTATGTTCGGAATATCTCTTGGTTCACCATTATAATTAGCGATAGTGTACTTCAATGGAAACCGATATTTTTAAACACATTAAAATAATTATTTACGAAGTTTCTGTCTGTCAAAATGACAAAGCAACACATTTTTATCATAGAAAATAACCTCCAAATGGTAGGACAGTAATTTGTTCACTTGTCCCGTCGGACAACCATGATACAAGATCTACTTGTACGACGTCAGTTTTAACTGGTACCGGACAATCGGACAAACGTTAATGTCGAGGCCTGTTCATTAAAATTGTTCTATTTAGTCCTAAGTATGATAACTTCAACATATGAAGTCGGACAGACAAGACTTACCTGCAAATGCCCTGCCTTCTTCATGTAAAACAGTTCTCTGTGGTCGTAAATCTGTTTTATTTCCTACTATCATCACACAAACATTAGGGTCAGCGTGCTGCCGCAGTTCCTTCAACCATTTCTCAAGATTCTCAAATGTAGGTTTCTTTGTTATGTCATAAACTACTAATGCACCTACAGCTTGTCTGTAATACCTGGAAAGTAATAAAAATGTAGATATCTAATTTAGTGTGCAAGACATGTTACTGGATCAACCATCATCAGGTACAGCCATAGTCAAAAGCTTGGAAAGCCAAGTACATGTAATTTATAGGTCTTTAGGGGCAAGTTAACCGAGGGGCCTAAACATGGTAGTCAAAATCGGCTAAGAACAAACAAAAAAGTTGAAATTTTGGAAATTGGTACTTTTTGGCTCCTTTCTGTATCTTTTGCATCCAGATAAAAATGAAATCAAGTTTAAATGGAGTCTATTTCAAATGATACCTACACACTTGTGATAGCTCTGTATCTTTCCTGTCCAGCTGTGTCCCAAATTTGTGCTCTAATTGTTTTACCTTTTATTACCATATTCCTGTAAATAAAAACAAATCTTTTCATCACATTAAATATTAAAAAAAAATGTACAAACCCTATTTTTATTTATTTATTTATTTTTGGTGTTTTAACGCCACTTTCAGCAATATTTCAGCTATATCATGGCGACCAGTTTTAGTGGTGGAAGAAGCCGAAGTACCCGGAGAGAACCACTGACCATGGCCAATTCCACCACAGCAAGCAACTGGTAAACGTTATCACTTGCGGATGCGAGTCGAGTGCACCATTTTTTGTAAATTACAAATAATAAAAAAATGTACAAACCCTTATTTATATCTCACAACACCAGGAGCCATCGTGGTCACGATCATATGGCAGTTAAAATCAGTTCCCATCACCACTAAAGTTGTGAGTTTGAATCCCCCTCAGGCGAGGCATACTAGATACATTATGTGATAAAGATTGTCAGCGACTTGTGGCAGGTCAGTGGTTTTCTCTGGGTACTGAGGTTTCCTCCGCCAATAAAACTGACCGTCACGATGTAACTGAAATATTGTTGATAGTGGAAATAAACACCATAACTGTCACAACACCATACAATTGGATGGGGCCTTGTTGGGAGAGTGGCTAAGGTCATAGACTTCTAACCTCAAGACAGTTCTGATTCCCACCCCCAGTCTTAGGGTTTCGCTAAAAATATCATCTTTCACATCATAAATATAATATGCAGGCCTTTCAAAAAGGGGCGGTACCAGGTACTTTTACCTGCCTCAAATGTTCCTGATTACATAGAGCGTTGTATAAGATATTGATGAAAATTGTTCAAATTTTAATAAAAAGTACCACCTGTAAATAGTCAATGGTGAAAATGCCAACTCATTTTTTCAGCTATATCATGGCACGAACAAGTTAATTTTCAATGAAATGATGATGATGTCTGCTTTGTACTAGACCAACACGCTTAGTTGGATTTAATAGTGCAAGCTCACTGAAACAACAGTCCGTGGATAGACATGTCACCCCACTCCGACACATTATCCTGATTCCGAACCAACCAGTCTTTGCTCTTTCTCCTTGATCCTGCATGCTTAGCTGAGAAGCAACAAATACCAATTTCACATTCTTTGTTTGACCCGATCTGGGATCGAACCCACGATCTACCGCACTAGAGACGAGCACGCTAATCATTACACCACCGATGTGGTGTGAAAAATATTGAAATATGCAACAGATACTACATTAGCAGGACAGTGTCAGCCATTACCTATTGGAATCACAACAATTGTCATACAGTGTACATTCAAATACAGTGTTTGCTTGTGTATGTTGTGTTACCATCACATTGTAATAAACTAATCTAAAAATATCTAATTTTTAAAATGGTCAAGTTTTTTTAAATAGAAAATAAATACATCTTAAATTTATAATGGAACTATATTTTATAATATACAGGTAAATATGTCGCCCCACTCACAGACACATTATTCTGATTCTGAACCTACCAGTCTTTGCTCTTCCTCCTTATTGCTGAGTGCTTAGCGGAGAAGCAATAAACACTAATTATATAATCTTGGGTTTGACTTGACAGGGGCTTGAACCCATGATTTTCCATTACATATATATACCTTGTAGAAAACTCTACACCAATGGTAGTTTTACTTTCAGCATCAAATTCATTTCTTGTATAACGAGACAATAGATTGGTCTTTCCAACTCCTGTATCACCAATCAGAACCACTGTAACATAAAATACGATGATATGCTGATACGTTAATTTTCAAAATAGTGTGCGAGTGATTGTTGCTTAGTGCCAAATGAGCCATTTTTAAGCTACACCATGGCCAGAACAAGTAACATTTCAATGAAATGATGATGATGTCTGCTTTGTACTGGATCAACACGCTTTGTTGGATCTTTATAGTGCTAGCTCACTGAAACAATAGTTCACGGTTAGACATGTCGATACACTCTGACACATTAGCCTTGATTCCATGCAAACCAGTCTTTAATAATACTCCTCAGAGATGTGTGCTTACTGGAGAAGCAGCAAATACCAATTTTATAGTCTTTGGTTTGCCATGACCGGAGCTCAAACCCAGGTCATGATCAACCGCAATCGAATAAAGCATGATTACATTACACCACCGATGCGGTTCATTTTCAATATATACAACTGACATGGTTTCATGCAGAAAAAAAAAAATTATTTCAATATTTTTACAACCTTTAATATCTAAATATTAATATTTCCATAATAAAGAGATACTCGAAGAAAAGTATGAAGATACCAAAGTGGCAATCAGAAGCTGTAAATTGAAGAAGGATTGACAATTCAATGGCCATAAAAAAAAAGGACAAAATTACAAACAACGGCCCACAAAACACTAACACAGAGAAATCAAGATTGATCAACACCAACGTCACTGAAAACCGGGGTTGTACTCAGGATCTCCGGAAGAGTAAACAGCTACCGACGTATGGTTGAAAGCTGAGATATAGCCACTGATATTCCTAATATGTTTAATACCAGTCATCACGATGAGCACCTGTCCTCCAGTCCAAGACCAGGAAAACTTTGTTCGGACCAGTACATTTTTTTTTAGTTTTTATTTAGAACTATATAAAAATTAATTCTATAATTTGCTTCGGACCAGTAAATAAAAATTTTCATTTCGAGGGCTGTGACACAATATAAAAACAAAACTTACCTTTCCATATAAAATCGTAATGTTCTTCTGATGCCATTTTTGAATAATCATGTGATAAATATCTGAAAAAAAATGTCAATTTGTAAAAGCTTATTAATGGTTTGAAAATGTTATGTATATAATATTATCCATATTAAAAAAGTCCAAAAACCATATTCATATTGAAGTCTTTTAAAACAGATTCTTTCAAGAACAATATTATTATTGAATCATTATCATTTATAGGAGAAATATATATTTTAGGGAAAAAAGACTTAATTACATATACATTTGTATACTAAATTTTGAATTACTGCCCATCTATTAAATATACATGTATCTTCAAAATCTATTTTACATTTAGAGTGTTACTTACTATCACCCAAAAGGCATATCAATATAAGTATATTCAAACACATCAAAAGATATATCAGTATCACCAAGATGAGTGACACGTCTATCACAGCGATTTATCACGATATTTCTCTGACTGCACTGTATATAAAATTTAGCGGAACAGTTCCTGTCAAGTTCTCCTTACAATATCATAAACTAAAATTGAAACTTTATGTTAAGGAAGATGTTCAAGCTGGATACTCTGATTTTCTATGATGCTCAAATTATTAATGACGTAATGATGTTCAAACCATCCATATTATCCTCTTGTAAATTGTAATTGACGACTGTAAATTTTGTAATTTTTGCAATGTTTTAATTATTAATGAGAAAATATTGACCAGAAGAAGATCGAATTAATCAAACATCTCTTTTTTTCCACTTCCAAGCGATTTTGTTTTATTAGAATACTTCGAATTGCGAAGAATTTTTGTATTGCATAATTATCATTTAGACAGGAGTTTTTTTTGACAAAATTCCAATAGGGATAGTGAAGGTTTGTTTGTTTGCTTGATGGTGTTTAATGCCACTTTCAACAATATTTCAGTTATATCATGGCGGTCAGTTTTATTGGTAGAAGAAATCGGAGTACCTGGAGAAAACCACTGACCTGTCACAAGTCACTGACAAACTTGATTACATGTTGTAAATTAAACCTTGCCCTGATCGACATTCGATTTGATTTGATTTTGATATTTTAATGCCACTTTCAACAATATTTCTGCTATATCATGGCGACCAGTTTTAATGGTGGAGGAAGCCAGAGTACCCGGAGAGAACCACCGACCATGGGCAAGCAACTGGTAAACTTTATCACTTGCGGCTGCGAGTCGAGTGCACCCTTTTTTGTAATTTACAAAGCCGGGCGCAAACCAACGCCGGATCAACATTCGAACACACAACATCAGAACATTAGTGATTATAGACAGTGATTGCAAAGGTAGTTGGAAATCTGAAGGTATAGATATTAGAATTTGATTGTTGTAATATAAGCCATAGCAGCTTCCATTTTTGACAATTATTTATTAATTTTTTTTTTGTTGGGGGGGGGGGGGATTAAATACAAAAAGGTAGTGAATGAATGGCCAACATTTACATTTATATATAATACACAAAGAGCTATCATGAATCTGATCTATTTCATAGAATTGTTGCTCATCATTCATTGTCATTGTTTATGGTTCATTGTATAAACCTTTTTTGAATTCGAGACTATCAGGCCTTTAAACAGTTCAGCCTCATGTCAATCCTGCCTTACACCAATCCGACCATGGTCGATTCGGCTTTGCTTCTTTTTATATAGTTGATAAGATATTCTCGGCAGTCTGTTTTAGTGTTTACCTTTAATTTTGATTCTAATATGACGTCCTGTATTCGGTATACAAATAAAGGCATATTTGAATAACAATAAAATATAGGCCACAATGTATGCGCATCATGTTGACCGCCTCGAATTTTAAAATTACCGTATTTGTCCTATTAGAATCGAAATAATTCATACCGGCCATACTTTATTGTTATTCAAAGATCCGTAATTGGTTGTCAGCTTAGTATATCAATCTGTAAATGAATGCATTGTTTTCCTAATCATTAACTGATTAAGCCGAATGGCAATAATCAAAGAACTTGTAAAACTTAAAACAACATGTGTATACAACATGGCTTTCCTATGGCGACAGATTCTAGTATTCATTGTGAAAATATTGTAAGTGCAATCAGGCATATTAATAAAGAAAAATTTTATCTTGACAGTATCAAAGATATTATTTCTTGTTATGATAACAGTGTGTTGTAGCCAAAAAACCCAAAAATACAGGCATTATCCCATATCATTTTTATATTAGATAGTATTAAATATACTATAAATGATATTAATAAATAACAAACGCAAATATCAAATTGCCGACAGCCTGCCGTATGTGATAGACGCCAGATATATTCATTCATAATATAGTATTACAAAAATGTACATGTATATATTTGTATATTTATAATTCATACCAATTATAACCTCATTTCTTCAACAACAAAAACATATGTAATAATATCCGCCATAAATAGACGAGGCCGTCCAGGAAAAACCGAAGCATGAAACAATGTTTGAATGCATTATGGAAACTTGTGCCCGATGCCAATGCTCGAGTCTATTTCGGGATATAAGGTGTCAGACCTCACCTTAAATAGTAAAACAAATTATAGATTATATATACAATCACACTTATAAAAATTTAAAATGTTTTCTGTTTGCACGGTGGCTAGAAAGTGAAGTACCTAAAACGAGTACACCTAATAAACGGATGACGAAACAACAAATTTTATTGGTCGAATCTATATATATCTAATAAATATTCATAACTACAGTAACAGCAATACAATATTTTCCCACTATACTTAAACGAACCGCGAGAAAATATTATTATTTGAAAGAGAGTTATTTAAAATTTCCTCTACTTTTATTTTCAAAATATATTATTTGAAAGATTGCGAATTAATAAAAGCGTACGTCTATTAAAATATCTTAGGGCCGGATCAACTTTTGAGACAAGGCCGGACTGGTAGGGACGGATTGGTGTTATGGCCGGAACGTCTTGTTAGCTCCTTTCTTATATTACAATTTGCCAAAACAAAAGCCTGAAAGGGACCCCCTTTCGCCTTTGGGATAAAATACTATTACAAAAGCAAGTCTTACTCTATACAGTGGCAAGTTGAATATTGTGATGCCTTCATACTACATAGTTGTAAATTTGGTTTGTTTATAATGTTTATTAATAAAAATTACCAATGTATGAGTCAGTGTGTTTTTATGACGAAATTATGTGTCAAAAATGACTGAGTTGTGACTTGGCTTCTCTTGGTCTTGCCAACTATTAGTTTTACTTTACCTGTTTTGTTGTTGTTTTTAAGAAATTCGCAAAACTTGCTGAAAATATTTCAAATATTTAGCAAAAATCGTGTCATTGTTGTTCATTAATATAATACGTTTATTTTTCCAGGTGAATGTATTACACCTGTCAATCAACACTCAGGTGTGATGGTCAGCTTTAGTTTCGTATTCGTGACTGGTTTACTACTTATTTTTTTAGGTACCAGGTCATGAATGAAAGATGGGGAAAAAGCACGAAAGTTAAAATAGGTTATTGAAGCAAAGAAATACTACCATATTTTTTTACTGAGAAAATAGGGGTCATTTTATCTTGTGTGGCAGTCGTTAGTCGGCCGCAGCCTGACACACTGACAGCCAATTTGTCGTAAAGCCGAGTTTTTCGGGTGCGTCTTTTTACCACAGAAGGTCAGAACTTGGAAGTCAGAACACTATAAAATTAGCACAGAACACTTAGAATTCTATTAAATATTATTAAATATGTAAAAAAAATGTTATTTGATTGAATAGTTTAAATATATTTTCGTGTATTTTGATAAAAAATGATTAGTTTAACTAGAGTTATCTCTGTTTACAGACTATTTTCGTGAGGAAAAGAAAGTCTTTCAGTCCCACTCCTGGCACTATATAGGATATATCATATTGGAACATAAAATAGACGTCAATTGCATCACAAACAAACATTAACCAACCAAATTTATTTGAAAGAACAGGTTTCCAACTATCTTTTTACAAAATATCAACAACAACAAATGAAAATTGTAAAAGTTGCACTTATTCAAAGACATGCTAACAAAAGTACAAAAAAATACTTCAAATACATACGTTACTTTTTACTGGGCCAATTGGTCTAATCTTATTTGTTTTCACTGCGACGTAAATTGTTGGATGTTTGTTTTATTGCCAGACCGAGTATATTAGAATCACAAAAAGGCATGATGAAGGTAACATCGAAAAATTTGAATCTTATACAGCTTTCTCAAAAAGATATTGAAAACAAGTGAATTAATAAACGTGTTCTAAACAGTTTCCTTACACTTTGATCATATCAAAAAGCTCGAGCATGCCAGTAATTTATCGCATTAAATCGTTGACACACTTTACAACACATGTTGTCTGTTGATACCGAAATTAGAATAATAAAGATTTCAAAATTGTTAGTTTTGTCACTTGAATTTTAAATTTCTGAAAGCATATGCAAAAGTAATGTATGTATCTTTCATCCCGACGAGAAAATAATATATTGAGATTCCATTTACACTTAGCAATATCATCAAATTGAAGGTATTTGCAGAAGTTTTGACAAACAAAAAGGATACAACAGTATATTCACATAGTAGTATTCCATATTTTAAAGTCTGTAACGTATGTATCGTTTATCACTGTTTGACATTATTTTACCAGTGCTTTACGGAAATTATTAATAAAATTATTTAAATATATCAGAATCAAACGGTTAAGTTCAAATTCAAACGTAATGCAGAACTCTACTTATGCAGACTGGAATATAATGTTTTCAATGTTGTGGTAACGTATGTATAAAATATTTCATTTATTTGCTAAGAAGTGTGCATATTTCTCCTTAATTGCGTCCTTTTCATCTGAATTTACTTTGTAAAGCCGCGCAGATTTTCCAGAAGGTACTAAAGATTTTACTTTGCACAAAATATGAGTTTGATCAACCCATAATAGATCGGGTGTCGTTGGCCATCTAAACATGTGCTTAGCATTTGTAAGGAAATTGACCTCACAATCGTTTTCTTCTCTGTCGATTTCCTCAATCTTTCCTAGGAACCATTTAGTGTCATACACAACCGCAACGAAATCTCCCACTTTAACCTTCTGTTCCGGGTCAGTATCTTCGATTCTTTCGAATTCTGTAGCTTCGGCTTCCTCCTGTTCCATTTGATGGTCATGTATGGGCAAAACTATGCCACTCCATATGAATTGTTGTGTTTTCCAGCTGTCGCAGTAAGCACCTTCAATACAGATGTTACAGTAACACGATGTATTCCTGGTCATTAATTTGCTGGAGTCGTCTATTGCACCAACAGCGTGAAGCTTCATTGTTTGATTTAAAGGCTTAGCTTTAAAACTTTTCAATTCCGTGTGCTTAGCCTTTGTTTATTCGCTTGAAACATAGATGAATTGAACACCAGTCATATTTGATTTAATGTCTCATGAGAAAAACTCTCTAGCATCCTGTATTACTGCATTACCTTGACGTACTGCTTGATCAGCAAGACGTTTGGTTGTACCTCCTAATCCATCACAAGGGCCTTTCCCATGGCCGACCTCAAAATAGTTCCATCTACAAGAAAGGCCATAAAAGGCTGCATGATTTGCGACAAGATAGAAAATGAAACGGTTGCGATATTGGCTTGATGGGGAGTCGGTCCAATAGTGAATGACTGTAAATTGGTTGTTGATGGCTTTAAGCGCAGGTACTAGCTTGTCAATGAAAGCCATCACTGTTCCAGAGGAATAGGAGATTTCGTCACTAACGAATACAAGACTCTTATGACAGAGTTCACCGTTTTTTCTATAATATGCAACTACAGGATGGATTGTCACCGATGTTTGGCTCCAATAAGCAGTTTGTATCTCATCTAATGATCTACACGAAAAGTTTTCCGCGAAGTCCATCTGGACAATGACTTCATTTTCTTGTATGTTTTCTTTTAACTTCTTTATCTGACTATATTGCTCTCCGACTCTGTCCACGTGTTCAGTAAAGACTTTTGTTTGCATTTTCATGTATTCCTTAAATTGTGTCGATTCACTCTCCACTTCTACTATTTTCATTTTTGTCCTTCCGTTCTCAAGTTCGACCTTCTTCCATACCTTATACAGAACCTTTTCTGGTAAGCTAGAGAGAAGAATATCCATGTCGTCAATATGTAAAATCAGGTTCTCTGGATTTTCACTAATTTTAACGCCACATTTTCTAACCGCTTGAACTTGGTGATCCATGTTTTGGTGATGTATACATTGACAGGTATTTCTTGAAATGAATGCTGCCAAAAGGACATGCTGAGGACTCAGTCGACCAAATGTTGTTGGCGATACATTTATAGTCGGATTCTCAGATTTATACTTATTATGGAGATTTCGTAGGTAGTCGGTGAGTACGCAGATCTGGATTTTCTCCTCTGTACGAATTTTCTTCGCATCAGCTTTTCCCGGTTGAACTCAACTGTTGTCATCGTGGGTGTAAAATTCACAGACTGAACTGGCATTGCACCATGTTAGGCATTTCCTTTTTTCAACTGTATTTACGAAGTCTCCAGATTTTACATTATGTAATGACCGTCGGCTCAATCCGGTGTTGAGACTCAAACTGTTCAAACACCGATACTTCTTTGTTATTCCACCTGATACAATTTTGTGCAGTACTTGTCGTTTCTTTGCTGACTGTAATTTTCTTGTGGATTTCAGTTGCGATAGCAGTGAGTTAGACAATAAAAGCTTTCTTCTAACAAACCTTTTTCTATTTGGTGTCAAATTTAGTTGTTCAATTTCTATGTCCGTTTGTTTCCTCGGTGTCAATTCGGATGGTCCAGCTGTTTTGGTATGTTCGATCTGTTTTGTCAATCGTTCTATTTTCTTATCTTTTGTCTTGTGTCTTTTTCTCAAGGTTTCTATCTCATTTTTCAAATTTCCAATGTTTTTATGGGTGCGAGATAATGCTCTCGTTCTAGTTTTCTTCAACCCTTTGGCCTTTGGAGCACTACTGCGAGATGTACTAGGTAATCTTACTATCAGGCGATGTGAATTTTCGTCCGATTCGTCGAACCCTCCACTATCATATCCACTGGTTACTTCATTTCGAGGATTATCATTTTCTTCCCTTTGGCGTTTTCTAAACCTACAAAGCCTGTTCCTTAACTTGTTCTTCTGATTTCGCTCTTCTCTATTCTTTTTACTTAGCTTATCTGCTGGGAGATAATATTGACGCTGTCGTTCTCTTTCCTTTTGAAGAAATTGTGATCCTTTTAATTTCTGCCGTTCTCGATAATTCTTCTGAATTTCTTTTCTCGATTTGGCCATTCTGAAAATATATAACGTAGGTATCGATACATAAGTTATCAAATGTTTACAAGTATCATGGTCATGCACATGTTCTTTAAAGCAAGACGTTTTTTCAAGCTGTATGGATTATATAAACTGATCTATTATTTATTGAAAATGAAAAGCAGTCTTATCGTCAATCGTGTGGATCGATGTACTTTTCGTGTTGTGGCACTTGAACTGATATGGGATGGCATAAAACTTACAGCTGAATGGTCGTTTTCGAATCATAGTCTGAATCATTGTTCATGCCAGCATTGGCGACAGTAACGTATGTATTGTTTTGGTATGTTTGATGTCACTTGGAAACAATTTCATTCGAGTGCAGATTAATTGTCTATTATGGGATACCAGGGGTACATGTTTGTTAAATAAAAAATACATAAGGTTTATGAAATAGTCATTCGTGGAAGCTATATACTATGGCGACACCTGTTTGTGCCTGATTAGTGAATATTAGCGATATGTTGGGGGCTGTTTTTTGTTTGTTTTGTTTTTCTTTTTTTGTTCTTTTTGTTTGGTTCATTCTTTTTTTTAATTCCTATAAATGATACATAATAGACCATGTTATGAGAACATAAATTCATGTCCTAAATCACATTTTTCGTCACAAGTAATATTATCATTTAATAAATAATTCATTTTCACTTACGCCTTTTTCACAATAATGTTGACAGACCATGGTTATTAATGTTATATATTCCTGCAGGGGTTCAAATACATAAAATTCATCAAAAGAAATTGATTTTAAATAAATTGTCAGTTTATTTTCGAGAAAAATGATATATGACATACCTATGCCTAAAAAAACCAAAAAAATCCCCTAAATTTGAAGGTAAAAATTGACAATTTTGCATGTTATACTGTTGCACTTGAAAAAACAACATTTTTCCGTACTGTATAACAGTAAAATGAAGCATTAGCTATCAATTTATTATATTCCATTTAATAGACAATTTTGTTTTCTATCTTTTACAGGTTTCTACATGAAATTTACACAATTATTGTTGAAATGGTAACAAAATAACTAATTGTAATACTTTGTTATAATTTTTAGAATTTCTCAACTCTAGTTTCTATTGCAGGTATCTTTATACCATTTTGCATATAATAAGAGGTTCTTAACTAGTTTAAAATAAACTGTTATATGTGTTGAACACAAACAAAAACATTCTTCATGAACCATATCCATTTTGATGATTTTTTTCCATTCATCATTTCAGGTTATGATTTCCCAGAGATTTCTGTAGTGTCCGCAAACACATGAATATTTCAGAAAATAGCCATACAACATATAGCAAGAATTAAACAGTAAAAAGACTACACTGTAGTATAAATAACTGCTCCATGATACTGGCATTTCTACATGCACTTCCTGTTAATTCAGTGTATAAATGCTAGTGTGTAGTGTCCGCAACACCTTTTTAAAACTTGTTTTACCTCTCATTTTAAAACTTGTTTTACCTCTCATTTTAAAACTTGTTTTACCTCTCATTTTTAAATATTTTTAGTGTTATAATTAAGTCTATCATTTTGTTTTGTTATAATTATGAGGCAAGAGAAAAGAAAAAAACTGGAAATGAGAAGGCATAGGAAAAGTAAAAAGGAGAAACAGATTTTAACTGATAACCCTGAAACAGCAAAAAGACAAAAAGCTGGAAAAGAAATTCAGATGAAAAAAAGGAAAAAGAAAGACAAAAGCAAAGAAATGAAAAGAGACAGAAAAGCTGAAGAAGGAAAATGCTGTTCTAAGAACACAAAGGTGGAGAATGAAGGTTAAATTAAACTGTTCAACAACAGAAGATAACAACACAGATACAAATATAGACAACAAACAGAGTGAAAACCAGACAAACATGAACAATGCAGATGATATAGATTCTTTAATGCCTGAAGTTCAAACATAAGAAAATAACAATATGGAGATTGAGAAAGACGATACTGCAAAGTCTGCATTCAAATCCACATGGTCAAAGTATAGAGCAGTAAAAAAGGTAAAAGAGTGTCTGCCAAAGACTCCACAGAAGAGAGCATCAATAATTAGCCAGTTAGCCACTTCACCATCTTGTAGGGGAATTTTAGAGGAAGACGGGTCAGTTGTTAACCCACAGGTCAGGAAAAAAATACAAATTGGAGAACATTTGTTGTCGTCATTGAAGGAATTGTCAAAGGAGACAAAAGAACCAGTAAATAATTCTCTTGATTAAAAAGGGGGCACTACATGCTAGAAGGACTTTAAGAACACTTGTAAATGTAGGTGGAACAAATAAAAAGTCAAAGTCAATAGGAGTACAGAGATTGATAGAAAAGTATACCGGATTAAGAAAACTGCACAGGAAAGAAGGAGTATCAGTGAGCACGTTTAACCACAGAATAGCAAGGAAAGATCGGATTTCAGATTTTTACCTTTTAACTGAACAATCTTTGACATTAGTTTTTACGATAATTACGTATATTTTTGTAGTGTCCACAACATCTTTGCAGCTTTAGTACATTTAATACTGTCCTTGTGTATTTCAGAGTTAAATACGTGAAATCATATAAGGACAAGATGAAATAAACAAGATTTTATCATTTTGTATGTTCTACTTATGACCCAATAACATTATCTATGTAGTGGAATAGTGTCCTTGCATGTTATGTGTATATTGTTCATAAGACACAACAATTAATGTCCTGTTTACATTGAGTTTTATTAGAAGAGACACTAAGCTAAACACTATTGAGAGTATGAGCCAGTTTACTTGCAGTCATAATACTATTTTCCCCAGGAAAAACTATTGCAATAAATATTTTTTGTGTAGTGTCTGCAACACTTATAGGCACCTTATTAAAGCCTTGAGGATTCAAACATCTTTGATGTATCAATCATATTTTTTGCAGCTAATATCTATTTTATAACAGATGAAGCAAATGTGGATTTTTGTGTATGCTTCTTTGTGCATTTAAACAAATATAATTAATTAAGAGCTTGGTATTTTTTTTAAACAAAAATGTCATGATGACAAAACAGTAAAAAAAATTACAATGATATATAAGACACTGTTTGTCTTCTTTTATCTTTGAATTTATTATTCTAGAACTTCAATCAATAAATAAAAGTTATATAATAATTGAATTTAGCTTTTTATTATCATATAACATATGCTATTGTAGTGTCTGCAACAGGCCTTGGGTACCTTATTTTGAAATCACACAACTTTGTAAATAAATGCGAATGCTTAAAGATATTTTGGATTTTAAATTAATTATTCATGTATGCATCTGTTATACACCCTAAGTCCCTATGTTTGCACATTGTTTATACGATAATTACAGCTATTCCCACTTGAATTTTTAAAAAGTGGGATTAGGTGGATGCAACCGGTCACCGACACTTGTACTGCTACACCATACTCAGAAGCTGAACGCCTTGTTACAACTGTTAGTGTCATTTCAGTAACAACAAATTCAAATTCTTTAATACCTAACACAGCTTCAAATGACATCCAACAACATGTAAATAGTGCAAATAGTGGCGATGTTGATAATGATTCACAGTCTGACTGTCACTCTGATTCGGACAGTTGTGCTCCAGAGGTCATGGTACCAGATGCCAGGGTGTTTAGTTCAATAAAGAATGAACAAAAATACCCATGGCTATATGACAGTGTAGTACACCAAGGGTATTTATGTAAGTTTTATGGTCATTCTTCTTCATCATAATAATTTATTACTGTTGGCATTAACCTTGGTACAGTATGATTGCTATTCTATTACTGGACATCCAAACTAATAAATTTACTCTTCACATCTTTTTCCAATTCACATCATTTATGTCCTAATTTTCCCAATTATAAGGAACCCGGGCCCCAGATGCAAATGAGTAGGAAACTCACTGGGTGTAACCGGTAATACAACAACAAAATCTCTTTGGAAATGAAAGTCAAGATTTCCTCTAATCTTCTACAATAAATGTGTTCTCTTTTTTATCAGGTTAATTTTATACATACAGAATGCTTAAAGTAGAAAAGATATTGAAACCAGCAACTTATTGTAGATATAGAGCAAGAAAACTACTAGTTTTACGATTGAAATCAAATTTAACGCAGAATGACATTCTGTTTCAATCAACAGATTTTTTTCATCGAGCAAAATTATTGCTGTTACCGTGGTTCAAAAATAGAGAGAACTTTTACCATTATGATGCATACAGATACCATTTAAGTGACAAGACTCTACAAAGAACAAGTGAGCCGTTTGGAACATACTTTCAGAGGAGACATTGCAGCCGCTGTACATTCGTTGATGGGAAAATCCCAGAGGGCTTCCGATCAGCCCCACCATGGAGAGTACTGTTTTTTGGAACAGACCAGTTTGCTGTTTTCACATTGAAACTTTTAAATGAAAACAGGTATGTCTGGTAATAAATATTTATATGAATTGAATACACTGTGTATGGAGGTGGGGCAGTCACAGACTTGGGGTCAATTACTTTCAAATGTAATCGATTACATTACAATTACTTTGCAATTTTCATAATTACATTACATTACGATTACATCAATTTTCAAATGTAATCGATTAAATTACAATCACTTTGTAAATGTAATTGATTACATTACTGATTACATTTAATGTCATGACAACCAATACATTAGTGTTTTATGTTATTTTGTCTCGTGTGCATCTGTCCAATATCTCTTTTTTTTAGCTCACCTGGCCATAGGCCATGTGGGCTTTTGTCATGGGTAAGCGTCTGTCATCCGTCCGTCAGTCCAGTAGCTTTTCACATTTAAATCTTCTTCTCTGAAACCACTGAACAGATTTCAACCAAACTTGCCAGAAATGTTCATTGGATGGTTCTCTACCAGATTTGTGTTTTTGGTGCTGATTTGAAATTCAACATGGCTGCCAGGGTCCATAATATGTTCTCATTGGCTGAAATTTTAAAAATCTTCTTGCCAGAAACCACCAAGCCAATTGAATTGTGACTTTGCAGGAATGATCATTGGGTGGTCCTGTACTAAATTTTGAATCGTTTGCCGATCGGAAATTCAAGATGGCCACCATGACTCGACTTAGTTTAACATTGGACCCTATGGGAATTTCACATTTTCATCTTTTTTTCTGAAACCACAAAACAGATTTGAACCAAACTTGGCAGAAATGTTCATTGGATGGTCATATACAAGATATTTGTTTTTGGCGCTGGTCGGAAATCCAACATGGCTGCCAGGGCCCATAATGTGTTCTGATTGGTCGAAATTTTAAAAATCTTCTTGTTAGAAACCACCAAGGCAATTGAATTGTGACTTTGCAGGAATGATCATTGGGTGGTCCTGTACTAAACTTGTGAATCGTTTGCCGATCGGAAATTCAAGATGGCCACCAAGACTCTACTTAGTTTAACATTGGACCCTATGGGAATTTCACATTTTCATCTTTTTTTCTGAAACCACAAAACAGATTTGAACCAAACTTGGCAGAAATGTTCATTAGATGGTCGTATACAAGATTTTTGTTTTTGGCGCTGATCAGAAATCTAACATGGCTGCCAGGGCCCATAATGTGTTCTGATTGGTCAAAATTTTTAAAATCTTCTTGTTAGAAACCACTTAGCCAATTGAATTGTGACTTTGAAAGAATGATCATTGGGTGGTCCTGTACTAAAATTGTGAATCGTTTGCTGATCAGAAATTCAAAATGGCCACCATGACTCAACTTAATTTTAACATAGGACCCTATGGAAAAAATGTTTAAAAGTCTTCTCCTCTGAAACCAGTAAGTCAATTTAAAGCAAACATGGCATGACCCAGACCTCCATCCAAGATGTCCGCCGTCAGCGCACATAGTTTTAACATGGGACCCTATGGGAAAAATGTTTTAAAAAGGTTGCATCTGAAACCAGTAAGCCAATTTAAAGCAAACATGGCATGAATGGTCCTTAAATGGTCAACTTTCAAAATTATATCCAGTGACCCAAACCTCCATCCAAGATTGCCACCATCAGCGGACATAGTTTTAACATAGGACCCTATGGGAAATATGCTTAAAAATCTTCTCCTCTGAAACCAGTAAGCCAATTTAAAGCAAACATGGCATGGATGGTCCTTGGGTAGTATACTTTCAAAATTGTGTCCAGTGACCATGACCTCCATCCAAGATGGCTGCCATGAGCAGACATAGTTTTAACATAGAATCCCATGGCAGTATGGGATATGAATAGTAACTTAGATGTATTTGGCATGCAGACATTCTTAAGAGGACTTATTTATGTCAGGTGAGCGATACAGGCTCACCTGAGCCTCTAGTTTAATGTATTTCTTAATCAGAACTATGAATTACAATTCAGTTGTAATGTGGTCATTACAGGCAATAACAAACACTACATTGTAAATTATAAACAGCAATTCTCATTTTCCTATTTTTCATAGAATGTGTCTTCTCTTATTACTATATATGACCAATATTGATTCCATCTTATGCTATTATAACATACATTTGCACATTTTAATAATATATATCAAATAATTTCAAACATCCTGTGAAAGCCTATTGGGGATAATTAACTTGCAGTAACCTGATAAAATTTGTAATTAAGGAATTATATATGACACCAAATTATGTAAAAATCACCATTCTGATTCTAAAAGCTTGCTTAAAAATGTACATAATTTCTCAGTCTAAATATGAAAACTAAATCCTTAATGTATGTAAATAGTTTAAATGTCTTTCTTAATCAGAACTATGAATTACAATTCAGTTGTAATGTGGTCATTACATGCAATAACAAACAGTACATTGTAAATTATAAACAGCAATTCTCATTTTCCTATTTTTCATAAAATATGTCTTCTCTTATTACTATATATGACCAATATTGGGGATAATAAACTAGCAGCTAATTACCTGATAAAATTTGTAATTAAGGAATTATTTATGACACCAAATTATGTAACATCACCATTACTAAATTTCACACCATTTGAATGTTTGTCCTTGATATATAATTCAGAAGATAAAAAAAACAAAAATATCCATTACAAGTTACATAGTAACCCACAAGTAATGAACAAATTATCATATAATCCAATATTAAAAGGAAAATCAGCACCAAAATAAAAAGCAGAAATATCACATATATCTGAATATCAAATACAAGCCCCATTAGAATATTCTTTAAAAAAAAAATCCAAAATTTTACAAATATTACAACTTGCTATTTATCAGTTAATTTGTATATACAATGTATGTACGAGCATCATAAATAAATGTTTCTGAAAATTATAATTTACATTTTGTTTTTTATGTAATATCTTTATTGAAATTTAAATCTCTTTTTAAACTTGTATATGAAATCAACATGAGATACCTATGTTTTGGTTTATATAAAATATTTCTTTATCTTATGCAAATCATGAGGACATGGTGATAGTCTTTCATAGAAGCAATTTCATATATGAAATCTTGAAAGTTGTGTCAGATAACTTAAAATTTTAGAGCTTGTTGTGTTTCACACAAGCCGACAAACTGTTTTCACTGAATTTTTGAAACCCTAAAAAATTGAAATTGAGATATTATTTGTTTGGATATTAAGTCTTTGAAGTCATAATTTATACTTAATATTTTTTGCAGCTGTTTTTGCATTGATTACAATTAAGCATTATAATAATATCTACATTATTTGTTTAATAAATTTCATGAAGAAAATTCATTTACATAAATCATACATTAAATATCTAAGGAGATATATGTTTCAGTTAAGACAAAATAAGTCAAAATGATGAAAAGTAATCTAAATATAATCAGAAAGTAACCATGATTACAGGGTCAAAATGAATGTAATCGATTACATTACAATTACATGTATTCTAAAAAATGTCTGATTACAGATTACATTTGGTTACATGAAAAATGTAATCAATTACAACCGATTACAATTACAAATTACGATTACCCCATGTCTTGGCAGTCATGGCCGTGATCGTATGGTAGTTGGACTGACAACTACCTATGTAAAAACTGGTGACATTACATTAAACAGCAGTCAGTCAATCAGTTACTTGTTTCTATGATTTTCCAAGAAGATTTTGGAACTGTTTTGATGGTATGTTTTTTTCTTTCATTTTAGTACTGAAAATAATGTTTTCCACATACATTTATTTACCAGACAAGTTTGAATCTGTCATTGTTTTCATTTCAGATTGATGAAGACAAATAGTGTTGTTGAAAATTTAGAAGTTGTTTCAAATCAGGGAAAGGTAATTAAATAAAAAAAACAGATAGCTAATTTAGGGAGAAAAACAACATATATCCTTCATCAGATATGCTCATAGTCAAATGTGATATTGCTCTTTGTGTTGTGGTCGTGTTCGTATGGTAGTTGGATTTAAGACTAGCTATGCAATCAGCACCTATCACCACTAATGTTGTGAAATCAAATCCCACTCAGGTCAGTGGTTTTCTCTAGGCACTCGGCTGGTTTCCTCCACCAATAAAATTGATCGCCACGATATAACTAAAATATTGTTGAAAGTAACGTTAAACACCATAGTCTTAACCCTCCTCATTGTGTTACTGGCAGACAGATCACAAATTAGATAATTATGAAAAGAAAGTTGATAAACTGATATTCAACTATTCCTCCAATATCATCAAAACAACCTAAACCCATTTAACATGAAACAGACCATGACATATAGGGATGGGCACAAAAGTGAGATGGGGTTAAACCATGGGATCCCAACCCCCTCCCTCTGTTGTATCACATTAGAGGTTAGTGCTTAGTTCCAAAACATCTGAGGAGTTTCTGGTGATGATAAAGTGAAAGTCATGTTTTACAATAAAATGCATTTCAGTAACGGTTTTACACCAAATCATTGTGGACCGGAATGGAAAATGTAGATCAGCAATCTTAAATAATCGGTAAATTGTCTTTTTTTCTTTGACCTAAGGGTGACCATTAAATACAAGCTTGACTGTATTGGGAAACTATGATGCATTATGGGATCTTCGGAAAGAACATGGCATTATGGGATACATAGGAAGAACCAAAATAAATGTTCATGTAATGTTGTCATATTTGGTTTATCTTTCAGACACCTGTTAGGACCTATGCAAATGATGCTGGTTTGGTTGTCCATGATTGGCCTGTTGCACCATCACATGACAGATATGATGTGGGCGTATTAGTATCATTTGGTCACCTGATCTCAGAAAAGACAATTCATCAATTTCCATAGTATGTTTTAGAAATTGTAATTCAGGAACACAATCGGATTAAAATCACATCTTCTTGCTCCCCTTTACTGATTTGTTGTGGGAGATCAAAGGAAATATGCTAGTGACCCCATGTCATGACCTTTGCCGTCCAATGAAAATGGCACTTCTGAGACCATGAAAGTTTAATTATCCAATACTTACTTCTGTATTTTCTACCAGCAATCAGATTTGCAGAAAAAAATAATAACCCATATACATTGTATATCATATTAAATATTCATGACATAGGGTCACCCACATGTGACCCATAATCAGGTTTCTTCAGATCGCCCATGACATGATATCTCACTAAAGGGGAGTAAGTGGGGGTTGTGTTTATCCTTCAGAGTTGTTTAACTGATGCAGACAGATTAATGTTACTCAGCATCATTATGTTAACAAGGAATTTATAACGGGAAAGACATTGGAGTTGAAATTTACGCTAGTCCATCATTTTCACCTGGGCTACTGCTCTTTAATCTGGGCTAACAGTCTCAAAATGTCAGTAGCCCAGTTGGCTATTATGTACAAAAAGTTAATCTGGGACCCTGACTAAGCATGCAGCTTTAAGGAGCAAGAGCAAAGACTGGTTACCTCGGAATCAGGTTAATGAAGAGCAAAGACTGGTTACCTCGGAATCAGGTTAATGATGAGCAAAGACTGGTTACCTCGGAAACAGGTTAATGAAGAGCAAAGACTGGTTACCTCGGAATCAGGTTAATGAAGAGCACAGACTGGTTACCTCGGAATCAGGTTAATGTGTCCTAGTGGAGCAACATATCTACTTGTGGAATGTTGTTTCAGTAGCTAGCTGAAGTCTATTCTGAAAAGAAATTTTAAAGAGTGATGGTCAACAATTCCACCAATATCAACCAAATAATTACCTCTCAACTTAACTTATTGAACACAAATAAGAACACAACATATCAATGAATATCCACATCCTAGCTTGAGACAGACACAAACATGTGGTGGTGTTAAACCAATTTATGAGATCCCAATCTATAGTGTACAGGTATACAATCCACTCAGGAGTGTATGGTAAGTTGCAAGAGGAGATTGAAGATACCAAAGGGGTAATCAGAAGTTGTAAATCCGACAGAAAATGCAATGGACAAATAATGATCTACAAAATACTACACAGAAAACCAAAGATTGAGCAACACGAACCCCACTAAAAACCGGAGATGAACCTAGGTGTTCCAGAAGAGGTAAGCAATTTCTGCTTCACTGGTGGCACCTGTCAGGTTACTCTTGTTATAAACCCAGTGAAAAGTCATGAATAAGGAAAGGACTGGATTGTGATTACGACAAACCGAACATATCTGTTGCAAGAAGAGTTTGAAGATACCAAAGGGGTAATCAGGATCTGTAAATAGAAGAAGGACAGACAACACAATGGCCAAAAGATACCAAAGAGGTAATCAGGATCCGTAAATAGAAGAAGGACAGAAAACACACTGACCAAAAGATACCAAAGGGTAATCAAGATCCGTAAATAGAAGAAGGACAGACAACACAATGGCCAAAAGATACCAAAGGAGTAATCAGGATCCGTAAATAGAAGGACAGACAACACAATGTCCAAAAGATACCAAAGGGGTAATCAGGATCCGTAAATAGAAGAAGGACAGACAACACAATGACCAAAAGATACCAAAGGAGTAATCAGGATCCGTAAATAGAAGAAGGACAGACAACACAATGACCAAAAGATACCAAAGAGGTAATCAGGATCCGTAAATAGAAGAACAGACAACACAATGGCCAAAAGATACCAAAGGGGTAATCAGGATCCGTAAATAGAAGAAGGACAGACAACACAATGACCAAAAGATACCAAAGGGGTAATCAGGATCTGTAAATAGAAGAAGGACAGACAACACAATGACCAAAAGATACCAAAGGGGTAATCAGGATCCATAAATAGAAGAAGGACAGACAACACAATGGCCAAAAGATACCAAAGGGGTAATCGGGATCCATAAATAGAAGAAGGACAGACAACACAATGACCAAAAGATACCAAAGGGGTAATCAGGATCCATAAATAGAAGAAGGACAGACAACACAATGGCCAAAAGATACCAAAGGGGTAATTAGGATCCGTAAATAGAAAAAGGACAGACAACACAATGGCCAAAAGATACCAAAGGGGTAATTAGGATCCGTAAATAGAAGGACAGACAACACAATGGCAAAAAGATATCAAAAGGGTAATCAGGATCCGTAAATAGAAGAAGGACAGACAACACAATGGCCAAAGATACCAAAGGGGTAATTAGGATCCGTAAATAGAAAAAGGACAGACAACACAATGGCCAAAAGATACCAAAGGGGTAATTAGGATCCGTAAATAGAAGGACAGACAACACAATGGCAAAAAGATATCAAAAGGGTAATCAGGATCCGTAAATAGAAGAAGGACAGACAACACAATGGCCAAAGATACCAAAGGGGTAATTAGGATCCGTAAATAGAAAAAGGACAGACAACACAATGGCCAAAAGATACCAAAGGGGTAATCAGGATCCGTAAATAGAAGAAGGACAGACAACACAATGGCCAAAAGATACCAAAGGGGTCATCAGGATCCGTAAATAGAAGAACAGACAACACAATGACCAAAAGATACCAAAGGGGTAATCAGGATCCGTAAATAGAAGGACAGACAACACAATGGCAAAGAGATACCAAAGGGGTAATCAGGATCCGTAAATAGAAGGACAGACAACATAATGGCCAAAAGATACCAAAGGGGTAATCAGGATCTATAAATAGAAGAAGGACAGACAACACAATGGCCAAAAGATACCAAAGGGGTAATCAGGATCCGTCAATAGAAGAAGGACAGACAACACAATGGCCAAAAGATACCAAAGGGGTAATCAGGATCCGTAAATAGAAGGACAGACAACACAATGGCCAAAAGATACCAAAGGGGTAATCGGGATCCATAAATAGAAGGACAGACAACACAATGGCAAAGAGATACCAAAGGGGTAATCAGGATCCGTAAATAGAAGGACAGACAACATAATGGCCAAAAGATACCAAAGGGGTAATTAGGATACGTAAATAGAAGAAGGACAGACAACACAATGGCCAAAAGATACCAAAGGGGTAATCAGGATCCGTAAATAGAAGGACAGACAACACAATGGCCAAAAGATACCAAAGGGGTAATCAGGATCCGTAAATAGAAAAAGGACAGACAACACAATGGCCAAAAGATACCAAAGGGGTAATCAGGATCCGTAAATAGAAAAAGGACAGACAACACAATGGCCAAAAGATACCAAAGGGGTAATCAGGATCCGTAAATAGAAGGACAGACAACACAATGGCCAAAAGATACCAAAGGGGTAATTAGGATCCGTAAATAGAAGGACAGACAACACAATGGCAAAAATATACCAAAGGGGTAATCAGGATCCGTAAATAGAAGAAGGACACAACACAATGACCAAAAGATACCAAAGGGGTAATCAGGATCCGTAAATAGAAGAAGGACAGACAACACAATGGCCAAAAGATACCAAAGGGGTAATCAGGATCCGTAAATAGAAGGACAGACAACACAATGGCAAAAAGATACCAAAGGGGTAATTAGGATCCGTAAATAGAAGGACAGACAACACAATGGCCAAAAGATACCAAAGAGGTAATTAGGATCCGTAAATAGAAGAAGGACAGACAACACAATGACCAAAAGATACCAAAGGGTAATCAGGATCCGTAAATAGAAGGACAGACAACACAATGGCCAAAAGATACCAAAGGGGTAATCAGGATCCGTAAATAGGACAGACAACACAATGACCAAAAGATACCAAAGGGGTAATCAGGATCCGTAAATAGAAGGACAGACAACACAATGGCAAAGAGATACCAAAGGGGTAATCAGGATCCGTAAATAGAAGGACAGACAACATAATGGCCAAAAGATACCAAAGGGGTAATCAGGATCCGTAAATAGAAGAAGGACAGACAACACAATGGCCAAAAGATACCAAAGGGGTAATCAGGATCCGTAAATAGAAGGACAGACAACACAATGGCCAAAAGATACCAAAGGGGTAATCAGGATCCGTAAATAGAAGGACAGACAACACAATGGCCAAAAGATACCAAAGGGGTAATCAGGATCCGTAAATAGGACAGACAACACAATGACCAAAAGATACCAAAGGGGTAATCAGGATCCGTAAATAGAAGGACAGACAACACAATGGCAAAGAGATATCAAAGGGGTAATCAGGATCCATAAATAGAAGGACAGACAACATAATGGCCAAAAGATACCAAAGGGGTAATCAGGATCCGTAAATAGAAGAAGGACAGACAACACAATGGCCAAAAGATACCAAAGGGGTAATCAGGATCCGTAAATAGAAGAAGGACAGACAACACAATGGCCAAAAGATACCAAAGGGGTAATCAGGATCCGTAAATAGAAGGACAGACAACACAATGGCCAAAAGATACCAAAGGGGTAATCAGGATCCATAAATAGAAGGACAGACAACACAATGGCAAAGAGATACCAAAGGGGTAATCAGGATCCGTAAATAGAAGGACAGACAACATAATGGCCAAAAGATACCAAAGGGGTAATTAGGATACGTAAATAGAAGGACAGACAACACAATGGCCAAAAGATACCAAAGGGGTAATCAGGATCCGTAAATAGAAAAAGGACAAACAACACAATGGCCAAAAGATACCAAAGGGGTAATCAGGATCCGTAAATAGAAAAAGGACAGACAACACAATGGCCAAAAGATACCAAAGGGGTAATCGGGATCCGTAAATAGAAGAAGGACAGACAACACAATGGCCAAAAGATACCAAAGGGGTAATTAGGATCCGTAAATAGAAGGACAGACAACACAATGGCAAAAATATACCAAAGGGGTAATCAGGATCCGTAAATAGAAGAAGGACAGACAACACAATGACCAAAAGATACCAAAGGGGTAATCAGGATCCGTAAATAGAAGAAGGACAGACAACACAATGGCCAAAAGATACCAAAGGGGTAATCAGGATCCGTAAATAGAAGGACAGACAACACAATGGCAAAAAGATACCAAAGGGGTAATAAGGATCCGTAAATAGAAGAAGGACAGACAACACAATGGCCAAAAGATACCAAAGAGGTAATTAGGATCCGTAAATAGAAGAAGGACAGACAACACAATGACCAAAAGATACCAAAGGGGTAATCAGGATCCGTAAATAGAAGGACAGACAACACAATGGCCAAAAGATACCAAAGGGGTAATCAGGATCCGTAAATAGAAGAAGGACAGACAACACAATGGCCAAAAGATACCAAAGGGGTAATCAGGATCCATAAATAGAAGGACAGACAACACAATGGCAAAGAGATACCAAAGGGGTAATCAGGATCCGTAAATAGAAGGACAGACAACATAATGGCCAAAAGATACCAAAGGGGTAATCAGGATCCATAAATAGAAGGACAGACAACACAATGGCAAAGAGATACCAAAGGGGTAATCAGGATCCGTAAATAGAAGAAGGACAGACAACACAATGGCCAAAAGATACCAAAGGGGTAATCAGGATCCATAAATAGAAGGACAGACAACACAATGGCAAAGAGATACCAAAGGGGTAATCAGGATCCGTAAATAGAAGGACAGACAACATAATGGCCAAAAGATACCAAAGGAGTAATTAGGATACGTAAATAGAAGGACAGACAACACAATGGCCAAAAGATACCAAAGGGGTAATCAGGATCCGTAAATAGAAAAAGGACAAACAACACAATGGCCAAAAGATACCAAAGGGGTAATCAGGATCCGTAAATAGAAAAAGGACAGACAACACAATGGCCAAAAGATACCAAAGGGGTAATCAGGATCCGTAAATAGAAGGACAGACAACACAATGGCCAAAAGATACCAAAGGGGTAATCAGGATCCGTAAATAGAAAAAGGACAGACAACACAATGGCCAAAAGATACCAAAGGGGTAATCAGGATCCGTAAATAGAAAAAGGACAGACAACACAATGGCCAAAAGATACCAAAGGGGTAATCAGGATCCGTAAATAGAAGGACAGACAACACAATGGCCAAAAGATACCAAAGGGGTAATTAGGATCCGTAAATAGAAGGACAGACAACACAATGGCAAAAATATACCAAAGGGGTAATCAGGATCCGTAAATAGAAGAAGGACACAACACAATGACCAAAAGATACCAAAGGGGTAATCAGGATCCGTAAATAGAAGAAGGACAGACAACACAATGGCCAAAAGATACCAAAGGGGTAATCAGGATCCGTAAATAGAAGGACAGACAACACAATGGCAAAAAGATACCAAAGGGGTAATTAGGATCCGTAAATAGAAGGACAGACAACACAATGGCCAAAAGATACCAAAGAGGTAATTAGGATCCGTAAATAGAAGAAGGACAGACAACACAATGACCAAAAGATACCAAAGGGTAATCAGGATCCGTAAATAGAAGGACAGACAACACAATGGCCAAAAGATACCAAAGGGGTAATCAGGATCCGTAAATAGGACAGACAACACAATGACCAAAAGATACCAAAGGGGTAATCAGGATCCGTAAATAGAAGGACAGACAACACAATGGCAAAGAGATACCAAAGGGGTAATCAGGATCCGTAAATAGAAGGACAGACAACATAATGGCCAAAAGATACCAAAGGGGTAATCAGGATCCGTAAATAGAAGAAGGACAGACAACACAATGGCCAAAAGATACCAAAGGGGTAATCAGGATCCGTAAATAGAAGAAGGACAGACAACACAATGGCCAAAAGATACCAAAGGGGTAATCAGGATCCGTAAATAGAAGGACAGACAACACAATGGCTAAAAGATACCAAAGGGGTAATCAGGATCCGTAAATAGGACAGACAACACAATGACCAAAAGATACCAAAGGGGTAATCAGGATCCGTAAATAGAAGGACAGACAACACAATGGCAAAGAGATATCAAAGGGGTAATCAGGATCCATAAATAGAAGGACAGACAACATAATGGCCAAAAGATACCAAAGGGGTAATCAGGATCCGTAAATAGAAGAAGGACAGACAACACAATGGCCAAAAGATACCAAAGGGGTAATCAGGATCCGTAAATAGAAGAAGGACAGACAACACAATGGCCAAAAGATACCAAAGGGGTAATCAGGATCCGTAAATAGAAGGACAGACAACACAATGGCCAAAAGATACCAAAGGGGTAATCAGGATCCATAAATAGAAGGACAGACAACACAATGGCAAAGAGATACCAAAGGGGTAATCAGGATCCGTAAATAGAAGGACAGACAACATAATGGCCAAAAGATACCAAAGGGGTAATTAGGATACGTAAATAGAAGGACAGACAACACAATGGCCAAAAGATACCAAAGGGGTAATCAGGATCCGTAAATAGAAAAAGGACAAACAACACAATGGCCAAAAGATACCAAAGGGGTAATCAGGATCCGTAAATAGAAAAAGGACAGACAACACAATGGCCAAAAGATACCAAAGGGGTAATCAGGATCCGTAAATAGAAAAAGGACAGACAACACAATGGCCAAAAGATACCAAAGGGGTAATCGGGATCCGTAAATAGAAGAAGGACAGACAACACAATGGCCAAAAGATACCAAAGGGGTAATTAGGATCCGTAAATAGAAGGACAGACAACACAATGGCAAAAATATACCAAAGGGGTAATCAGGATCCGTAAATAGAAGAAGGACAGACAACACAATGACCAAAAGATACCAAAGGGGTAATCAGGATCCGTAAATAGAAGAAGGACAGACAACACAATGGCCAAAAGATACCAAAGGGGTAATCAGGATCCGTAAATAGAAGGACAGACAACACAATGGCAAAAAGATACCAAAGGGGTAATAAGGATCCGTAAATAGAAGAAGGACAGACAACACAATGGCCAAAAGATACCAAAGAGGTAATTAGGATCCGTAAATAGAAGAAGGACAGACAACACAATGACCAAAAGATACCAAAGGGGTAATCAGGATCCGTAAATAGAAGGACAGACAACACAATGGCCAAAAGATACCAAAGGGGTAATCAGGATCCGTAAATAGAAGAAGGACAGACAACACAATGGCCAAAAGATACCAAAGGGGTAATCAGGATCCATAAATAGAAGGACAGACAACACAATGGCAAAGAGATACCAAAGGGGTAATCAGGATCCGTAAATAGAAGGACAGACAACATAATGGCCAAAAGATACCAAAGGGGTAATCAGGATCCATAAATAGAAGGACAGACAACACAATGGCAAAGAGATACCAAAGGGGTAATCAGGATCCGTAAATAGAAGAAGGACAGACAACACAATGGCCAAAAGATACCAAAGGGGTAATCAGGATCCATAAATAGAAGGACAGACAACACAATGGCAAAGAGATACCAAAGGGGTAATCAGGATCCGTAAATAGAAGGACAGACAACATAATGGCCAAAAGATACCAAAGGAGTAATTAGGATACGTAAATAGAAGGACAGACAACACAATGGCCAAAAGATACCAAAGGGGTAATCAGGATCCGTAAATAGAAAAAGGACAAACAACACAATGGCCAAAAGATACCAAAGGGGTAATCAGGATCCGTAAATAGAAAAAGGACAGACAACACAATGGCCAAAAGATACCAAAGGGGTAATCAGGATCCGTAAATAGAAGGACAGACAACACAATGGCCAAAAGATACCAAAGGGGTAATCAGGATCCGTAAATAGAAAAAGGACAGACAACACAATGGCCAAAAGATACCAAAGGGGTAATCAGGATCCGTAAATAGAAAAAGGACAGACAACACAATGGCCAAAAGATACCAAAGGGGTAATCAGGATCCGTAAATAGAAGGACAGACAACACAATGGCCAAAAGATACCAAAGGGGTAATTAGGATCCGTAAATAGAAGAACAGACAACACAATGGCAAAAATATACCAAAGGGGTAATCAGGATCCGTAAATAGAAGAAGGACACAACACAATGACCAAAAGATACCAAAGGGGTAATCAGGATCCGTAAATAGAAGAAGGACAGACAACACAATGGCCAAAAGATACCAAAGGGGTAATCAGGATCCGTAAATAGAAGGACAGACAACACAATGGCAAAAAGATACCAAAGGGGTAATTAGGATCCGTAAATAGAAGGACAGACAACACAATGGCCAAAAGATACCAAAGAGGTAATTAGGATCCGTAAATAGAAGAAGGACAGACAACACAATGACCAAAAGATACCAAAGGGTAATCAGGATCCGTAAATAGAAGGACAGACAACACAATGGCCAAAAGATACCAAAGGGGTAATCAGGATCCGTAAATAGGACAGACAACACAATGACCAAAAGATACCAAAGGGGTAATCAGGATCCGTAAATAGAAGGACAGACAACACAATGGCAAAGAGATACCAAAGGGGTAATCAGGATCCGTAAATAGAAGGACAGACAACATAATGGCCAAAAGATACCAAAGGGGTAATCAGGATCCGTAAATAGAAGAAGGACAGACAACACAATGGCCAAAAGATACCAAAGGGGTAATCAGGATCCGTAAATAGAAGAAGGACAGACAACACAATGGCCAAAAGATACCAAAGGGGTAATCAGGATCCGTAAATAGAAGGACAGACAACACAATGGCCAAAAGATACCAAAGGGGTAATCAGGATCCGTAAATAGGACAGACAACACAATGACCAAAAGATACCAAAGGGGTAATCAGGATCCGTAAATAGAAGGACAGACAACACAATGGCAAAGAGATATCAAAGGGGTAATCAGGATCCATAAATAGAAGGACAGACAACATAATGGCCAAAAGATACCAAAGGGGTAATCAGGATCCGTAAATAGAAGGACAGACAACACAATGGCCAAAAGATACCAAAGGGGTAATCAGGATCCGTAAATAGAAGAAGGACAGACAACACAATGGCCAAAAGATACCAAAGGGGTAATCAGGATCCGTAAATAGAAGGACAGACAACACAATGGCCAAAAGATACCAAAGGGGTAATCAGGATCCATAAATAGAAGGACAGACAACACAATGGCAAAGAGATACCAAAGGGGTAATCAGGATCCGTAAATAGAAGGACAGACAACATAATGGCC
This sequence comes from Bathymodiolus septemdierum, assembly GCA_963383655.1. Taxonomy (NCBI): domain Eukaryota; kingdom Metazoa; phylum Mollusca; class Bivalvia; order Mytilida; family Modiolidae; genus Bathymodiolus; species Bathymodiolus septemdierum. Next base: position 9,221,328 of record OY726527.1, read on the forward strand.
AAAAGATACCAAAGGGGTAATTAGGATACGTAAATAGAAGGACAGACAACACAATGGCCAAAAGATACCAAAGGGGTAATCAGGATCCGTAAATAGAAAAAGGACAAACAACACAATGGCCAAAAGATACCAAAGGGGTAATCAGGATCCGTAAATAGAAAAAGGACAGACAACACAATGGCCAAAAGATACCAAAGGGGTAATCGGGATCCGTAAATAGAAGAAGGACAGACAACACAATGGCCAAAAGATACCAAAGGGGTAATTAGGATCCGTAAATAGAAGGACAGACAACACAATGGCAAAAATATACCAAAGGGGTAATCAGGATCCGTAAATAGAAGAAGGACAGACAACACAATGACCAAAAGATACCAAAGGGGTAATCAGGATCCGTAAATAGAAGAAGGACAGACAACACAATGGCCAAAAGATACCAAAGGGGTAATCAGGATCCGTAAATAGAAGGACAGACAACACAATGGCAAAAAGATACCAAAGGGGTAATAAGGATCCGTAAATAGAAGAAGGACAGACAACACAATGGCCAAAAGATACCAAAGAGGTAATTAGGATCCGTAAATAGAAGAAGGACAGACAACACAATGACCAAAAGATACCAAAGGGGTAATCAGGATCCGTAAATAGAAGGACAGACAACACAATGGCCAAAAGATACCAAAGGGGTAATCAGGATCCGTAAATAGAAGAAGGACAGACAACACAATGGCCAAAAGATACCAAAGGGGTAATCAGGATCCATAAATAGAAGGACAGACAACACAATGGCAAAGAGATACCAAAGGGGTAATCAGGATCCGTAAATAGAAGGACAGACAACATAATGGCCAAAAGATACCAAAGGGGTAATCAGGATCCATAAATAGAAGGACAGACAACACAATGGCAAAGAGATACCAAAGGGGTAATCAGGATCCGTAAATAGAAGAAGGACAGACAACACAATGGCCAAAAGATACCAAAGGGGTAATCAGGATCCATAAATAGAAGGACAGACAACACAATGGCAAAGAGATACCAAAGGGGTAATCAGGATCCGTAAATAGAAGGACAGACAACATAATGGCCAAAAGATACCAAAGGAGTAATTAGGATACGTAAATAGAAGGACAGACAACACAATGGCCAAAAGATACCAAAGGGGTAATCAGGATCCGTAAATAGAAAAAGGACAAACAACACAATGGCCAAAAGATACCAAAGGGGTAATCAGGATCCGTAAATAGAAAAAGGACAGACAACACAATGGCCAAAAGATACCAAAGGGGTAATCGGGATCCGTAAATAGAAGAAGGACAGACAACACAATGGCCAAAAGATACCAAAGGGGTAATTAGGATCCGTAAATAGAAGGACAGACAACACAATGGCAAAAATATACCAAAGGGGTAATCAGGATCCGTAAATAGAAGAAGGACAGACAACACAATGACCAAAAGATACCAAAGGGGTAATCAGGATCCGTAAATAGAAGAAGGACAGACAACACAATGGCCAAAAGATACCAAAGGGGTAATCAGGATCCGTAAATAGAAGGACAGACAACACAATGGCAAAAAGATACCAAAGGGGTAATAAGGATCCGTAAATAGAAGAAGGACAGACAACACAATGGCCAAAAGATACCAAAGAGGTAATTAGGATCCGTAAATAGAAGAAGGACAGACAACACAATGACCAAAAGATACCAAAGGGGTAATCAGGATCCGTAAATAGAAGGACAGACAACACAATGGCCAAAAGATACCAAAGGGGTAATCAGGATCCGTAAATAGAAGAAGGACAGACAACACAATGGCCAAAAGATACCAAAGGGGTAATCAGGATCCATAAATAGAAGGACAGACAACACAATGGCAAAGAGATACCAAAGGGGTAATCAGGATCCGTAAATAGAAGGACAGACAACATAATGGCCAAAAGATACCAAAGGGGTAATTAGGATCCGTAAATAGAAGAAGGACAGACAACACAATGGCAAAAAGAAAAAGGACTAAATGACAAACAACTATCTACAAAACACTACACAGAAAACTAATAATCAAACAACAAAATATAGTAAATCTAATTAACAAACAATGTTTATAAGATGTGATACTTTGATGATGAGTAAACCTGTTTTGTTTTCAGTGGAATATTAAATGTACACCCTAGTCTGTTGCCCCGGTGGAGAGGAGCATCACCTATAATACACACAGTTCTAAATGGAGACACAGAAACAGGAATATCAATTATGGAGTTACGACCTAAACAGTGAGTAAGAATTGTGGTTTCTGCTGTATATGTATATCAGCAAGTGGTATCCATAAAGTATGGTATCCATGACTTGTGGCAGGTCGGTGGTTTTCTCCAGGTACTCCGGTTTTCTCCGCCAATAATACTGACCGCCACAATATAACTGAAATATTGTTGAAAGTGGTGTTAAACACCATAGCCAAAAGCCAAATATGTTTTTGCCTTAGTCACAATACATTCTCAGGTTAGAGAATACTTTTAAAATATATTCTTTATTCTGTATTACAGTTTTGTGTATCCTTTAATTTTACTTTTATTTAATAGTATATTTATATTTCAGTTTTGATATTGGTCCATTGTTGGTACAGAAGAGAGTTCCAGTTCCACCAAATTGTTCTTCATTACAGTTACATGACATGCTGGGTCCTACCGGAGCAAAAACGGTCAGTTTCCATAGATACGTAAATGATTAACATGGGGCCATTGTTAGGGATTCATTAAATAAACTTAAATTTTGTTGGCGAAGTTAATTATCAAACCATATGTTTACTGTTGATGGGCATCAATATTGATGCCAAAGTGTTGATAAATTCAACTGCATATTTTTACATTTTGTAGCAAATATGTGTATAATTTAAGCCCTTAGATCTCCCATCCCTTTGTTAAGGGTTATGGGTTATTAGGAGTGTAGCGATATACGGAATGACGATACATCGCGACATTTTATTGACCACACGGTACACAGTACAATGGATACCCCTTACGATATTGATGACACGATACGACTGGGTGCTCCTCACGATATTGACGCCATGGTACGACTGGGTGCTCCTTACGACATTGACGCCAAGGTACGACTGGGTGCTCCTTACGATATTGGCAATATTGTTTCAACAGATTATTTCTTTAGTACCAAAAACTGTTAAAATCAAATATTAGTTTTAATTTTCACGGACGTATGTGCCAAATCCTTAAGAAAAAAAATGGCGACGTAATACCAACAAAATTTAGACTGCAACAACAAATTTACATGTATTTTCAAACAATAAAGTTAGTACTAAGCAAGATATGATTATAATCTAACGATTATGAAGCCACTGACAACCGGTTTAAAAAATAAATTAAAAGCTACCTTTGAAATCGAACAATGTTGAATTTGTGCGGTATTGTGGTGGCCATTTTGAAAATGGTGACCGGTAGAAATTTTCCGATGTCAGGAATCATTTCGGGACATCATATTCTACCCACATATGAAATGTCGTTGAAATCGGACAATGTTGAATTCGTGCGGTATTGTGGCGGCCATTTTGAAAATGGCGACCGGTAGAAATTGTTCAATGTCGGGAATCAATTCGGGACATCGTTATCTACCCACATATCAAATGACGTTGAAATCAGACAATGTTGAATTTGTGCGGTATTGTGGCGGCCATTTTGAAAACGGCGACCGATAGAAATTTTTCAATGTTGGGAATCAATTCGGGACATCATTATCTACCCACATATCAAATTTTGATGATATCGGACAATGTTGAATTTTTACCGCCCATTTTTTATACCGTATTTTGGCAGCCATTTTGAAAATGCAGAATTGCTCCTCTAATGGTGACCTATCACTATGTCAAATTTTATGTCTCTATCATTATACATTTAGAAGTTATCAACATTAATGTACGAAATTTCAACTTTCCCATAGGATTCTATAGTAACCCCCCACCCCCTTTGAACCCCCAAAAATATGGCTTTGACCCCATTTACCACAAATCTGAAAACTTTAGGATCAGCTAGAAACATATATCTATAACTCCACCAAGTTTCACGAAATTCTGTCCAGTAGTTCCTGAGATCTGCCGTGGACAAGTCCATAGTGTGCGGAAAGAAAAGAGAATAACAAGAATAATAATAATAATAATAAGAAACGGAGCAAAAACAATAAGTCCCCCAAACTTTGTTTGGGAGACTTAAAAAGAAATCAAAGGTATACAAAATGTCACAATACGTATCGTGATACTTATCGTCATTTGTCTAAAATATCGCGATACATATCGTGATAAAAATTCTGTATCGTTACACTCCGAAGGATTATGGTGTTTAACACCATTTTCAACAATATTTCAGTGATATCGTGGCGGTCAGTTTTATTGGTGGAGGAAACTGGAGTACCCGGAGAAAACCACCGACCTGTCGCATGTCACTGACAAACTTTATCGCATAATGTTGTATCTAGTACACCCCGTCATTAGCGAGATACAAACTAATCAAACTCACAATTTTAGTGGTGATAGGCATTGATTGCACAGGTAATTATGTCTCCCCTTTGAACGAAGGGAGACATATTGTTTTAGTCTGATTTTTTTTTTCGCTTCCGCTTCTTCTGCTTCTTCTCAGCGAAGCTTGTCCGGACCATAACTTTTTTGTCTTTCCAGATAGGTCAATGATATTTGGTATGTGGGTGCATGAGCATAAGGTGGTGTGTCACATACCATAATGACCTTTGTCGGACCTTGACCTTTGACCTCAAGGTCAAATAATTGTTTTTTAAATAGTATTTATTTGGTATGTGGATGCATGACCATAAGGCGGTGTGTCGCATACCGTAATGACCTTTGTGGGACCTTGACTTTTGACCTTCAGGTCAAATAATTGTTTTTTAAATAGTATTTTCTTGTCCAGTCCATAACATTTTTGTCTTTCGAGATAGGTCAATGATATTTGATATGTGGATGCATGACCATTAGGTGGTGTGTCGCATACCGTAATGACCTTTGTTGAACCTTAACCTTTGACCTCAAGGTCAAATAATTGTTTTTTAAATAGTATTTATTTGGTATGTGGGTGCATGTTCATAAGGTGGTGTGTCACATAAAAACCGTAATGACCTTCGTTGGACATTGACCTTTGACCTCAAGGTCAAATAATTGTTTTTTAAATAGTATTTTCTTGTTTTTTTGTCTTTCGAGATAGGTTGTTGTACAGATGGCTGCATTAGGGGGAGACATAAGTTTTAGGTATCTAAAACAGTTCATCCCAGTTGTATATTGCCATAGGCATTGATTGCACAGGTAATTGTATATTGCCATATGGAGAATTGCATATCATTACAGCATTTTGATCATACAATCTTTGAGGAATTATTTGCCCTTTTTGGCTAATATTTCATCGAAATGGGGGAGGGGAGACATATGTTTTTCTGTCCAAAATGACCTTTAATTAATATTGTTAATTTTAGTTGATACAGACACTTTATGATCTACCAACTTTAGAGAAATTTGAAGTTCCTCAACTAGACAAAGGTGTCACCTATGGTAGGTATGATCGTTACTGTTTAAAATATTAACGTTATATTTGTTGGTTTAAATTTATAGATAATTATTAAAAAAAAAAATCAGCAGGAAAAATTCTAGTCAGATAATATGGGAAAATTTGAAATAAGCAAAAATTCCCTGAATTTTCCAACAATGTACCTATATTAAGCAATTACAGACTTTTGTAGAAGTGAATATGAGTTTATATACCAGGAAAATAATATTGACTGAATCTGAAGGCTGAGGTAAATATTGGTTTTGCAGGTCAATAAAAACTCATATTCACTGATACAAAAGCCTGTAATTGTTTTATTACATACTATAATGCTTTATGATGTCAATGACGTCATCCAGTGAATATTACTTCCAGCAGGTGAATATCATAATTTATTGACTTCTAGACTTTACTTAGCTAAAGTATGGATATTTATAGTCATTATGTAATAATGTTATTTATTATATAGATATCGATGAAATTCCGTGATTTCCGAGTTAAATAAAAAAGATAATTTCACTTGTGAAATTACCATTTTTATTTCACTCTCGCTATATTTCGAGCCATTTCATTGTCGACGTCATATGAAGACTTCCAGTTTGAAACGTAAAAAAATAGACGTTATTTGGCTTCGTGTACGCTTCAATTTGGATCAAATTTAACTAAAATAATATTTCAAGGTAAGCATTTTAATTATTTTATTGTCGTGGGTGGGTGACGCCATGTTTTTTGAAGCGATACACATTATAGTATATCCCTACGCTACACACGTAATATAGTGCAATTAAACGAATGACCAAATAACGTTGTAACTGACTCATGCGCTGCACGCATTCGTGAGTTACTGTGTTATTTGGTCATTCGTGACATATTTTTGATAATGAAACTCGTCAATTAGTTATAGTATAAATATTTATCATTGGTAAAACCAGTTGACAATAAAGTATGTATTAAATCTTGGTTACATTCTAAATATTGACCTCTTTTTCAGCACATAAGTTTTATCCAAATATGTCATATATAGACTGGGAAAATCAGACAGTTGACAGTATCAGTAGACAATACAGAGCTATGCATGAAGTGGTAATTAGATCATATACAACATACATAATGAGGTTCATGTCACGTCTGTTCTTTTATTCGGTCGAAGAAATATGTGTTGGGAATTGATCATGTTTACTTCAAAAGAGCAGAGAATTTGAGTTGTCCAGGTTACGTTAAGCTAAAAGCTACCAAAGCCATCAGTGCTCAGCCACTCAGATCTGTTCTTACATTTTGTAAATAATCCTTTGGTGTGAATCTAATATTATTATTGCATTAATATAGAGGGTCGAAGTGGTAGTGATCGTGTGGTAGTTGGATTTATTACTACTTTTGCGATCGGTTCCTATCACCACTAACGTTGCGAGTTCAAATTCCGCTCAGCCGAGGTGTATTCGATACAACATTATGTGATAAAGTTTGTCAGTGACTTGCGGCAGGTCGGTGGTTTTCTCCTGGTACTCTGGTTTCCTCCACCAAAAAAACTGACTGCCAGGATATAACTGAAATATTGTTGAAAGATGTATTTATCACTCTATTAGCATGGAAACACATTTGCGACCGGAAGGATGTCTTGTTTGACCATCACATCACTGTTCTATTAGACCTTGTACTGATTTAAAGCCATATGTTTATAGTGAAATATAAATGTAGGGTTAGGTTTATAGGGTTAAACGCCACTTAAATCAATATTCCAGTTAGATCATGACCGTCAATTTTGTTGGTGGAGAAAACCGAAGTACCCAGTGAAAACCACAGACCTGCCACAAGTCACTGACACAATTTATCATATAATGTTGTATCGAGTACACCTCACCATTAGGAGGATTCGAACTCACAACTTTAGTGGTGATAGACACTGATTGCACAGGTAGTTGTAAATCCAACTGCCATACGATCATGACCACGACGACCCCTAAATATATATGTTAACTTTGGCACTATGCTTGAGATCTGCAAAACTGTAATAAATTGAATAAAATTTGTGTGAATGAGAATTTTTTTTCAAGATATTTCTGAAATAAATTGGCATTAAACAACAATCATTACCTTCTTTACATAAAGATATTATAATAACACTCAATTTAAATTAATTTACACCAAAAAATCATATTTTGATGCAGCACAAATGAATAGATGGAATCATCATATTATATCACATCAGCAGCAGAATTGACATATATGGATACTATTTATGGTTTTGTGTCATCGTTACTCTTTCCATATTTTGAACTCCTCCTAAGCAAACTTATTCACACAAAATCTACTAAAGAACATAAAGTTGTGCACCTGCTGTTTTATTTTTTTAATCAACATTAATTTCTGGAGTTTCCCAGAGACACAGGGATTTACAATGTGATACAGATGGGAGACAACTCCTCATAGATCACTTAACAGAAGTCAACCAAACTTGAAAATTTACTTTTTACAAGACCTGTGCATGTCTAAGCCACAATTCTTCATATACCACTTATTTAGCAGAAGCCACCCATGTTCTTTTAAAAGAACTGAAGTCATGTACCTGTTATTTAGGTCATGATCACATTGATTCAATGATTTTCCACAATCAAACAGCTAATTTTAGTTTAGTTCAGAGAGGGTATGTGGTGTACAAATTTTGCTTCTGCAAATAGTTGTAGGCACATGTATTTCAAATATTTTTAAGTACTAGTAAAACAATGGCAGGAGACATATGTTTTCTACAGAAGAGTCACACCTAACTCTGTAGATGGTTGATTGAAGGAGATGATATACAAATATATATAGGGAGTGGATGTGATCGAGTGGTCTAGGGCGCTGGACGTAAGGCTAAGCGAATGGTGCTGCAGTGTATCAATGGTGTGGGTTCAAATCCCGTCGAAGGAAGAAAAAAAAAATTAGACAGCTCTAAAATCTAATTCTAACACTGTTTGGTTTAATTTTCAGACGTAAACATATATATATATATATATATATATATATATATATATATATATATATATGTGTGTATGTTTTGTAATTTTAGACTTCATCATTGTCATACAATTAAAATAAAAACCTTCATTTGATCCTAACATACATGTATTTCTATTTAAAGATTCCATTGAGAAGTCAGTTTGGTCAGTACCCTATAAAACTGAAGGATATGGTACTCAATACAGACACACTAGGTAAGGATTTGGTCAGTACCCTATAAAACTGAAGGATATGGTACTCAATACAGACACACTAGTTAAGGATTTGGTCAGTACCCTATAAAACAGAAGGATATGGTACTTAATACAGACACACTAGGTAAGGATTTGGTCAGTACCCTATAAAACTGAAGGATATGGTACTTAATACAGACACACTAGGTAAGGATTTGGTCAGTACCCTATAAAACTGAAGGATATGGTACTCAATACAGACACACTAGGTAAGGATTTGATCAGTACCCTATAAAACTGAAGGATATGGTACTCAATACAGACACACTAGGTAAGGATTTGGTCAGTACCCTATAAAACTGAAGGATATGGTACTCAATACAGACACACTAGGTAAGGATTTGGTCAGTACCCTATAAAACTGAAGGATATGGTACTCAATACAGACACACTAGGTAAGGATTTGGTCAGTACCCTATAAAACTGAAGGATATGGTACTCAATACAGACACACTAGGTAAGGATTTGGTCAGTACCCTATAAAACTGAAGGATATGGTACTTAATACAGACACACTAGGTAAGGATTTGGTCAGTACCCTATAAAACTGAAGGATATGGTACTCAATACAGACACACTAGGTAAGGATTTGGTCAGTACCCTATAAAACTGAAGGATATGGTACTCAATACAGACACACTAGGTAAGGATTTGGTCAGTACCCTATAAAACTGAAGGATATGGTACTCAATACAGACACACTAGGTAAGGATTTGGTCAGTACCCTATAAAACTGAAGGATATGGTACTCAATACAGACACACTAGGTAAGGATTTGGTCAGTACCCTATAAAACTGAAGGATATGGTACTCAATACAGACACACTAGGTAAGGATTTGGTCAGTACCCTATAAAACTGAAGGATATGGTACTCAATACAGACACACTAGGTAAGGATTTGGTCAGTACCCTATAAAACTGAAGGATATGGTACTCAATACAGACACACTAGGTAAGGATTTGGTCAGTACCCTATAAAACTGAAGGATATGGTACTCAATACAGACACACTAGGTAAGGATTTGGTCAGTACCCTATAAAACTGAAGGATATGGTACTCAATACAGACACACTAGGTAAGGATTTGGTCAGTACCCTATAAAACTGAAGGATATGGTACTCAATACAGACACACTAGGTAAGGATTTGGTCAGTACCCTATAAAACTGAAGGATATGGTACTCAATACAGACACACTAGGTAAGGATTTGGTCAGTACCCTATAAAACTGAAGGATATGGTACTTAATACAGACACACTAGGTAAGGATTTGGTCAGTACCCTATAAAACTGAAGGATATGGTACTCAATACAGACACACTAGGTAAGGATTTGGTCAGTACCCTATAAAACTGAAGGATATGGTACTCAATACAGACACACTAGGTAAGGATTTGGTCAGTACCCTATAAAACTGAAGGATATGGTACTCAATACAGACACACTAGGTAAGGATTTGGTCAGTACCCTATAAAACTGAAGGATATGGTACTCAATACAGACACACTAGGTAAGGATTTGGTCAGTACCCTATAAAACTGAAGGATATGGTACTCAATACAGACACACTAGGTAAGGATTTGGTCAGTACCCTATAAAACTGAAGGATATGGTACTCAATACAGGTAAGGCTTTGATCAGTACCCTATAAAACTGAAGGATATGGTAAAACACACTAGGTAAGGATTTGGTCAGTACCCTATAAAACTGAAGGATATGGTACTTAATACAGACACACTAGGTAAGGATTTGGTCAGTACCCTATAAAACTGAAGGATATGGTACTCAATACAGACACACTAGGTAAGGATTTGGTCAGTACCCTATAAAACTGAAGGATATGGTACTCAATACAGACACACTAGGTAAGGATTTGGTCAGTACCCTATAAAACTGAAGGATATGGTACTTAATACAGACACACTAGGTAAGGATTTGGTCAGTACCCTATAAAACTGAAGGATATGGTACTCATACAGACACACTAGGTAAGGATTTGGTCAGTACCCTATAAAACTGAAGGATATGGTACTCAATACAGACACACTAGGTAAGGATTTGGTCAGTACCCTATAAAACTGAAGGATATGGTACTCAATACAGACACACTAGGTAAGGATTTGGTCAGTACCCTATAAAACTGAAGGATATGGTACTTAATACAGACACACTAGGTAAGGATTTGGTCAGTACCCTATAAAACTGAAGGATATGGTACTCAATACAGACACACTAGGTAAGGATTTGGTCAGTACCCTATAAAACTGAAGGATATGGTACTCAATACAGACACACTAGGTAAGGATTTGGTCAGTACCCTATAAAACTGAAGGATATGGTACTCAATACAGACACACTAGGTAAGGATTTGGTCAGTACCCTATAAAACTGAAGGATATGGTACTCAATACAGACACACTAGGTAAGGATTTGGTCAGTACCCTATAAAACTGAAGGATATGGTACTCAATACAGACACACTAGGTAAGGATTTGGTCAGTACCCTATAAAACTGAAGGATATGGTACTCAATACAGACACACTAGGTAAGGATTTGGTCAGTACCCTATAAAACTGAAGGATATGGTACTCAATACAGACACACTAGGTAAGGATTTGGTCAGTACCCTATAAAACTGAAGGATATGGTACTCAATACAGACACACTAGGTAAGGATTTGGTCAGTACCCTATAAAACTGAAGGATATGGTACTCAATACAGACACACTAGGTAAGGATTTGGTCAGTACCCTATAAAACTGAAGGATATGGTACTCAATACAGACACACTAGGTAAGGATTTGGTCAGTACCCTATAAAACTGAAGGATATGGTACTCAATACAGACACACTAGGTAAGGATTTGGTCAGTACCCTATAAAACTGAAGGATATGGTACTTAATACAGACACACTAGGTAAGGATTTGGTCAGTACCCTATAAAACTGAAGGATATGGTACTCAATACAGACACACTAGGTAAGGATTTGGTCAGTACCCTATAAAACTGAAGGATATGGTACTCAATACAGACACACTAGGTAAGGATTTGGTCAGTACCCTATAAAACTGAAGGATATGGTACTCAATACAGACACACTAGGTAAGGATTTGGTCAGTACCCTATAAAACTGAAGGATATGGTACTCAATACAGACACACTAGGTAAGGATTTGGTCAGTACCCTATAAAACTGAAGGATATGGTACTCAATACAGACACACTAGGTAAGGATTTGGTCAGTACCCTATAAAACTGAAGGATATGGTACTCAATACAGACACACTAGGTAAGGATTTGGTCAGTACCCTATAAAACTGAAGGATATGGTACTCAATACAGACACACTAGGTAAGGATTTGGTCAGTACCCTATAAAACTGAAGGATATGGTACTCAATACAGACACACTAGGTAAGGATTTGGTCAGTACCCTATAAAACTGAAGGATATGGTACTCAATACAGACACACTAGGTAAGGATTTGGTCAGTACCCTATAAAACTGAAGGATATGGTACTCAATACAGACACACTAGGTAAGGATTTGGTCAGTACCCTATAAAACTGAAGGATATGGTACTCAATACAGACACACTAGGTAAGGATTTGGTCAGTACCCTATAAAACTGAAGGATATGGTACTCAATACAGACACACTAGGTAAGGATTTGGTCAGTACCCTATAAAACTGAAGGATATGGTACTCAATACAGACACACTAGGTAAGGATTTGGTCAGTACCCTATAAAACTGAAGGATATGGTACTCAATACAGACACACTAGGTAAGGATTTGGTCAGTACCCTATAAAACTGAAGGATATGGTACTCAATACAGACACACTAGGTAAGGATTTGGTCAGTACCCTATAAAACTGAAGGATATGGTACTCAATACAGACACACTAGGTAAGGATTTGGTCAGTACCCTATAAAACTGAAGGATATGGTACTCAATACAGACACACTAGGTAAGGATTTGGTCAGTACCCTATAAAACTGAAGGATATGGTACTCAATACAGACACACTAGGTAAGGATTTGGTCAGTACCCTATAAAACTGAAGGATATGGTACTCAATACAGACACACTAGGTAAGGATTTGGTCAGTACCCTATAAAACTGAAGGATATGGTACTCAATACAGACACACTAGGTAAGGATTTGGTCAGTACCCTATAAAACTGAAGGATATGGTACTCAATACAGACACACTAGGTAAGGATTTGGTCAGTACCCTATAAAACTGAAGGATATGGTACTCAATACAGACACACTAGGTAAGGATTTGGTCAGTACCCTATAAAACTGAAGGATATGGTACTCAATACAGACACACTAGGTAAGGATTTGGTCAGTACCCTATAAAACTGAAGGATATGGTACTCAATACAGACACACTAGGTAAGGATTTGGTCAGTACCCTATAAAACTGAAGGATATGGTACTCAATACAGACACACTAGGTAAGGATTTGGTCAGTACCCTATAAAACTGAAGGATATGGTACTCAATACAGACACACTAGGTAAGGATTTGGTCAGTACCCTATAAAACTGAAGGATATGGTACTCAATACAGACACACTAGGTAAGGATTTGGTCAGTACCCTATAAAACTGAAGGATATGGTACTCAATACAGACACACTAGGTAAGGATTTGGTCAGTACCCTATAAAACTGAAGGATATGGTACTTAATACAGACACACTAGGTAAGGATTTGGTCAGTACCCTATAAAACTGAAGGATATGGTACTCAATACAGACACACTAGGTAAGGATTTGGTCAGTACCCTATAAAACTGAAGGATATGGTACTCAATACAGACACACTAGGTAAGGATTTGGTCAGTACCCTATAAAACTGAAGGATATGGTACTCAATACAGACACACTAGGTAAGGATTTGGTCAGTACCCTATAAAACTGAAGGATATGGTACTCAATACAGACACACTAGGTAAGGATTTGGTCAGTACCCTATAAAACTGAAGGATATGGTACTCAATACAGACACACTAGGTAAGGATTTGGTCAGTACCCTATAAAACTGAAGGATATGGTACTCAATACAGACACACTAGGTAAGGATTTGGTCAGTACCCTATAAAACTGAAGGATATGGTACTTAATACAGACACACTAGGTAAGGATTTGGTCAGTACCCTATAAAACTGAAGGATATGGTACTCAATACAGACACACTAGGTAAGGATTTGGTCAGTACCCTATAAAACTGAAGGATATGGTACTCAATACAGACACACTAGGTAAGGATTTGGTCAGTACCCTATAAAACTGAAGGATATGGTACTTAATACAGACACACTAGGTAAGGATTTGGTCAGTACCCTATAAAACTGAAGGATATGGTACTCAATACAGACACACTAGGTAAGGATTTGGTCAGTACCCTATAAAACTGAAGGATATGGTACTCAATACAGACACACTAGGTAAGGATTTGGTCAGTACCCTATAAAACTGAAGGATATGGTACTCAATACAGACACACTAGGTAAGGATTTGGTCAGTACCCTATAAAACTGAAGGATATGGTACTCAATACAGACACACTAGGTAAGGATTTGGTCAGTACCCTATAAAACTGAAGGATATGGTACTTAATACAGACACACTAGGTAAGGATTTGGTCAGTACCCTATAAAACTGAAGGATATGGTACTCAATACAGACACACTAGGTAAGGATTTGGTCAGTACCCTATAAAACTGAAGGATATGGTACTCAATACAGACACACTAGGTAAGGATTTGGTCAGTACCCTATAAAACTGAAGGATATGGTACTCAATACAGACACACTAGGTAAGGATTTGGTCAGTACCCTATAAAACTGAAGGATATGGTACTCAATACAGACACACTAGGTAAGGATTTGGTCAGTACCCTATAAAACTGAAGGATATGGTACTCAATACAGACACACTAGGTAAGGATTTGGTCAGTACCCTATAAAACTGAAGGATATGGTACTCAATACAGACACACTAGGTAAGGATTTGGTCAGTACCCTATAAAACTGAAGGATATGGTACTTAATACAGACACACTAGGTAAGGATTTGGTCAGTACCCTATAAAACTGAAGGATATGGTACTCAATACAGACACACTAGGTAAGGATTTGGTCAGTACCCTATAAAACTGAAGGATATGGTACTCAATACAGACACACTAGGTAAGGATTTGGTCAGTACCCTATAAAACTGAAGGATATGGTACTTAATACAGACACACTAGGTAAGGATTTGGTCAGTACCCTATAAAACTGAAGGATATGGTACTCAATACAGACACACTAGGTAAGGATTTGGTCAGTACCCTATAAAACTGAAGGATATGGTACTCAATACAGACACACTAGGTAAGGATTTGGTCAGTACCCTATAAAACTGAAGGATATGGTACTCAATACAGACACACTAGGTAAGGATTTGGTCAGTACCCTATAAAACTGAAGGATATGGTACTCAATACAGACACACTAGGTAAGGATTTGGTCAGTACCCT